>JABWTJ010000170.1:0-1200000 GCA_016801875.1 Solanum sitiens | reverse complement strand
ACTAATCTCTGATCTGATCGACGGTTTGCCAGAACGGTCCGTCAATCAGTCGACGGATCGTCGATCCTTCCGTAGCCCCACACTTGGTCAAAATTCCCCGAGTTTCTTTCAGATGCTTGGACCTCCAGTCGATGATCACCACCTACGGACCGTCGATGGGACGACGGGCCGTCGATGGCTTCGTGGGTCACCTCTTCTGCACAATCTTCTGCATTTTTGTTTTGGACGACTTTCCTGCAAAACACAGATAAAAACCATTAAAATTACTACAAAAAGGCCCTAAACACACACTAAACTTAAGGAAAAAGCATTGAAAGTACCGTGAAACCACGGTACATCATCAACCCATTACCAAGTCCCACTACTCCCAAACATATACCACAAGGAAATACACACATTCCATACACTTAGCAAGAGTTTAGAAATCCACTTGCCTCAATCAATCGTGCAATTACTCCATAATTTGAGTCTTCCTCTTTCGGTTGACTCCCAAATCAATATAATCTAGTCAAAAAGATAATCACAATAAGATTTCGAACCTAGCAACACCATATCACTACAGGTCTAACCTAGACCCATAAAAACTCATCAAAACCTATAATTATGTTCTTAAATCTTTATGCAATTTTAACATGCCAACTCTCATATTTCTAAATTTCAAGTCTAGGTTTAAGTTCCAATTTCTCTAATATCATAAATCTAACAATATTCACATAATGTAATACCCCCAATATTTAATTACATATTTTAATATAGCAAAACTTGTTTTATAATATGATAAATAAATTATATATAATTTTTAGAAAAATATGCAGAAGACATCGATTTGTCTCCACCCAAAATCTCCTAGTAAGCCCTGTCTCTATATACCCACGACACTTTTCATCATTTTATTTTCTTCTTCCTAAAAATCCATCCTTACCTAACCAACAACATCACCCCTCATCCATCATTAGCCAATCATATCCTAACTCTTGTCACCTCAAATTGTCAAAAGAAATGTATTATCAAATTTCAAATTCCAATTTCCAACTTTGCCAAATTTGCCTTCCTATTTCAATTAAATTATATTTAATAATTTACATTCAACGCTCTAACAATGTGATTACAATAAATACAAAGTTTGAGATTTTCTTACCTGCACGGTTCTACGCCTCTGACTCCATGCCTCCAGGTGAGTTTCTATTCTCCTCTTCTTTTCTTAATAATCAAGTATTAAAAACTGACAAGTCCTACTACTTATTTTAATATATATATATATATATATATATATATATATATATATATATATATATATATAGACATAAGTTATTAATTAAATAATGGACTTAGCCCATTAGCCACTAATTAAAAATAATTATTTAAAATTATCACTCAACTTTCTTTTTGTATGAGGCTTACTTATATCAGAGTTGTGCCGATGGGATTATCTGTCGTTGTGTACCGGAAGTTGAGATGTTGAGTGTTTTGGAGGCATGTCACTCCTCGCCGGTGGGTAAGCCATAGTGGTATCCGGCCTGCACACAAGATTTTGCAGTGTGGGTACTATTGTCTAACCATTCACCAAGATGCTCACGAGTTCTCCAAGTCATGTGATAGGTGCCAAAGAGATGGAGGAATTTCGAAGAGGCAAGAGCTCCCTTTAAATCCTATTCTGGTGATCGAGTTATTTGATGTTTGGGGCATTGACTTTATGGAACCTTTTGTGATTTCCCATTGAATGAAGTATATAGTTATCACAGTTGAATATGTGTTAAAATGGGTAAATGCCATAGCGCTTCCTAACAATGAAGGAAAGAGTGTCACCACGTTCTTGAAAAAGAGCATTTTCTCCAGATTTGGTACACCAAGGGCCATTATTAGTGATGGTGGCTCTCATTTTTGTAATTAGTTGTTCAAAGGTCTATTGGAGAAATATGGGGTTCGCCATAACGTGGCCACTCCTTATCATCCACAGACTAGCAGGCAAGTTGAGGTGTCCAATTGAGAAATCAAGCAAATTCTGGAAAAAATGGTGAATGCTAATAGAACGGATTGGTCAAGGAGGCTTGATGATTCTCTTTGGGCCTACCGGACAGCATACAAGATCCCCATAAGTATTTCTCCATATCAACTTGTATATGGGAAGGCTTGTCACTTGCCAGTCGAGTTAGAGCACAAAGCAATGTGGGCAATGAAGAAATTGAAGATGGATTGAAATGTAGAGGTGGAACATAGAATTAATGGGTTGAACGAGCTTGATGAATTCCGCCTCAAAGCGTATGAAAGTTCAGCCATCTACAAAAAGAAGATGAAGAAGTACCACGACCAAAAGATTGAAAAGCAAGAATATGCGGTTGGGGACTTGGTGCTTCTATTCAACTCTAGGCTACGTTTGTTTCCGGGAAAACTCAAGTCCAAGTGGATGGGACCATTCCTTATCACTAAAGTGTTCTCACATGGAGCGGTTAAGTTGGAAAATAAGGAGGGTGCAAAGTTCACAGTCAACGGGCAAAGGATTAAAATCTACTTGGGGCATGCGGAGAGTGTCCATGAAGTTGTTGAGGCATATCACCTTGATGAAGTCTGAGTAATCAAGGAGCCTGTGTCGTGCAACGACTATAAACAAGCGCTTCTTGGGAGTTAACCCAAGGTGTATTCTCTTGCCAACGATAGTTTTTGTTTTCTTTGTAGGAATAGTCGTACTCTTTCCGTTTCATTTTGTTTTTTTAGTTTTAGTTCATTCGCATGTATGCACTGGTGTTGGCTAGAGATTAGTGTAGAGTCCGTGTCTCAAAAGTGTCTAGAAAAAACTCAAAAAGAATAGCTTAATGGGTGTTACATGTGCAGGGACCAAAACTAACAATCTGCAGAAATGGTCTGGTGCACCGATCTACGGACCCCATCGACGGGTCGTCATTCCATCGACGTACCGTTGATGGTGTCCATAGATCCCAGGTATGTTTCACAATTTTTTTAAGTCTTGTTGCCATCGACGGTCCTAGTCGAAGGACTGTCGACTGACTTACAATCTATCGACGGGGTGTCGTAAGTCCAAATTGCCAGTGACCCGACCCGACCCGACCGATAATATAAAAGGACATAACGGTTCATCAGCCTCCAAAATCTTTTCAAATTCCTTCCAAAACAATTTTTTTTATCAAAATTCCTTCTTTTCTCAGACAACACCACATTCCCATCTTCCATAACCATCAAATTTCTCCAAACTCCTTAAATCCCCCAAATTCCTCAAAACCCTCTCCTCCCAAATTCTCTTCCATCTCCATTGTTCTCTGGTCAGTGATCAAATCGAGCACGTAGTCTGCTAAAAGATTCTCTCTCACAACCACCCCACTACGAACACAAGGTATTTTGATTCCCTTTGTACTATGAATTCTCGTTCATATATTATTTAAATATAAATTCGAAAGTGGGTCTTGACTAAGGGACTAAATTTTATTGATGTTGCATGCTAAAATTTTGTAGTATGTCCCTTGGAATGATAGAAAGTGGTTGTTTTGTTGTGGAATCTTCTTAAAAATAAGTGTATGGTAGTAGTTATAGACATTCCCACTTAGGGTTTTGTAGCATCGATGAATTAGAGCATGAATCTTGTGAACTCGAAACTCTAGGAATGAAGAAATGGTCTTTTGATTGTTACAATGTGTTGTGTAAACTTGTGTGGGTCGAATAGTGTCAAAATGTGGAGTTTGAAAAATGGCCCAAAATATGTCTCAGGCCCACAACACGAGACCCCGTCGATGGATCAATGAGCCGTCGAATGTCCATCGATTGGACCCCCGCAGAATATGTTTAAGTCTGAGATGATGGAAGTGGAATACGGTCCATTGATTGATCTACGGGCCGTTCTTCACGTCCGTCATTTTATTCAGAGTTCCTGTTTTTCCAGCTTTGTAAAATTATTCTAAGTGTTAGACGACGGAAGTGGACTACGGTCCATCGATCAATTGACGGGCCGTTCTGCACGTCCGTCGTTTCCAACTAAGAGGTCTGAAATTGTTGAGTAACTAAAATAATTCTAAGTGTTGGACGAAGCACCCTATCGACGGACCGTCGATAGTGCCCGTCAACCAACAGTTGCAGAACTGACGTGTGTTTGATTTTTGTCTTCTTTTTTCGCGCTGATTGTTTCGAGTGTGTCATATTGTTGAAGTGATACTAACAATTGCTTTCAGGTAGAAATGGCTCCCAAAAAGGATATTGTCTACCAAAGGGGCAAGTCCAAGTCTGTGGCCCCGTCTCGTCGGATGGTTTCCACCTCCGACAGTGAGCAAGACCCAAAATATGTTACCCCAGGCACCAGTACCCCAACACCAGTTGCATGAGCCACTCGGAGTACCCCCAGAAGGTGGTTTCCGTCGGAGTCACTACCTCCCAATATGATGAGGAGCACACACTAACGGGCACACTGTCTGGTTCTGCCTCGGGTTCTGAAGGAGCATCTGGCTTCGAATCTGCCTCAGGATCAGGGTTGGACCAATCTTCGGGGTTGAATGAGATAACTCCCTCCAGTTCCGTATCTCAAGGAGCTACTCGGTTGGAGGGACCTGCCCATCAAGCCTCGTCTGATGAGCTACTAGCTTGGCATCTGCCCCAGCACCCCATACAGATGTCCCCGCACCGGTTTCTGAGAAGCCTAACCGGTGGTGCGTAGATGGTCAATATCTGGTATACAGAGATGCCAGAATTCTGAATGAGAAGGGGGTGATTACCCGCTTGGTTACTGTCGAATGTCGAGCTCTTACGGGGAGTTTGCACACAGTCCCCGATGTGCATAGACTATTTACCCGATACAAGCTAGAGTGGATGGATACAAGTTTGGGTTCGTACAGTGAGGAGGTCGTCCGAGAGTTCTACACCTCCTATGTGGCAACTCTCACAGGCTCTTTTGATAGGTGGGCAAGACCTGCCAAATAGGACCCGCTCACCGAGGTACTAATTCGAGGCTGCCGGGTTAATCTTTTTGTGGTCACCATTCGCCGATTTCTGTAAGGCCCTACCAGTGGGACACAATGGGCTACGTGACTCCATAGTTCGACTACAGGTGGGAGATGGTAAAAAATGGCCAGTTTCAGAGGACCGCGGAGTAGAGAGAAGCCGATAAAAGTTGACTTGCTCAATATTGGTCGATCGATGGTGAGGGGGCAGACAGGGTGTTAGACCCCAAAGGTTTGATCAAGAAGGCCAACCTCACTTTCCACCCAAGTTCTTCTAGTTGTTAGTCCACCACCGCCTATCGCCGATGAGTACCGATAATATTCTTACATGGGATAGGGCGGTATTGGCAGCGGCCCTGGTAGCAGTTTTGGAGATCGACTTCGCGAAGCTGTTGATCACGGTGATACAGGAGAGGGCTTTCAAAGCGTCTACTACTTACCCCTTCGCATGTCTTATTTTCCATTTATGCAGGGAGGCCGGAGTGCCCATTTGGCATTGTAATACACTCCGCACTCCGTCTAGGACAGTTGATATATGTCTCATCAGGGATGAGGCAAATATAGAGGTACCGGGGAGAGGGTCGAGAATTAAGTTGCAGCCGTTGAGTTAGAACTTGGCGTACATAGTGGAGTGAGCCAAAAGGGCTGACCCTGCTACTTCAAAACCCGTTGATACCAACCCATCTCACTCGGCCCATGCTGCCAGTAAAGCACCTAGTTCCTCCCGGTCACTCCCCCATCTGCAGCACTGGTCCCTTTGGCGCGGGTCCAAAAGTTGGAGGCCCAAATGGCCACCTTGCTGCACTACATACACCTTGGATGCAAAATCCATAGCCGAGGCTGAGGACCGGATTGAGAAGAAGGTGGCCCGGCAAACTAAGCGGAAGATTCAGGCTGTTCACCAGCGCCTTGATGCCTTTGAGTTGCGAGTCATTACATGCCCAACCCCTACTATTGAATTGACTACTCTTCAGGAGGCTGTGGCTAGTTTGCGGGCAGATGTAAATAGTATTCTGGAGATGCAGGGGACTGAGCTTGAGACCGCACCCTCTGAGCTAGCGGAGGACACTATGCTTGCTGCACTATTCTCAGCACCTCCTGAGCCTCAGCCTGATCCACGTGGTTGTGCAAAGAGGCACCGTTCTATCCGCACTACTGAGGGAGAGGATGCCTGTGTGAGGAAGAAAGTGAGGACGGACCTCGAGATTGCGAGGAGAGCCTCTTTGATTGATGAGGAGACCCTCCAGATGAGGGCATGAGAGGTAGCTGCTGGGGCATCTATATCAAGACCGGAGACCAATGAGAGGAGCACCACTGATGGTGCGGAGATTGTTGTGGGCACCACTGAGGGTGACCCATCTACTGATATTGTGGGTTCTGGGAAACCGGACCCGCCCACTTGTTGATATATCATCGGATCTATGCGCCACAGGTTAGCTTCACTTACCACCCTATTTTTTAATTACTATTATGCATTGGTGACAATTGCATGCTCTTTTCGTTGGGGGTGGGGTAAATGGAAAGTAAGTGTGTAAAACCCGCAAAATGAGTTAGGGTGTCTAGAGCTTAAAATGTTTTTCATAAGGGTCTAAGGTACTAAAATGGTTTATAATTTTATATTGAGGTAGTGTGTAAAGTTTGAGGTGAATTGGAAGTCAAATATCAAGGGACGACGAAGATGTTCGACGACTAGTCACCAAAAGGGCCTTAGATGCTTTTATGTGCTTATGGGTATGACATGATTTTATGAGGTCCTTATATAAGTTATAATAATGTTTAAAGGCTATGTGTTAAGTTTCATTAACTTTGGAGGTTAAACGTCCAAGAACGCCCAAGACATTCAAAAGTTAGTCCTTGGACGTACTTGTGAGTGCCTTGCATATTTTGAGGTGTTGCATGAGTTTTTTGAAGCTCAAAATGGTATAAATGGTCCTTGAATAATGTATGAGTGTATTTGGGTTGGAAACGTCTGGTCAAACCTCCCCAAGGACCAACCAAAGGGTCCTTGAGGAGGACCCAACTTTTAAGCAAAAGCTGTCCCAAGCTGGCAGCTTACTGGCTTGGTGTTCACGGACGACTTCACGGCCAGTAGAGTGAACCACGGTGCATGAAGTTGGACGTGGAAGTTCCTTAACTATTTGGAGGAAAGGAAAGGCAATGGAGACACTTCCCCAAGGACGACAGACCGTCATAAGGGTCGTGAAACACCTTCACGGTCTGTGAAGGTGGCCGTTGGTGCAGGATGTGTCAAGTTGCCTGCGCACTATTTCAATAAAGGGGTGAATGAGAAATTCACTCCACATGCTAACCTGAACCTACATGGTTTATTTGGTGATTTTTGGGTGTATATAAGTGATCAAAAACGTGAACAACCCATTCCCAATCCCATTCACACAAATTAAACTTTCACAATAAAAAAATATTCTCCCTAGAAACCTCCATTGAAGGTGAAGCTCAAGAATAGCTTGGAGCTTGGATTTCTATGGATTCTTCATCAAGTTTTAGAGGTTTTATTCTAGATAAAGTTATGGTTATCCTTCATCTCTAGTTATCCTTTCATCTAGAGAGTTAATCTATAAGTTTTCGAAAGAGATTTCATGATCAAACTTCTTATTCTTCAATCTAGCCATGGGTTCCTTCTAAAAACGTTTTTATGGCTTAATCTTGAGGAATTGATGATAATGCATTGGTTTTAACGTGAATTTTAATCCAATTGCATTGTGAATCCATGTCCCTTCTCAAACTCGATTTAGCACTAGCATTGTGATCGTGGCTTGTTATTGATTGAATTGTGATTATATTACGTTGAATTGCTCATGTTGTCACACCCGGGTCCTAGACCCTAAATGAGACCGGCATCGTTAAGCTCTCAGAGATCGCAGACAAGCCTCTTCTTAGCTTTTATCACAATCATACAGTTAAATTTAGCGGAAAATTTAAAACTTTACTGAAGTGTACTTAGACTTCATATAATTGAATAAGAGTGATATACTAACGGCTCAACATAAACAACCATCTATTTACAGATTGAAGAATGGAAATGAAGAATTCATAATATCATTAATAGTTTCCAAACCGGCCTTAATACAAAAGCTTGAACAAAGGTTTGAAAGGAAACGCTAGGGACAACATCCACTAGCTATGTCTAATCTACTAAAGCTAGAAAATAAAGTGTAGACATCCTCGAACTCAAGAGGACCTACCAAAGTCTGGAGCTACTAGTCCAAACAGCTTAAGCTGATTCTTTAATCTTCTTCAAGGACCTGCACCAATAAAAATAGTAATTGTATATGGGTTAGTACACACTTGTACTAAGTATGGGTGTATGCACATAAACACATGAGTACTATGCATGATCAAGGAAAGCTCTTCCTATAGCAACATGCCATTTTTGGAAAGTGAAGTCACTTCACTTTCCTAGCTCGTTATTTATTAATCATGTTATGAATATGACGTATTTTCATGCATTTAAAGCACACAACTCATTTTCTATATGAATATACGACCTTGGAATCATGAACATAATTTTAGAACAACTCAAGCAAAAATTAATATGTTTGCTCCCCTTAGGCCGAGAGCTCCCTCTCCTAGACTTTAGTTTATTTTTCAATCTTTTTTTCTTTTTGTTGTGTAGTTCAATGATATATTTGATCCTATGTTTTACTTACAAGTGCAATGATTCATTTTAGTCCCATACCTACAATGAATCAGGTAAGTAATCCAAAAGACTAAAATGATTTGACTACCCTACTCACAAGTTGTTCTTTCCATTCTTGTTAAATTGGGTATGAAGTCTTTATAAGCCAATCTTTATTGGCTATGTCCATTCTTTGATTATTTGCATAATATATAGATACTGGGGCATATATTCATACTCCAATTGATGGGTCATTATGTTTTGCTCCCTTTATTGGCATAAACCAATAACTGTTAAAACTTCATTCTTATCAAACAATGATGATTTGACATTCTTATGCTTTTGCTTACTTAGTTCACTTTGAACTTACATTTCTTCTTCTTTGATCTCACGTTCACTTTGAACATGCTAGGTTGACTTTGAATATTCTTTTAAGACTTCCATTGGGATCTTTCTGTGCAATAACTAAGAATGACTTACATCATTACTTAGTCTAACCTCACCCATTTGGTCATCCTATCCGAACACCCCTCATCTTCCTACTTCTTTCTTTCTTTCTTTCTTACTTTCTTAAAGAAATCTTGAGCATTTAACCGACATAGATCATGTGAGCTAACATGAAATCAGTGTCTTCCCCACACCAAAAAGAGGTGGTTCACCGGCCAAAGTGAAACCGAATACTTCCTAGCTTTCTTAGGTGGATCCACTAGCTAGTAACCTATGCTGGCGACATAGTTCAAAGACTAGGAGAATTTGGATACCCTTATCCGTCTTGGTGGTAGTCTCATCTCATGAGGCTTACATGTGCTTGCACAAGCTCATTACTAGTATATTGGTGCTTAACTCAATTTCTTATATTTGACAACTTTTAGAGTTGAATCATACATTATGGAATCTTGCTTTTAGTATGAGGTATGCTTAGCTCAATGGATGACTTGTCATCCGTTTATATACTTGATGAATGTGAATTTAAATCTTACATTATTATCATGGTGTTAATGAGACTTGTCTCACGATTTCTAACACCTCTTATGTGAGTATCTTTAACATAATTGCTTAAGTGCAAGTGAGACTTGTCTCATTTCATTTAACACCCCATTCTAGGTCAATTTCATAACTCATAAGCTTTTAGTTATTTCATTACTCACCTTATCTTGTTTAATGTTATTTGGTAGTCTTGTACCATTCTTTATGAAAGTTATAAGGACTTATTCAATGTGCTACTATGTTCACAAGTTCATTTAGATAGGGTATATTGGGACTTGTCCCAATCATTGGCATACCCTAGGTTATGAGTTCATTGAGTTACATCTTGTCAAGTCAATCTTTAACATATGTTTGGCCTTACAAGAAACATCATAATTTACATTGGCCATATGATATTGGTATGAGTTAATCATTGGCCAATTCTATTACATATTTTGGAAATAATATTGCTGGCCAATTTATTGGCATAAATCAAACTTTCACTAAACACTTGTCATGATATTATCACTATCCAAGTCGATTAACTTCATGTATATACTATTGTAATCTCATCATTTTAAGCAAGCCAACTTTTAACCTTTGATTAGCTTATAAGAACAATTCAGTGCTTAGTTTGGCCAAGCTATAAAGTTGATTTGGCATCGAAGATTCATTAACTAGATTTGATTCTCATTCTTAATTCTTTTTGGAAACATTGAATTCCAAACACTTACAAACATATCTACTGTGAACACACCCAGTAATTTAAACCTTCATTACTTTCAATAGTAAACTGAATTTCATAAACGACTTATAACAATTTCATCTTCTTGAACAAAATTAGGCATTACATATTTCTTATCTCATATAAATGATACTCTAATCATACGGATCTAACCTATAGGTCTCATTCTACATTATCAAATCACAGAAAACTACACATAATGATCAGTTAGCACCACATACCAATAACATGCTCGAGATTTGCATTATACATACTACTAGAATCGGAAATAGGGAGAACTAGAAAGATGAACATTCGACAATTTCATTGGGAACAACCCTAGTTTCGGTTTTCTTGAATTCAAAACGTTTGAAAATCCTCCTGGGGAAAAGAATCAAGAGATAAAACCCATATCTTACTATAGAATTGAATCTACGAAGATCACCCTGTTCTTTGCGCGAAAATCTTGAAGAATTGCCTTGAAATCGCCTAAGGAGAACCGAGAGTATTTTTCTGTTTTTCTTACGTTTGCTCACTGTTTTTCAGTCGTAGGCTTCTACTTGATAAATGTGAGTCTAAGTCTTAGGAACTGAATATTGACTAATTCAACTTAGGCTAATTAACTAAATTAAATAAATCAATTAGCTAATTACCAAAACGCCCCTCCTAAATTGACTAAAAAAAGGAGAGCATTTGACTTAGCCAAATTCTGAAAATTTGCTAAGGGTCTCGGGTTTGACCATGAATTTAAATTAATTAAATAAGTTGCTAATTTAATTAATTAAGCGACCTAGGGTAATTACGAAAGTAACTTTAAGTCACTAGCATCATAACCAACCCCTTTGGACCATCCTAGGTTAGGTACTAGGATATTTCTTTAGTTAGCTACTCGGCTAGTGTCACCCGGTTAGGTCTTAGGATTTCACCACACTAGTTAGTTCATTTTAGTTAGTCCTAGGTTAGTTATCTAGTTAGGTAAGTTAGTTAGAGCCTAGGATTGGTTAGGAAGCTCGGCCCCACGTGGCTTGACCTGACGTGTGCCGGTCCCCTAACCGCCCTAACTAAATCGGTTGGGCTTGGTCGCTTGGTCTCTCCACCGGTAGCGCATGTGTTGCCGTGCGCTTTCCTAACCGTGCACTTTGTAGTTGCACTTGCAAAGTTCACTTCTTGTCCTAAGAATCCTCACTATGTCCTTGGGCACTGCTTAATCTACATGATCATTTTAAATGATCATGTGCTATGGTACCTAAGCTTGACACTTGGATGCCTCGTACCTAATGTGTGTAAGCGATGAAATTAAGAATTTTAGCTTAGGGTCTTCATTGCAGGTACAATTCCTAAACAAGCTTGGATTGGAGCATTTGAATATCAAAGTGTATTTTATGTTACTTGTTAATACATAGAAATTGGCTAACACCCTTAAGCCAATATTCTCTAACATGCCCAATATTACTCAATATTGGGCATTCGGATGCCTATGTACCCCAATACATATTCTTAAAACCTAATAGACTCTTCACTAGACAAGTACATTTTCTGGAATGTTACATATGTCTACTGTTTATTATGTATATTGATGGTAAATTGTTGATGAATGATCCATGTGGATCAATATATGATGATTTGAATAAGTCTATCCTATGTCTCTATGTGTTCACTGTAACCTTGCCTCTATTATGCATGAATGTGGGATTCGGTTGTGTACGGATAATTGTATCTACTTCCTTACTTGTATGTTATTGAGGAATTGTAGATAAGTTATTCATGTGGATCAAGGTTTGATTAGCCTATGTTCTTCTATATTCCATGGATTCCTAATGTAGCATGTTCACTGTAATCTCGAGTTTATGGCAATTGTAGTAGGATTTCGTTTAAGTTATTATTTCTTTTACTACTGCCTTATATTGATGTTATTAATGAGTTGTGGGTATGAATCCTTGATGATCAAAGTAAAGGAGTCTTGGCATGAATTGGTCAAGGTTCTTCTAGGCTATAAATTGAAGGTTGTAATATACATTATGTGATCTTAATTCTAGGGTAAATAAAGCATGAGTTAGACTTGATTATTATGTCTTTAGCTAATTCCCTAGATTGACACTATTGTTGAAATATGATTGATGATCCATGCAAGTGAAATTGGTTAATGGTCTATGTTCTTCTACCTTCTAGTATGTTGGCGATGTGTTGTACTAGTTTGTAGCATGGCCTTGTAGAAGATTATGCATGACTTCATATATGATTATTGTACTTGAGCTACGGTCTGATACTTCAATTGTTGATGAAATAATAGTAATGGTCAATGATGACCAAAGGCTAAAGGATTGGTAAGAATTGCTTTACTTCTCTACTTCTCTATAGTATTGTTGTTAGAATTGGCCTTGTATGACATTGTGTGTTATGGTCCACTTATGGTGGCGGTATTTACTTTATTGTCATTATATGTGTGTTGAGGATATATGAGTGTGTGGTTATGATGATCACACTATGTGAAGCTTATACCTACTTTCCTATTCTAATTGTGCTCTAGGTTGTATGGTTATTATATAAGCATGTGTATATCTATGTTAGTGTAAAGTGTAGGTGCTGCCATTTATGAGTTATAATGGTTAATAATCCCTTAGCTATGTACCCCTATGTGAATGCATAAATAGCAAAAGTTAGGAGTCTTGAGTGTAATATGCAGTTGGCTTGTCTCCTATGCTAGTGGTCTATGCTTGAAAGTGTATTGTGGTCCTAAGAGGGTGGCTGCCTCAATGTGTTGTTGATAGCCAATATGTGATCATATTGACCAATGTACACACACCCACACTCTACAAATGTGCTTACAAGTAGTATATGATCATAGTGTCTAATGAAAGGTTGTCCTCATATTCACTAGTGTCTACTACTATGCATGTTAAGCTTATGTCTATGAAAGTATGATATGTGCTTCCATAACATATCATTGACTATGCATTGCACATCTGTGTCTTGATAGGATAGTTCCTATGTTTGGTTCTCTATGTGCATGAATATGAATGTATGGTCATGTGTGGTCTTAATGTGTTTGTGTGAAAGGAGTGCTCACATATATGTATACACACACATGAATGATGATATAGTTAATAGTGGAGTCTCATGAGAGGTATTATGAATTGTACTCTAAGCTAAGTAGTGCTATTACATATGCTATGTCCATTTGAAAGGGTTTCTCACATGATTTGGGTTCATGAAATCTCATCTATGACCTATGAGCTAAGCATATGAGGGGTTAACTCTCATAAGCCTATGTTTTATAAAGTAATAATAATAAAGGCTTTCAAATAAAGGGAACTTAACTTAGCACCGAGTGAACTTATAGATGAGGGGGTGGCACCTTCCTAAAGAGGGAAGACTAAAGGGTCCACTAACGGTCCTCACAGGTTGGATAGCTCATGACCCAACAAAGGGTGTAAAGTTGATGTTTCCATGACAACCCCAAGTTCCATAAACTATGCTTGCCACATAGGATCTAGCAAGTGAATTCACTTAGTATGCTAGGATATATATTAAGGTTCTACTTTGGCTAAGTGGAACACCTTTCTTTGGTGTAAGGTTCTACAGCACCAAATTACATGTTTAGCACCCATGGTCTTAGTGTCGGTTAAGGCTATAGTTTCCCTAAATTAAAATGGTGTCACGACCCAAGAGTACCCCCTAGAAGTTAGGTCATTCCCGAATCGAAACACGACGCACTCGACCTCTCGGAGGTCTTGTACAAGCCCTTTCGTACCATTCATTGCATACATGTATGAAAAGTAGTGCGGAATTGAAATTTTTTACACGAAATAATAATACTTAAAAATATCTCTTTTATAGAAAACGTAATGAAAGGCTAAGTCTCAAAGTCGCCGTCTTAGACATACGAATATATTGGGACACGGCCCATACTTCAACATATACAAAATAGCTAAGTCTATTACAATACTTTCAATAAGGAAATCTAAACATCAAGATGTACTCGAATCTAGTGAGGACATACCAACTCTTCACTTGAATGAACACTAATCCAAGCTTCCACTTCGAGACTCCTCTCAAACGCCACCAACACCTTTAGAGATAGACAAAATATATGGAATTAGTACAAACACTTGTACTAAGTATGGCATAATGCATAAAATCATGATAAACAGACATTTGTATAAAACATGCTCTTTTTGATTAAAACATCATAGTATAAGTATAAGAACAACATTTAACACCTTAGAAACATACAAGATATCACATAAGCATTAAATAAAATATTGAAGAATGTTACATTGAACTATGTCACTTTACAGTGAACTAAGTTCAACTTCATAGTGACCTCTTTTAGCTTGCAACCCTCTCACCAAAGGTTATCCTAAGACTCACTTAAGTGAGACTAAGAGAGACCACCCATACACCCTATATAAGCACACCTAAATGATCCTTAAGACTTCCTAAGATAAGATCATTCTCATTTTTATTTGTTAAACCCCCAACCTAGAATTATTCTAAAACTCACCTAAGTAAGACATGAAAAGACCGCCCATACACCCTCTTCAAGCCTACCTAAGAAATCCTAAATGCTACTCTAGATAAGTACTTTTTCATTAACATTCCTTTACCAAAGTCATTATGTTCATTAAGTCATTTCGAAGACATTTCATTCATTAAAGACTTCACATAATGGTCTTGGAAAGTCCTACGGACTCAAATACTAACATCTTCAAAGTCTAGTCATGCAATGCTAGATAGCGTTCCATTCCACTACCTAATTTTCCTAGTACTTATCCAACACTAGCATGTATCCCACATGATGAGAATAGGCAATAACCGACATAGACCATACTAGCTAGGCATGGAATCCGGAGTCATAAACCTACTCCGATGGAGGGTGTTCTACTTACCAAGGGTAGAACTAGGAGACATCCCACGTAGGCACATGGTTAGGGAATATCAATTTCTTTTATGTACTCTAGTCTCATTCTCAAGTAGAGATACATTGTACTCTAGCATCCTTTTCAAGTAGAGCTACAAACCAAAACATATTTCACTCGGTGCTAGCGTTTGTTCTCATAGAATAAGTTCAACAAAAAAGGGCATATGAAAAGGTACCATCTCTTAGTCATTACCTAGTCATAATGGACCTACCAAAGATGGGTCTACTAGGGCTGCCACTCAATGGTCTATAAGGATAGCTCATTCTTAAACTTCTTTCTATATAGAACATTCCACATAATAGTCATGCTTAGAAGGGCACCATCTTAAGTCTACCGATCCTAGACTTTCATTCAACATTCATCCATACACATACAAGACAAAGGTGCCTAAGCCTACCAATACAAGAAGTTCATATTCATAATGTACATGTATGAAGTAAGGGACACACGTTTACCAAAACAAGACACAACATACTTTACTTTATTACATATAACATATCATTCTTTGAAGCACTTAGGAATGACCCTTATCATCTTTATGTCATCCTATACATTACTATAACATCATCAATATAGCCATTATAGACTCATATAGTCAAGTAGGAAAAATCATGCATCAACTCTAAGACTACACACATAAACACATAGTCATAGTCTAACATGATCACCTAATATCAATAGAAGAAAACATACTTTCACTTAATAACTAGTAGATAGATATGATCATACTTAACATAATCAACTACACCAATAATCATAATAATTCAAGTAGTGCCGACAAGGCCATGATAATTATAATATGTAAAGTAACGACGACGAGGTCATATCGATTGCAAGTAAAGCCCATAACATCGCCACTATTGTGGACCATACCAATCACAACATAATTCAAGACCTACATTACATAAAATAAAGTGAATTAGGGCAGCGTACCACCACTCCACTCTCACCACTTCAATCCATAGCTAAGTCATCCAATTCAATACTATAAGGCCCTTACCCATGACCACGAACATAAATTCAATACTAAAATTATAATACTCAATGAATCTAAATCAATTAAATATAGATTTATTAATCTAAGACCAATTAGACATCAATTGAATATAATTCTTACAGCATTCAATAGCCCATAGAAAACTGCACTATAATTCATAAGTATGTAGACAAGATCACTTAACTCATAGAATAGTCAAAATAAGGATAGCATTGTTTGCATGGGTTCATAGGAATTATAGCTTTAAAACATTGAATTAACATCTATTCAATTCTAAAACATTGATTCAAAATTGTTTATGCAAGAACCCATGGCTAGATTATGAAATTGGACAATTCATATTTTTGATCATCTTTGAAAATCATTGGAATTGACTCCTTGAAGAAAGAGATTTCAAGGATGAATAACCATACCTTAATTGTGATGAAAAGTCCACAATATTGATGGAGAAAAACTTGACAAATCTATCTTCTTCTTTGGAGCTTTAAAGCTTCAACAATGGAGTTTTGGAGAGAGTGAATGGAGAGGTTATGTTTTGAGTTGAGGGTTTAGCTTTAATTGGTGAGGTTAGGGGGTTAAATAGGTACTATAACCGTCCATTAGTTACCCTAAATTACCCAAAAGACCCCTACATTTATTGGACAAATTCACCAACTCAAATTTGACTTAAAAACGACGCAACGAAATCAGGGACTTTATTGCGCGTTGCGGAGACACTTTTAAATCTTATTATTCAAAAATTCTTGGACAGAATAGTTCGTGACAGCCCCGCGTCGCAAGGAAAAAGTTTTTTCTACTGTGTTACAGCTGCGCGTCGCGCAGCAGCATACCATTTCTTGGCTGCTTGGCAGCTTCGCTGGCCCATGTTTGGGTCCTCCTCGGGGACCCTTTTGATGGTCCCCGGGGCTTCATTCTTGGACGTTTTGACCCTTTATATGTCAGGCTACGCGTAGGAACTCTCGGTACTTAATTTCACTTTCAAACCATCCCCCAAGACATCACTACAAAACACTACGACATACTAGTTTAATTTCGACTAGTTTCCGAACATCTTGGACGTTTGACCTCCAAATACTTCCAAACTTTATATACTGTCTGTGAACAGTATTGTTAATCATTTTATGACTTTAAAACATCATGACACAAGTGTTAATCTCTAGTTCAACCTAGCTCATTTTGAGGGTGTAACAATACTCCCCCACTTGGAAAACATTCGTCCTTGAATGACAGTTGCCACACTTTGAACATTTTTAAGAGTTAAGACTCAAAGAGTAGCAGCACATAACCATACCACACAATAAACAATACCCACATGTAGGAGAGACATCAATTTCACATAGCTTAAGAGATTGAAACACAACAAGAAGGTAAGAACTTAATCTACACCATATTGTGCAATAAGGTTCACATTTTCATTTATTATAGGAGGAACTTCCTTCTCCTCATATTAACATGCTCATATTCATCAGTTCAATACACATCATAACCATTTTTCAAGAAATAACAATTTAGTCAAAATTTAAAAATCTTTACAGTGAGCACCAAATTCTTTACAGTGAAACATGCTCAATTTTCCAAAAAATGCAACTCTTAAGCAATTTATGATGGAAGCATAACAATATGAGAGATAAAAACATATAATCACTTTAAAACACAATTTTAACTTCATGAAATGCACAATGAAAGGAATCAATGAAATTCAATTTCAACTAGACTCCTAGACATAATGCAACATGCAACATGCTACTATTACATTCTGTCTTTCAAGCTTGAATTGAATAGAAGAGATGAGACAACAATTTACAACCAAACTACTCACCATACTCCCCTACTTAGACGGAACTCATATAACTAAACAGAGAGAAACTTACCGGCATCATTATCATCATCCATTTTTGTTACTTTGGCTCGGAGAGCATAGAAGCGATTCCTCTTTGGAGAACCACCATCCGTAACATTAGGAGGAACTTGCTTAGCCTCTCTTCCTCTAGCCGCAATAGTAGGACAATTTCTCACCTTGTGATCATCCTTCCCACAACCAAAGCACCCACTAGTACCGGATAGACACTTTCCAAATTGCTTCTTCCCACAAGTAGCACAAGTAGGCTTAACCATTTGGGAACCACAACCTCTCTCATAGTTAGCCTTAGGAGCACTAGAACCATCTTGATTTGGAGCCCTCTTCTTAAACTTAGGTTGAACTTGCTCATCGGTTCTTCCCCTCATAGCATCTCTACTTTTCCTCCCAAGTTTAGACTCTTCAATGGATTGAGCATATACCATAAGTCTAGATAGAGTCATGTCACCATGGAGCATGGTTGTACGACACTCTTCCTTTACAATATCCGAAACACCGGCTAAGAACCTACTCATCTCATCCTTAGGGTTAGATACCAAGGATGGAGCATAAATAGACAATAGGATAAACTTTAAGGAATACTTCTCAAAACTCATGCTACCTTGCCTAAGGTTTATAAATTCCTCAATCTTAACCTCCCTCTTCTCACGGGGAATGTACCTTTCTAAGAAAGCTTCCTTAAACTCTTCCCACTCTAAGGGACCCGATTCAACCGGTCTACTATCCTTCCATTGAGTAAACCATACTTGAGCAACATGTTTCAATTGATACGAATCTAACTCCGCTTTCTCCCTAGAAGTCACTCCCATAGCATGCACTATCTTATACACCTCATCCAAGAAAGTTTGGGGATCTTCTCCTACCTTAGAAACAAAGAAGATAGGAGGATTCATCCTCACAAAGTTCCTCAATCTAGAGGCCATAGTATTCTCCATAGCATTCACTCTAGGCCCAATGTCTCTATTCACTTGAGTTGTCATAGCTCGGGCTAGGGTAAAGAGAACCTCTCTAATCTCCCCATTAGCCATTTCCGGGGGAAACACCGAAACCTCATTACCTCCTTCCACAATAGGGACTTGATTAACTTGAGCACCTTGAACACCTTGAGGAACTTTCTCAACTTGTGGCATTTGTCCACCTCGGGGAGGAAGTCCCTCATTCACATCATTCTCCTCAACCCTCCTTGCCGGTGTTCTCCTCGTATTCATCTTCCTAGAAACACAAGGAAAACCATAAGAAAAGGACACTCATAACTTTTAATCTCTATGGCACGACATAGGAGTAGAAAAGAAGGGAAACTCTGTCATCTTTTAGCCTCTCGCACGGATGTGTCGCGACTCACACCGATGGTCAAGACTCTGCTAGACGTGGATTTTTGAGACTTTTTGATTCCTAAGACTACTTCATAACCTTATTCTCTGATACCAATCTTGTCACAGCCCGCGAGTACCCCCTAGAAGTTAGGGCATTACCGAATTGAAACATGGCGTACTCGACCTCTCTGAGGACTTGTACAAGCCCTTTCGTACCATTCATTGCATACATGTATGAAAAATAGTGGGAAATTAAAACTTTTCACACGAAATAATAATACATAAAAATATCTCCTTTATAGAAATACATAATGAAAGGCTAAGTCTCAAAGTCGCCGTCTTAGACATACGAATATATTGGGACACGGCCCATACTTCAACATATAGAAAATAGCTAAGTCTATTACAATACTTTCAATAAGGAAATCTAATCATCAAGATGTCCCCGAATCTAGTGAGGACATACCAACTCTTCACTTGAATAAACACTAATCCAAGCTTCCACTTCGAGACTCCTCTTAAACACCACCTACACCTTTAGAGATAGACAAAATGTATGGAATTAGTACAAACACTTGTACTAAGTATGGCATAACGCATAAAATCATGATAAACGGACATTTGTATAAAACATGCTCTTTTTTATTAAAACATCGTAGCATAAGTATAAGAACAACATTTAACACCTTAGAAACATAAAAATATCACATAAGCATTAAATCAAATATTGAAGAATGCTACAGTGACCTATGTCACTTTACAGTGAACTAAATTCAACTTCACTGTGACCTCTTTTAGCTTGCAACCCTCTCACCAAAGGTTATCCTAAAACTCACTTAAGTGAGACGAAGAGAGACCGCCCATACACCCTCTCTAAGCACACCTAAATGATCCTTAAGACTTCCTAAGATAAGATCATTCTCATTTTTATTTGGTAAACCCCCTACCTAGAATTACTCTAAGACTCACCTAAGTAAGACATGAAGAGACCGCCCCTACACCCTCTTCAAGCCTACCTAAGCAATCCTCAAAGCTACTCTAGATAAGTACTTTTTCATTAACATTCCTTTACTAAAGTCACTATGTTCATTAAGTCATTTAGAAGACATTTTATTCATTAAAGACTTCACATAATGGTCTTGGAAAGACCTAGGGACTCACATACTAACATCTTCAAAGTCTAGTCGTGCAATGACTAGATAGCATCCCATTCCACTACCTAAACTTCCTAGTACTTATCCAATATTAGCATATATCCCCCATTATGAGAATAGGCAATAACCGACATAGATCATACTAGCTAGGCATGGAATCCGGAGTCATAAACCTACTCCGATGGAGGGTATTCTACTTGCCAAGGGTAGAACTAGGACACATTCCATGTAGGCACATGGTTAGGGAATATCAAGATCTTTTATGTACTCTAATCTCATTCTCATATAGAGATACATTGTATTCTATCCTCCTTCTTAGGTAGAGCTACAAACCATAACATATTCACTCGGTGCTAGCCTTTGTTCTCATAGAGTAAGTTAAAAAAAAAGGGGCATATGAAAAGGTACCATCTCTTAGTCATTACCTAGTCATAATGCACCAACCAAAGATGGGTCCACTAGGGCTGTCACTCAATGGTCTACAAGGATAGCTCATTCTTAAACTTCTTTCTATATAGAACATTCCACATAATAGTCATGCTTAGAAGGACACCATCTTAGGTCGACCGATCCTAGACTTTCATTCAACATTCATCCATATACATACAAGACAAAGGTGCCTAAGCCTACCAAGTCAAGATGTTCATATTCATAATGTACATGTATCAAGTAAGGGACACACGTCTACCAAAACAAGACACAACATACTTTACTTTAATACATATAACATATCATTCTTTGAAGCACTTAGGAATGACCCTTATCATCTTTATGTCATTCTATACATTACTATAACATCATCAATATAGCCATTATAGACTCATATAGTCAAGTAGGAACAATCATGCATCAACTCTAAGACTACACACATAAACACATAGTCATAGTCTAACATGATCACCTAATATCAATAGAAGAAAACATACTTTCACTTAATCACTTGTAGATATATATGATCATACTTCACATAATAAACTACACCAATAATCATAATAATTCAAGTAGTGCCGACAAGACCATGATCATTATAATATGTAAAGTAACGCCGACGAGGCCACATCAATTGCAAGTAAAGCACATAACATCGCCACCATAGGTGGACCATACCAATCACAACATAATTCAAGACCTACATTAGATAAAATAAAGAGAATTAGGGCAGCGTACCACCACTTCATTCTCACCATTTCAATCAATAGCTAAGTCATCCAATTCAATACCATAAGGCCCTTACCCATGGCCATGAACATAAATTCAATATAAAAACTATAATACTCAATGAATATAAATCAATTCAATACAGATTTATCAATATAAGACCAATTAGACATCAATTGAATACAATTCTTACAGCATTCAATAGCCCATAGAAAACTACACTATAATTCATAAGTATATAGACAAGATCACTTAACCCATAAAATAGTCAAAATAAGGATAGCATGGTTTACATGGGTTTATACGAATTATAGCTTTAAAACATTGAATTAGCATCAATTCAATTCTAAAACATTGATTCAAAACCATCTATCCAAGAACCCATGGCTAGATTATGAAATTGGACAATTCATATTTTTGATCATCTTTGAAAATCATTGGAATTGACTCCTTGAAGAAAGAGATTTCAGGGATGAATAGCCATACCTTAATTGTGATGAAAATCCCACAAGATTGATGGAGAAAAACTTGAGAAACCTATCTTCTTCCTTGGAGCTTCAAAGCTTCAACAATGGAGTTTTGGAGAGAGTGAATGGAGAGGTTATGTTTTGAGTTGAGGGTTTAGTTTTAATTGGTGAGGTTAGGGGGTTAAATAGGTTCTATAATCGTCCATAATTCACCCCTAAATTACCCAAAAGACCCCTACATTTATTGTATAAATTAACCAACTCAAATTTGACTTAAAAACAACGCAACAAAATCTGGGACTTTACTATGCGTCGCGGAGACACTTCCAAAACTTATTTTTCAAAAATTCTTGGACAGAATGGTTCGTGACAGCCCCGCGTTGCAAGGAAAAAGTTTTTCCTACTACGTGACAGTAGTGCGTCGTGCAACAGCATGCCATTTCTTAGCTGCTTGGCAGCTTTGCTAGCCCATGTTTGGGTCTTTCTCGGGGACCTTTTTGATTGTCCCTGGGGCATCGTTCTCCTACGTTTAAACCCTTTGTATGTCAGGATACACGTATGAACTCTTGGTACTGAATTTCACCTTCAAACCATCCCCCAAGACATCACTACAAAACTCTACGACACACTAGTTCAATTTCGACTAGTTTCCGAACGTCTTGGACGTTCTTGGATGTTTGACCTCCAAACACTTCCAAACTTTATATACTGCCTATGAACACTATTATTAACAATTTTATGAATTTAAAACATCACGACACAAGTGTTAAGCTCTAGTTAAACCTAGCTCAATTTGAGGGTGTAACAAATGGATAATGGAAGTAAATGACTACGGAACCTAACTAGTATAACCTAAGAGAAGATACTTAAGATAGGTGGAAGTAATAAACCCCTCTAGACATCGCACAAGTAGCTCTCTAAGGGAGTTCTACGAAGGTGGTCTAATGTATGTGCATATGTTATGGTTCTCTTGCATGATATTGTGTTAGTGTCTACATGATGTGATGATATGCATAATGGTGGTCTTAATGACCATATGATGAAGGACTTGCTTTACATGAATGAAGTTGTCTTCACTTACTTGTTGGTGCATGAAATAGAGTGTCAAGGCTTGTGGTCTCATGATAGGTGTTTACTAAGTATGGTGAGGTTATGGGTCTTGACATTTACATTTCACTAGTAGACTTAGATTCGGGTCATGCGTAAGGTCTTATAATGATTTATGTGAAGTGAAGTGAATAAATGTGCAAGTTGATGTACCTTACTTTAAAGCCATTAGAGTCTTGACTTAAGTGTATTTATGATGCATTATACTTCTACCATGATATGTGTTGGCTTATGTAGGTTGTATGTATGCTTTTTTTGTGGCCCTAAGGTGATGCATTGCACCAAGTATCACTAGAGGGTTACTTGGGAGGTTAAGGAGTTAAAAGAAAAGAGGTTCACTGTAAAAGGGAATTAGTCACTGTAAACTGAAAGGAGCTTACTGTAAAGTGACCTCAAATTTGGCTCAAATTCTATATGTGATTTTTTATGATGTTTGGACATTGAATGTCTATATGAAGTATGTGAATGATATAAATCCTATGGTTTCAAGGTTTTATAACGATTTCACAAAAAGGCATCATGTATGGTTTTCAAGTAAAATGTCCCTTTTAAATGCATGTTTTTGCATGGTTGTCATACTTAGTGCATTCTTGTACTAACACCATTCTTCTCAACTTTTTATACAAAGTGTAGGTTATGGATGCTTAAAGGATGTCTCTATAAATGAGGAGCTTGATATATGATTCCCAAGCTCAAAGAAAGGAATGCTTAAGTCCAAGGATGTCCTAATGTTTAGTTTACTGTAAAGTTCTTTAGTATTATACTTATGTATTATGTTGTAAGGGCCGTGTACCTAAAGTACTCTTATGATGTTGAGTCTAGGATGTCAAAGAGTCTTAAGGTCTAAATATGTATTATGACTTACATTTTATATATAATAAGTGATATTTCTAGCGTATGATGTGCTATGAAAAGTTTTAAATTTTCCGCTAAATTTACTATGACAATGCGATAAATGACAACTATGGGCTTGTATAAGACCACCTAGAGGTCAAGTACGTCATGTTACTTCTAGGGGGTGCTCCACGACAAACGTGGTATCAGAGCATGAGGTTTATAAAAGTGGTTTTTGGTTCTAAAAATCTCATATTGCCACGTCTAGTAGAGTCTGGTATCATTGGTGGTGAGTCACGACACATTAAATGATACGGGAGTCTATAGGACGATAGAGTTTCCCTTCTTCATCATTCTCATATCGTGCCATAGAACTTAACTCTATAAGATCTCTCTCTTATGTTTTCTTGTCCGGTGTTCTTTTAGATATAATTGCTTGGATGAGATGGTACCTTATATGCTTGAGGGAAAAAGGTGAGTTTAAATGCTTATTTTGGTTTTATGGTTTGATGAGTATATGTGAAGGTGAATTTTGGCAAGTTTTGATGATGTGATGCCATTTATGGCTATGTATGAGATTAATGTGAAATATCATGTTATGTTGAGAAATATATGTCATGATATGATTAAAGCATGTTAGAAGTTATTATGGTTAAAATGAGTTTCTTTTGGAATAATGTGTTACTATATGGTTTTACATGATAGTAACCTAATATTATGATTTGACCTTGAAATGCTTAGTGACTACCTATGGAAGCATGTTGCCCTAAGAATATGTGTTTAAAAGTGTTCAATGTTTCCCTTTGTATATTTGTGGTCCTTTCTAGTTGCCTAGTATGGATTGAAGTCCTTTGTATACACTTTATCCTAGGTGTGAAGGAAGTATGCTTGTCTTGTAGGGTGATGATGTAGGTTAGGTTGACCTAGAAGTTACCTTACTGTAATGTCCAAATGAAAAGAAAGAGTCCTTCTGGCTAAGTCTTCTACATTGTTTCCCCTAAGGTTGTATGACCTTGGTGTCAATTTTATTGTATAAAAACCTTATATGGTTGAATGGTATGACCTAACTTGATGATTGGGGTATGATTTGCATAGGTGAAAAAGTTTAGAATGCCTTTGAATCCCTTATGGTAAGTTACTTAATTTCTTTGTTGGTTGAAAAGTTAAGATCCTCTTGAAGATTGGGTTGAGTTTCTCTTAATTGGGTTTACACTAAGTGGGGGATGGTGATGGAGTATTAAGGTTGTAGATATTTTCTACCTTGTCCTTCTATTTTTGCTTGAGCTTGAAACTAATGAATTCTTAGTAAGCTTGTTCATGATAAAAGTCGTGCATTAAAGCATGAATTGCATGAACTCTACATGTTTGGTATGTCTTGATTGACACTATCTTAAGAGTATTTTGAAGGTTTTAAAGTACTTGAAAAAGAATTTTGATTAAACACATGTTTTGTCATGTTGATGGTGCATCTTAACATGCTAGTTGTGCATTTGACTTCTTGAGATAAGGTAAAAAACATGGTTTTAGTCACTTTTGATGTGTTGAGTTTAGCCTCATAATGAAAAGTTGAGTCTCTTTAAAATGAAAAATGTTGAGTCTCTTGAAAACTATGTGGCTTTTATGACTTGGAAAACATGATTTTAGGCTCACTCTTGAAAAGTGAAAGCATGTTTAGCTAAGTGTCTTGTGTGTGCCTGTGATTTGTGATATTTTTTCAAATGATGCTTACCGTGAAGGCTATTGCTATGTTAGAAATTGACATTTTGTGAAATGTCTTCCTAATTGTTGTGATGTGCTTGGTGTGACTTACCATTTAGACTTCACTAGGAAGAAAACATGAGCATGCCTTAGTTTAAAAGATGAGAATTTCTCATTTTAAAAGGAATTGACCTTGTGCCTTGCTTGGACATGATCTCATGATACATGTAAATGTGTTGAGGAGAAGGGAATTACTCCTTAAGCATGAATAAGCATGGTATGGTTGAGTATGACCCTGATGGCATTATACCTAACTAATAAGAATCCTTTGTCAACCTATCTTACTCAAGTCTTTGTGCATTGAAGTATGAGTGCCTACTTGTTCTTGAGTGTTGATTGAATCTGCCTAAGTATGACCTAAATAAGGTTGCATGATGAGCTCTTAATAAATTGAAATGTAATGATCATGTTATTATTAGGAAAAGAATGTTCCTCCAATGAACATGGGAAGTGCCTAAGTGTTTGATGTGATAAGCATAAGTGAGTGAAAGTGTGGCTTGCTTGTGTACATTGAATATTAAGTGATTTGAAGTTTGTGTTCCTTGTAAGTTTGGTGCATTGACTTTGATGTGATGATGTTATGAACATTGTATGTTGCTCTATGATTCATTGAAGTCCTTGTTGTGACTAAAGTGTCATTCTAGGACGAATGTTCCCAAGTGGGGGATATTGTAAGACCTCCAAAATGAGTTAGGGTGTATAGAGCCTAACATGTTTTTCATAAGGGTCTAAGGTCCTAAAATGGTTTATAATATGATATTGATGCAGTGTGTAAAGTTTGAGGTGAATTGGAAGTCAAACGTCAAGGGACGACCAAGACGTTCGACGACTAGTCACCAAAGGGGCCTTAGATGCTTTTATTTCCTTATGGGTATGTCAGAGCTTTTGAGGTCATTATATGAGTTATAATGATGTTTATAGGCTTTTTTTATGTTTCATGAAGTTTGGAGGTTATAAGTCCAAGAACGCCCAAGACGTTCAAAAGTTAGCCCTTGGACGTACTTGTGAGTGCCTTGCATGTTTCGAGGTGTTGCGTGAGTTATTTGAAGCTCAAACAGGTATAATGGTCTTTGAATAATTTATAAGTGTATTTGGGTTGGAAAAGTCTGGGGAAAACTCCCCAAGGACCAACCAAAGGGTCCTTGAGGAGGACCCAACTTTTAAGCAAAAGTTGTCCCAAGCTGGTAGCTTACTGCCTTGGAGTTCACGGACGACTTCACGGCCAGTAGAGTGGACCACGGTCTGTGAAGTTGGCCGTGGAACTTCCTTAGAAATTTAGAGGCAAGGAAAGTAAATGGAGACACTGCCCCAAGGACCACAGACCGTCAGAAGGGTCGTGAAACACCTCCACGGTCCGTGAAGGTGGCCGTTGGTGCAGGCTGTGTCAAGCTGCTTGCGCACTGTTTCACTAAAGGGGTGAATGGAAAATTCACCCCAAGTTCTAACATGACCCTAAATGATTTATTTGGTGATTATTTGGTGCATATAAGTGATCAAAAACGTGAACAACCCATTCCCAATCCCATTCACACAAATTAGACTTTCCCTCCAAAAGTATTCTCCCTAGAAACCTCAATTGAAGGTGAAGCTCAAGAACAGCTTGGAGGTTGGATTTCTATGTATTCTTCATCAAGTTTTAGAGGTTTTCTTATATATAAAGGTATGGTGATCCTTCATCTCTAGTTATCCTTTCATCTAGAGGGTTAATCTCAAAGTTTTCGAAAGAGATTTCATGATCAAACTTCTCCTTCTTCAATCTAGACATGGGTTCCTTCTAAAAACATTTTTAATGGCTTAATCATGATGAATTGATGATAATGTATTGGTTTTAACGTGAATTTTAATCCAATTTCATTGTGAACCCATGTCCCTTCCCAAACTCGATTTAGCCCTTGCATGGGCATTGTGATCGTGGCTTGTTATTGATTGAATTGTGATTCTATTACGTTGAATTGCTTATGTATACTGTTTATTATGTATATTTATGGTGAATTGTTGATGAATGATCCATGTGGTTCAATATATGAAGATTTGAATAAGTCTAGCCTATGTCTCTATGTGTTCACTGTAACCTTGCCTTGCCTCTATTATGCATGAATGTGGGATTCGGTTGTGTAAGGATAATTGTATCAAATGCCTTACTTGTATGTTATTACTGAATTGTATAAAAGTGAATCATGTGGATCAAGGTTTGATTAGCCTATGTTCTTCTATCTTCCATGGATTCTTTATGTAGCATGTTCACTGTAATCTCGAGTTTATGGCAATTGTAGTAGGATTTCGTTTAAGTTATGATTTCTTTTACTACTGCCTTATATTGATGTTATTAATGAGTTATGGGTATGAATCCTTGATGATCAAAGTAAAGGAGTCTTGGCATGAATTAGTCAAGGTTCTTCTAGGCTATAAATTGAAGGTTGTAATATACATTATAAAGCATGAGTTAGACTTGATTGTTATGTCTTTACCTAATTCCCTAGATTGAAACTATTGTTGAAATATGATTGATGATCCATGCAAGTGAAATTTGTTAATGGTCTATGTTCTTCAACATTCTACTATGTTGGCGATGTGTTGAACTAGTTTGTAGTGTGGCCTTGTAGTAGCTTATGCATGACTTCATATATGATTATTGTACTTGATCTACTGTCTTATACTTGAATTGTTGATGAAATAATAGTAATGGTCAATGATGACCAAAGTCTAAAGGATTGGTAAGAATTGCTCTACTTCTCTACTTCTCTACTTCTCTATAGTATCGTTGTTAGAATTGGCCTTGTATGGCCTTGTGTGGTATGGTCTACTTACGGTGGCGGTGTTTACTTTATTGTCAATATATGAGTGTGTTGTTATGATGATCACACTATGTGAAGCTTATACCTACTTTTCTATTCTAGTTGTGCTCTAGGTTGTATCGTTATTGTATAAGCATGTGTATATCTATGTTACGGTAAAGTGTAGGTGATGCCATTAATGAGTTATAAAGGTTAAGAATCCCTTACCTATGTACCCCTATGTGAATTCATAAATAGCAAAAGTTAGGAGTATTGAGTGTAATATGCAGTTGGCTTGTCTCTTATGCTATTGTGTGTTGTGTGGTCTATGCTTGAAAGTGTATTGTGGTCCTAAGAGGGTGGCTGCCTCAATGTGTTTTTTATAGCCATTATGTGATCATATTGACCAATGTACACACACCCTCACTCTACATGCGTGCTTACAAGTAGTATAGGATCATAGTGTCGAATGAAATGTTGTCCTCATATTCACTAGTGTCTACTACTATGCATGTTAAGCTTATGTGTATGAAAGTATGATATGTGCTTCCTTAACTAGGATTACTTGATAGGTGTACTAGTATGGGCAAGGTTATCGGACCTTGCCTATGCATTGCACATGTTTGCCTTGATAGGATAGTTCCTAGGTTTGGTTCTCTATGTGCATGAATATGAATGTATGGTCATGTGTGGTCTTAATGTGTTTGTGTGAAAGGAGTGCTCACATATATGTATACACACACATATGAATGATGATCTAGTTAATAGTAGAGTCTCTTGAGAGGTATTGTCAATTGCACTTAAGCTAGATAGTGCTATTACATATGCTATGTCCATGTGAAAGGGTTTCTCACATGATTTGGGTCGATGAACTCTAATCTATGACCTATGAGCTAAGAATATGAGGTGTTAACTCTCCTAAGCTTATGTTTTATAAATTAATGATAATAAAGTCTTTTTAATAAATGGAACATAGCTTAGCACCGAGTGAACTTGTAGGTGAGGGGTCGGACCTTCCTAAGGAGGGAAGGCTAAAGGGTCCACTAGCGGTCCTCACAGGGTGGATAGCCTCATGAGACCCAACAAAGGGTGTAGAATTGATGTTTCCATGACAACCCAAGTTCCATAAACTATGCTTGCCACATAGGATCTAGCAAGTGAATTCACTTAGTATGCTAGGATATATGTTAAGGTTATACTTTGGCTAAGTGGAACACCTTCTTTTGGTGTAAGGCTCTACAACTCCAAATTCCAGGTTTAGCACCCATGGTCTTAGTGTCGGTTAAGGCTATAGCTTCCCTAAAGTAAAATGGACAATGGAAGTAAATGACTACGGACCCTAACTAGTATAACCTAAGAGAAGATACTTAGGATAGGTGGAAGTAATAAACCCCTCTAGACATTGCACAAGTAGCTCTCTAAAGGAGTTCTACGAAGGTGGTCTAATGTATGTGCATATGTTATGGTTCTCTTGCATGATATTGTGTTAGTGTCTACATGATGTGATGATATGCATAATGGTGGTCTTAATGACCATATGATGAAGGGCTTGCTTTAGATGAATGAAGTTGTCTTCACTTACTTGTTGGTGCATGAAATAGAGTGTCAAGGCTTGTGGTCTCATGATAGGTTTACTAAGTATGGTGAGGTTATGGGTCTTGACATTTTCATTTCACTAGTAGACTTAGATTCGGGTCATGCGTAAGGTCTTATAATGATTTATGTGAAGTGAAGTGAATAAATGTGCAAGTTGATGTAGCTTACTTTAAAGCCATTAGAGTCTTGACTTAAGTGTATTTATGATGCATTATACTTCTACCATGATATGTGTTGGCTTATGTAGGTTGTATGTATGCTTTTTTTGTGGCCCTAAGCTGATGCATTGCACCAAGTATCACTAGAGGGTTACTTGGGAGGTTAAGGAGTTAAAAGAAAAGATGTTCACTGTAAAAAGGGAATTAGTCAATGTAAAGTGAAAGGAGCTTACTGTAAAGTGACCTCAAATTTGGCTCAAATTCTACATGTGATTTTTTATGATGTTTGGACATTGAATGTCTATATGAAGTATGTGAATGATAAAAATCCTATGGTTTCAAGGTTTTATAACGATTTCACAAAAAGGCATAATGTATGGTTTCAAGTAAAATGTCCCTTTTAAATGCATGTTTTTGCATGGTTGTCATACTTAGTGCATTCTTGTACTAACACCATTCTTCTCAACTTTTTACACAAAGTGTAGGTTATCGATGCTTAAAGGATGTCTCTATAAATGATGAGCTTGATATATGATTCCCAAGCTCACGGAAAGGAATGCTTAAGTCCAAGGATGTCCTAATGTTTAGTTTACTGTAAAGTTCTTTAGTATTATACTTATGTATTATGTTGTAAGGGTCGTGTACCTAAAGTACTCTTATGATGTTGAGTCTAGGATGTCAAAGAGTCTTAAGGTCTAAATATGTATTATGACTTACATTTTATATATAATAAGTGATATTTCTAGCGTATGATGTGCTATGAAAAGTTTTAAATTTTCTGCTAAATTTACTATGATAATGCGATGAATGATAACTATGGGCTTGTATAAGACCTTTGAGATGTCAAGTACGCCATGTTACTTCTAGGGGGTGCTCCCCGTATGTGACAGAGTGTTGGGTGAACTCTGAGTAGCCCAACTCGCAATCTTGTCTTCGGGGTTTTCTTGCCTGTGTTATTTTACCCGAAGAGACTGGTTACTTTTCTGTTGTACCGGCATGACGTACCTTATACAAAGTATAAAAGCATGAAATATGAAGCATGATGGCTAGTATGAATGATATCCCGTCCTAAGGAAGTGCTTGCATGAATAGGTGAAAATGAGTTGAATGTGTTGGCTCTAATCATGACATAGATAGGCACCTACTGCATGACCTTCAAACTAACACCTAAACTGAGAAATTTGACAATCTGATAGGGTAATGAAGTGTCAAAAAAGTGTGAGGAATTTTTTGAAGTGTCAAGAGGGTATGAGGAATTTTGAATGTTCAATTGTCGGTACCTAGCTAGAACTTGCCCGGTTGGTCCTGCAAAAAGGAATCTGTGTTAGACGAATAGGAAATGATCATAGGGACTTGTTCAAATGAGCAAACATCTAGCCTAAAATGAAGTTAATCAAATGAAAGTTTATCCCTTTTTTATCAAAATTTGTTTAGCCTATAATAAACCTTTCTTTTCTTCACCAACTCACCTTCCCTGGGTTAATGTGTTGGCCCTGGTCCCTCCTTGGACATGTGCACCTCGACTTAGGCCAAAAGCCTAAGTTGAGGGTGGCTAATATAGAAACTAACCTCGTCTTGTCCCTGACTTGACCTCGGGTAATGTGCACCTCAACTCATGGAAAAATCATAAGTTGAGGGTGGCTATTATGAGTGATGAGCCAAAATTGGGTAGGAAAAGAGTTTAAATGTTGAAAAGAAAAAAGAAAGTGATCAAAGGATATGACTCACTAAATTACAAATTTAAAAAGAAAAAAAAAGAAAAAAAAGAGATGAACAAGATGAAGTAAGAGTCATATCCACAAAGAAAAAAGGGAAAGCAAGGCAAAGATGAAAAGAGAAGAAAAGTAGGGCATAAACGTAGTCGTATTGTCAAGGAGGGCAAAAAGTCACTAAAATGTACCCATATGTACCATACATGACTCTTAACCTACGTTACAAGCCAAGAAAGTCCTATCGTGATCCTAGAGTCTAGTGTGGTGAACTTAAGCAGTGAAAATAAGGGCAAGCCTATGGAGACGAGTACTAACTATGTATGAACTTTTTTCTTAGCGTGAGTGTTAAATAAAGATCCTTGTACCAAAAGTTAAAATCATTGTGCGAAAAGAAGAGGATTTCTTTTGAAGTGAGGATGCTAGTTGCAATGTCGGAAAGTTGGTACCTTGGTGAGAGGAAAAATAGTAGAGGTGTCTGTTTGTGGTGAGTCTGTGTCTTGGTGTGATCCACATGAGTTCGCTTGTCGAACCTGAGAGCGTAAGCATGCACTCAAGCAAAGAAAGAATCGGGATTGATAGCCACATGATTGCGAAAGCTTAAAACAATATACTTTTGTACAAAATGTTGTTTTTAGTCATTGTGAATCGCTTGAGGACAAACAACGAATTTAAGTTGAGGGTTTTGATGTACCGTGGTTTCACGGTGCTTTCAATGCCTTTTCCTTAAGAGTTGTGTTTGTCTAGAGCCTTTTTGTAGTAGTTTTTAACATGTTTTTATGTTTGTTTTACTGGAAATATGTCTGGAACTAAAACGCAGAAGGCAGTTGGAAAATAGTGTTGAGGCAACCTACGAAGGCCATATACGGCTCATCATTCAATCGATGGTCCGTAGTGGTGACCGTCGATAGCAATTTAGAAAAATGGATAAAACTCGAGGAAATCTGACCAAGTGTTGGACTATGGAGAGGATCGACGATCGACGGACCGTTATGCTGAATCGTCGATGTGATCAGAGATAGTCCCAGTACCCAATGTTGGAGAAATTCTAGGCCTGGAGTGACGGAGTGCATCGACGGACCGTGTTGTTGGTACGTCGATTGATTCAAAGGTGATGCCATCCAAAGGACTAAAAAAGATTCTAAGTTTGGACTGACGAAAGTAGTCGATAGTCGTTCCATTGACGGTCCGTCTGTGGAGGTCGTCAATTACAGCCGCATTTTCTGGACAACTTTCCTTATTTTAATTTCTTTTAATTTACGATAATGTTTTCTATAAATAGGGATTAAAACCTCATTTTTGAGGTTAGACATTGTTGGTATCGTTCTTGTTTTGTGTTGGAGATTGATTTTTGCAAACTTTGGAAATAATTCAATTTCTGGATTTGGTTTCAAGTATTATCTTGCAATTTCAAGTTAATTTTCTGGGTTTTTCTTCAAATTGTCAAAGTAAGTTCATGATTTATTTCATAACAATGATGAATTGTGTTCTTTCTTGCATGGGTAACTAAATTCACAACTAGGGTTGTGGGAATCATGGGTGATTAACAAAGTAAACCTAGCTAAATAACAATTCTCAATTAGGTTCTTGCATGTATTTATAATTCTTTCGTTTAGAAGTCTTTTTAACGCTGGCCAACGTTAGAACTCGTCTTGTTACTACTTGCCAGACCAAGGAGGTAGTCAATAAGAAAAGAATTATCAACATAGATTTAGTGGGATACTATCTAATATGCTAGTGTCGATTGGTGCAAAGTATTTACTAAGTCATGCATCTATTATGATGTCTAATATGAGGTAATGGTAAGGGTTAGTAAATTATACACACATAGCCGGACCAAGGTGCGGGGTGAAATTTTCTAGATGTCGGACCAAGGATTTAGAGATACCTAACTTATCACTTTGCATGCAAAACGCAAGAGGAGAATTGTTATTGCTAGGAATACGGAGTTATGAACCTATGGGGAACACTTACACCCTAGTTTATCTCACAACTTGATAAAAACTAATTTTTTACTTTTGCTTACTTGTTTACTTAGAAATATTAAAGAAACTTGTTTCAACAAACCCCCCTCCCCCTTAATTACTTGTTTTCAGAAAAAGTTTGACTAAATAGATATAATCGTACATTGAAGTTAAGTCTAAACCATTTTCCTCGTGGGACCGACCCCAACCTACTACTTGGGTTCTTTACTTGATACGACCGCGTATACTTCTTTAGGGAAGTGTAATTTGAGCATATCAGTAGGCGGGGTAGAACGTAATTACGACAAATCCTATTTTCTCCATCTTCCTAGATTACCTAAAAAAGTCGTAAATTACCCTAGAAACCTCAGAAAAACCATTCTAAGCTTGGGAAATGGAGAAGGAGCTTTCTAGCATGGGGATGCAGAATCTTGCGGATTCTTGGACAATTTCACCATAGCGAGTCCGGAAAAGCTGGAAACGAAATCAAAAAGCCTTTGCAACTTCTAGGTGCTATGTAGGTTAGGTTTATGCATTGAGTAGTTATAAATTTGTGCTTACCTTGTAATGTATGAAATCAATAGCATGGATTATGTGTATACATTCATGCACCAAGTGAATTTCGTGGAAAATCGTTATAGTTCAATGTAATCGGTTTAGTCCTTAAGTAGAAATTTTGATGATCTGTCAGGTTTTCTGGAATAGTTCTTGGATAAATTTCTTCCAAAATAAGGTATTCTGTAAGGTGGAACAAGACTATGAATGTACGTTATATTCTACCTAGTGAAGCCATGACATTGATGAGTTTGTGAATTAGGATTAAACCCTAAGAACGCACACTAAGGAAGAGCTAGGGTTGAGCTCTGTCTAATTTGATATTCGGAACCGAGGAGTAATTCGTAGGTGATGGTTGTGATTTCATCATTGTGTGACGTATGCATGTTCTTACTTCATTGTGATATTTGTATATGTATAAATGTTGCAATATTTGTCACACTTGTATTAAATGAGATAGGTGAATGATGTAGCCATGAAATCATGTTGTGAATGTATGATCGTGAACAAATATTTGTGATTGTGAATGTGGTGTGTGATTGGGGATCGGATTGCCACATTCCGGCAAGCTAACTGGGATCGGCTTCCACATTTTCAAATAACTATGAATTGGATTGTCACGTTTCGGCACAACATGGGATTGGATTGCCACATTCCGACAATCTACCTGTTTGGGTTTGGATTCCATGAGAGGACCAACTACTTGTGGTAAATATGTATTGTGGAGCATGTTATGTTCAATATTTTGTGTGTGTGGAAGACCTGAGGTTCGTTTGTAGGTGGATTGGGTGTGTGCATGAAAATATAAGGTGACATGGATGTCTGCTATAATGTATACTTATTGGTAAATAGGGAAAGGTCAAGGTGTTCCAGGGGTGAGTGCTGGATAGCGAGAGGTACTCGTAGGATAAGTACCAAAAGAGAGTACGCTAATGTTAGAGTTGAGGTAATAAAATTATGTGGTCTTTGGTAGGCAAGGTGATAAGAATTAAGGTTATTACATGATTGACTGGTAGGATAGGAAGGTGGTAATATTCGAAAATACTTGATGGAATTAGCATGTTTAGGCTATGATCTAGTTAAATCGAAAATGTGTCATTTGTTGGTAAAGTGATTAGTATTCAGAGTATGTGTGTAAATCGATGGGGTTCTAAGATAGGGCAAGGGTGGAGAAGCGAGTGGTTTGACGCATGATCATATTGTTTATTTTTTATATTATGATGTGGACGTCGGATTGACCGATGATGCCTACCATTATGTGTGGTTGTACTAATACTACTCTTGGTATGTCTTTGACATAGTGTGGATGCAGGATATGTGATGTTTCAATAGGTGAAGACGAAGAAATTCCCCACCGGCTTTTATTTTTCATTTTTCCAGTGGGAGATGTGTCTTTTGTTATTTTGTCCAGTCTTTATCCTTAGTAGCTCTTGTACCTGTTAGACTAGATTCTTGGGGTTAATTACTTTACAAGTCTTAACTAGTTCGTTGAAAAGAGTCTTGTGTATAAAGATCTTTATCTCTATTATATATGTATTTCGTTAATTTTCTGCATATTTAAACTTTGGGGTGTGAGGTTCTCCTACTTAGGGGTTAGAGTGGGTGCCCGCACGACCCGATTGCTTGGGTCATGACAAAAGTAAATTTTCTTTCACACAAAGAAAATTACACGATAAAAATTATTAAACTTTCTCCTCCTACTAGATTCTGATTAGCCTTCTTTATATCATTAGGAGTTACTTAATTTCAAAACAATAATGATTGCAACGCAACTTAATATATGTTACACCCTGAAAATGAAATAAGGTATATAGAGCCTAACATGTCCCTAAAAAGGTTAATAACATGTTAATAAAGTGCTTTACAACTTGTATAATTGATTTGAAGAGATTTGGAAGTCAAATATCAAGGGACGACCAAGACGTTCGACGATTAGTCACCAAGGGAGCCTTAGGTTCTTTTATGTACTTATGTGTGTTTAATTGGCTTAGAAAGTCCGTATATGAGTAAAAAAGATGTTTATAGGCAGTGTTTTAAGTTTCATGAAGTTTGGAGGTCAAACGCCCAAGAACGTCCAAGACGTTCAAAAGTTAACCTTGGGCGTACTTGTGTGTGCCTATTGTGTCTTGCTGTGTTGCGTGTGTTGTTTGAAGCTCAAACTGGTATGGGAGGTCATTTACAAGTGTATAAGTGTATTTGGGGTGGAAACATACGGGAAAAACTCCCCAAAGACCCACCAAAGGGCCCATGAGGAGGACCCAACTTGGGGGCAAAAGTTGTCCCAAGTTGGAAGCTTACTGCCTTGGTGTTCATGGACGACTTTACAGCCAGTATAGTAGACCACAGTCCATGAAGTTGGCCGTGGAACTTCATTATCCATTTTGAGGCAAGGAAAGGCAATTTAGACACTGCCCCAAGGACCACGGACCGTCATAAGGGTCGTGAAACATCTTCATGGTCCGTGAACGTGGTCGTGGTCTTTGGGCGGGCTGGTCAAGTTTTTGTTTCCAAATTAATTCCATTCGACTTTTTATTAATTGGGGTTGATTTTAAAAGGTTTATGTGATTAATATAAATATTGTTAAGCCCTAAAACCTTCCTTTAACTCATTATTTCAAAAACCAAATCAAAACCCCAAAACTCTCTCCTCTTCCAAAACCCCAAAACCTCTATTGAAGACCAACTCAAGAACAAGCTACGGAGGTGGATTCTTGGAGATTTTTATGGGATTTTTAATGTATAAGGTATGGTTATCCTTAATACCTATATAACCATTCATCTATGGAGTCTTTTCAAAGGTTTTCTAAACAAGATTCAAAGACCAAAAATTCCCAATTTTCAATCTATACATGGGTTCATTCTCAAATTAATTTCAAAAGCATTCTAATGATGAATTTATGTTTAGCTACTGATTTGATGATGAATTTGTATCCAATTTTATAAAGAGCCCATGATCCTCCTAATTTCTCAAATTGGCCTATAATGTGGGTCTTGTGACCTTGATTTCATGTTTATAGAATTGTGATTAGATTGTATTGAATTGGTTATTGCTATTACTATTTATATCAATTGAATATGAATTATGGATGAATGATTAAAGATGATCATTAGCTTGGAGATTTGGTAAGTTGACCTATTTCTTCTAATTAGCCTAGAATGTACATTGAATTGTGTTGATTGGTATGGTCCACTTATGGTGGCGGTGTTTACATTTGTACCATTATGTGAGGTTGATTGTTATGATCATATCCTTGAAGGCATTGGATGCACTATGAATTGATATGATGATTTACATGTTTAGGAAGTTAAAGGACTTAACCTTGATTCCAATATCATGTTCTAAGTGAACTGATGTTATGTGAATTATATGAATAGCCCTAAAAAATAGTTGCATGACCTAGGTGTGGGGATGATGTTATATGTATATGTGTGATGATCATGTTAGGGTTAGGTGTGATCTATATGGCTAATGATGACGAACATCCTTGTAGCATGACTTCTACTTGTATGAACCCCATATGACTGTGTGATCAAAGTATGCTAGGAGTCTCCTATCATATTGTTGAATATGTACTTGCCTCCTATGATGTAATGTGAGTGTGTGTAGTCTATAGTCCTTATACTCTATATGTGTGTGTGACTTGAGACTTGAATAATGTTGTACATGTGTTGTGTTCTTTAGAGGGTGGCTTCCTCAATGCTATGATAGCCATTATGTGATCATGTTGACCAGTGTGCATACACACTTCATGCATATCTATGAGTAGGATAGATTCATGATGACTAAGGAAAAGATAGTTCTCCTATGCATCATTACCTATTTCTATGCATGTAAAGTATATGATTAATGAAGTTATGAACATGTGTGCCTAAATGGGTTTAAGTGATGGTAGATTTCACATTTATGTACACACACACATTCATGTATGAATGAAGTATGTTAATGGTAATCCAATAAATAAGTGAGTCTCTTGAAAGGTATTACTCAATTGTAATCTAAACCAGATTACGGTATGAATATGATATGATTATGGTGAAAGGACATTATCACATAATGTAGGTTCTATGGTGAATGTAGAATTCTCACCCTAGATACCTTTGAGCTATATGATATATGAGGGAGTAAGTCCTAAGGCCTATTCTTTATGAACTAATATTATATAAAGTCTTAATGATGTTTAAAAGGGAGTTTAAGCTTAGCACCGAGTGAACATGAAAAATGAGAGTGGGAGCTTCATGTTACTAAGTCCGGTTTCCCACAAGAGAACCTTCACCTTAGTAAGTTTGGGTTCCCAACAAAGATGTTGTCTCATGATATGGAAGCCTCCACGTTAGTAAGTCAAGGTTTCTAGAAGCAGTCTCCTTGTTCCATAACTACGTGCCCCCGTAGGCTTTAGCTTAGTGGATCCACTAGAATAGTTATTTTGTACGAAGGTCCTACCTTGGCAAGTAGTACCCTCTCTTTTCGGTGTGGGAGTAGAACACCGGATTCCATTTAGCTCACACGGTCTATGTCGGTTACGGCTATGTCTCCCAAAGGTTCATAAATGAACTAAGATAAGAATACAAACTCTAATCTAAATTCCTTGAGAAGTGTACTTAGTATAGGAAAGACTATGGACCCTACCTATGCATTCTACTAGATGACTTCAAGAAAGGATAGGATTGGAACCTCTTATGAAGTAAAGACTTATGTTATATATATGACTTGTATGAATGTATGTTAAGTGACTTTGTTATTTTAAGATATGAATTATGACTATGCATGTGAGTTACACTTGTTGCTTCTAAATGAGTTTACTTAGTATATGTGGGGGTATGGGACTCCATGTGAACATTGCACAAGTAAGCTTGTGAAGGGGTTATGAGGGTGGTTTACCTATGATATGAACTAACTGATTTATGACTAAGGTTGTAGTAAAGGAAAGAGTCCTTATATGATGATATGAAGTATGTGACCTTATGTGTAGTTATAAATGAATGTGTTGTGACTTGTTAAGTATGTTATGCCTAGTCTAAGGTGACTTCTTAGGTACACTTGGTGGAAGTAGCATTACGGGATGCAACCTACACATTGCACTAGTGTTGCTTAGGAGTTGTCTTAGGTGATGATCCTTATGTGAAGTTGATGTATATGAGGTGTTTAAGTCTTATGAATATATGTGGCATGTATTGAATATTCTTCAAAGTATGATAAATGTCTTTATGTGCTATTATGAGTATTATCCATGTCTATATGATGTGTGTGAACTATATTCAGCTTATATGTGCCTAAGTTCGTGATGTTTACTAAAAAGACATATTGCATGATTTCAAATGAAATGTCATCTTTAAATGCATATTTTTGCATGGTTGTCATACTTACTGCATTCTTTTACTAATACCATTCTTCTTCATCTTTTAACACAAAGTGTAGGTGGTGATGGCTAGAGGATGTCCCCTGAGTGAAGATCTTGGATAGATCTCCCAAGTTCAAGAAAAGTGATCCTTAAGATTCAAGGATTTCCCTATGTCATGTTCTTATTCAAATTATGTAATAGCTTAGATATTATTTTATGTTGTAAAGGGTCGTGTACCTATTCTACTCTATTGATGTTGAGTCTAAGATGGCACAAGAGACTTAGAGTCTAACTATGTATTATGAAGTATTTTTGTATATACACGAAGTAATGTTCTAGCATAAGATGTGCTATGAACAATTTTAAATTTTCCGCTATTTCTTTTACGATTATGTAATGAAAGATGTATAAGATTTAGTGGGTCAGTGTGCGCTCCTCATCAGGCTGTGAGAAAGTGACTACGTTGGACGCCACCTTCTTGGGCGTGCCCCGAGTGGCTCTAGCAGCTGGTGTCGGGGTCAAGGTGCCTGGGGGCACATATTCTGGATCACGCTCATCATCGGACGAGCCAATCAACCGTCGGGATGGTGCAACAGACTTGGATCTACCCCTAGAATAGACGATGTCTGATTTGGGGTCCATAAGTACTTGAAAAGCAAGTTTTAGTCTCATTGTAATCAAACTACACAAGCAACATAATCAAAACAGAACCCGGATACACAAGACACAGGTTAATGCAGAATTGCAGAACTAGGAGACGGCACTATCGACGGCCCGTCGATGAATCGATGGTCCGTCGATGAATCGACGGTCCGTCGATAGTGTCCTTCAGTGGACACTTAGTAAAATTTTCATTGACTTTATACCACAGACCTCTCAGATAGAAACGACGGACGTGCAGAACGGCCCGTCGATCAATCGACGGACCATAGTCAACTTCCGTTGTCTGACACTTAAAATAATATTTAAAATCTCACAAATCAAGGTTTCAGATAGAAACGACGGACGTGCAGAATGGCCCTTCGATCAATCGACGGACCGTAGTCCACTTTCGTCATTTCAAAGTTAAGCAGTTTTAGGGTTTAGTCATCGACGAACCCCATCGACGGTCCGTCGATCAACCGACAGTCCATATACGGGGTCTCGTGTTGTTCGTCATAGACAAGTTTCAGGGCTTGTTTTTAAACACACATTTTCACAAATTTTATGCAAATCACAAATTCACCCAACACATAATAACAATTATAAGACCAATTTGTCATCCTTAGGGCCTCGATTTCACAAATTTTGATCATGGATTCTACGAGGTTATCAAACCCTAAGTTGGAAAATCAACAATCATATTGAAATGACAAATATTCCACCCCCAACCCATTCACTTTCTATCAATCTAAGGACATAGAACCCAATTTTAACAAATTTAACAAGCAATTTTCTCCCTAAGTCAAGACCCACATACAATATATTTGTTTCCAAAAGAAAATGAACGAGAATTCATTAAGCAAAGGGAAATAAAATATCTGTAAACTGTAGTGGAGTGAGTGAGTGGGTGATCTTGCAACAACCAACCTACGTGCGGCCTTCGAACACCAACCGAAGAAACAATGGAGTAGGAGGGGAAACTGGGGAGGTTAGGGTTTTGGGATTTCTGGGAGTTTGGGAGGTTTGGGATTTTGAGGAAAATGGAAGGGAGTGATTGTGGGAGTTAATGGAGGAATAAGGGAATAAGGGGAGGGAAACGGTTCAGAATTTGAAAAGATGTGGGAGGGTAACTGCATAGTTATTTTTGTATATAGCCGGTCGGGTCGGGTCACTGGTTTTTGTGAACTGACGATACCCTGTCGACGGTCCGTAAGTCAGTCGACAGGCCGTCGACTGGACCGTCGATTGTGCACAGACTTAGACAAAATTTCTAGACATACCTGGGATCTACGGACACAAACGACAGTCCGTTGATTGAACGAAGGCTCGTCAGTTGATCCGTATATCTGTACACCAGACCAATTTCTGCAGAATTCTTATGGTTTGGTCCCATTAAGCCATTCTTTTTGTGTTTTTCTGGACATTTTTGAGACTCGGACCCTAAGCTACTCTCCACCCAAACACTAAAAAAATAACACATGATTTTGAATAAAACAAAAATGAAACACGAGAATGCAAATATTCTAAAAAAAAATATCCTATTGTTGGCTAGATGATACACCTTGGGTTGCCTCCCAAGAAGCGCTTGCTTTAACGTCGCGGCACGACGCAGGATCTTTGATTGCTCAGACTTCATCAAGGTTATATGCTTCAACCACTTCATGAACACTCTCCGCGTGCCCTAGGTAGATCTTGATTATTTGCCCATTGACTGTGAACCTTGCACCCTCTTTGTTCTCCAACTCAACCGCTCCCTGTGAGAATACTTTAGTAATAAGGAATGGCCCAGTCCACTTGGACTTGAGTTTTCCCGGAAACAAGTGTAGCCTAGAGTTGAATAGAAGCACCAAGTCCCCAACCATAAATTCTCGCTTCTCAATCTTTTGTGTACTTCTTCATCTTCTCTTTGTAGATGGCTGAACTTTCATATGCTTTTAGGCAAAACTCATCAAGCTCAGTCAACCCGTTAAGTCTCTATTCCACTTCTTCATTCAAATCCATCTTCAGTTTCTTTATCGCCCACATGGACTTTTGCTCTAACTCGACTGGCAAGTGACAAGCCTTCCCATATACAAGTTTGTATGGAGACATACCTATGGGGGTCTTATATGCAGTCTGGTAGGCCCAAAGAGCATCATCAAGCCTCCTTAACCAATCCGTTCTATTAGCGTTCACCATTTTCGATAGGATCTGCTTGATTTCTCTGTTGGACACCTCAACTTGCCCACTAGTATGTGGATGGTAAGGAGTGGCTACATTGTGGCGTACCCCATATTTTTCCAATAACCCTTTGAACAACTTGTTGTAAAAATGAGATCCCCCATCACTAATAATGGCCCTAGTTGTGCCAAATCTGGAGAAGATATTCTTTTTCAAAAATGCAGTGACACTCTTCCCTTCATTGTTGGCAAGTGCTATGGATTCCACCCATTTTGACACATAATCCACCTCCACAAGAATATATTTCAGCCCATGAGAACTCATAAACGGGCCCATAAAATCAATGCCCTATTCATCAAACAACTCAATCACTAGAATGGGATTCAAGGGGAGCTCTTGCCTCTTCGAAATTCCTCCATCTCTCTGACACCTATCACAAGACTTGGCAAACTCATGATCATCTTGGTGAATGGTTGGCCAATAGTACCCACATTGCAAAATCTTGTGGGCAGTCTGGATACCACTATGATTCCCACCCGCAGGCGATGAGTGGAATGCCTCCAAAACACTTAGCATTTTGACTTCCGGGACACATCGGCGGAAAAGCCCATCGGCACAACTATGGTATAAGTAAGATTCATCCCAAAAGAACTTTTTCACATCATGCATGAACTTCTTCCTTTGATGAAAGGAAAATTCCGATGGGACTATATCATTGGCCAAATAATTCGCAAAATCGGCGAACCATGGAATAAAGTCATGAGAAGCGGCCAATACATGCTCATCCGGGAAGATATCATCAATTTCAGCCTTTACACCCAGCTCTCGCATATCTTCATCCTCCAATCTGGACAAGTGATCGGCAACTTGATTTTCGGTCCTTTTTCTCTCTTTCACCTCAAAATCAAACTCTTGCAATAGTAGTACCCATCTAATCAACCTCAGTTTCACATCCTTCTTTTCCATCAAATACCTCAAAGTGGAGTGATCAGTATGCACTATGACTCTCGTGCCAAGCAAATAGGAGCAAAATTTTTCAAAAGCAAATACCACAGCAAAGAGCTCTTGTTCATTCACAGTATAGTTCTTTTGAGCTTCATTTAGGGTCTTACTTGCATAGTAAATGGGGTGAAGTATTTTATCCCTTCTTTGTCCTAATACCAGACCAAGAGAAACCCCACTAGCATCACACATCACCTCTAATGGTTTGCTCTAATCTGGGGAAATAATTATGGGCGCAAGCAGGATTCATCAAAATAGAATTTACATTCCTTCTCAAGTAACTTGCATAGAGGATTTGCAATTTTTGAGAAATCCTTAATAAACCTTCGGTAGAAGCCCACATGTCCCAGAAAACTTCTCACACCCTCTACAGAGATGGGTGGAGGAAGTTCCTCTATAACCTCAACTTTTGCTCGATCAACCTCTATCCCCTTATCCGAGATGCGATGGCCCAATACTATACCCTCTTTCACCATAAAGTGACATTTTTCCTAGTTTAGCACAAGATTACAATCTTCACATCTTTTGAGAACCTCGGCCAAGTGACTCAAACACCGATCAAAGGAGTCACAAACAACTGAAAAATCATCCATGAACACCTAAATAGTGTCCTCCACCATATCGGAGAATATCGATATCATACATCTATGAAAGATAGGCGGTGCATTACACAACCCAAAAGGCATCCTCTTGAATGCGAACGTCCCATAAGGGCAAGTAAATGTGGTTTTCTCTTGATCCTCCGGTGCAATAGAAATCTAATTATAACCCGAATAGCTATCCAGAATACAATACCATCATTTTCCTGCGAGTCTATCTAACATCTGATCCATAAAGGGCAGAGGAAAATGTTCCTTCTCAGTCCATGCATTCTACTTCCGGTAATCCATACGAACTCTCCATCCGGTCACCGGCCTCATTCGAACAAGCTCATTCTTCTCATTAAGAACTACTGTCATCCCCCCCTTTTTGGGCACACATTGAACAGGGCATACCCAACTACTATCAGCGATAGGGTATATAACTCCGGCATCCAACCACTTAATAATCTCCTTCTTCACTACCTCTTGCATAGGTGGATTCAAACGTCTCTGGTGCTCAATACTTGGCTTGTGATCAGGCATGAGTTGGATTTTGTGTGAACAAATACCGGGAGGGATCCCAATAATGTCCGCAATAGTCCAACCAATGGCTCATTTGAACCTTTTCAAAACTTCCACCAAACACTCTACTTGCTGCACATTCAAATCCGACACAATAATTACCGGCAAAGTGTCATCTCTTCCCAAGAATACATACCTCAGATGAGGTTGTAGAGCCTTAAGCTCTAATTTTCAAGCCTCCTTAATAGACGATTTCGCGGATGAAGACTCGCGATGCTTCATATCTAACTCCAATTTCTTTGGTTTGAACAAATATTCACCTCGTTCAAGTGCCGCAACCAAAGACTCATACTCTTCAATGCCATCACTCTCAAAGTTCATGATCACTGCCGCTAGTGCCTCAAAACCAAGGCACTCTTCAATTTGCACCTCAGATTTGCTCTCAACCCTGTAAGATATAGCAGATACCGTTTGGAGCTCACCACTCTGCTTCATGGACCTACAAATGTTGAATGTTGCTTCTTAATTGTTCAACCTAAACTTCATCTGCCCTTTATCCATATCAACCAAAGCGCGACCAGCAGTAAGGAACGACCTCCCCAGAATAATAGGCACCACAAAGTCCACCTCACAGTCAAGAATCACAAAGTCGGCCGAAAATATAAATGACTCCACCTTCACGAGCACACCATGAAGTATCCCAATGGGCCTCTTCACCGTTCGATCGGCCATCAGTAACCGCATTGTCGTGGGCTGTGGGTCACCCAAACCCAACTTTTGTATTTGAAGAGAGGCATGCGATCTATGCTTGCACCTAGATCACATAGTGCTTTAGCGAAGTGCAATAACCTGATGGTATATGGAATAGTGAAAGCTCCCGGATCCTCTTTCTTTTGCACAAAATACCTTGTAGCAATAGCACTACAATGTTGCATTCGATCATCATCCTTAAAACTTAACGATCTCTTCTTTGTAACCATATCCTTCATAAACTTGGCATACCCGGGCATTTGTTCCAGAGCTTCTATCAAAGGGACATTGATTGAAAGTTGTTTTAACATAGTGATAAAACACCGATATTTACCATCTTCAGTCTTCTTCACCAATCTCTGCGGGAATGGTGGTGGTGGTCTAGGAATGGGGATCACTTTTTGGGGTACCTCTACTTCTTTCACTGCTTTGTCCACCAATTCACCACTAGTTTCAACTACCTCTTCATCATTTATCACCTCATCTTCTACTACCGACAGCATAGGTGGATCGATGGTTTGGCTACCTCCTCGAGTAGTGTCCGTCATGCAATGTCCTTTATTTTTTGTGTTTTGAATGGTGTTGCTAGGAAGAGTGCCCGGTTGACGTGGGTTCACAGTAGTAGACAATTGGGTCATTTGTAATTCAAGATGCTTGATAGAGACCGCATGTGCATCCACCTTTTGCTTGATATTAGCCAAATCACATCTTAATTCCTTGGCGTGATCATCACTAGCATCAAACCTCCTCATCATTTTCTGCAACATATCTTCAACTCGCGCCATACTACCTCCACCATCCCTAGGAGCAACTTTTCGATTTTGAGGCGGAACATAGGGCCTACTTCGATCATTTCTGTTACCATAGTTACCTCGGTTGAAGTTGTTGTCGTGGTTGTAATTTCCATATCGAACATACTGGCCCTCTCTGTTGTAGTTCCCATAGTTCCGACCTTGATTTCCTTGACCTTGGCGTCAATTCTCCTGATTGGAGCCTTTGGCATTTGGTCGGAAACCCCCCGTTTGCTTATTCACTGCATAAGTATCCTCTTCATAGTAGTAGTCATCCACTGGCGGTGGTGGTTTAGTCAAACAATTCACCGTATTTACCTTCTCTGCACTTCCAGTGACATGTTTCAATACCAACCCGAGCTCAGTTCTCATCTGAGCCATCTCTTCACGAATCTCATCATCAGCCGGATTGTGTGTAGGTTGCACTGCAAAGGTGTTTCTCCTAGTGTCCGACTTCCTAGTGCTCCAAACCTTATTGTTGCTGGAGATTTTCTCCAACTTCTCTGTGATCTCTGCATATGTGCACTCACTATAAGAACCACCCGCAATAGTATCAAGCACTGCCTTATTATTATCATCTTGACCCCGATAGAAGTACTCTCAATGACTCATCATCAATGCGGTGGTTTGGGACACCTCTCACAAATGCAGTAAACCTATCCCAAGAGCTACTCACCGACTCTCTAGGCAATGCCACAAAGGTTTTCACTCTATCTTTGTGGTTGAGCTTTTTGTACACCGGGTAATACCGTGCTAGGAACACATCCCTCAACAGATCCCAAGTATAGATAGAATTATAGGGCAACTTGATAAACCATATCGCGACCTCTCCCGTCAGTGAGAGATGGAACACTCTTAACCTGATGACGTTCATGTTCTAGTTTGGCCTCCCTACACAACTCTTGCACACCTACCTAAGTTTGGCGATGTGAGCATGTGGATCCTCAGATGGTAGCCCTGAAAACAAACCCCTTACAGTGAGCATCTACATCAATCTACTAGTTACCACAAACGTGCAACCCTGTGGTAGAAGAGGTAGGACAAGAAGCCCATCAGAATTAGTGATATTCACGTTACCCTTATAGAACTCTTGAGGGCGTGGGACGGGAGGTTGCATCCTCAAAGCATCATCAAGTGGACTTTCTGCAACCACTTGATTGTGAGCATCAACCGGTGGTGGAGGCTGACGATTGATCCCATTAACAGGATTAGCAGGGTTCTGTCGATTATTCATTCTGCGGAGTGTCTGGGTCAGTTTAGGATCGTATGGAAGCATTGGTTCTCCTCGACTCCATGTACTTGTCATACAATAGAGCTAGACTTGAGAGAAACAAAAACAAAAGAAAAAAGTAAAATTAGGAAATTGTTTGAGGGTTAAACTGTGTATCGATGGTTCCTACAAGTAGCCTGACAAGGAAAGGGTCGAAAAGTCTGAAACAACGCCCCGAGGACTAGCCAAAGGGTCCCCAAAGAGGACCCAAATATGGGACATCCAAGCTGCCGCACCAGCCAGATTATGGTGGTGGCTGCGCGTCGTGCAACTGACACGCAATGGAAAATTGTTTGCCCTGCAATGCGGGGTTGTGACGAACCATTCTATCTCAAAATTTTCCAGAAACAAGATTTGAAAGTGCCTTCGCGACGCGCAGTAAACTCCCAGATTTGGCCGCGGCGTTTTTAAGTGAAATTTGAGTTGGTTAAATTGTCCAATAGGTGCAAGGGTCTTTTGGGTAATTTGGGGATGACTTATTGACGGTTATTGAGTCTTTTTATACCCCTCCAATCAAAGCTAAACCCTCAACTCAAAACAAAACCTCTCCATTCTTCTCTCCAAAACCTCCATTGTTGTCCCAAGCTCCAAGGATGAAGATAGATTTATCAAGTTTTTCTCCATCAATATTTTGGTCTTTTCACCACAATTGAGATATGGTTCTTCATCCTTGAAATCTCTTTATTCAAGGAGTAAATTCCAATGATTTTTCAAAGATGATCAAAACATGAATTCTCCAATTTTGTGATCTATCCATGGCTTCTTGCATAAAATATTTTGAATCATTATATTATGATAGAATTGATGTTAATTTGATGATTTTAACCTAAAAACTCTATGAACCCATGCAAACCATGCAATCCTAGTTTTGACTATTTAATGGGTGAAGTGATCATGTTTCTATGCTTATGAATTCTAGTGTAGTTTTCTTTGGGCTATTGAATGATGTAAGAATTTTATTGGATTGATGTATAGGCTGTCTTAAATTGATAAATCTATATTGAATTGACTTAGATTCATTGGTTATTGTGATTTTTGAATTGGATTGATGATCATGGCCATGGGTAAGGGCCTATTGGTATCATATTGAATGATTTAACTATGAATTGAAGTGCGGAGAATGGATTGGTGGTACGCTGCCCTAATTCTCTTTATATTATGTAATTTAGTCTTGAATTATGTTGTGATAGGTATGGTCACTTATGGTGGCAGTGTTATGTACTTTACTTGTGAATTAAGTGGCCTCGTCGGCGTTACTTTATGTATTATGATGATCATGGTCTTGTCGGCAACTACTTGACATAGTATGATGATTCGTGTTGTTGACTTATTTGAAGTATGATCATATCTATCTACTTGTGATTAAGGTGAAAGGATGTGTGCTTCTATTGAGGTTACTAGGTGATCATGTTAGTCTATGACTATGTCTTTATGTGTGTGGTCTTAGATTTCATGCATGATTCTTCCTACTTGGTTATAGAGTCTTATGATGGCTATATTCATGATTTTATAGTAGTATATAGGATGACCTATAGTTGACTTTGTTGTGCGTATGTGTTTTTGGATGATATGTTATATACGATAAAGTAAAGTGTTGATGTATCTTGATTAGGTAGACTTAAGTCTCTCTTCTTGATGCATGAATGATATGTTAATATAAGATGTCTTGACTTAGTATGGTAAAGATCCTTAGTCTTGTATATGTAATGGACATGTGGCCTTGAACATAGTGAGAAGGTCAAATTATGTGGAGCCCTCAACCTAGTTGAGAGGTTATGATATCCTTGAAGTCGAAAGTCGTAATAGTATCCTTCTTGTGTAAATGGTGGACTTAAGGTTGGCTGGCTGGAACAGCATGAAATCATCCTTAGGAAATTCGTTAAGCTATCCTCTTAACCATTGTAAGGCAACCCTAGGGGACCTCTTTGGTAAGGTGAATGTGATTGGGTTATGAACTAGATATGGAACCTCTTCATGTGATCCTTTATGTGAATTACTTTATGAGAACAAAGGATAGCCCCTAGTGAGTATGGTTTGGGAAGTAGCTCTAGTTAAGAATGAGGCTAGAGTGCAAAGAAACCCTTGATATGCCTTAACCATGTGCCTACATGAGATGTGTAAAAGTTCTACCATTGGCAAGTAGAACACCCTTATCGGAATAGGTTAAAACTTTGGATTCCATGCTTTGCTACCATGGTCTATGTCTGTTATTGCCTATTATCATAATATGGGATACCTACTAGTATTGGAGAAGTTCTATGAAGTTTAGGTGGTGGTATGGGACGCTACCTAGACATTGTACAATTGTGCTTTGAAGATGTTAGTGAGTAAGTCCCTAGGTCTTCTCCAAGACCATTACATGAATGCCCTTATGTGATGTATGTCTATTAATTAACTAATGACTTAAGATTAGAAAGCATGTAAATGAATAAGTACCTAGTCTAGAGTAACTTTAAGGAGTGCCTAGTTAAAGTGTGAACGGGGCATAAAGGATGATCTCTTCATGTCTTATCTAGGGATGTCTTAAGAATGACTCTAGGTAGGGAAGTTGGTTGATAAGTTAGGCATGATCTAAACTTAGGAAGTCTTAAGGATTATTTAGGTAATCTTCAAGAGGGTGTATGGAAGTTCTCTTCTAGAATTACTTAAGTAAGTCTTTTGATAAACTTGGTGAGGATGTCATATGATATGTTATGTGTTTTGGTATATTGTAAGTCTGTGTATCTCATTATAGGTAGTCCCAAGGATCATTTAGGTGTGCTTAGAGAAGGTGTATGGGTGGTCTCTCTTTGTCTTACTTAAGTGAGTCTTAGGATAACTTTTAGTGAGAGAGTTGCATGTTAAAAGAGTTCAATGTGAAGCTTGAGTTAGTTCACTGTAATATCGGTTGGTTCATGTAATATTCCTTAAAATGTGATAATATGTTTATGTGAAGTCTTATGTATTTCTAAGGTGATAAATGTTGTTAGTATGCTTATATTACGATGTTTTAATCAAAAAGAGCTTATTTTGATTAAATGTTTATCATGATTTTATGCATTAAGCCATACTTAGTACATGTGTTTGTACTAATTCCATGTTTTTATCTACCTCTAAAGTGATTCATAAGTGAAGGTGCTATTGGGAGCGAAGCTTGGATTATAGGATCTTTCAAGCAAATTTGAAGTATGTCCTCATTTGACTCGAGGGCATAGATGTCTTTAGAGTTCTTTTATTAAAGCATTGTAATAGACTTAATAGTACTATATTTTCAATTGTATGGTTCGTGTCCCAAGTATTCGTGAGTCTAAGATTTGATGATATGAGACTTTGTATTTCCTTTGGTTTTATATGAAAGAGATTTTGAAAGACTATTCGAATGTTTGTGAAAAGTTTTAATTCCGCACTACTTTTCATATGTGCATATGCGATGAATGGTACGAAAGGGCTTGTCCAAGACCTCCGAGAGGTCAAGTACGCCGTGTTCCTATTCGAGAATGCCCTAACTTCTTGGGGGTACTCTCGGGTTGTAACAAAAATCTTATGACTTTGAAACCTCCTTACATTTCTCTCCATTTTCCCCAGTATTCCCATCCTTTCCAATCTATGTCCTCTCTTTCTCTAAATCAATAAAAGTTTTATTGGAAGTATATCTTCCCTAGTACTATTTTGTTTATTTGTTCTCATGTTTTAAAGTTTAAGTTTTACTATTGTTTTCTTGTTCTTTTCCTTAAAGGTTTTCTTTTAAGTGTTTTCTTGTTCTTGCTCCCTTTCGTTACTTTGCCCAATTTTTCTTAGGATTTCGTTCGGGAACTCGATCCGTCCTTTGGTATCAGAGTCAAGTTGACCAAGAAGGGTATGAGAAGGACTGTCTAGGCAGACAACGACGAAACATAGGTTGTGGTCGTGGCAAACCTTTTTATTCTTGTGGGGTCCACATGTTTGTTAATTTGTTGACATATTAAATGTCACCATTGTTGACACCCAATTTTGGACAATTACCGAACTTCTTAAATTCTAAATGATTTGAAATAATTAATTTTTATAAAGTTCAAAATATTTTTCAAGTTACTTTCAACTAATTTTATCTTCTTTTTTTAAAACTAATTTTTAATTAATACATATATTTTATATAATTTTTGTATATAATTAGTATATTTTATAAATATTTCAAAAATCAACTCAAGTTTATTTTTTAGGGAAAATTAGTAAACTAGTAAAAAATAATAACATATTTAGTAAAAGTATCCATACTTTAAAAATATTAGTAATAATATCAAAAATGTCATTATTTTAAAAACTTGATGTATCCCAATTTCCTTCCTATTTTATCTCCATTTTCAGTTAATTCTATATATCTTTTTTTTTTTTAAAAAATCTCTCTCATATTTATCTTTTCAAATTCTTAATTCTCTCTCTCATTAAAAAAAATTCTCTCTCTCATATTTATCTTTTCTGATTTTCCTCCAACATTCAAGTTGTCAATATTTCTTTGCCATATATTTTGGTTGTTTTTTATCATAACTTGGATAAACAAGAATCCCTTTGATTAAGGTATCCGTAATCTTTATCCTATTTTCATATTTATTTTTTGATTTTATTTTTGTTTAAATCTTAAAAAATTATTGTTTGTATTTTTCAATCTCCGTGGGGGGATGAATTCAAGAGGCTTACTAGAGTATCCATCTTAATCAACCAATTTCTAGTGATTTTTCATCCTTTAATTTATTTATTACTCAAGAAATAACGGATAATGTAGGATCCGCTGCTAAAATGAGGTAACAAGAGGGTCAGAACATTTACAAGACCCAATTAGTGTGCAAAACCTTCCTCAAATTTAGAACGCAAATGTAGAAACTTTGTCTACTTGTGGGGATCTTGAAAAAGACGATGAAGACCGAATAGTTGTCGAACAATTTTCTATTAGTTTGTTTTGTATTTATAGTTTTTTTAGAATTTGGTATTCTTTCTCAATTTATATTCAAATCATTATGTATACTATCAATATTTGTATTTATTAAAAATTTGATGTTGCATAGTTTATGAATCTTGTATTTGTCCCTAATTTGTATTCATCCAAAGACATGTCAACTAGTTATGCATTTTATTTATATGAAGAACAACTTTCTCTTAGTTTATTTGTATTTGTATTCGAATACAAATACAAACAATATACATTTTGGAATGAATACGACTTAGAAAAGGAAACAAGATTCTGAAGAGAAAAATAAATACACAGTGAAAAAATCATACGAATAAATTTTGAATATATATCATGGTTATAATTTTGAATCATTAATTTACGATTAAATTAATTATTTTATTTCCTTAAGATTAAAAACCTCATTAATTAATTAATATTAATTTGTCTTATATAAATTTTAGTTTAATTTGTTAATTTAACTATTTCTTAAAGAACTCCAAAATGTAACCCATCTTTGACATCACCTTAAACTCATTAGAGAAGCAATTCATTCACAATTTCCAGCAGCCCCACTTATCTATCTCCAAAAGAAATACCAAGCCCACCAATTAAATACAACATTACAATTCCAAAACACCAAATGACCCAATTCTTGCAACCAGAAATACCCAACAACGTATAAACAGTACCACCCCCATCCCCTTCCTGTCTTCTTCTCCATCAAAATTGAAACTCAACCCAGCTCGCGCGGCCTGCTTCTCTTCTCTCCATTATCCTCTTCTCCGTACGAGAATCAGCCAAGTGTTGCAATCCGGCACCTCCATTGTCCTTGCTTCGAAATTAGACACTTCTCTTCACTTTTCCCGTTGGTGATTTCAAGCTGGGGATATGATTTTTTTTAGACACGAATTTATTACTAGAACAGTGGGGAATTTTCATTAAAAGAAATAGACTTAGAGAGCTACAGAAAACATACATTAAGAGCTCACAAGCTTAGTGATTTTCTCATTCGAACGTTTGTGGTGAAGTCACCGTTCTTCAGCTTGCCGGCTCAGTTCGCTGCCCCGAAAAGGTAATCTCTTTCCCTTTGATAAGTTTTTCGTGTTTTTAATTTTGTGATCATGTTGTTGTTGTTGGTTTTATGATTTCCTTAATAGTGATGTTGAGTTGTTGTTATCAGTATTTGAATATGGCTAAATCTTGCTAATAAAATATCTTGTTATATTATTATTCTAGTTTAAGCTATTTTTGGATCGAATCTTCTCTGCTTAATCTAGGATTGTTTATAATTTGAATATTTTGGTATTGCAGGGCTCACTTTCATTATATTGATTTTTGAGCTTAGTTAAGGTTTCATCAGCTTCTCTGCAGGGGCGACTCAACGTACTTGGGGGCCTAAAGCGAATTTTCAATTTGAGGCCTAAAATATAAACAAACTTTATATACATATTTATTCAAAATTAATTTTTCTTACACTATTTAGATGAAAAATATTCGTATCTAATATTGTTTTTTCAGTTATTGATTTAAGGTAAGATTTTATTAACTCAACATTGGAAAACATCCTTTCGGTGAGGCAATTATTATATGAATTGTTAACATAATTTTATTAGTAATAAGTTGACAAATATAAAATAAAGATAAGATTTAGAACCATAGAATTTGATTTAAGAAGTTGATAACTTGGTATACACCATTTTAATATGCTTGTTGTAATGTTTGAAACTAAAATTTAAAAAGAAATAAAAACGAATTAGTAATTCACTTTGTTCAACACTTTTCACTATTAATTCTTATTTTTAACAAAGTATAAAAGATGTTAAAGTGGATAAAATAGTATGTATTTTTGTCATAATTAATCAAATTTTTCTATAAAAATTAAACACATAATTTATTCCTTATGATAATTCGGGGCCCCAAAAATTTGGGGGCCTAAGGCATAAGCCTTATTTTATAAAGGCAACAGCTACCCCTGCTTCTCTGATTCGAACCTTCATTGGATGCAATGCATGGCTTAGTGCTATCTTATATGATTTTATACTTTCTTGCTTTATATTGTGTCCACATTCCTCATACTTAATTGAATCACATATTAATTTAAGGATATATACATGAAAGTTGAGAATCGACTAAAGTTAGAACCTATTCTTTGTTTGACTGAAATATGTATGGTCTGCTCTCTCTTGAAGATTAGTGGTGTTTGTGAGTATGTATTAAAGCAATATACTTGTCCCTCTTCTTACAGTAACTAGTAAAGTGTAACTTCAGTAATTTGGGTTATCTAATTAGTCCACTTTATTTTTATTGATAAATGATTGTCAAGTTGAGTTTAGTAATTTTAATAGTGTTCATTTTATTTCTTTAGAATAAAAATGTGTTAGAATAGTATTGTTCTACGCTAATATGATTTTTTTTCTTTTGTATGTGTCACTTGCAATGAGTTCTTCCTATCATTGGCCTTCCAGTCGGGATAAAATCCAACTTGTGTTCTCCTTTACCGAGCCGGCCTTCATCATTGACTGTTCCATTGGAAGCTAATATTAAGAACAAGGAAGCTGAAATACAGTTTCGAAAAACAGAAAATGGGATGATATACACTGGTATACAAATACTGTATATGTCACGACCCGAGAGCACACCCTAGAAGATATGGCATTCCCTCGGATTGCAACACGACTTACATGACCTCTCGTAGGTCTTGTACAAGGCCTTGACATAATTCATTGCATACATGTATGGAAAATAGTGCGGAATTAAAAAATTTCACACGAAATAATAATACTTCAAAATATAGTAAAACCTCTATAAATTAATACTCGATAAATTAATAATCTCTCTAAAATAATATTTTTCTTCGGTCCCGACTTGGGTCAATGGAAAAAATCACCAATTTCGATAAGATAATAAGATAATATATTTTCAGAAAAACCCTATATAAATATATGGTCCCATTAATATCATAAATTAATAATTCTTTAAAAGTACAAACATATCTAAGACAAATTTAGTGAAATATGATTCTACTGTGTTCTGGTATTTCTTAAAATATAAATCTAGTTGAATTTCATCTATAACGTTTCTTATTACATACAAGAGAACCGATGTTGCAAAGAGTCCTAGATGCGATTAGTGAAATATGATTGTGCTCTGGTATTTCTTAAAATATAAATCTAGTTGAATCTCATCTATAACTTTTCTTATAACATCCAAGAGCACCGATGTTGTAAAGAGTCCTAGATGTGATAAGTGTTTCCTTATGCGTAACTGGTTTCAAAGGTATAATATCATCTTCAACTTCATCAACATTGCTTTTTCCGATGGTATCCACAATTTCTTCTAAGCACTGGACCTGTGAACATGTATCACCTTCACCAGGATAATCCAAGAGGCTATTGGCATCCATTTTATTTGGGTAACCAAGATCATTAATCATGACCTCAAGTTCATGAATGACGTTTTCATAAGTAGGTTCATTCAAATTCTCTAAGATTGTATCCCCGAACGAATTATACAATATCAAAAACAATTTGTTATTGTCTCTTACTGAACATTTGTTATCCAGACAGGGATTGCAAAATTGATAGCACCCAAAATATTTGTATTTGCTGGATCATTTTGTCCACTTCATAGCCTTTTAATATTCTACGATAAAATAACTTCGATAATACATCTTGAGAGCTCTCTAGGCTCTCCTGATCAAATTGAGTGTTCGCTTTGCCAGTCCACGAATATGCCGCACCCAGCAGTTCGAGGAGTTGGTCAGATACGGGTCGAAGCCCTGCCTCAAAAAAGTCAGGACTTTTGGGCAGATTCCAGTATCCGACCCATCTCTTTCTGCCGATTCCCCGGGTTGTCGGAATCTCTGGTTCGATCAGGACCAGGAGCCCCATTCATTCGTTTATGGGAGCGACTCTCTGTTCCCATTCTCCACCGGGTCATCAAGTGATTAGCCAGCTCAATCCATTTTTCCATCCGATGATCTTCACCCTAGGACTGACTCTGTTCGACCTGCCTTGATTGCCTAGCTAATGCTACCTTCGCAAGCAACCTCTCAAAGAATAGGGAGTGAACGACCCTTCTATCTAGATCGGTGATTCCGTTCGGCCGAGCCAACTATCGAAAGTCTTGCAAGCAACCTACACTAAGCTAAGCGAGCTAGAAGCGAAAGTGAATCTTTTTTGGCATCTTTTTCTTTGCTTTGACCGCGACTTTGTTTGGTCTTCCTCTTTCCTTCGGCCCATGTTTCAAATCTAGCAAAAAGTTCGAGCCTTCGGGATCTCTCTTGAACGGCGATCGGTCAGCCCTTTTCTTCTGTTGATGCTGAGACTGATGCTTTGACTGTCTCCCATATCATTCGATAATAAAGATCCACTACTTGCCTTGTCGACGCTAAACTCAGTACCTCACTTCCTTACTAGTACACCTACTAGACCCATACTCATTACGAATGTGTTCACCAGACATCTGACTTAGCAACCTTCTGCTTAGACCGGCAACGATACAAGGTTGAAATTATTAAAATATAATGATTTTGATATATTCGTTTTACTTTATGTATAATATTTTTTATGTGAAAATCAATAAATATGATACATAAATTAGTAAGATAAAATGATTTGGATATAATCAAAATACCTTAATCAAATTTTTAATCATTCTTTAAATTAATAAATATTAATTTATCGATTAAATAATATCTCTATAAAATAATAATTTCATGGTCCCACCTATATTAATTTATAGAGGTTTTACTGTATCTCTTTATAGAAAATCATAAGGAAAGACTAAGTCTCAAAGTCGCCATCCTAGACACACGAATATCTTGAGACACGGTAGATACATCACAAAATAGATATATATAAGTCTATTACAATGTCTTTAACAAAAAAAACTAAACATAGTAATGTCCTCAAAACTATTGAGGACATACCCCAACTTTGCTTGAATGAATACTAATCCAAGCTTCCACTTCAAAGGACTCCTCTCAAATGCCACCTACACCTTTAGAAATATACAAAATATATGGAATTAGTACATTATAATGCACTAAGTATGGTGACATGCAATTAAAACCATGCTAAAAGGACATTTGTATAATACATGCTCTTTTTGAGAAAAACCTTTAAGACAAGTATAAGAGTCACTTACAAGTCAACATAAACTCATATAATTCATATTCCACGATATAGCATATCATCACTTCAAACCATACAAGCATAAGAATCTCCTACCAAAGGTCCTCCTAAGGCCCATTTGAGTGAGATATAAAGCGGCCGCCCATACAACTCCTTCACACACACCTAAGAGATCCTTAATTATTCCTAAGATAAGATTATTCACTATATTCAATTAAAGCCCTACCTAAAGTTACTATAAGACTCACCTAAGTAAGACATGAAGATACCGTCCATACACCCTCTCGAAGCTTACCTAATCAATCCATAAAGCTACTCTAGGTAAGTACCTTTCCATTTATTTTCATTTATCTTAAGTCATTATGTTCATTAAGTCATTTAAGAGACATTCAACAATTAAGGACTCTCACATAAGGTCTTGGAGAAGACCTAGGGAACCTACATACTAACATCTTCAAAGCCTACTCGTGCAATGTCTAGATAGCGTCCCATTCTGCTACCTAAGCTTCATAGTACTCATCCAACACTAGCATGCATCCCACATGATGAGAATAGTCAATAACCGACATAGACCATACTAGCTAGGCATGAAATCCGGAGTCTTCCCTATTCCAATGGATGGTGTTCTACTTGTCAATGGTAGAACTAGGACACATCTCATGTAGGTACATGGTTAAGGAATATCAAGGGTTTCTTTGTATTCTAGTCTCATCTCAAGAAGAGTCACTCCCCAAGCATACTCACTCGGTGCTAGCCTTTGTTCTCATAGAGTAATTCAATTAAGAAGCATATGAAGAGGTATCACATCTTAGTCATGACCAAATCATAATACACCTTACCAAAGAGGTCCACTAGGGATGCCTTACAATGGTTACTAAGATAGCTCAATGACTTTCCTAAGGATAATTTCATGTCGTTCCAGCCAACCAACCCTAATTTCACCATTCACATAAGAAGGATACCATTACGGCTTTCAACTTCAAGGATATCATAACCTCCTTTCTAGAAGATTCCACATAAATGACCCTCTTAACTATGTTCAAGGTCACATTTCAATCACACATATACATTCATGACAAAGGTGCTTTAGCCTACTAATTCAAGAGTCATATTCATATTCTTCATGTATCAAGTAAGGGATATAGGTCTACCTGTCACGACCCAAGCCTACTCCCTGGACGTGGCTGACACTCGAAGATCATTGCTGGTCCCTAAGCGAAACCTCATCCGGGCTGACAACAAGCGGAAGACTCACTTAAGCATACAAAGCTTGAAAAGTGAAATAAAATTCATAAACTCAACCTTAGAAGCTTTAACTCAAATGAAAAACTTTGAATAAAATAATATATTCAACTAACCATAAAATAGGCAAATTTAGTCTTTAAAACATTTAATAAAATAAATGCAAAATACAGACTCCTTAACTAAAATGACTATCTATGAAGCCTCTAACTGATAAAGATGGAAGTATGGACAAGACCCACTACCTCCTAACTAAACTGAAAAGTAAATGAAATCCTCCGGAAGCAAGAAGGCTCACCATAGCTAACTCAAACTCTCAGGTGTATCAACGAAGCTCTTATTGATGATCCTGTATACTTGTGTATGCATCATGAGAAGATACATGACAATTGTCTCAGTACGTGGAATGTACGAGTATGTAAGGGGAATTCTAAAGTATAACATAAGCTTGATACTTGAATAAAAGAAGGGAACATACTTACTTCTTTTCAAAGTTGAAACTCAAGGAATACTCAAGAATACTCAAGAATAAGATACTCAACTCAGAGATTAAATACTGAACTCAAAGATATAATACTATACTATGGATACTCAACTCAATATAAAGCACTAATACACATGCTATGTATAAAAAACTTTATAAAACAATAAAAGCAACTTGGTTCGTTAAAGAAAATGCAATAACAAACTCAACTTTACTTTTATAAGATATTAATATAGTTTTTGTGGTAGTTTCTCTAACCGACAACCACCACTATGAGACTAAGTGTTTATACAGCGTCTTTCCCACGCTGCCAGAACTGTCCAATACCTTGCCATCGGTATAAGACCTTACTTATCTTAGTGGATCCACTAGATAAACTTACATGATCATCTAAAAAGTATGACCCGTCAATTCCCATGATGGCTTCATAGTTTACATGGAGACATGAGTTAATATGAACGCTCATCCCCACATTGGTGCTCAATACTACTCCGAAAACATACTTTAACTCATACTTTTAATAAAACTTCCTTCCTTTGGGTTGAGATAATTTACTGAACCCTTTAGTTTTACAAGCTCTTTTTTGGAATCAATGTTACCTCTTTAGTTCAAAACTCTTTTGGAACTTCTTAGTTTCCTTTAAACTTAAATGTGAAAGATTTATCAACCTTTAGGGAATACTTATCCCCCCCCCCATAACTTTAGAGAAATGAACTCAACTTTTGCTCTTTACTTAACTTGAAATTTTAACTCTTAGGGAATACTTAGTTCCCTTATAGCTTTTGAGAATTCAACTCAACTCTTTACTCTTTCTTGTCTTGAACTCTAAGTCATTAAAAAAATAGTGAAAATGTTTGTGAAAGACTTTAGAAAACTTTATAACTTTACTTTGACTTGCTTCTTAACTTCTAGACTTGACTCTTAACCTTCCTTGAATTGAATTATGGATTCAAGTTTCATCATCTCATGCGGATGATTTCATGATTTTTCAACTTGGAGGGTTCATGCGGAATTATGAGCATGAACTACTCAACTCAAGAACTCAAAGATACTTCTCAACTCAAGATTGTTTGACTTATAGGGTTCATGTGGAATTATGAGCATGAATAACTAGACTCAACTCGAAGGTCTAAGTAACTAGACGGAACTCATGTATATGAATCTTCTCATTACCTTACTTACTTCATCAAAAACTTAGTTCAAATCAATGATGGATCTCAAAGAATTCAGAATTGAACTTAAAGGCTTTCTTGAACTCTACTCTTAACTCTCTCTTGAATGTGAATCATGTATTCAAGAGTTATGATTCATGATATGAAGGATCTAGGTGATATTCAAGACTCATGAATACATTCTCCTCACTCTCATGCTTACTTACTTGAGTCTTGAAACAAGAAACTAGAAGTTGTAGAAGACTCCTCAAAAGGACTTTCTTAGAACGTTTGAAAGAATTCTCCAAACTTAACTCTCAACTCTACCTTGAATTCAAATTTATGATCATGTTAGGACTGATTTTAGGTGTTTAGAAGTAGCTTAGATTAGTTAGAATCTAAAAGGAGTGAAGGTGCACTTTAAACGAACTCAAACGGAGCTACCGGAGGCAAAATAGACTGTGTGGACGACCCTGGGGCTATGGCTGGTGTGGTGCGCCAACCCCTGATGGACAGAGATGGGTTTGGGGCGCCCTGTCAAGTGCGCCGCTCCAGGCCTAACCCAGAATTTTTGCTCATTTTCTCACCCTAAATCGCCTAAGCTCGAACGGTTTCTTCTCCGATCACTTGAATTCAATTACTTAACTTAATTACACTCTAATATACTGGAAACAACACTAAAATTATGAAATTTTATCTCAAGAAATCATCAAAACTCCAACACAATAAGATTTAGAATGAACTTCAAGAACACATTTCAAGAACTCATCAAGAACTCTAATCTTTAAACTTTAAGCATGAAATTTCGCTGGAAAAAAAAAACATGATTGGCGTGTGTGTGAACTAACCCAACACTATGTACGATTACAAACCTTTTAGGGATTAGACCCATGGCGAACATCCACAACAAGACGCAAGAATCTCGACGAACGCTTTCATCCTTTCATCTTTTCTCCTCTTTTCTCTTCTTGCCTCTTCTTGAACTCCCAACTAAAACCCTAAGCGTATTTTAGGATTATGAAACTGAACCTAAAAGTATTATAACCTTAAAATATGACTAAAAGCGAATTAAATCTGATTGCGTAAGGAAAGGACCAAAATACCCCCACTGTTTTCGGCTAACTTTCCTTAACTAGACAACCTAACTTCAATAGCTCATATCTAACTCATCCAAACTCGAACATTAGCAAACCTGGAGGCTATGGAAAGATAATTCAAAGACATTTCCAATAGTATCTATTAGAACACCTAACTCATCCTGTATGGGTATTTATGGTCGTTTGAAGTTGACATAAAACTCATACTTTTCTTAACTCTCCAATTTTCAGATTTTTGTTATTTCCAATTTAATTCTTTATGGAACTCAAGGTATTAAATCTAGTGAACTGAGCTTAATACTTAAGAATATTTTAATTCCTTTGTAAAAATCACTCACTACGATTAACGGTTCGAGTCTTAGCTTAAAATTTTTCCGGGGTTTTACATTATCTCCCCCTTGGGATCATTCGTCCTCGAATGACGACTGAACAAGGTATAGAATGGTTTGCTCTTACTAAGGTCTGCTTCTAATGGTACACTTTCAATATATTCAAGCTTAAACTAAATCCTTAGGTTTTGGTTCTATACCTCTCTATTGGAATCTCATCCCAACACTATTACTCTGTACCACCACCTTTCTCATCTCAAGAATCCACCTAATGTTTAACAACAACACATTCAAGCTTAGTAATCTTACAACTCCATGAACTAAAAGGAACTCTAAAAGATATCCCCCAAACTCTTTGGAAACTATTAATGTCTTACTCTTAAACACTTGACTTGCTTTCTCATCTTATTATCTCCCCCTTAGGTCTAAAACTAGCACTTGAACGCTATGGACCTATTCTACATCTCTAACTGGTGTACATTCTCTTAATTCTCATTTTGCACTTGTGACTTAGCCACACTTCACTTCCCTTATCTAAAGGTTAGGTTCTCTACTACTCGCATTCATTGAAACAACAATCTCAATTCCTCAACTATTTTATGTCAAATCTACCATATTAAATCTCAAGACTAACATCATCACCCTTTTGTTGTCATTCTTATGGATCATAGCACTCATCTGCTTAATGTTTATTACCAAACCCAAATGTCAATACGATTGCTCACCTAATATACAATGACTCATTACTACTATGGCAATTTGGAAACACTTGCCCACTAGGACTTCATTACAATTAGTCAATCCTTACCTCTCAGTCCGCATACTTGAATTACCATCACATTCCACTTCACAAAAGTACTGCTTACTCACTTACTTTGTATTATCTCTCAAATAACTCTATCATCCTCTGAATACCATGAGGTTCTCCTTTCAAAATTCATAAGCCTAGATTAATCTATCACATTATGAATACTCTGGCTCTTATATATATATATATATATATATATATATATATATATATATATATATTCACCACTTACACTTTGTCATTACGAACACAATAAAACATTATCATAATCCCTTTTTAGTTAAGGTATACTCTAAATCATATTGACTTGCAATACTTACTATACCTCCTATCTGTAGATCTTCACAACTCTTCACTTCTTAGTCTACCCATAAAGGAAAACTTTTCATTACTAATTTACTAGGTACATGACTATAGTAATATAGCTCTTCAAAACTCAATCTCCCCTTCTAGGATTACTAAACCTCTGCATACTTTCCTCTAACTCTGGGCTCTTTCACTACTACTGCTCGTGATCTCGTAGCTCATGTCGGGTGAAAATATTAGCGAAGATCTAACCATACTTTCTCATAAAGATATCAACTGAAACAAGATTTTAGGAAAAGAGTTTAACTCACTTTTAGCTCAAACGCACGATCCAAATGAATATGGTTGCATTACTCTGAAACTGAATACTTAACTTACTATTCGGCTTCTCTCTAGCCCCTCTGGAGTCTCATGACTTCCTCAAAACTCTTGCTAAGAACAACTCATTAACATAGAACTGACTCTGCTTTTCAACCACCTCTAGTATGATGGGTAGTCGAATGACTATGAGAAACGCACGTGTTAGAATAGATCTCTATGACTTAGCTCTATTGCCCGATTAAGAGTATTAAATTAAAGAATGGAACTTTTCTTAAATGCCTATAGTACCTCATTCATAGAAGTGGGGCTCTCACAACCATAAATAAGATCCTATTGACACGGCTTCATAGACACCCTATGACACTTAAACTATGGGCTCTGATACCAATTTTGTCACGACCTGAGCCTACACCCTGGACGTGGCCGGCACTCGAAGACCATTGCTGGTCCCCAAACGAACCCTCATCCTGACTGATTACAAACGGGAGACTCACTTAAGCATACAAAGCTTGAAAAGTGAAATAAAATTCATAAACTCAACCTTAAAGCTTTAACTCAAATGAACAACTTTGAATAAAATAATATATTCAACTAACCATAAAATAGGCAACTTTAGTCTTTAAAACATTTAATAAAATAAATGCAAAATATAGACTCCTTAACTAAACTGACTATCTATGAAGCCTCTAACTGATAAACATGGAAGTCGGGACAAGACCCATGACCTCCTGACTAAACTCAAAAGTAAATGAAATCCTTCTGAAGCAAGGAGGCTCACCATAGATAACTCGAGCTCTCAGATGTATCAACAAAGCTCCTGTTGATGATCCGATATACCCGTGTCTGCATCACGAGAAAATGCAGGCCAATTGGCTTAGTACGTGGAATGTACGAGCATGTAAGGGTAATTCTAAAGTATAACATAAGCTTGATACTTGAATAAAAGATGGGAACATACTTACCTCTTCTCAAAGTTGAAACTCTAAGAATACTCAAGAATACTCAAGAATAAGATACTCAACTGAGAGATTAGATACTAAACTCAACGATATAATACTCAACTATGGATACTCAACTCAATATAAAGCAATAATACACATGCTACATATTAAAAACTTTATAAAACAGTAAAAGAAACTTAGTTCGTTAAAGAAAATGCAATAATAAACTCAACTTAACTTATATAATTAAGTAATATAGTTTCTGTGGGAGTTTCTCTAACCGACAATCACCACTATGAGCCTAAGTGGTGATACAGTGTCTTGGCCACGCTGCCAAAACTATTTAATACATTGCCATCGGTATAAGACCTTACTTAGCTTAGTGGATCCACCAGATAAACTTACGTGATCATCTAAAAAGTATGACCCGTCAATTCCCATGATTGCTTCATGGTTTACATGGAGACTTGAGTTAATATGAACTCTCATCCCCACATCAGTGCTCAATACTACTCCCAAAACATACTTTAGCTCATACTTTTAATAAAACTTCCTTCCTTTGGGTTGAGATAATTTACTGAACCCTTTAGCTTTACAAGCCCTTTTTGGAATTAATGTTCACTCTCTATTTCAAAACTCTTTGGGAACTTCTTATTTTCCTTTAAACTTAAATGTGAAACATTTATCAACCTTTAGGGAATACTTAGTCCCCCTTATAACTTTAGAGAAATGAACTCAACTCTTGCTCTTTACTTAACTTGAAATTTTAATTCTTAGGGAATACATTGTTCCATTATAGCTTTTGAGAATTTAACTGAACTCTTTACACTTTCTTGACTTGAAATCTAAGTCTTTAAAACAAAGTCAGAATGTTTGTTAAAGACTTTAGAAAACTTTATAACTTTACTTTGACTTGCTTCTTAACTTCTAGACTTGAGTCTTAACCTTCCTTGAATTGAAGTATGGATTCAAGGTTCATGATCACATGTGGATGATTTCATAATTTTTTGACTTGGAGAGTTCATACGGAATTATGAGCACGAACTACTCCACTCGATAACTCAAAGATATTTCTAAGCTCAAGATTGTTCACTTATAGGGTTAATGCGGAAATATGGGCATGAACAACTCGAGTCGACTCGAAGGTCTAAGTAACTAGATGGAACTCATGTATATGCATCTTCTCATTACCTTACTTACTTCATCAAAAACATAGTTCAAATCAATGATGGATCTCAAAGAATTCAGAACTGAACTTAAAGGCTTTCTGAACTCTACTCTTAACTCTTTCTTGAATGTGAATTATGTATTCAAGAGTTATGGTTCATGATATGAAGGATCTAGCTGATAGTTTAGACTCATGAATACATTCTTCTTACTCTCATGCTTACTTACTTGAGTCTTGAAACAAGAAACTAGAAGTTGTAGAAGACTCCTCAAAAGGACTTTCTTAGAACGTTTGAAAGAATTCTCCAAACTTAACTCTCAACTCTACCTTGAATTCAAATTGTGAATTCAAGGTTATGATCATGTTAGGACTGATTTTAGGTGTTTAAAAGTAGCTTAGATTAGTTAGAATCTAAAAGGAGTGAAGGTGCACTTTAAACGAACTCAAACGAAGCTACCGGAGGCAAACTGGACTGGGCAGACGACCCTGGGGCTATGGATGGTGTGGGGAGCCAACCCCTGATGGACAGAGATGGGTTTGGGGCGCTCTGGCAGGCGCGCTGCGCCAGGCCCCAACCCAGAATTTCTGTCGAGCACTTTTGCTTGTTTTCTCACCCTAAATTGCCTAAATTAGAATGGTCTCCCAATCACTTGGATTCGATTACGTAACTTAATTACACTCTAATATACTGGAAAAAACACTAAAATTACTCAATTTGATCCAAGAAATCATCAAAACTCCAACACAACAAGATTTGGAATGAACTTCTAGAACACCTTTCAAGAACTCAACAAGAACTCTAATCTTTAAACATTAAGCATGCAATTTAGCTGAAAAAAATACATGATTGGCATGTGGTTGAACTAACCCAACACTACGGAAGCTTACATACATTTTAGGGATTAGACATATGGCAAAAATCTGCAAAAAGACGCAAGAATCTCCACAAACGCTTTCATCCTTTCTTCTTTTCTCCTCTTTTCTCTTCTTGAACTCCCAACGAAAACCCTAAGCGTATTTTAGGATTATGAAACTGAACCTAAAAGTATTATAACCTTAAAATATGACTAAAAATGAATTAAATCTGATTGGATAAGGAAAGGACCAAAATACCCCTCACTGTTCTCGGCTAACTTTCCTTAACTAGACAACCTAACTTCAATAGCTCATATGTGACTCGTACAAACTCGAACATTAGCAAACCTGGAAGCTATGGAAAGATAATTCAAAGACCTTTCCAATGGTATCTTGTAGCACACCTAACTCATCATGTATTGGGATTTATGGTCGTTTGAAGTTGACCCAAAACTCATACTTTGCTTAACTCTCCACTTTTCAGATTTTTGTTATTTCCATTTTAATTCTTTATGGAACTCAAGGTATTAAATCTAGTTAACTGAGCTTAATACTTAAGAAAATTTAATTCCTTTGTAAAATCACTCACTACGATTAACGGTTCGAGTCTTAGCTCAAAACTTTTCCGGGGTGTTACACTACCAAAACAAGGCACGCTTCATTATCATCTTATCACATGTACAATCTCATTCATGTAGCACATAGGATCAACTAAGTATACTTACAGGTCACCCTAGTCACTTCTATAGAAATATCAACATACTCATCATAGGACCCATGTAGTCAACTAGGAAGATTCATGTCACGACCCGAAAGCACCCCCTAGATGTTGGGGAAAACCTTTGAATCATGACCGAGCGTACTTGACCCTTTGGGGTCTCGTACGAGCCCTCTAACTAGCATTCATAACATAAAGCATGAAAAGTAGTGCGGAATTAAAACTTTTCACGATAATAATAATAAAAGAAGTCTTTCCATAAATACTAGGAAATCTTACCGTCACAAGCCAACTTAAAGACAAAACTTAGAATCTTAGGGACACGGCCCTTTACAATAAAGTAAATACATCTTTAAGTCTTAAATAAAGGAACTAAGAAACATAAGACTATGTCCTCGAATATATGAGGACATACCAGATTCTTGAGAGATAGAGTTCCCAAGCTTCAACTCCGATCCTCCCAAAAGGCTTCCGACCTATACTCATAAGGTATAAAAAGTATGGGGTTAGTACAACAATGTACTATGGCATATACAAAAACATACGAAAAGGGACATTTTAGTAAGAATATCTTTTCATGCAATTTAAGTATAATATTCATGAATCCAGAAACAAACCAACATAAGAATCGATAATCAACACTTTATGGCAACTTTACCAAAACTTAGAGTAATAAAAAGGAACATTTCAATGAACTTACTAAACTTACAATGAAAATTGAATAAAGCATCATAGTGAACATTTTGAATTCTTACAATGGAGACCTTACAGTGGATGGCACGGTCCAAGTCATATGAACTCTTTTCCTTTGAAGTTTCCCTAACCCAAGGTTATCCTAAGACTCCCTAAGGTGAGCCAAGAAGGGATTTTCATTACACCTCCCTTCAAAGCACACCAAAGAGACCCTTAAACTACCAAATCTTAGGCTTACTTCGTTGGAAATCAAATCCACGCCCTTGACTAACATATGCAAAACACTCATGGAAATATAGGTCACACCAAGTGCAATGTGAGAGTAGCATCCCATACTACCACTCCCACTTAGTGCTCCTAATGGATTCCATTTACTCAAGTATTCCACAATAATCATCCATAACACTACACCATAATACTCATTCACTCGGATTTCATGAAGGTACTCTTCTCCCATAGTAGGTATAGGTCACACCAAGTGCAATATGAGAGTAGCATCCCATACTACTACTCCCACTTAATGCTCCTACTCGGTAACTAATGTGGATTGAGCACTTCACGACATACATACTCAATATCAACAATAGACAAGTTAACTAGTTTCAAATCTATTCTTTTGTGGGAGTTAGCTTAACCAACAAAGACCATGAGATCTAGACATGGAATCCCGATATTAACCCCTATCGGATGAGGGATCCTTACTTGCCTAGTGTAAGGTCATGCTTCTTAGCGTTTACATGGCTTTTCCAATAGCTACAACTATGCGGTCACATAGTTAAGGTATAAGGAGATTGTTACTAAGTAACTTACTCTCTACTAACGAGGAGTACTCATCTCAAGAGGTACTTTGGATTACAACATCTCAACTCACGAAGTGCAATCCACCTACCCTTCATATCCTCTCGGTGCTAGGCATAACTCCCCACGGATTTCTCAACATAATAGTCTATCTTAGAAAGCTCACTAAGAATGGAGAGATTGCTACTAGACACTACATCTCAACTCACGAAGTGTGTCCACCTCAAGATTCCCTTTTTTGCTCAACTTGGCATAATACATTCTTTAAAGTGTGTGTGTGTATGTGCACACCTTGCATATAAGCATCATCTCATTATCAACAAGTTCTACATATACTTTAACCTTGATTCCTCAAGTTACACACTCTACATGCTTCTCATAATCATATACTTCATTTAGACATAAACTAGGTCAAACATGCAATTCAAGCTACATCAAACACAATACAAGACCCATTTCCAATATATCTTTATTTCACATATTAGACCTTCAAGATTTCGTACTCAAAACATACTAAACAACATCAAGTTCATCAATTAGCACCGCTACCCATAAGGTGGACCATACCACTCAAATAACAATTCAATAATAAGAACTATACAATGAGAACACCTCATCAACAAATCAAACCATCATCACTCATAAGCAATTTATCAATATTTCGCCATATTAAGACCCTTAGGGCAGTAGCTACACCAACATGACAAATACAAGAAGACCCAAGTTCATACCCTACCCAAATCATGCTCACATAACCCATTTTCAAGTCAAAAGTTGAAGTATGCATAAACAAGAGTTTCATGGAGTTTTAACATCAAAATCATCAATTAAAACCAAGATAAATACAATTAAACCATTAGAACTTAAATACAAGAAGACCCATACTAGAAATCAAAGTTAGAAGAAGTTTGAGTTTAGAAACCCTTTTTTTTGAAAATCATTTTGGGAAGTTGGCTTCTTGAATGAAAAGATATTCAAGAATGGATACCATACCTTTAAGAGAAGAAAACCCACTAATTTTGATGAATAAACAAGTCCAAAGCAGCCCTCCTTTCCCTCCTTGAGCCTTGGCTTCAATGGTGACTTTGAGAGAGTTTGTCTTTAGAGAGAGAGTTTGAATTTAGAAGTGAGGGGGTCTTGTCTAGGTATAGGGTTTAAAACTAATTTAATATAACCTAAAAATACCAAAATTATACACCTAGGGTCTTAAAAGACTTGGGGTGTATTTACATAAAACACCCCAAGTTGGCAGCCACTTAACAGGCATTGGCAGGTCTCACCGATGAGACCTTCCTTGACGGACCGTCGCGGGTGCAACGGACCGTTGGCGGGGTCTCATCGGGAAAAACTTAGCTCCAAATAGAGCATGGCCAAGTTTCCCACTCACTGGTCCATGCGACGCCCTGGGTCGACGGACCGTCGAGGGACCAACGGACCGTCCCAAGGGTCGTCGTGGGCTACTGATTTGGCAGACTTTGCCCAAGTCTTGGGCCCTTCATCTAGGGCCCCTTGTGGGTCCTAGGTAGGGTAAGTCCTCTAGGTCTTAGGAACATCCAACGCAAGATTCAAGTAAAAAGAACACGTAAAACTCCTCCAAAGACACCAAGACACACAAGTACATTCTAAGGCATACCATCCGAACGTCATAGACGTTCTTGGTCGATTGAACTCCAAACTTCACACACGGCCTAAGGACACTAAAATAACTCCGTTTAACTCAAAGTCAACTCAAGAAACAACCATTAGGCTCTAGTTCACCTTAGTTCATTTTGGGGCATTATAATTCACACTTCAATTTCAAGTATACACATATAAGGCTTCACTATATCCTATCATGATCACGTATAATAACTTAGAAAAACACATACTTTTACTTCACATATAGGCCTTCACAATGATCACGTATTCAAGTTATATCATTACAATATCATAATTCATAAAGTAATGTCGGCGAGGCCACATTATTCACAAGTTTAGCACATAAGCACCTCCACCATAAGTGGACCATAACAAACATCATCACTGAAATACCTATACTACACAATATAGAGAAGGTTAGGTCAACATACCACCATTCCATCCACAACATCTCCAATCCATAGCCAATTCAACCAATTCAATTCATAAAGGCTCTTACCAATAGTCATGATCACCAATTCAACCCAATAATAATAATATACAACAATCTAAGATAATACAATATGAATTTTATCAATTTAGGACAGCATATATATAATTATAACAAGCTTCTTACATAATTCAATTGTCCTAAACAAACTACACAAGAAATCAATACAATATAGACTTGATCAAATCACCCATAAAATAGCCAAAATAAGGATTTCATGATTTGCAGGGTTCATAGATTTTTTAACTTAGAATCATCAACTTAACATCAATTCAATCATAAATCATTGATTCAAAACGTTTTATGCAAGAACCCATGGCTAGATATCAAAATAGGAGAATTCGTCTTTTGAAAAGATCTTAGAAATCACTTCGAAGATTGGATCCTTGAAGAAAAAAGATTCAAGGATGAAAAAAATACCTTAATTGATACTAAAACACGAAATTTAATGAGAATTGATGGAGAAATCAATCTCCAAGATCCCTTCAAGTTTCAATGGTGTTCTAGAGAGTTCTTCTTTGGGTTTGGGGTTTTGATTTTTGAATAATGACTTGAATAGGGGTTCTACACTTATAAAAGTACTTAAATACCCAAAATCCCTTAAGTATCCACCCAAACCATTTTTTAAAAATTAGGTGAATTTCCCAAAACACCCCTGCCTTGGCTGAGACACCTGGAGAAAAGTTGCAAGTGTCAATCGACGGTTCCAGTCGACACCTCGTAGACCCACCTACGGACCGTCTTGTTGGTCTGTGGTTTGGGTCAGACACTCACCAAATGCCTAGACTAAGTGCCAACCTATGCCCCAAACGACGGGGCGTTGATGGACCTACGGTCCGTTGATTGCTCCTCGTTTGTCGGACTAGTTTTTGACAGCTTTTGCTCACAAGTTGGGTCCTCCTCAAGGACCTTTGGGTTAGTCCATGAGGATATTTCCCTGACCTTTCCAACCCAAATACACTCGTATACATTTTAGGAACCTCTCACATCAATTTCAGCCAAAACGAACATGTAAAACATGCAAAGGCACACCTAAACATACAAGCACGTCTCAATGCAAATCTTTCGAACATCATGGACGTTCTTGGACGTTTGACCTCCAAACATCACCAAACATTAGAAACTGCCTCAAAACACCATTATAACCCATTTTCAGACTTTAAAACCTTATGAAACACATGTTATACTCTAGCTTCACCTAAGTCATTTTATAGGTTTTACAGTATACATGATATATAGGTTGAGGTGCAGTGAATACAAGGGTAAAAATTGAAATACAGGTTGTAGAAGTTGAACAATGTTGTATGAACTTTGTATACAGCCCGATATACATGAAAATGGTTCAAATATGACCTATATACATCGATATACACCTTTTTGTATACACATGTCTTTGGGCGAAAATGGGCCTGAAGCTCAATTCTTTTGTGCAACAGTCCTATGTGATTAGGTAGTAGGTTGAATATGAAACATATGGGCTGGAATCCTTTTGAACTTTCAATAGTCCCACTTATAAACTTAGGCAGGTGTGGACCAAGGGTCCAATAGATTTGGCACAAATTTGGGCATCCTCTTATTATTGCCATTATTTATTTGGATTAACTCTCAAATCCTTTTTATGTGATTTGGTTTTAACTTAATCAATTCCCAAAATATAGTCATGTCTAATTGTATGGTCAAATTTAAATATTTTTATTTTTATTTATCAGGTATTTTTATTTTATTCGTCTTACAACATATGAATTAATTACCTTGAAAAAAATTTCCCTTCAATTTACTTTCCTTCCCATAAAATATGGATTTTATTACTTAATTTATTCCACTTGACTCTTCTCTAGCACTCTGGTATGGATGTCATCTAATTAGGAGGTATAAGACTTTATTTGGGTGATGAAAGAAATACCTAATATGATTTCTTCATATGTGTCTTTGGTTATCATGAAATCATTCATGAAATCAATTTCATCATTGCATATGTAAGCATTTGGGAGTTTATAATCGCTCAATGATGCAGTTTTGATATGCGTCTGTATCAAATAATGCAATTTTATGAGTGACATAATTTTTATTTATAAGTAATGTGATAGATATGTGATAGCTTTGTGGTCTTACGACAGTAGTTGCATTAATTCCTAATTTAGATAGAGGTTCTTCGAGAGACTCTACTTCATTTGATGTTTCTCCCCGTTACAGTGAGCATCTACATTAATCTACTAGTTACCACAAACGTGCAACCCTGTGGTAGAAGAGGTAGGACAAGAAGCCCATCAGAATTAGTGATATTCACGTTGCCCCTATAGAACTCTTGAGGGCGTGGGACGGGAGGTTGCATCCTCAAAGCATCATCAAGTGGATTTTCTGCAACCACTTGATTGTGAGCATCAACCGGTGGTGGAGGCTGACGATTGATCCCATCAACAGGATTAGCAGGGTTCTGTCGATTATTCATTCTGCGGAGTGTCTGGTTCAGTTTAGGATCGTATGGAAGCATTGGTTCTCCTCGACTCCATGTACTTGTCATACAATAGAGCTAGACTTGAGAGAAACAAAAACAAAAGAAAAAAGTAAAATTAGGAAATTGTTGACTAAAATTCAGTAATGCTATTAAAGCTAGTCTAAAAGCCACTTTCTCCGGTAGCGGCGCAAAAATTTGATACGCTCAAATTACACTTCCTTAAAGAAGTATAAGTGTTCGTATCAAGTAAAGAACCCACCAAGTAGGTTGGGGTCGATCCCACGAGGAAAATAGTTTAGACTTAACTTCAATGTACAATTACGTCTATTTAGTCAAGTCCTTTCCGAAAATAGGTAACAAAAGAGGGGTTTTGTGAAACAAAAGTGTTTAATTATTTCTAAGTAAAACAAGTAGCAAGAGTGAAACTTTAATGTTTATCAAGTTGTGAGAGAAGCTAGGGTGTAAGTGTTCCCCATAGGTTCATGACGCGGTAATCCTAGCTTTAATAATTCTTTCCTAGTGTTTTTGCATGCAAAGTGGTAAGTTAGGTATCCCTAAATCCTTGGTCCAGTATTTAGAGAATTTTACCCCGTACCTTGGTCTGGCTACGTGTGTCTAAGTTACTAATCCTTACCTTTACTTCATATTAAGCATCATATTCGAGGTATGGCTTAGTTATTACTTCGCACCAATCGAAATTAGCCTATTAGATAGTATTCCACTAAATCTATGTTGATAATTTTTTTCCTATTAACTACCCCCTTGGTCCGGCATGTAGAAATAAGGCGAGTTCTAACGCGTGCACTCGTTAAAAAGACTTCTAAGTGAAAGACTTATCAATGCATGCAAGACCCTATTTGAGAATTATTATTTAGCTAGTTTTACTTTGTTAATCACCCATTGTTCCCACAACCCTAGTTGTGGATTTAGTTACCCATGCCTAAAAGAACAAAATTCATAGTTGATAAACAATAAATCATGAACTTACTTTGACAAGTTTGAAAAAAATCCAGAAATTATACTTGAAACAACAAAATTCACTTGAAAATCGATTCCAGAAACTTGAATTAATTGCCCAAGTTGCAAAACAAATCTCCAAGAACAAAACTATGAAAATAGTAAAAGAATCCAACCCCAAAAACGAGGTTTTACACCCTATCTATAAAAACATTGTCCTAAAATAAAAGGAAAACAAATAAAGAAAGTTAGTCCAAAAACGCAGCCTCAATTGACGACCCTCACAGACGGTCCGTCGATCAAACGACGGACCGTCGACTACCTCCGTAAGTCCAAAATTAGCATTTTTCTTCAGCCTTCACTTTGCATCTTCTCTGATCCAATCGACGGACCAACAGCACGGTCCGTCGATTCACTTACAGTTCATTGAGGCTTCTCGTCTTTCCATACTTATCTTTTCTTCAATATCGGGTACTGGGACATTCTTTGATCAGATTGCCAATTCAACAAGACGGTCCGTCTATCAATCGACGGACCGTCGATCCTTAAATGAAAGATGTATAAGGGCTTGTCTTAGACCTCCAAGAGGTCGACGACGCCGTGTTAAGATTTGAGGATACCATAACTTCTAAGGTATACCCTCGGGTCATAACAAAACTTGGTATCAGAGCATATTGTTTTAGGATTTGTCTTTAGGTTTCAAAGTCTCGTATTGCCACGTCTAGTAGAGTCTCTTTCATTGGTGGTGAGTCGCGACACATCCATGAGCGAGAGGCTATAGGACGATAGAGTTTCCCTTCTTCACTATTCTCATGTCGTACCATAGAACATAACTCTATATGATCTCTCTCTTATGTTTCCTTGTACGGTGGTCTTTTAGATGTGATTGCTTGGAAGGGATGATTTCTCAATGCTATAAGGAGAAAAGGTGAGTTTTTGATACTTACCTTGGTTTTATGGTTTGATGTGTATATGTGAAGGTGAATCTAGAATATGTAGATGTGATGCCATTTATGGCTATAGGTGGTTTATGAGGAATGAGTTGTTATGTTGAGAAGTTATGATATGATGTGGTTATAGCTTGCTAGTAGTTGTTATGGTTGAATGGAGTTCCCCATAGAATGATAGAATGCCTTATGATTATGTAGGATGGTAGCATGATGTTGTAATATAGGCTTGAAAAGTCTTGGATAAAGTGGTAAATAGTGAGAAATATGAATGTTTGCTTTGTGTAGGTGAAATGCTTCATAGTTGTCCTTGTGTGGATTGGAAACTTTCCATAGGTTTGCTCCTAAGGAGGGGAGATAGCGTGTTGAGCCTAGTAAGGTGATTGTGAAGTATGATAGTTGATGGTAGAAACCTTATGACTAGTTAATGATTCCCTCTATGAACTTATTCTAAGAGTGGTAAAAAGAGAAAAAGTAATTTTATTCCATAATTGGGAAGTATGATTACCCTAATGTGACTTAGGGAGATTTATGGTATGTACCCCTTAGCTCTTCAAGAGAAGGAGAGAATTGAGGCTGACCCTGTTTGAAGTGGTTAGTTGTCTTTTAAGCTTGAATTTGACTATGGTCTATTTAGGAAGTGCTTAGATTGTACCTAGGCATGGTTGGTAGGAAATCTCCACCATAGGTGATGAACTTTGTTGGTTGGTCTTGACTTGCCTTGACCTTGGTGTTTAAGGGAATGATGTGCTAAGACTTACCCTGAGTAGGGGATAATATGCATAGATGTTAAGATTCTAAGTGCCTTTAATGTCCCTATGTTAAGATCTCTTGAACTTCTCTATTTGAAATCACTTCGTAGTGATGATAAAAGGGTGTTCATAAGCTTAGATCCCAAGAGAGGGATGACGTGCTTAGTTAATAAGATTGGTAACCTAAAATTCCCCTAGAGTTGAGATGCGTTTCTCTAAAATAAGTTTATCCTAAGTGGGGGAGGATGATTAGAGTAGTAAGGTTGTAGATATCCCTATCTTTTCCTTCTATTCTTACTCAAGCTTGAAACCAAAGAGTTCCTTAGTAGCTTGTTCATGATAGGAGTCTTGCATAAGGGTAAGTTGCATGTTCTCCATTTGTTATGCATGTCTTAAATGACACTATGTTATGCATATTATGAAAGTTCATTATTGTAAGAACAGGGAATTTTGATAAATTTGCATGTTGCTTATGATATGATGCATCCTTATATGATAAATGTGCACTTTGATCTCATAAGATAGCTTAGTGAGCTTGCTTTATGTCACTTTAATGTGTGGTGCTTTAGACTCACAATGAGAAGTTGAGTCTCCCTTAAATGAGATAAGATGAGTCTCTTTTTAAAAAAATGGGTGACTTTTGAGACTTGGGAAGTGTTATTATAGGCTCACTCTTGAGGAGTGATGGTTTGTCTAGCCTATGTCTTTTGTTGTGCCTATAAATTGTGATAATTTCCCTAAATGATGCATGTTATGAAATCTAGTGATGTGCTAGAAATAGAAAGATGTACATTTACTTCCTAATGTTGTGATAGTGCTTGGTGTGACCTACCATGTTGATTTCATAAGGAAGGAAGTATAAGCATAATGTGGTTTGGAGTAAAGAAATCCTCCTTAATATGAATTAACCTCTATGCATTACTTTTATATGAACTCTATGATGCCATGTGTATATGTTGTGACTAGGAGAAGGTAGTTCCTCCTTGAACAAATCTAAGCATGGTAATGTCATATATGACGTTGATGGTAGTATGTCAAGATTATAAGATTGTAATTAATCTACCTTATTCATGATTTTTGTGCAACTAAATGAAGTGTTCAAATTTTCTCATGAGTTGAAGTGTGGATTATGCCTAAGTGTGCAATTGAAATCCATAGTATGTTTAACCTTCTGAGGAGATAATGAACATGCCTAAAGTTGGAGAAGGTATTCCTCCAAAAGGCAATAACTATGAAGAAGTATGTATGCATGGAATGAATTATAAAAAGTAAGCCATGTTTGTTTATGTTTCTTTGAATGCATGCTAGAATGAAGTTTGTGTTCATTGTAGGTTTGGTGCATTGACTTTTATGTGATAACATGTTTAAGTGTTGTGAGCTGCTATGGCAGTCATTGAGTCATTGAAAGTGTTTGAATTGTTTCAAGTGTCATTCGAGGATGAATGTTTCCAAGTAGGGGAGTATTGTTACACCCTCAAAATGAACAAAGGTAGCTAGAGTCTCAGATGTCCGTAAAAAGGTTAATAACATGTTAATAAAGTGTTTTACAACTTGTATAATTGATTTGAAGAGATTTGGAAGTCAAATGTCAAGGGACGACCAAGAGGTTCGATGATTAGTCACCAAGGGAGTCTTAGGTGATTTTATGTACTTATGTGTGTGTAATTGGCTTAGGAAGTCCTTATATGAGTAAAAATTATGTTTATATGCAGTGTGTTAAGTTTCATGAAGTTTGGAGGTCAAACGCTCAAGAACGTCCAAGACGTTCAAAAGTTAGCCTTGGGCGTACTTATGTGTGCCTAGTGTGTCTTGATGTGTTGCGTGTGTTGTTTGAATTTAAAACTGGTATGGAAGGTCCTTGACAAGTGTATGAGTGTATATGAAAAGTGTGTGAGTGCATGGTTTCAAGGTTTTATAAAGATTTCACAAAAAGGCATCAGGTATGGTTTTCAAGTAAAATGTCCCTTTTAAATGCATGTTTTTGCATGGTTGCCATACTTACTGCATTCTTGTACTAACACCATTCTTCTCTACTTTTTACACAAAGTGTAGGTTATGGATGCTTAAAGGATGTCTCTATAAATGAGGAGCTTGATATGTGATTCCCAAGCTCAAGGAAAGGAATCCTTAAGTCCAAGGATGTCCTAATGTTTAGTTTACTGTAAAGTTCTTTAGTGTTATACTTATGTATTATGTTGTAAGGGTCGTGTCTCTTAAGTACTCTTGTGATGTTGAGTATAGGATGGCAAAAAGACTTAAGGTATAAATATGTATTATGACTTTTATTTTATATATATAAAGTGATGTTTCTAGCATAAGATATGTTATGAAAAGTTTTAAACTTTCCGCTAAATTTACTATGACAATGCGATGAATGATAACTATGGGTTTGTATAAGATCTCCGAGAGGTCAAGTACGTCATGTTACTTCTAGGGGGTGCTCCCCGGATGTGACAAACGTGGTATCAGTGCATGAGGTTTATAAAAGTGGTTTTTGGTTGTAAAAGTCTCATATTTCCACGTCTAGTAGAGTCTCGTATCATTGGTGGTGAGTCGCGATACATCAAATGATACGGGAGTCTATAGGACGATAGAGTTTCTCTTCTTCATCATTCTCATGTCGTGCCATAGAACTTAACTCTATAAGATCTTTCTCTTATGTTTTCTTGTCCGGTGGTCTTTTAGATATGATTGCTTGGATGAGATGGTACCTTATATGCTTGAGGGAGAAAAGGTGAGTTTAAATGCTTATTTTGGTTTTACGGTTTGATGAGTATGTGTGAAGGTGAATTTTGGCATGTTTTGATGATGTGATGTCATTTATGGCTATGTATGAGATTTATGTGAAATAGCATGTTTTGTTGAGAAATGTATTTCATGATATGATTAAAGCATGTTAGAAGTTATTATGGTCAAAATGAGTTTCTTTTGGAATAATATGTTACTATATGATTTTACATGATGGTAGCCTAACATAATGAATTGAGCTTGAAATGCTTAGTGACTACCTATGGAAGTATGTTGCCCTAAGAATATGTGTTTAAAAGTTTTCAATGTTTCCCTTTGTTTATATGTTGTCCTTTCTAGTTGCCTAGTATGGATTGGAGTCCTTTGTATAGACTTGATCCTAGGTGTGAAGGTAGTATGCTTGTCTTGGTAGGGTGATGATGTAGGTTGGATTGACCTAGAAGTCACCTTACTGTAATATCCAAATGAAAAGAAAGAGTCCTTCTAGCTAAATCTTCTCTATATTTTCCCCTAAGGTTGTACGACCTTGGTGTCTATTGTATTGTATAAAAACCTTATGTGGTTGAATGGTATGACCTAACTTGATGATTGGGGAATGATTTTGCATAGGTGAAAAAGTTTGGAATGCCTTTGAAGCCCTTATGGTAAGTTACTGTAATTTCTTTGTTGGTTGAAAAGTTAAGATCCTCTTTAAGATTGGGTTGAGTTGATCTTAATTGGGTTTATCCTAAGTGGGGGATGGTGATGGAGTATTAAGGTTGTAGATATTTTCTACCTTGTCCTTCTATTTTTGCTTGAGCTTGAAACTAATGAATTCTTAATAAGCTTGTTCATGATAAAAGTCTTGCATTAAAGCATGGATTGCATGAACTCTACATGTTTGGTATGTCTTGATTGACACTATCTTAAGATTATTTTGAAGGTTCTAAAGTACTTGAAAAACAAATTTTGATTAAAAACATGTTTTCTCATGTTGATGGTTCATCTTAACATGCTAGTTGTGCATTTGACTTCATGAGATAAGGTAAGAAACATGGTTTTAGTCACTTTTGATGTGTTAAGTTTAGCCTCATAATGAAAAGTTGAGTCTATTTAAAATGAAAAATGTTGACTCTCTTGTAAACTATGTGGCTTTTATGACTTGGAAAACATGATTGTAGGCTCACTCTTGAAAAGTGAAAGCATGTTTAGCTAAGTGTCTTGTGTGTGCCTATGATTTGTGATATTTTTCCAAATGATGCTTACCGTGAAGGCTATTGCTATGTTAGAAATTGACATTTTGTGAAGTGGCTTCCTAATTGTTGTGATGTGCTTGGTCTGACTTACCATTTAGACTTCACTAGGAAGAAAACATGAGCATGCCTTGGTTTAAAAGTTGAGAATTTATCATTTTAAAAGGAATTGACGTTGTGCCTTGCTTGGATGTGATCTCATGATACATGTAAGTGTGTTGAGGAGAAGGGAATTCCTCCTTAATCATGACTAAGCATGGTATGGGTGAGTATGACCCTGATGGCATTATACCTAACTAATAAGAATCCTTTGTCAACCTATCTTACTCAAGTCTTTGTGCATTGAAGTATGAATGCCTACTTGTTCTTGAGTGTTGATTGAATCTGCCTAAGTATGACCTAAAGAAGGTTGCATGATTATATCTTAATGAATTGAAACGTAATGATCATGTTATGATTAGGATAAGAATGTTCCTCCTATGAACATGGGAAGTGCCTAAGTGTTTGATGTGATGAGCATAAGTGAGTGAAAGTGTGGCTTGCTTGTGTACATTGAGTGCTAAGTGGTTTGAAGTTTGTGTTCCTCGTAAGTTTGGTGCATTGACTTCTATGTTATGATGGTACGAACATTGTATGCATCTCTATGATTCATTGAAGTCGTTGTTGTGACTAAAGTGTTCTAAAGTGTCATTCGAGGACGAATGTTCCCAAGTGGGGGATATTGTAAGACCCCCAAAATGAGTTAGGGTGTATAGAGCCTATAATTTTTTTCATAAGGTTACAAGGTCCTAAAATGTTTTATAATATGATATTGAGGCAGTGTGTAAAGTTTGAGGTGAATTGGAAGTCAAACGTCAAGGGTCGACCAAGATGTTCGACGACTAGTCACCAAAGGGGCCTTAGATGCTTTTATGTTCTTATGGGTATTTCATGCGCTTATGAGGTCCTTATATGATATATAATGATGTTTAGAGGCTATGTGTTGACTTTCATGATGTTTGGAGGTTAAACGTCCAAGAACGCCCAAGACGTTAAAAAGTTAGCCCTTGGACGTACTTGTGAGTGCCTTGCATGTTTCGAGATGTTGCATGAGTTGTTTGAATCTCAAACAGGTATGGATGGTCCTTGACTAATTTATGAGTGTATTTGGTTTGGAAACTTTCGGGCAAAATTTCTCAAGGACCAACCAAATGGTCTTTGAGGAGGACCCAACTTTTAAGCAAAAGTTGTCCCAAGCTGGCAGCTTACTGCCTTGGTGTTCACGGATGACTTCACGACCAGTAGAGTAGATCAAGGTCCGTGAAGTTGGCCGTGGAACTTCCTTAGCCATTTGGAGGCAAGGAAAGTCAATGGATACATTGACCCAAGGACCACGGACCTTCATAAGGGTCGTGAAACACCTCCACAGTCTGTGAAGGTGGCCGTTGGTGCAGGCTGTGTAAAGTTGCCTGCGCACTGTTTCATTAAAGGGGTGAATGGGAAATTCACCCCACGTTCTAACCTGACCCTAAATGATTTATTTGGTGATTTTTGGGTGTATATAAGTGATCAAAAACTTGAACAACCCATTCCCAATCCCATTCACACAAATTAGACTTTCCCTCCAAAAATATTCTCCCTAGAAAGTGAAGCTCAAGAACAGTTGGAGCTTGGATTTCTATGGATTCTTCATAAATTTTTATAGGTTTTATTATATATAAAGGTATGGTGATCCTTCATCTCTAGTTATCCTTCCATCTAGAGGGTTAATCTCAAAGTTTTCGAAAGAGATTTCATGATCAAACTTCTCCTTCTTAAATCTAGACATGGGTTCCTTCTAAAACCATTTTTAATGGCTTAATCATGATGAATTGATTATAATTTATTGGTTTTAATGTGAATTTTAATCCAATTGCATTGTGAACCCATGTCCCTTCCCAAACTTGATTTAGCCCTTGCATGGGCATTGTGATCGTGGCTTGTTATTGATTGAATTGTGATTCTATTACGTTGAATTGGTTATGTATACTGTTTATTATGTATATTTATGGTGAATTGTTGATGAATTATCCATGTGGTTCAATATATGAAGATTTGAATAAGTCTAGACTATGTCTGTATGTGTTCACTGTAACCTTGTCTCAATTATGCATGAATGTGAGATTCGGTTGTGTAAGGATAATTTTATCTACTGCCTTACTTGTATGTTATTGATGAATTGTATATAAGTGATTCATGTGGATAAAGGTTTGATTAGCCTATGTTCTTCTATCTTCCATGGATTCCTAATGTAGCATGTTCACTGTAATCTCGAGTTTATGGCAATTGTAGTAGAATTTCGTTTTGGTTATGATTTCTTTAACTACTTCCTTATATTGATGTTATTAATGAATTATGGGTATGAATCCTTTATTATCAAAGTAAAGGAGTCTTGGCATGAATTGGTCTAGGTTCTTCTAGCCTATAAAGTGAATGTTGTAATGTACATTATGTGATCTTAATTCTAGGGTAGATAAAGCATAAGTTAAACTTGATTATTATGTATTTAGATACTACCCTAGATTGACACTAGTGTTGAAATATGATTGATGATCCATGCAAGTGAAATTGGTTAATGGTCTATGTTCTTCTACTTTCTAGTATGTTGGCGATGTGTTGTACTAGTTTGTAGCGTGGCTTTGTAATAGCTTATGCATGAATTCATATATGATTATTGTAGTTGAGCTAATGCCTTATACTTGAATTGTTGATGAAAGAATAGTAAAGGTCAATGATGACCAAAGGCTAAAGGATTGGTAAGAATTGCTCTACTTCTCTACTTCTCTACTTCTCTACAGTATTGTTGTTAGAATTGGCCTTGTATGACATTGTGTAGTATGGCCAACTTATGGTGGCGGTGTTTATTTTATTGTCATTATATGTGTGTTGAATATGGACTTGAAGGCAAATTTATGAATATATGAGTGTGTGGTTACGATGATCACACTATGTGAAGCTTATACCTACTTTCTTATTCTAGTTGTGCTCTAGGTTGTATGGTTATTGTATAAACATGTGTATATCTATGTCAGGGTAAAGTGTAGGTTCTTCCATTGATGATTTATAATGGTTAATAATCCCTTACCTATGTACCCCTATGTGAATGCATATATAGAAAAAGTTAGGAGTCTTGAGTGTAATATGTAGTTGGCTTGTCTCCTATGCTATTGTGTGTTGTGTGGTCTATGCTTGAAAGTGTATTGTGATCCTAAGAGGGTGGCTGCCTCAATGTGTTGTTGATAGCCATTATGTGATCATATTGACCAATGTACACACACCCTCACTCTACATGTGTGCTTACAGGTAGTATAGGATCACAGTGTCTAATGAAAGGTTGTCCTCATATTCACTAGTGTCTACTACTATGCATGTTAAGCTTATGTCTATGAAAGTATGATATGTTCTTCCTTAACTAGGATGGGTGTACTAGTCTGGGCAAGGGTATGGGACCTTGCCTATGCATTGCACATGTGTGCCTTGATAGGATAGTTCCTAGGTTTGGTTCTCTATGTGCATGAATATGAATGTATGGTCATGGTGGTCTTAATGTGTTTGTGTTAAAGGAGTGCTCACATATATGTATACACACATGAATGATGATCTAGTTAATAGTAGAGTCTCTTGAGAGGTATTCTCAATTGTACTCTAAGCTATATAGTGTTATTACATATGCTATGTCCATGTGAAAGGGTTTCTCACATGATTTGGGTTGATGAACTCTTATCTATGACCTATGACCTAAGCATATGAGGGGTTAACACTCCTAAGCCTATGTTTTATAAAGTAATGATAATACTGGATTTTCAATAAAGGGAACTTAGCTTAGCACCGAGTGAACTTATAGGTGATGGGGTGGCACCTTCCTAAGAAGGGAAGGCTAAAGGGTCCACTAACGGTCCTCACAGGGTGGATAGCCTCATGACCCAACAAAGGGTGTAGAGTTTATGTTTCCATGGCAACCCCAAGTTCCATAAACTATGCTTGCCACATAGGATCTAGCAAGTTAATTCACTTAGTATGCTAGAATATATGTTAAGGTTATACTTTGGCTAAGTGGAACACCTTCCTTTGGTGTAAGGCTCTACAACTCCAAATTTCATGTTTAGCACCCATGGTCTTAGTTTCGGTTAAGGCTATATATTCCCTAAAGTAAAATGGACAATGGAAGTAAATTACTAAGGACCCTTACTAGTATAACCTAAGAGAATATACTTAGGATAGGTGGAAGTAATGAACCCATCTAGACATTTGCACAAGTAGCTCTCTAAGGGAGTTCTGTGAAGGTGGTCTAATGTATGTGCATATGTTATGGTTCTCTTGCATGATATTGTGTTAGTGTCTACATGATGTGATGATATGCATAATGGTGATCTTAATGACCATATGATGAAGGGCTTGCTTGATATGAATGAAGTTGTCTTCACTTACTTGTTGGTGTATGAAATAGAGTGTCAAGGCTTATGGTCTCATGATAGGTTTACTAAGTATGTGTGAGGTTATGGGAATTCACATTTACATTGCACTAGTAGACTTAGATTGAGGTCATGAGTAAGGTCTTATAATGATTTATGTGAAGTGAAGTGAATAGATGTGCAAGTTGATGTAGCTTACTGTAAAGCCATTAGAGATCTGGACTTAAGTGTGTCTATGATGCATTATACTCCTACCATGATATGTGTCGGCTTATGTAGGTTGTATGTATGCTTTCTTTTTGGCCCTAAGGTGATGAATTGCACCAAGTATCAATAGAGGGTTACTTGGGAGGTTAAGGATTTAAAAGAAAAGATGTTCACTGTAAAAAGGGAATTAGTCACTGTAAAGTGAACGGAGCTCACTGTAAAGTGACCTTAAATGTGGCTCAAATTCTATATGTGATTTTATATGATGTTTGGACTTTGAATTTCTATATGAAGTATGTGAATTATATAAATGCTATGGTTTCAAGGTTTTATAAAGATTTCACAAAAAGGCGTCATGTATGGTTTTCAAGTAAAATGTCCCTTTTAAATGCATGTTTTTGGATGGTTGTCATACTTAGTGTATTTTTGTACTAAAATCATTCTTGTCTACATTTTACACAAAGTGTAGGTTATGGATGCTTAAAGGATGTCTCTATAAATGAGGAGCTTGATATGTGATTCCCAAGCTCAAGGAAAGGAATCCTTAAGTCCAAGGATGTCCTAATGTTTAGTTTACTGTAAAGTTCTTTAGTATTATACTTATGTATTATGTTGTAAGGGTCGTGTCCCTAAAGTACTCTTATGATGTTGAATCTAGGATGGAAAAGAGACTTAAGGTCTAAATATGTATTATGACATACATTTTATATATATGAAGTGATGTTTCTAGCATATGATGTGTTACGTAAAGTTTGAAATTTTCCGCTAAATTTACTATGGCAATGCAATGAATAATAACTATGGGATTGTATAAGACCTTCGAGAGGTCAAGTACGTAATGTTACTTCTAGGGGGTGCTCCCCAGATGTGACAGAGTGTTAGGGTGAAGTCTGAGTAGCCCAACTCGCAATCCTGTCTTCGGGGTTTTCTTGCCTGTGTTCTTTTGCCCCAAGACTGGTTACTTTTTTGTTGAACCGGCATGTCGTACCTTGTACAAAGTATAAAAGCATGAAATATGAAGTATGATGTCTAGTATGAATGATATCCCGCCCTAAGGAAGTGCTTGCATGAATAGGTGAAAATGAGTTGAATGTGTTGGCTCTAATCATGACATAGATAGGCACCTACTGCATGACCCTCAAACTAACACCTAAACTGATAAATCTTACAATCTGATAGGGTAATGAAGTGTCAAGAGAGCGTGAGGAATTTTTTGAAGTGTCAAGAGAGTGTGAGGAATTGTGAATGCTCAACTGTCATTACCTAGATAGAACTTGCCAGGTTGGTCCTGCAAAAAGGAATATGTGTTGAACGACTAGGAAAGGATCATAGGCCCTTGTTCGAATGAGCAAACATATAGCCTAAAATGAAGTTACCCAAATGAAAGTTTATCCCTTTTTTATCCAAATTTGTTGAGCCTATAATAGACCTTTCTTTTCTTCACCAACTCACCTTCCCTGGGTTCAATGTGTTTGTCCTGGTCCCTCCTTGGACATGTGCACCTCGACTTAGGCCAAAAGCCTAAGTTGAGGATGGCTAATATAGAAACTAACCTCGTCTTGGCCCTGACTTGACCTCAGGTAATGTGCACCTCAACTCATGGAAAAATCATAAGTTGAGGGTGGCTATTATGAGTGATGAGCCAAAATTGGGTAGGAAAAGAGTTTAAATGTTGAAAAGAAAAGAGAAAGTGAGAAAAGAATGTGAATCAGTAAAATGCTAAATTGAAAAAGAAAAAGATGAAAAAAAAAGAGGTGAACAAGATGAAGTAAGAGTCATATCCACAAAGAAAGAAGGGAAAGCAAGGCAAAGATGAAAAGAGAAGAAAAGTAGGGCATAAACGACAATGAAAGAGGTAGGAAGCTAAGCCGTATTGTCAAGGAGGGCAAAAAGTCACTAAAATGTACCCATATGTACCAAACCTGACCTTAAACCTACGTTACAAGCCAAGAAAGTCCTATCGTGATCGTAGAGTCTAGTATGGTGAACTTAAGCAGTGAAAATAAGGGCAAGACTTTGGCGACGAGTACTAGCTATGTATGATATTTTATCTGAGCGTGAGTGTTAAATAAAGATCCTTGTACCCAAAGTTAAAATCATTGTGCGAAAAAAGAAGGATTTCTTTTGAAGTGAGGACGGTAGTTGCAATGTCGGAAAGTTGGTACATTGGTGAGAGGCAAAATAGTAAAGGTGTATGTGCATGGTGAGTCTGTGTCTTGGTATGATCCACATGAGTTAGCTTGTCGAACTTGAGACCATAAGCATGCACTCAAGCAATGAAAGAATCGGGAATGATAGCCACGTGATTGCGAAAGATTAAAAGAGTATACTTTTGTATAAAATGTTGTTTTGAGTCATTGTGCATCGCTTGAGGACAAACAATGAATTTAAGTTGAGGGTTTTGAAGTATTTATGGTACTTTCAATGCTTTTTCCTTAAGAGTTGTGTTTGTAACCTTTTTGTAGTAGCTTTTAACATGTTTTTATGTTTGTTTAACAGGAAAGATGTCCGGAACTAAAACACAGAAGACAGCTGGAAAATAGTGCAGAGGCGACCTACGAAGTCCATCGACGGCTCGTCGTTCAATCGACGGTCCGTAGGTGGTGACCGTCGATAGCAGTTCAGACAAATGGAGAAAACTCAAGGAAATCTGACCAAATGTTGGACTACGGAGAGGATCGACGATCGACGGACCGTTCTGCTGAATCATCGATGTGATAAGAGATAGTCCCAGTACCCGATGTTGGAGAAATTCTAAGCATGGAGTGACGGAGGGCATCGACAGACCGTAGGTGCATCGACGGACCGTGTTGTTAGTCCGTTGATTGATTCAGAGATGATGCCATCCGAAGGACTAAAAAAGAGTCTAAGTCTTGACTGAAGGAAGTAGTCAACGGACCGTCGTTCCATTGACGGTCCGTCTGTGGAGGTAGTCGATTACATCTGCGTTTTCTTGACATCTTTCCTTATTTTAATTTCTTTTAATTTAGGACAATGTTTTCTGTAAATAGGGATGAAAACCTCATTTTTGAGGTTAGACATTGTTGGTATTGTTCTTGTTTTGTGTTGGAGATTGATTTTTGCAAAGATTGACAATAATTCAATTTCCGGATTTGGTTTCAAGTATTATCTTGCAATTTAAAGTTAATTTTCTGGGTTTTTCTTCAAATTGTCAAAGTAAGTTCATGATTTATTTCTTAACAATGATGAATTGTGTTCTTTCTTGCATGGGTAACTAAATCCACAACTAAGGTTGTGGGAACCATGGGTGATTAACAAAGTAAACCTAGCTAAATAACAATTCTCAATTAGGTTCTTGCATGTATTAATAATTCTTTCGTTTAAAAGTCTTTTTAACAGTGGCCAATGTTAGAACTCGTCTTGTTACTACTTGCCGGACCAAGGAGGTAGTCAATAAGAAAGAATTATCATCATAGATTTAGTGGTATACTATCTAATAGGCTAGTGTCGATTGGTGCAAAGTAATAACTAAGTCATACATCGATTATGATGTCTAATATGATGTAATGGTAAGGGTTAGTAAATTATACACACATAATCGGACCAAGGTGTAGGGTGAAATTCTCTAGATGCCGGACCAAGGATTTAGAGATACCTAACTTATCACTTTGCATGCAAAACACAAAGGAAGAATTGTTATTGCTAGGAATACGGAGTTATGAACCTATGGGGAACACTTACACCCTAGTTTATCTCACAATTTGATAAAAACTAAAATTTTACTTTTGCTTACTTGTTTACTTAGAAATATTAAAGAAACTTGTTTCAACAAACCCCCCTCCCCCTTAATTGCTTGTTTTTGGAAAGAGTTTGACTAAATAGATATAATCGTACATTGAAGTTAAGTCTAAACCATTTTCCTCATGGGATCGACCCCAACCTACTACTTGGGTTCTTTACTTGATACGACCGCGTTCTTTAGGGAAGTGTAATTTGAGCATATCAATAGGCGGGGCAGAACGTAATTACGACAGATCCTATTTTCTCCATCTTCCTAGAATATCTAGAAAAGTCGTAAATTACCCGAGAAAACTCAAATTGATTTCAAAAGCATTCTAATGATGAATTTATGTTTCAATACTGATTTGATGATGAATGTATATCCAATTTTATGAAGAAATCATTATCCTCCTAATTTCTCAAATTGGCCTATTATATGGGTCTTGTGACCTTGATTTCATGTTTATAGAATTGTGATTAGATTGTATTGAATTGCTTATTGCTATTACTACTCTATATCAATTGAATAAGATTTATGGAGGAATGATCAAAGATGATCATTATCTTAGAGATTTGGTAAGTTGACCTATTTCTTCTAATTATCCTAGAATGTACATTGAATTGTGTTGATTGGTACGGTCCACTTATGGTGGTGGTGTTTACATTCTTGTATATGTTTATGTGTATGATCATGGCCTTGAAGGCATTGGATGCACAATGAATTGATATGATGATATACATGTTTAGGAAGTTGAAGGACTTAGCCTTGATTCTAATATCATGTTCTAAGTGAATTGATGTTATGTGAATTATATGAAGAGCCCTCAAAAATAGTTGCATGACCTAGGGGTGGGGATAATGTTCTATGTATATGTGTGATGATCATGTTAGGGTTAGGTGTGGTCTATATGTCTAATGATGATGAACTTCCTTGTAACATGACTTCTACTTGTACGAACCCTATATGAATGTATGATCAAAGTATGCTACGAATCTCCTATCCTATTGTTAAATATGTACTTGCCTCATATGATGTAATGTGAGTTTGTGTAGTCTATAGTCCTTATACTCTATATGTGTGTATGACTTGAGACTTGAGGAATGTTGTACATGTGTTGTGGTCTTTAGAGGGTGGCTTCCTCAATACTATATGATAGCCATTATGTGATCATGTTGACCACTGAACATACACACTTCATGCATATCTATGAGTAGGATAGATTCATGATGACTAAGGAAAAGATAGTTCACCTATGCATCATTACCTATTTCTATGCATGTAAAGTATATGATTAATGAAGTTATGAACATGTGTGCCTAAATGGGTTTAAGTGAAGATAGATTTCACATATATGTACACACACACATGCATGTATGAATGAAGTATGTTAATGGTAGTCCAATAAATAAGTGAGTCTCTTGAAAGGTATTACTCAATTGTAATCTAAACTAGATTACGGTATGAATATGATATGATTATGTGAAAGGATATTCTCACATAATGTAGGTTCTATGGTGAATGTAGAATTCTCACCCTAGATACCTTTGAGCTATATGATATATGAGGGAGTAAGTCCTAAGGCCAATTATCTATGAACTAATATTATCTAAAGTCTTAATGATGTTTAAAAAGGGAGTTTAAGCTTAGCACCGAGTGAACATGAAAAATGAGAGAGGGAGCTTCACGTTAGGAAGTCCGGCTTCCCACAAGAGAACCTTCACCTTAGTAAGTCCGGGTTCCCAACAAAGATGTTGTCCCATGATCTGGAAGCCTCCACGTTAGTAAGTCAAGGTTTCTAGAAGAAATCTCCTTGTTCCATAACTATGTGCCCCCGTAGATTTTAGCTTAGTGGATCCACTAGAATAGCTATTTTGTACGAAGGTCCTACCTTGGCAAGTAGTACCCTCTCTTTTTGGTGTGGGAGTATAACACCGGTTTCTATGTAGCTCGCATGGTCTATGTAGGTTACGGCTATGTCTCCCGACATAAACGAACTAAGATAAGAATATGAACTCTAATCTAAATTCTTTGAGAAGTGTACTTAGTATAGGAAGGACTATGGACCCTACCTATGCATTTTACTAGATGACTTCAAGAAAGGATAGGATTGGAACCTCTTATGAAGTAAAGACTTATGTTATATATATGACTTGTATGAATGTATGTTAAGTGACTTTGTTATTTTAAGATATGAATTATGACTATGCATGTGAGTTACACTTATTGCTTCTAAATGAGTTTACTTAGTATATGTGGGGGTATGGGACTCCATGTGTACATTGCACAAGTAAGCTTGTGAAGGGGTTATGAGGGTGGTTTACCTATTATATGAACTAAATGATTTATGACTAAGGTTGTAGTAAAGGAAAGAGCCCTTATATGATGATATGAAGTATGTGACCTTATGTGTAGTTATAAACGAATGTGTTGTGACTTGTTAAGTATGTTATGCCTAGTCTAAGGTGACTTCTTAGGTACACTTGGTGCAAGTAGCATTATGGGATGCTACCAACACAATGCACTAGTGTGACTTAGGAGTTGTCTTAGGTGATGGTCCTTATGTGAAGTTGATGTCTATGAGGTGTTTAAGTCTTATGAATATATGTGGTATGTATTGAATATCCTTCAAAGTATCATAAATGTCTTTATGTGCTATTATGAGTATTATCCATGTCTATATGATTTATGTGAACTATATTGAGCTTATATGTGCTTAAGTTCATGAAGTTTATTAAAAAGACATGTTGCATGATTTCAAATGAAATGTCCTCTTTAATGCATGTTTTTGCATGGTTGTCATACTTACTGCATTCTTTTACTAATATCATTCTTCTTCATCTTTTTACACAAAGTGTAGGTGGTGATGGCTAGAGGATGTCCCCTAAGTGAAGAGCTTGGATAGATCTCCCAAGTTCAAGAAGAGAGATCCTTAAGATTTAAGGATTTCCCTATGTCAATTTCTTATTCAAATTATGTAATAGCTTAGATATTATTTTATGTTGTAAAGGGTCGTGTCCCTATTCTACTCTATTGATGTTGAGTCTAATATGGCACAAGAGACTTAGAGTCTAACTCTATTGATGTCGACGACGCCGTGTTAAGATTTGAGGATACCATAACTTCTAAGGTATACCCTCGGATCGTAACAAAACTTGGTATCAGAGCATAAGGTTTTAGGATTTGTCTTTAGGTTTCAAAGTCTCGTATTGCCACGTCTAGTAGAGTCTCTTTCATTGGTGGTGAGTCGCGACACATCCATGAGCGAGAGCCTATAGGACGATAGAGTTTCCCTTCTTCACTATTCTCACGTCGTGCCATAGAACATAACTTTATATGATCTCTTTCTTATATTTCCTTGTCCGGTGGTCTTTTGGATGTGATTGCTTGGATGGGATGATTTCTCAATGCTATAAGGAGAAAAGGTGAGTTTTTGATACTTACCTTGGTTTTATGGTTTGATGAGTATATGTGAAGGTGAATCTAAAATATGTAGACGTGATGCCATTTATGTCTATAGGTGGTTTATGAGGAAGGAGTTGTTATGTTGAAAAGTTATGATATGATGTGGTTATAGCTTGCTAGTAGTTGTTATGGTTGAATGGAGTTCCCCATGGAATGATAGAATGCCTTATGATTATGTAAGATGGTAGCATGATGTTATAATATAGGCTTGAAAAGTCTTGGAGAAAGTGGTAAATAGTGAGAAAGATGAATGTTAGCTTTGTGTAGGTGAAATGCTTCATAGTTGTCCTTGTGTGGATTGGAAACTTTCCATAGGCTTGCTCCTAAGGAGGGGAGATAGTGTGTTGAGCCTTGTAAGGTGATTGTGAAGTATGATAGTTGATGGTAGAAACTTTATGACTAGTTAATGATTCCCTCTATGAACTTATTCTAAGAGTGGTAAAAAGAGAAAAAGTAATTTTATTCCATAAGTGGGAAGTATGATTACCCTAATGTGACTAAGGGGGATTTATGGTATGTACCCCTTAGCTCTTCAAGAGAAGGAGAGAATTGAGGTTGGCCTACTTTGAAGTGGTTAGTTGTCTTTTAAGCTTGAATTTGAGTATGGTCAATTTGGGAAGTGCTTAGATTGTACCTAGGATGGTTGGTTGGAGAGTTCCACCATAGGTGATGACCCTTGTTGGTTTGTCTTGACTTGCCTTGACCTTGGTGTTTAAGGGAATGATGTGCTTAGGCTTACCCTAAGTAGAGGATAATGTGCATAGATGTTAAGATTTTAATAATGTCCCTATGTCAAGTTCTCTTGAACTTCTCTAGGTTGAAAATCACTTCGTAGTGATGATAAGAAGGGTGTTCATAAGCTTAGATCCCAAGAGAGGGATGATGTGCGTAGTTAATAAGGTTTGTAACCTAAACTTCTCCTAGAGTTGAGATGAGTTTCTCTCAAATGAGTTTATCCTAAGTGTGGGAGGATGATTTGAGTATTAAGGTTGTAGATATCCCTATTTTTTCCTTCTATTCTTACTCAAGCTTGAAACCAAAGAGTTCCTTAGTATCTTGTTCATGATAGGAGTCTTGCATAAGGGTATGTTGCATGTTCTCCATATGTTATGCATGTCTTAAATGACATTATGTTATGCATATTATGAAAGGTCATTATTGCATGAAAAGGCATTTTGATAAATTTGCATGTTGTTTATGATATGATACATCCTTATATGATAAATGTGCACTTTGATCTCATAAGATAGCTTAGTGAGCTTGCTTTATGTCACTTTAATGTGTGGTTCCTTAGCCTCACAATGAGAAGTTGAGTCTCCCTTAAATGAGATAAGATGAGTCTCTTTAAAAAAAATGGGTGACTTTTGAGACTTGGGAAGTGTTATTATAGGCTCACTCTTGAGGAGTGATGGTTTGTCTAGCCTATGTCTTTTGTTGTGCCTATAAATTGTGATAATTTCCCTAAATGATGAATGTTATGAAATCTAGTGATGTTCTAGAAATAGAAAGATGTAAATTTACTTCCTAATGTTGTGATGTGCTTGGTGTGACCTACCATGTTGATTTCATAAGGAAGGAAGTATAAGCATAATGTGATTTGGAGTAAAGAAATCCTCTTTAATATGAATTAACCTCTATGCATTACTTTTATATGAACTCTATGATGTCATGTGTATATGTTGTGACTAGGAGAAGGTAGTTCCTCCCTGAACAAAGCTAAGCATGGTAATGTCATATATGACCTTGATGGTAGTATGTCTAGATTATAAGATTGTAATTAATCTACCTTATTCATGATTCTTGTGCAACTAAATGAAGTGTTCAAATTTTCTCATGAGTTGAAGTGTGGATTATGCCTAAGTATGCAATTTTAATCCATAGTATGTTTAACATTGTGAGGAGATAATGACATGCCTAAAGTTGGAGAAGGTAGTTCCTCCAAAACGCAATAAATATGAAGAAGTATGTATGCATGGAATGAATTATAAAAAGTAGTCCATGTTTGTTTTTGTTGCTTTGAATGCATGCTAGAATGAAGTTTGTGTTCATTGTAAGTTTGGTGCATTGAATTTTATGTGATAACATGTTTAAGTATTGTGAGCTGCTATGGGAGTCATTGAGTCCTTGAAAGTGTTTAAACTGTTTCAAGTGTCATTCGAGGACCAATGTTTCCAAGTTGGGGAGTATTGTTACACCCTCAAAATGAAATAAGGTAGCTAGAGTCTCACATGTCCCTAAAAAGGTTAATAAAGTGTTTTACAACTTTTATAATTGATTTGAAGAGATTTGGAAGTCGAATGTCAAGGGACGACCAAGACGTTCGACGATTAGTCACCAAGGGAGCCTTAGGTGCTTTTTTGTACTTATGTGTGTGTCATTGGCTTAGGAAGTCCTTATATGAGTAAAAATTATGTTTATATGCAGTGTGTTAAGTTTCATGAAGTTTGGATTTCAAACGCCAAAGAACGCCCAAGACGTTCAAAAGTTAGCCTTGGGCGTACTTGTGTGTGCCTAGTGTGTCTTGATGTGTTGCGTGTGTTGTTTGAATCTAAAACTTGTATGAAAGGTCCTTGACAAGTGTATGAGTGTATTTGGTGTGGAAACGTCCGGGAAAAACTCCCCAATGACCCACCAAAGGTCCCATGGAGGATCCAACTTGGGGGTAAAAGTTCTCCCAAGTTGGCAGCTTACTGCCTTGGTGTTCATGGACGACTTCACGGCCAGTATAGTGGACCACGGTCCGTGACGTTGGCGGTGGAACTTCCTTATCCATTTGGAGGCAATGAAAGGCAATAGAGACACTGCCCCAAGGACCACGGACCGTCATAAGGGTATTGAAACACCTTAACGGCCCGTGAAGGTGGACATGGTCCCTCGGCGGGCTGGTCAAGTTTTGGTTTCAAAATTAATTTCATTCGACTTTTTATTAATTGGGGTTGATTATATGATTAATATAAATAGTTTTAAGTCCTAAAAACTTCCTTAACCCATTATTTTCAAAACCCCAAAACTCTCTCCTCTTCCAAAAAACCCAAAACTTCTATTGAAGACTAACTCAAGAACAAGCTATGGAGGTGGATTCTTGGAGCTTTCTTCTAAGATTTTTATGGGCTTTTTAAATAATAAGTTATGGTGATCCTTCATCCCTAGATAACCATTCATCTATGGTGTCATTTCAAAGGTTTTCTAAACAAGATTCAAAGACAAAAAATTCCCAATTTTCAATCTATCCATGGGTTCATTCTCAAATTGATTTCAAAAGCATTCTAATGATGAATTTATGTTTAGATACTGATTTGATGATGAATTTATATCCAATTTTATGAAGAACCCATGATCCTCCTAATTTCTCAAATTGGCCTATAATGTGGGTCTTGTGACCTTGATTTCATGTTTATAGAATTTTGATTAGATTTTATTGATTTGCTTATTGATATTACTATCTATATAAATTGAATATGAATTATGGAGGAATGATCAAAGATGATCATTAGCTTGGAGATTTGGTAAGTTGACCTATTTCTTCTAATTAGCCTAGAATGTACATTGAATTGTGTTGATTGGTATGGTCCACTTATGGGGGAGGTTTTTACATTCTTATACATGTTTATGTGTTATGATCATGGCCATGAAGGCATTGGATGAACGATGAATTGATATGATGATTTACATGTTTAGGAAGGTGAAGGACTTAGCCTTGATTCTAATATCATGTTCTAAATGAACTGATTTTATGTGAAGTATATGAATAGCCCTCAAAACTAGTTGCATGACCTAGGTGTGGGGATAATGTTATATGTATATGTGTGATGATGATGTTAGGGTTAGGTGTGGTATATATGGCTAATGATGATGAACATCCTTGTAGCATGACCTCTGCTTGTGTGAACCCTACATGAATTTGTGATCAAAGTATGCTATGAGTCTCCTATCCAATTGTTGAATATGTACTTGCCCCCTACGATGTAATGTGAGTGTGTGTAGTCTATAGTCCTTAATACTCTATATGTGTATGACTTGAGACTTGAAGAATGGTGTACATGTGTTGTGGTCTTTAGAGGGTGGCTTCCTTAATGCTATGTGATAGCCATTATGTGATCATGTTGACCAATGTGCACACACTCATGCATATCTATGAGTAAGATAGATTTATGATGACTAAGAAAAAGATAGTTCTCCTATGCATCATTACCTATTTATATGCATGTAAACTATATGATTAATGAAGTTATGAACATGTGTGCCTAAATGGGTTTAAGTGAAGGTAGATTTTACATATATGTACACACACATATGCATGTATGAATGAAGTATGTTAATGTTAGTCTAATGAATAAGTGAGTCTCTTGAAAGGTATTACTCAAATGTACTCTAAACTAGAATACGGTATGAATATGATTGATTATGTGAAAGGACATTCTCACATAATGTAGGTTCTATGGTTAATGTAGAATTCTCACCCAAGATACCTTTGAGCTATATGATATATGAGGCAGTAAGTCCCTAAGGCCTATTATTTATGAACTAATATTATTTAAAGGCTTAATGATGTTTAAAAAGGGAGCTTAAGCTTAGCAGCAAGTGAACATGAAAAATGAGAGTGGGAGCTTCATGAGGGTGGTTTACCTATAATATCAACTAAATGATTTATGACTAAGGTTGTAGTAAAGGAAAGAGTCATTATATGATGATAAGCTTGTGTGATCGATTTCAAGGGTAGTTGGGATGATCACCTTCCTCTGATTGAGTTCGCCTACAACAATAGCTACCATTCCAGCATTCAGATGGCCCCTTATGAGGCTTTGTATGGACGTAGATGTACATCTCCTGTTGGTTGGTTTGAAGTAGGTGAAGCAGCTTTGATAGGGCCAGATTCAGTCCTTTTATGCTATGGAGAAAGTGCAACCATTAGAGATAGACTTAAGACTGCCTAGAGTCGTCAGAAATCTTATGCAGATGTAAGGAGAAGGGAGCTAGAGTTCCAAGTTGATGATTGGGTTTTTCTGAAAGTCTCACCTGTGAAAGGGGTGATGAGATTTGGCAAGAAAGGGAAGCTCAGTCCTAGATATGTAGGCCCTTACAAGATCTTGAAAAGGATTGGCAAGGTGGCATATGAGTTAGAGTTACCAGCACATTTAGCAGCAGTGCATCTGGTCTTCCACATCTCGCTCTTGAAGAAGTGTATGGGTGATCCAGCCTCTGTAGTGCCATTAGAGAGTGTGGCGGTGAAAGATAGTCTTTTTTATGAGGATGTACCAGTTGAGATTCTTGACTGTCAGGTTAGAAGGTTGAGAAATAAAGAAGTCGCTTCAGTCAAGGTTTTGTGGAGGAGTCAGTTCGTAGAGGGAGGTACTTGGGAAGCAGAAGCAGCCATGAAAGCCAAGTATCCTCACCTCTTTCCTTTCGATTCCACTACACCTTGAGGTAATAGTTCCTCTTCAACGCAACATCGAGCCAAAGACCACCCAACCACTAATTAAAAAAAGACAAAATTAATATGCTAGAATTAGAAGAAGAAGTTAAAAGAATAAATTATATTCTGTTTTAGAAGAAAATGAAAACAACTACTCCTTCGATGAAAATCTTAGCAATGAAGATCAACAAAATATAGTCTATAGTTTTGATGATAATAAGTAATAAAGAAATATTATTTGATATGATAGATCATATTGAGGATCCTGATTTTAAGAAAAAAATACTTAATTGTCTTAAGAGATTCAAGTGTTTTGAATAAATTTAAACAACCAATTAAATCCTAAACAACTATACAAAGTATTCAATTACTAGAAATAAGAGATGAAATAAATAAAATTATGCAGAGATTCAACACTTCAAAAGTTCAATCAATTACTAATAAAATATTAAATAATTGACCACCTAGTCAAGAACCAGAAAAATATAAATCTGAACCGGGAGAGACATCAAAAGAAGTAGAGTCTCTCGAAGAAATTTTATCTAAATTAGAAATTAATGCAATTACGATCATAAGACAACAACCCTATCACATATCTATCATATTAGTTATAAATAAAAATTATGTAATTCATAAAATTACATTATTTGATATAGGCGCAAATCAAAACTGCATTATTGAGGGATTAATTCCTAATAAATATCTAGATAAAGGCACTACGCGATTATTCTCCGCAACAGGAGAAAAGCTCAAAATAAATTATAAACTTTTGAATGCTTACATATGCAATGATGAAATTGATTTCATGAATGATTTCATGGCAATCAAAGACATAAATGAAGAAATTATATAAGGTATTCCTTTCATCACCCAAATAAAGTCGTATACCTCCCAATTAGATGGCATCCCTAGCCGAGCAACAGGAAAGAGTCGTATATTCCCCTACCTAAATATTATGTCAAAATGTGAAAGTAATTTCATAAAGGATAAAAATATTTTTTTTAAATAAATTTAGATAAAAATATCTTTAAATAAATTTACTTTCATACAACGAAAATTATACAATAAAAATTATTAAACCTTCTCCTCCTCTTAGTATTTCCTTATAGCACTAAGAATTTCCCAATTTTTAGAATAATTTAAACAATAACTGTAACGTAGCTATATATTTTTCATAAAAAATATACATATTTTCTAGATAAAAAATTTTATTATCCAGTTATTGATTTTCAAATAAAGGGAAGAAATCTCTCAAAAAAAATTTAACAAAAGAATTTTTCAAGGACATAATAAGACGAAGACCTTTGAGGCCCCCATTCCCGACATTCAAACCAGAAGAAAAACATGAAAAGACCTTTTTATGAAAATGATCAAACAAAATCACAAGATAATACAAGTATTTCCTTCTATCAAAATATATTATACCTTCGCCATTAAAAGTCCTGCTACACCAATCAAAATTATATGGAGACGAAAGATCTCTGCAAGACCGGGAGGTATTATGAATTTATCTTAACGGATAAATCGATAGAAACTAAGCATATATATAAGTAAAGTAATCCAGATAATATACAATATTGAAAGTCTACGATCAAAAGAATTTTGAGTCCATTTGAACGGTTTGAAGATCATCTACGTACCCCTATTTACTTATTAAAAGCTCATCAATCCCAGACATATAATTGGTATGATTATAAAGCAGCCTGGTATAACATTATTTTTGTTCGGCCAAACACTCACACTTGGTTTATAAAATATTCAGAAGAAATGAAGAACACAATAATTTTCCGATGGTTTTAAAAAATGGTGGAGTCAGTTCGAAGAAAATAAACAAGTATTATCAACTCAACATCATATGCAGTTTAAAAAAATTCAGGTGGAACGGAATATATCTACCTTATCAAAACATATTGAATTATGAAAGTTATTTATCACCAAGAGGATATCTTATATTATTAGTTGGTCCTTCGGCATTCATGAATTTGAGAAGACTAAATATTTAAGCAAAATAGTTAAAATTAAAGGATGGGCGCCAGCAGTCCGCAATTATAAGTTAAAGTTCATCAACACATATGGATGCCAACCACTCCAAAGAAAAAATTAAAAAGAAGGCTTGAAGAAACCTTATTAAATTTCGAAACTAATACAGAATCAAAAATAAAATTATTAGATACTGCAGCCTCACATGACGAGTCTAGCAACAGAGATATGTTAGATCTACAAGAATAGCACAAGCATACCACCTTAATTAAAAGAAAGTGCCAGCAAAAAGGAAATATCAAGAAGAAGATCCCACATAAAAGGTTATGATATACAAATCAATGATGCAAACAAGTTTCAAGACAACTTTATGATTCAACTTAGGAAAATACAAGCATATGGTGACATTTAATATGTCAACAAATTAACAAAAATGTGGATCCCGCATGAATAAAAAGTCATGCCACGACCGTGACTTAAGTTTCGATGATGTTTGTCCTAGAACATCGTAGGGACTTAGCCGCTCCTACTCATACTCTTCCCGATCAACTTGGTTTTGATACCAATAAAAGGGACGGATCAAGCTTCGAGATAAATCCTAAAAAAAATTGGGAAACGTTACGTAAAGGAGCAAGAACAAGCAAACACTTGAAAGAAAACCTTTAAGGTAAAAATTAACAAAATAGTAGTAAAACTTAAACTTTAAAACATAAAAATAAATAAAACAAAATAGTAGTAGAGAAGACATACAATCATTTTTTTTATTGATTTAGGGAAAGAGAACATGGATGGAAAAACATGGAAAAGTGAGAAAAATAGAGAGAAATGTAGAGAGGTTTCAAAGTCGTAAGATTTTGAATGTCCTCTACTGATACGAGTTGAAAGTCTTAAATTAGGGCTTTAAAGTGTTGACCAATCTAGCCTATGATGTTATCTATTTTACATGTGTGCATATACTAATGCACAATAATTTTTTAGACGTATTTACTAACTATTACATATAACTGATGATAACTATATGTGGCAGAGAATATATGCCACGTGACGTTTGTTGAATTTGCTGCATGTCTTTCTTCTTTGAAGATATTTTTGCTTAAAATTGATCTTGCACCTTGTTGCTTGGTATTTTGTCACATTGTGGCATGACTTTTTATTCCTGCGGGGTGCACATGTTTGTTAATTTGTCGACATACATCATATGCTTGCATTTTTCTATATTGAATCATAAAGTCATCTTGAAACTTGATTGTATCATTGAATTGTACAGAATAACTTTTTATGAGGAGTCTTCTTGATATTTCCTTTTTGCTGGCACTTTCTTTTAATTGAGGAGGTATGTTTGTGCTATTTCTGGCAGATCTAACATTTCTCCGTTGCTAGACTCGTTATGTGAGGCTGCAGTATCTAATAATTCCATTTTTAATTCTATATCAATTTTGAAACTTACAAGGCTTCTTCGGGCCTTCTTTTTAATTTTTCTTTAGAGTGGTTGGAATCCCTCCGTGTTGATAAACTTGAAATTAACTTATCATTGCGGACTACTGGCGACCATCCTTTAATTTTAACTGTTTTGCTTAAATATTTGATCCTCTCAAGTTCATTTATGTTGAAGGACCAACAAATAATATAAGATATCCTCTTCGCAATAACGAACTTGCATAATTTAATATTTTTTGATAAGGTAGATATATTCCTCTCTACCTTGAATTTTTTGAACTGCCTTTGATGTTGAGTTGAATGATTCTCGAGTGTCGGCCACAATCCGATATCCCGAATGTAGGTTCGGGTTGTGACAATTTAGCTAGTAAAGCAGACCATTTAATTGAGTCTTAGGAAGAAATAAAAGAGATTTGGTCTCAAGAAAAGAAGGAAGTGAAATTTTGTTGGAGATTGAAGTGCTAACAAAGAAATATATAGAAGGCATGCCACAAAGAACTTCAAGAACAAGATCTAAATCAGAGATAGGATTGCCAATTAATATCAAGGCATCGACAATGGAGTTCAGGCGGTACACATAATCAGAGATAAAAAGAGAACTTTTCTCAAGACTATGAAATTAAACCTTAAGTTGGAGAGTGTGGGAACTAACATGATCACCGAAAAGACGTTTAATTTGTAGTCACGCCTCACGAGCAGTAAGACTGTTGTTAGGATGAATAATAGCCTTAAGCATCTCAAAGAGATTGCGGCTTGAATCCATGACAAAACAATGGAGTCAAGTTGGACCCATTGTTGAAAAAGATGATTAATAGTCAAAGTTTCGCTCTCCATGGTAAGAGTAGGTTCTTTACAAGGATGACTTCCATCGATGAAAGTCATAGGCACCATGTCCTTTAAACAGGGGAAGAAATAAATGTCTCCAAAACATGTAGTTGTATAATCAAGAGTGGTAAGAATCAAATTTTTTATGTTGGAAGCAGAAACAACGAAATTTGGAATAGAAGGTGCAACAGAAACAGTAGCCAGAGAAGTGGTAGAAGAGGTTTGAGTACCGAGCGAGGTAGATGAAATCATGATGATACATAGGAGAAAAAATGTTAGAGAGCATCTGGGTATCTGATACCGTGAAAGAATAACTATCTTGAATAGATACATTTATCAAGTACATGAGGTATTTATAATACGTAGATATGATACAAAAGACTAAACTAACCTTCTAGCTATAATATATATTTATCAATATTCGTTTGGATTATAACTTTTATTGATATTGTTTAATTCATAATTTTTTTAGAAAAAAAAAAACATGCTCATGCAAATATTGAGAACAAATAAACTTAATAATTCAGTATTCAGAACTAGAAACTACATCTTAATATTCAGATGTACATTTAAATTTTAACATATAAATCTTAATGCACATCTTAATATTCGAATGTGCATTAAGATTCAAACCTTTTAATCTTAATGAAAACAAATGAGGCCTAAATCCTTTCATGCTCATAATTTTTTTTTATGTTTCTTTATGAATACCTCTATGTCTAAAGGAGTGGAATATTTATACAAGACACATCAATGTATTTTAACACATAAAGGAAAGGACATAGAGTTATTCGTATGATTTTTTAAGTGAATTCAATAATTTTGAATCCAATTCTATTAAAAGCATAAATATATATCTTTGAATAAAGTAAATTAAATGAATTGAGACGGTCAAACTTAAATTCATAAAATTAAAGATTATGAATTTGGTCTTACTTGTAATTAGATTTATTTTTATGTTTTTGTTGTCTTGTTTTATTTTGAGAAAATGATCGAATGACCCCCCCCCCCCCCAGTCAATTCTCGACTACACTTATACTTTACGGAGATTCTATTACCCCCTAGACATTTTAAAAGTGGAATATATTGCCCCTTAAAAGGTCACACTCATATTTGTGGTAAGTGATGGGCTGCACGCGATGCCACTTAAATATATTGTACTTTTTTTATTAAAATATTATTATTTTACTTTTTATTTAATTCTCCTTTTTATATTTGTTTTCTTTGCTATTTCAGCCCATTCTTTTTTTCTTCTTTGGCTACAATTTTTCTGCCATTAAAATGGGAATTTCAAGTTCCATTTCTAAAACTCAAATTTTATTTTCTTAATCTTTGTTTCAATATTGTTGGATGGATGTTCTCCGACTGAGAATATTGTTGGAGTTTGAAAAACTAAAAAATAAAGTATATCTGAATGAGATATAAATTTAATTGGTGAAACCTTTGAAAGTTTACGAATCTTCAAAGTCGCAATATATTGCTTTGGCTCACAACAATTTAAAACGAGAAAATCTTCTGGATTGTTCATGTTAAAGAATTTGTTGTTGATATACTTGTATAGTAATCACTAATCAACTTTCGGATCTGAATTCAAATCTGGATTTCTTCAATTTTGTGCATTGTTATACTTGAAGTAGAAAAATTTAGTTGTAAAAGATACTAACTTTTTGACTTTGATGCTTTGTTATTTTATTTACTCAACTGAATTTCCTCTATATTGTTCAATTTTGTGTTCTTGTGCTTCAACTTATGAAAACTTAGCCATACAAAAGTGTTGATTTTTAATTTGATCTCGTTTTCTTCTAATATTTTCAAGTGAAATCGGTTTTAAAAAAAAAAAAAAAGGAGATAGCGTTAGTAATAATTATTATTAATAATGAGGTGATTTCATACGTTTTTCAAACAACTTCAATAAGAAGTGTTGAAGAGATGGAGAAAGAAGAAAGAAAATAAAATGGAAAAGATAAATAAAAGTAAAAAGTAGCATACATACTTTTTTTTTTAAAAAAGAAAATTAATATGAAAAAAAAATTCTAAAATATGCATCTCACTCTCTTAGAGAAAGTGAATTACGCTTTCTTTGCCAACTCAACATTAGGGAGCAAATAATTCTACTATAAAATAGTTTAAGTGTTATAAAATTAAGTTCATGGCAATATAAATATAAAGAGAAGAAAACAAGACATAGAGATGAAGAAGATGACTTTCTTCTTATTCAAGTATATCTTCCAAATGATGAGTGATATCTATCTATTTACAGTGTTGAGATATCACTCTCAAATGTCACAAATGATTAGATACATATTTATCCAAATGGTTCTTATCACCTTGGAAACATGTATACATGAATACAATTATGTCTTGAGTATATCTAAAGGACAATCCACATAATTCAATGGATTTATAACACTCCCCCTTGAATGTCCATAGATAATTTGCCTCGTTAAAACCTTACTAGAAAAAATTCTGTGGAAAAAATTCTAGTGAAGGAAAAAGAGTACACATATTTTTTGATACGCACTATTTGTTGCCTCATTCAAAACCTTGCCAGGAAAATCCAGCGGGAAAAAACCTCGGTCAAGGGAAAAAGAGTGCAACGCGTATTATACTCCCCTGATTAAAAAATCACTTAATTTCTTGTGTTGATGTCTCCAATCTTCGTACATTATGATTGGTATATTCTTTTTTAAACAAAAACCACACATTTCCTGAATATGGTGTCATTTTTCTCAACCAGACGCACTCTCGACTTGCTTCATGGAGGGCTTTTATTTCTGCATAGCAACATTTGCTTCATTGATCGCCAGGATATTATTGTGCCTCCGCATGCAAACAAATAGCGTTTTTGAGATCGTGTTTTATGCGAATCAGATAAATATTCTGCATCTGCATAACCAATCAGCTCTGACTTGAATTCTTCGGAATAGAATGAACACATGTCTATGGTCCTTCAAAGATATTCAAGTATATACATAATACCATTTCAGTGTTCTGTCCTTTTGTTTGGGAGAAACATAATCTTGCCAGTAAATTTACTGCAAAACAGATATCTGAACGAGTATTGTTAGCAAGATGCATTAATACCCTGATTGCACTAAGATATGGAGTTTCATCACCAAGAAGCTCTTCATCCTTCTCTTGAGATCAAAATTAATCATCATTTATTTCAAGCGTTCTCATAATCATTGAGGTACTCAATGAATGTGATTTATCCATATAAAATTGCATTAAAAACTTTTTTGTGTATGTTGATTGAGGACAAATATTTCATTTGTCAAATTATCAATCTTTTTATAAAAATGCAAGGACAAGTAGGGTCATTCTTTTTGTACCATTTTCTTCCTTGATTACTTCAATCTATATAAGGATTCTTGAAGCTTTATAGAAAAAGTTTCTTTCAAACTTTTATATGCTTCAGGCACCTTGATTACTTCAAGAATTTTCATATAATCTTCATTGTCTAGCTAGACAGGACAATTATTCATTATATGCATTCAAGCTTTTTATAAGTTGTCAGATCAAAACAAACCTCATTGCATCCACCATAGGAGAAAACATCTTCAATAATGTCAGAATTTTTGCGACAAACATTTATGCCCCAGACATAAGCCGTACTTGATATCTTACGGTTATACTATCACATAATAATTTATTTGTACCCACTGACATTATACCGTGATTTATGGACTATCAGTCCAAAACGTCACTTTTCTAAGTGAAATAAAATATACTTGAATTATGCATTTTACTTGGCCAACCATTATCTGTCCACACTATATGACAGATTTAAATTCAGATCCTCGCCACAATTATCATTGAGCGCTACCTCATCTCAAAGATACCATCGACGGTTATTTGATATCGATTCCAACATGACATAACTTATTGAGATCTCTTCATTTTTCATCATTTTCAGGTACCTGAACCTTTTCCAAGATTTTATGAATTGTTATGTCGTGGTTCTCTCTTATAGCACTTGCCTCATTATCATGATCATATTGATCATTTGCTCCTCTCCTTCTTCAAGTAATTTTATATTTGGAACCTATTGGTCTATTACTCATCCGGCGTATCTTAGACTCTGTCCTTCAAGGACTTCACATTGGAGCATTTGCAGCTGAATTATATCATAGGGTCAGTACATTCATCTGGCAATTGATTTGCAACATTATGCAAATGAATTATCCCTTGAACTTTAAGTTCACATATTTATTTAACGAGGATCTAGATAATTCATAATTAACCTCACACATAATTTTCAGTTGTCAGTCATCTCGCCCCCTAATGTTAGAAAATCTAACATTCATCCCAACCTTATTTGGGAATTCATCTTTATGCGTGGTGGAGCAATTAAAATTATAACCGCACATTCAACATTTTAGATGAAAATTATTTGATTCATAATCCTCAACCAATTTTAATGGGAAAACCTTGTTGGCTTGATGCATACATGTGTTGCTACATGTTAAATAAAATATTCTCATACCAAATCTTATTTGGGAGTTTTGTTCTTATACCCATGGCTTAGCTATAATTGGAGGCATACAATTTCTGCTAAACCCACAACATTATCAATATATTTTCATAGTTGAAACTGTGCTCTTAATTTAACAATTGAGCAAATAACATTACAAATACCAGTTTGTAGGTTGACAACAAAACACATGTGACCATCGCATAGATGCATCAATCATATAGTTGCAAATGATCCACATGGCAGGTGAATGGGCCCATATTCACCTTTTTATATGTTCCAAAAATTTCAGGGGATTACAATCTCAACCTTAGCTGGTACAATGATTATTTTATCAAGAGAACAAGCAACACAAGAGAATTCTTGAAGATTTTTTTTTATTTCTTCATCATATAAGTCATATGAATTCTCAATTACATTTGCATCACATTTAAACCAGAATGGTCAACCCGGTCATGTCAACTGATGTTTATTTCAGTACACTTACAGTTTACTTTCACATGTGATTTCATCAGCATGTCAATGTTTGTGTGCAACAAACAAGAGGAAAAAATTGGTAATCTTTTACATAATATTTATAACCCACTTCGGGTTGTAGTAATCTGAAGATATTAAATTTTTTCATAATTTATAGTTTCAATTTTCTTTTCAATTCGTCTGAAACTTAAAAGGTTTCTTCTGAGACTTACTACAACCCCACTGTTATTATCAAATTGTAGTAATCTGAAGATATTAAATCTTTTCATAATTTATAGTCTCAACATTTCTTTTCAATTCGTATAAGTTTCTTCTGAGACTTACTACAACCCCATTATTATTCCTCTGGTAATAACACAACTCGTTAGAGCTTGCTTTAATTTTGTGTACTATCACATATTGCATGACACCATCCCTATGGTGAGCATCTCCTTCAAGGAGAAAAATATATTATTATTGTCATGGTCAAAAGCATTATAAGCAAGACATGTTTCTTGCTTTACTTTTGTTGTACCATAGGTACATAACCAATGACAAATTTGTATTGCTACACAACAATATTGTTTTGGTCATGGCACAATCTTTTAAGAGATTCTTTTTTTTTTTTTTTGCCCTTTTGGTAGTTCACAAATATACATACCATAATAATTATGACATATAAACGTACACAACCATTGATCATTTCTGCCAAATAAAAATTTATTTATTTCTCTCAAACCTCCGTAGAGATGAGTTGAGGCATATATCATATTTTTTCAAACCTCCCATAGAGGTGAGTTGTGGCATATATCCAACTCATAATGATTTTATCACATATTGACTCATTCTCTAATAGAATGATCGAGCATTCACGATACTCATCACTTGTCACATTCTCTTCAAGGAATGGACTAATCATTTATATGTACTTCATAAATTTGAATTATAAGCACATTTTCATGGCTTTAAAATTCATCATATTTTCATGACACACCTTAACATTACTTTGAAAGATCAAGTGTACCATCACTTTATCTTCTTGTCTTTTGATTCAGAATTTATAAACTTGTCAAATTATAGGGTCGACAACATTTACAAGTCCAATGACCTTTCATACCATTTTGATAATAAAAATTGTCTTCACATTTTGGAGGATTGGAGAACACATAGTATTCTTCCTTTTATAATTACCACAATGATGACTATTATAATTCCATCTCTTCACGCCCTTTTTCATATCGTTAATCATTTGTCATCTTTCAGACTAATTATTTACTGCTACCACATTCATACAATAGAATGGAACAAGTCAACAGACGAATTTCAAAGTTATCATATATTGCTACCATATTCTTTTCAAGGAATGGAGCAAATTCAATAAGATGAATTTCATTTCATCAAAAATATATTATTATTCCTTAGTCATCATTTTATCATGACTATGATGCATTGACTCAAACTCAATGTGTTACTCATATAAGGTGTGTCACGCCATAATTCTATGCGACTTGAACCCAATTATGATGCATAAAAAACCAAATTGATGTTTTACCCTCTTGGTGTGATAGAACATGAATCTACCGTCTTACCCTCAAATATTTTTTTTATTACCGTGAATCCGGACTTTAACATGATGTCTTACCCTTTTTGGTGCGAATGGTTTTGAATCCACCATCTTACCCTTCAATCAATGTCATATAAGTCCATACCAATACAACTCAACCATGAGCCTTTAAAAAATATCAAGAATTATAGAAGCAAATTTAATCAAAGGAAGACTAGAGTTTTCTCACCTCTAACAATTATAAATATTAATAAGTTCCTCCTAATTAACACTATGAAAATCAACATGAAAATTTACTTCTTTATCCTTCAATTCTTTTCTGAAACGAAGAACTGTTAGTATAATCATAAAATAATGTGTAAAATTGTTAAAGTAAAACAAACCAATATGTTCTACCTTTTCATATATAACATATATACTAAAATAAATTATTAGTATAAGAGGAACTTTTGAAAATATAAATGTGTAACATGAAAAAATGAATAGAACCTGTTTCTGCTCACAATTGTTTCAACTACAACACTTTTGCGGAGTTCTATAACTTTTAGAGCATATTCGTGCTGATAACGTGTTATAAAATCAAGCTCATGGCAATATAAATATAAAGAGAAGAAGACAAGACATAGAGATGAAGAAGATAAATTTCTTCTTATTCAAGTGTATCTTCCAAATAGTGAGTGATATCTCTATTTATAGTGTTGAGATATCACTCCCAAATGTCACAAATGAGTAGATACATATTTATCCAAATGGTTCTTATCACCTTAGAAACATGTATACATGAATACAATTATGTTTTGAGTAAATCTTAAGGACAATCCACATAATTCAATGAATGTATAACGGAGATAATAGAACTCTTTTAACATATAATTATGTAGTTGAGAATTCACTAATAGAATAGGAGGTCATTTGACCATTTTCTCTTTTATTTTTGAATAAAGTATATTAAATGAATTGAAGAGGACTTTTCATAAATTTTAACAAATGAATTTGGTCTTATTTGTACTTAGATTTATCCTTGTTTTTATCTTTATACTATTGCTTTTTCGTCTTGTTTTCCAAATATGATCTCACTTGTAGTTAGATTATTTTCCGTTCTTATCTTTTTACTCTTCGATTGTCGTCTTATTTTCCTCGTTTCACTGCTTAAGGGGGAAAGTTAGGAGATAAGCTATTACCATCTCACTAATTTATTTATCTTTTTTTATAATTGATTAATTTTGATGAATCATCGAAAGCATGTTTGAAATATATATGGTGTATGCTTTTATCATTTTTTACTTAAATATCATGCTTTTGTTTGTTGCTTGGCTTTTATCGTTGAACAAAAATTGTGAAATCATCCGTTTAATTTCTATTAGGGTGTGATTGGTATGGAGGAAAACGTTTTATAAAAACATAAAAGCCAAACATAGGGGAGTGGGAGTGGGAATGGCGAAAATTGAATAGGTGGTGAGGAGATAATAAATTTGGAGTATCACTCATGTAACTTGTTTCCCCTACTTTCATTAGAAAAGTCATTTTCCTCATTTTTAATGAACTAATTTCCTTTTAGAAAATATTTTTCAAACATCTTGACCAATCAAACATAGAAAAAGTGAAAATATTTTCCTCCATACCAAACATACCCTAATAAAAATTGACTAGATGATTTATTCACAATTTTAGTTCACAAAAGCAAGCAACAAATCAAAGCATGTTAATTAAGTAGAAAAGATAAAGATATACCCTCCATATGCACTATACATTTAAACATGTTTTAGATTATTCTTAAAAATTAATCAATTATAAAAGAAAGTTGAATGCATAGGTTACACAATAATTAGGAAAGAAAGACGACAAAGGAAGAATGAAAAGATAAGAACAGAAAAATATCTAACTACAACTAAGATAATATTTCAGAAAGAAGATGACAAAGCAAGAGTAAAAAGATAAAAGAGCAAAAATAAATCTAACTATGAGATCAAATTTACAATTTAACTTTGACTACCTCAATTTATTTAATTTACTTTATTCCAAAAAAAAAAAAAAGACAACAAAGCAAGAATAAAAAGATAAAGAACATTAAATCACTCACATTTAAGAGCTAACTTCATAACATTTTTATAGACACTTAGAGTCTATTTGACATGCTGTTGGAATGCCAAATATATTTATTTTGAAAAATGAAAAAAGAAACAATTTTTCTTACTGTTAGGAAGAGTTAAAAAAATCCTGCTACTTAAGAAAAGCGGAAGCACAAACAGAATTATTTTTTTCAAAACAAATATTTCTTCCATATTTATATATTTATTACCGATGTATCCCTTATTAATTAATTAGCATCTCATGAATTTGATTGCATTTCCTTTAAGAAATCTTTTTTTATATAATATTTTTATTATTATTATTATTATTATTTTATTATATTATTATTTTATATTTGATATATTTTAAAATCATGTTAATACTATATCAATATTGAATTATTTATTTATAATATGGAATGAAATTTGTACATTTTAATTTAATAAAAGTAAGAATCTGATTAAAAATTTTGGGTGTCAAAAATGAACCCAAACATAGATAACTCGCTCAACCCGCCCAGAATTTTAAGGGTTGGAATCAAGATAATTTGAATTGAGTTCAATCTCAACACATTCAAGTTACCCATTTGAAGAGAATTCTCAATTGAGCTCAATTCAATCTCCAATTTCAATCCGTTTTAAATTTTTTTCTTAAGATATGTTCATATATTGAAGGTATGAATTATTATCTATTTAACATTTTTTAGGATTAATCTATCCATTTGTTACTTTTTAAACAAAAATTCTTGAGCAGAAATTCATATTGTGATTATAAAAGTTAAATATCAATATGTTAAATTATTGAGAGTAATCGAGTAAAATTAAGCGGGTCAAGACCCAACCCGTTTTTTAGCCCATTTGAACCCAAAATAAACTTGGGCGGGTCAAGACCCAGCCCAATTTCTATTCAACCCATTTTAATATTTCAAATTTCAACCAAACCCGCCCAGTTGACACCCCTAGTATTGAATATAGTTTCTCTATATAAATTAACTTTAATAATACAAATATATTGATTTTTTTTGTAATTTGATTCTTCAAAACACTTTTAAAAAGGATTAGTCAAACACAAACTTCTTATCAAAAGCATTTTCCAAATAAATTAATCAAACACAAATTATTATTTTTCTCTTTTTAAAAACACTTCCATTTAAAACTATTTGAAAAAACATATTTCTAAAATTAAACAATTTTTAGCAGTAAAACCAAACATGCTCTTCGTATACAAACCAGCTATAAAATTGTATTTTTTTGAACAAGCCAGGAATAGAAGTATGACATTTGTCCTGTCAACAGTAGTACTGTTATATTATTCTTAGAAGAACTGACACCTCCGATATACCCCTCAACTTTGTCAATTGAAATTGATATGCCCCTTATTATGAAAGTGACTCATATATATTCTTACCGTTAGATAGACATGTGTCCAATAAAAAAAATAAAAAAATAGTATGTATCTATTCACTGAGGTTAAAAGGTTAGGAAGAGGGGCTTCTCTTTGTTGGACTTTTGATTGTGAGATGCAGACAGTCTTGTCTCTATTCCTTCTTTACCCAAGTCTTCACATAAAAAGTTTTAAATTCGAACTAATTTACAAACCAAATTACAACAACAACACCATACGCAGTGTGGTTTCATAAATGGAAAACTTACAAGTCTTCACATAAAATATAGTATTTCAAACTTCGATTTAGTACGATATTCGGTAATACCATATTAGAGTTGAAGCCGATTATATTATAAAGCTAATACTATTGCTCCAATTATTTCTATTTTTCAATGTGGATGCACGATATAATAGAAGATCAACAAATAAGAAGACATCAAATAAAGCAAATTGACACAACTAAAAGACATATGTGCCACCCCCAAGGCCTAGCTCGAGTGGCTAAAGGTGGAGGATTTGAGGCTTAGGTCGCAAGTTCAAGCCCCGCACCATGCAAAGGGAAGCCCGGTATTTAAGTGGAGAAGGGTAGAGGGGCAGGCCCATTATCCACCGAGTTTAGAAGGCTGTGATTGGTCCAAAGGACGGGTCACATACGGATATCAAAAAAAAAAAGATATATGTGCCAAGGAATTAAAATCAAATGCACTACAAACAGAAATGGACAACCAATGCGAATTGTAACAGAAGCATTTGTGTCGAATCTTTTCAGATTCTAATGTTTTATAAACCAAATGTAATGCTATTGAGTAGTAAGTAATAACTAGGAAATACTACCCACTACAACATTGTAAATATTTTATCGCTTTCTACAGTTTATCAGAAGTCAGCACATAAAAAGAAGAAAATCAAATGATCATTTCTTCTGTTAACGCTTCTGGATACATATGTATTTGGGTTGTTTATGTTAAGTCTTTAATTTTCTCTTTGGAGTTGTCCTGATGGGCCTGTTGATATCTGACCTTCAATAAGTAAATAATTCAGTATGTTTTTGAATATTAAATGGTACTAATGTCTCGTACCAACCTAACTCCGAATATCATAATTCTAAAATTTTACTCTCCAATACCGAATACCAAATCCAAAATCCTCAGTTAGAATTTTGATATTTATGCCCAGCCCTAACTATAAGTCTCTTGACAAAGATCAAATCTAATGCAATTGTAAAAGCAACAACTAAAGCAATAATCCCAAATAGTTGAAACAAATGCGAACTACATAAGCATGCAACTAAAGTGTCAAACAATGCAATCAAATTCACGATATCACAGAAGGCGAGGAATGCTTACATGAATATAGCTCGATAATAGTTAACTGCACCAATGAAACCAATCTAGTGAAACCATTGTTCAAACTCTCTGGCATAGTAATCCAACTCTCCTTCAAAAAGCCCCTATGAAAGGGCAATCGGAGCATCAGGGATAGCCTCAAGGCTTTGCCTTTAGGTAAATAAAAGGGTACAGAGTTGCGGTATGACAACATTTTCTTAAGAATAGACTTAGCACCGATTGGAGCACACTCAGCTTCAATTTCACCTGATACCTGCAAGGTAAAATAATAGTGGATATTTTGCTGCTGAAATTACCAATCAAAAATTAATTTTAAAAAAACCTAATCCTTTATCAAACAAGGTGGTCTACAACCATTAGATCACTAGAAAGAGGAGCAAACTCAACTTGTCACCACTAAATAGATAAGCCAGGAACAGACCCAAAATGGGTCCCGACTTTTCAACAACGGACGCGAAAACGCATTGTTTTCAAGTCAAAGTCAAAGTGGGCTTTTTTATGGAATGCGGTTAGAGGGTTTAAATGAAAATTGGGGGCACGTTAGTGGGACTGCCTATGCATTTGGCCAATAGTATTCTTAATATTATTATTGACAAGAGTATAGACACAAAGTTTAGGTACGGATTATAGATAAAAAAGTACTAATGTGTCGTGTCATATGAAATTTAGGCTTTGATTTGACTAGGGTAAAGGCAAAAGAAGGGGAGATGAGAAAACAGGCAGAAGAGTATAAAAGCTTTCAATCCTTTGTTTGGCTCGTATAGAAGACGGGGGGAAATGAATGAAGAGGAAAATTGATCAACCTTCAATTCAATGCACAAGTAGTGAATGTGAAGGGACAACGGGCAAGCATATGGTTTCCTCATTTCTCCGAACAAAAAAGTAGAGTTCTTTATCCTTCACTTCCCCCTCTCTGCTTTCCTTTTCGTTGTCTTTTCTTGATTCCCAAACAAACTGTTCCATAGATAACCAAGAATCCCTCATATCTGAACTAGGTATAATCAGGTCTTTTTACAACACATTGGCAGTCTGTCAGATACACTAAACAAATTGGAACATACACAACTGAATTTTTGACACATTTTGAGCATGGTATATCCCGTGTTGTAGCCCTTCGTATTGTGTCATCTTATTAAAAAAAATGAGTGTTCCCATCCAAATCTCCATTTAAGAAGAATTAAAATTTATTCAGTCTTGCATCGAAGAATTGAAAGCTTCTCTGTATATGGTTGATGAAAGAAAATACCTCCCAAGGTGATAATTGACAACCCACACCATTTCCAGCCTGTTTTCTCATCCAAAAATCTAGCACTATCATGACAAAACCCGTACCCCTTGACACACAAGGCAGCCGACGTCCTCAAAACTTTCCTTCAGTGTCACATCATCATGGGTTCTTTTCAGTTAGGATGCATGTGTCCTCCTTCTCTGAACAACAAGTTAAGCAGCATTTCACTTTATATACTCATTTATTACTGCTGAAATGTTAGTCATTTCAGCAGAATGTGCATCCTCGTGCTGTAAACTAATCGTATCAGAGTAAAAGGTTGTTTTAAAGCGGATCTCATTTTCTTTGCGTTTGTGAACCAACTTTTCGGAAACTGAATTTCTTAAATAATCGACCAGTGGAATAGTAGCTAACTTCTGCCTAGATACACCCTTTTTGATTAAAGGTGTTAACCAAGATATTGCCTCTTCAGTCCGATCTAACTTGAGTAATCCATCAATTATCAGCTCATACACAGACGTATCAGCAATGAATTCTCTCTTCTCCATCAGTCCAAGCACGCTAACAGCTTCCTCTATCATTCCAGCCTTGAAGTAACAGTGAATTAAGATGTCCAACATACTTCCATCCAACTCAACTCCCTGGCCCAGCATTTTATCTACGAGCTCTTTCGCTGCACTTACCTGTCCTTTATCACAAAGTCCTTTTACCAAAACTGAATATGTATCACCATTAGGGCAGATGTCTTTCTCAATCATCTGTCTGAACAATGAAAGTGCCCTTTCCATATTCCCCAGCCTGCAATATCCCTTAATCATCAAATTATGCAAATGGATATCCACTTTAAAACCCTTGACATACATTTCCAAAATCAATCTCTCTGCATCATCAATCTTCCCACTACTCAAAAATCCATCCACCGAAAATTTGTAAGTCTCAACATTTAAATCGACTTGTTCCATTTTCATCAAGGCCAAAATGTTGTTCATTTCTTCGAAATTCCATCTCCTAGCACAAGCATCCACCAAGGTATTACATGTAATAATATTAGGCTTCACCCCTTTAGACAACATTTCCTCCACCAATTCTCTAGCCTTCTTTATCTCCCCACTCTTACACAATCCATCTACCACTACCGTCAACGAAAATACTGAAACCTGAATACCTGATTCAACCATTTGATAAAAGAATAGCAGCGCTAACGCTATCTGATCACACTTCAAAAGATTAATCAAATGAACAGTACATGTTCTCTCATTAATCTCAATTGCATTTAGTTTCATATACATGAAAATCTCTAAAGCCTCGTTGAATTTTGCGTTATCAGATGAAGCTTTAAGAAGCAAATTGAATATTTTTGAAGCAAACTTTGATTGAACATTGTGCTTCTCAAAGAAAGAAGCTACAACAGCAAAAGGGCACCTGAAAATTTTCAATTCTTTAAGCATCAAAGAAGGAACGGAACAATATTGATTATCAAATCAAAAAGAAGAAAACTAGCTTTAACAGTAAAAGGGTACCTGAAAGTTTCAATATTTGGGACTAAAACTAAAAGGGTCTCAGCATCTTCAAAGTATCCTTCTTTGACAAGCCTACAAACAAGTGTCAAGTGGGTTTCAACACCAATCTTGAAAGTAATGAAAGATTGATTAAGCAAAAGGAAATTGAAGAAGTGGAGGCATTTAGGTGTGTTTATATGTGGGTCAGATAAAATAAGAAGAATCAAATTGGGAGTGAGGTTGGAGAGAAGAGTAGAGGGTGCAATGACTATGGGGTTTAGCACTGTATTGATAATGGTGTCTGCAATTTTTGCTCTATGATGAAGATGGGGATTTGGGATTTGCCATTTTTTCAAAGTTCTTAGGTTTTGGAGTACCTTTTGGACTGACATTCTTTGGATTGGGAGGAGAAAATCAATGGTTATGGTTAGGGGGCTTTTTAGCTGAAGTAGGACATATTAATGGGCTTTAAGTTATAGCGGATTCTCGAACTATATAAATCTCATTAGTTTAAATATTTATTATTAAAATTTTCATTAATTTTTCTATCATATTTCATGCTTAGATGCATAAGTTTGAATCCGCAAGATATATGTATTTATTAAATTCTAAAATTAAGATATATATTTATTTATGGAAAATGAATCAAATATGCACTTAAAGTATTCGAAAAGGTCTAGATATACCCTCCGTTTAAAGTTTGGTTCACTCATGCCCTCGCCGTCCAACTTTTGGTTCAAATATGCCCTTATGGGCGTTAGTTGCCATTTTGGACATATCCAACTCATTTTTTTATTTTTTTAAATGCCATATAGAATTGACATGTCATTTTGACCTTACCACATGACATTTATATGAAAATGGAAAGGTATTCGGACGCATAAACACCTAATCCGACCCATAAATCAACTCCTTTTAAATTCACTATCCGACCCATTTTTAACAATTTTGTTTAATTTTTATTTTTTTGGTAAATCCCAAAAATGAGTAATAGATTAATAAAAAATAGGAAAAATATGAAAAAAAATATAAAATTAACGCCAAAAATTCACAAATAAATATACTAACCTTAAATCTAACATTTTAATATATTTTTTAAATTTTTATTTTTTCGGTAAATCTCGAAAATGAATAATTGATTAATAAAAAATATGAAAAGTATGAAAAAAAATATAAATTAACGCCAAAAGTTCACAAATAAATGTAGTAACATTTCATTCTACAATTTTTTTAAAATTTTTATTTTTTTTGACAAATTACGAAAATTAGTAATTTATTAATAAAAAGGAAAAAATATGAAAACTAAATAAAAAATTTACGTCAAAATTCACAAATAAATATAGTAACCTTAAATTCAATAATTTAAACAGTTTTATTTATTTTATATTTTTTTTCATATTTTCCTATTTTTTATTTGTGAATTGTTTGCTTAATTTTTATTTTTTTTCATACTTTTTGTTAATAAACTCATTTTTGGGATTTGCCGAAAAAATTAAAAATTTAAAAAATGTTGAAATTGTTGAATTTAAGGTTCCTGTATTTATTTTTTAATTTTTGACTTTAATTTATATTTTTTTCATATTTTTTATTAATCAATTACTCATTTTCGGGATTTATCGAAAAAAATAAAAAAATTTAAAAAAGTGTTTAAATTGAATTTAAGATTACTATAATTATTTGTGAATTTTTTGCGTTAAATTTATATTATTTTTTTCATAATCTTCCTTTTTTTATTAATCAATTACTCATTTTCAAAATTTATCGAAAAAATAAAAATTAAACAAAATTGTTAAAAATTGGTCGAATAATTTATTTAAAAGTGGGTTGATTTATGGGTCGAATTAGGTGTTTATGAGTTCGAATATCTTTCCATTTTTATATAAATGTCATGTGGTAAGGTCAAAATGACATGACAATTCCATGTGGCATTTAAAGAAATTAAAAATGAGTTGGATATGTCCAACATGGCAACTAACGCCCATAAGGGCATATTTGGACCAAAAGTTGGACGGCGAGGGAATGAGTGAACCAAACTTTAAACGGAGGGTATATCTAGACCTTTTCGAATAGTTTAGGGGCATATTTGACCCTTTTCCCTTTATTTATTTAAATTAATTAGTTATAACTTATTTTCTTAATTAGATGAATAATTGAAATACATGTATCCATCAATTTTAAAAGTTTAGTTAAATTAAAAGGGTATAACTAATTTACTCAATTAAAAGATTAATTGATGAATTGTGTATAAAATATGGTATAAAGCTTAACTAGTTTAGATGTGCTTACTTTTGGGGTGTGAAATTTGTATACAATCGTATATTATTTGAATGAATTGGGTATAGATTATGGTAAATTTAACAATATTGTTGGAATACCATCCGATTGAATAAGAGATAACACAGGTTTAGGGATGGTAAATAGTTGAATTTGGTTGGATTTGGATGAGTTGAAAATGGTTTGCACAAAAAAATGTAATTACCCGTCCGTCCATATTCAATATGGATAAATATGATTTGGATAATTAATGGATGGATAGGATATGTGTTTACCCATATTTTATTCATATTGGTTGGAGTAGTGTTTTAAAAGGAGGGGGTGTGAGACAGAGTGTTTTATTTAGTATAGGGCAAGAGACGTGGGGTGTAAGCCCTATGCATCGTTAAATTTTTTATTTACAATATAGTATAATAATATAATAACACAAAATTATAAAAAAAAACATCAATACTTTGAAATAATTACAAATATCATTAAGAAAATCATACAAAATAAAACTTTTAACATGATTATACATATATAAATAATCTAATATCTTAATTTTCTATTAATATCATTATTTCTAAAAATATTTTTTATCATATTAAAAAATTACCACCCTAAAAGAAAACAATTAGTAAAACTTACTAGTGTTATAATAAAAATATCACTCCATTATGAATAAAAATAAAATTACTTTCAAATAGCAGAATAAAATATGATAATTTTGAGACATACAAAATCATGAAAACCAATGATAGGTGAAAAGTAAAATTTCGTTATGTATTTTTACGAGAAATGTTACGTAATATATAATCGCATACACAGTGTTACCAAACAGTAAAGATGTGATACTACAACTTGTTATTTGAGTTACTCTCAATCTTCGTATCTCTATAAATTAAAAAATTATTAAGTACCATTCACTTATTCAAGAATTATGAGGGTCAACAATGTTAAGTGAATATTTTAACACATAAATTGTGTAAGTCCGTTAAACAAGCCTCGAGCGATGGATGTTAAGCATGTTTAGGACGTACAATCGGGTGCTTAGAACGTAAGTCTTACAGAACTAAGCCCCACACTTGAGTCTCGAGACGTTTTTCTAAAGTCCCGCCCCAGGCGAGTCCCAACAGAGTTTTTTAAATCACTGGATTAGACACTTAAAAATGAAGAGAAAATACATTTAAAAAAATTATGAACTTGGTCGAATAACTTAGTTTCGTACTTAAACTACAAGGGCGTTTAAATACATCCATAACATCTTTGAAGTGATTTTTTTCTCATCTTGAGACAATAACACCACTCTCACTGGCTACATCATAGCCACGTAAGAGCCACATAATAATCATGTAGGCATCATGTCATTAATTTTTATTTCTTTTTACTTATTCACTCTTTTTTCTTAAACACTTCTTAAAATTATTATATCAATTGATTAATTTATAAATGCATACCCCAATCCCCTCTCTTTCTTCTTTCTTGATGTTTATCATTATTCAAACCTTCAATACTTACTTTTCTTCTTCTTAACCATTCAACAATTTTTAAGTCACTTTAAAGAAGAAAATTCACTATAATATTCACATTATCTTCTTTGAACCCTCCCAACGAATTTATCCTCTCGGAGAATGAAGTTTTTTGAAAGCCAATTTTTTTCTTGACAACTCAAATAAGAAATGAATATTGCATAAGAAAGTTGATAAAAAAATATAAATTTTATGAGAAATGTTTGAATGGATCTAGAAATAAAAATGGGTCACTCAAAATTTAAGAAAGTATATATTTGTCAAATCGACGCCAATAATATAGAGTGAAATCGACGTCAATAAAATGACATTGGTATTAAATTTTACGGATTAGTAAAAGACTAGTGAAACAAAAATAGTGAATAGAGGTGGAGATGAAGATGGAGGAGGAGATGTTTCAATGGAGAAAGATGTGTATTGAGGAAGACAACATAATGAAAAAAATTAAAATTGAAAAAATTAAAAAGGGGATCCACTAATTTCATTTACATCTTTAAAAAGAACATCACATATTTTAAAGATTTAATATATAAAATACACTATTTAAATAATTTATTATATATTGACCAATAAAAAAAGGTCATGTGTAGGACTTTAAAAATTCAATTTTTTTTCTCTTTTTTCATGCACTTTCAGGAGAGTGCACTCACTCTCTCTGCCACATCATTCCTTAGGGGGTATTTTAATCACTTGAAAGATGTTAAGGGGGTATATAAACACCCGTATAGTTTAAGTACTGAAGTAAGTTGTGTTGTCAAGTTTGGTTTTTTTTATGTGTTTTAATATATATGTTTTAAATTTATAAAGCAATTTTTTATCCTACCCACTCCCACCCCTACCTCCAACTCACCCACTCCCTAATTTATTTTTTCTAATCCCACCTCGGCTTCTTCTCCCTCCACCCTCCCCTCGCCTTCATCCCCCTGCCACTCCACCTCAACCCATCCACCCTTAATTGCTTTTACGTTTTTTTTTATTAAAAAAATCATGTTTTTTTTTAAAATTTTTTTTTACCCAACCCACTCCACCGCATCCTCCCCAATTTTTTTTTATGTTTTTCGTAAGAAAAATAAAAAGTTCTACCTCCTACACCCACTCTTACCTCATCCCACCCCCCTTCACGCATACCCGCCCAACACCTATCACCCCACCCCACCTTCCGGTCAGTCGACAGTTTGAATGCTTTTAATTTTAAAATGTCCTTCGGGATGACTCAGTTGGTTTGAAAGCCGGAATTGATCCCCTCAATGCTTTTTGAGTTGAGCTTGTCACATAAAGCTTGTCTAGTGCGATTTACATTGTCTGTACAATTTACATGATTTGCTATGTTTTTCCATAAAAAAAAAAGATAAGCTTTTTATTATGTTTTCCAAAGAAAAAAATTACCCCCTCCTCTCGGGCACCACCCCTGCCTCAACCTTTTCCCACCCACCTACCCCTAAATTTTTTATTTTCAAAAAAAGAATTAAAATATTTTGTTTTTCAAAAAAAAAATCCCCCCACCCTACCTGATTCAATTCTCGCTACGAATTACAAGTGCGGAAATTAAAGACAAGAAATAAAGATAGATAGATTGACACAAGAAATTAAATCAAAAGAAACTCAAAGGTATATTAAACCTAAATACCTCGATCGATTAATCTGAATCAAGGACCGAATCTCTTATGAAGACCTCAAGGGAAATGAATTCATCTCGCAACCAACGTTTCTAAGCAATAATCAACCCAAGCTTGTACCAAGCTCTCAACATTCATAAAAGAGTTTCAAAATATCCATATTCAAAATACTCTACCTAAAAGAAGACCCAAACTTGTTATTTATAGTTTTAGGCAATTATTGTATAAGAGGCCCAAAAAGGATAAAGGACAATCTGGGTTGTGCTGTCTAAGGAACTCGGCGAGTCACCAACTGGTTCGGCGAGATGACCCCTCCTTTAAATTTCAGCGAGCTAGGGTTCTAGCCCAAGCCATTGGGCGAGTCGTCGAATGGCTCATGTTCTTCTAAAGTGTAAGGACCCCAAAATTAATTAGGTCAAACTAGAGCCTAACATGTGTTTCCCAAGTCAAAACCCCAACACCCAATAAGAAAATCAAAAACTCCAAAACTCTCTTCTTCTCCAAATTCTCTCAAAACTCCATTGGAGGGAAAACTCAAGTTCAAGCTAGGGGCTAGATTTTCATGGTTTCTTCTCAAATTTCTCATGGTTCTTCAATAAATAAGGTATGGTGATCCTTCATCCTTATTTATCCATTCATCTAAGGAGTCAATCAATGATTTTCAAAAGTGTTTCAAAGACCAAAATTCCCAATTTTCAATCTAGCCATGGATTTGTTTCTCAAACTGATTTCAAAAGCATGTTTATGATAAATTGATGATTATCTACTGTTTTTAAGATGAATTTCAATCCAATTTTATGATGAACCCATGATCTTCCTAAATTCTCAAATTAGTCTATAATGTGGGTCTTGTGATCTTGACTCTATGTTGATTGAATTATGTTTCAATTATGTAGAATTGCGTATTTATATTGTTATTCATGTGAATTGAATATGAATTGTTGATGAATGATCAATGATGATCAAGGTTTAGGGATTGGGTAAATTGATCTATATTCCTCTACTTTCTATAGACTTGATGAAGTAGTGTACCTAATGTGATCTTGAAACCATGATGTTTGAAGTATGATTTTGTTTATGTAATGGTACTTTTAGCTACTGTTTTATACATGTATTGATGTTGAATTATTGGAATTTATCAATGATGATCAAAGCTTGGAGGAATTGTAAGTTGGCCCTATTCTCTCTACTCTTCTATATAATAGCTAGATGCTTGGCCTTGTATGGCATTGTGTGGTATGGTCCACTTATGGTGGCGGTGTTTATTTATTGTCAATCTATATATGTGTTGATAATGTCCTTGAAGGAAAATTGATGTTATATGAGTGTGGGATTATGATGATCACACTATGTGAAACATGCCTAGTCTTCTATGCTAGTTTATTATCTAGGTTGTATTGCTAGTGTTATAGGCATGTGAATGACTATGTTGGGTAATTGTTTAGATGATACCATTGCTGATTTATAATGGTTAATTATCCCTAAGATATGTACCCCTATATGAATGTGTGATTAGCTAATTTTAGGAGTTTTGGATGCAATGTGAAGTTGTCTTGTCTCCTATGCTAGTATGTGATGTGTGGCCTATGTTTGATGGTGCATTATGGTCTTAAGAGGGTGGATGCCTCAATGTGTTGTTGATAGCCATTATGTGATCATGTTGACCAATGTACACACACTCACACTTCATGCATGCTTAAAAGTAGTATAAGATTATAGTGTCTAATGAAAGGTATTCTCATATTCACTAATGTTTACTACTATGCATGTAAATCTTATGTGTATGAAAGTATGTGATGTATCATTAACTAGGATGACTTGATAGGTGTACTAGTATGGACAAGGGTATGGGACCTTGTCTATGGATTGCACATGTGTACCTTGATAGGATAGTTTCTAGGTTGGTCTTCTAAGTACATGAATATGAATGCATAAGTATGTTATGAACATGTCTTATAAGCTATAATGTGAAGTATATGGTATGATGAAGTATGATTATACCTAGTGTCTAAATGTGTTTATATGAAAGGATTGCTCATATAGTTACACTAGTACACTTATGCATGAATGAAATGAAGTATGAACATGTGTGGTCTAAAGGTGTTATGTGAAAGGATTGCTCACATATATATATACACACACATGTATAATGATCTAGTCAATAGAGGGCACTTGAAAGGTGTTCTCAAGGGTACCCTAAACTATATGGTGCTTTACATATGCTATGTCCATGTTGTCACATCCAGGGAGCACCCCTTAGACGTAACCGGCGTCGTCGTCCTCTTTGAGGACTAAGACTAGCCTCTTAGCATACATCATTACATTCATAGGTTAAAAATGTGGAAAAATTTAAAAAATTTCATTACTTCTACATTGAGGTTTACCTATACCTCTACATACACATAACATATTCATATCGAATATACATAGACCCTTCGTATAGGAAGATTACATGGTCTTCTACTTTTATTGCACATAAGTATATATAAGATATAACATAGTCTTTAAAGAGTGTCTCATCTCATAACCATCTAACAAGATTATAACAATTTGGTAATAGCCCATACATCAATGTAAAAGAGCCACATATAGGCTATACAATCCGTACTCAAATGAAAAGAGAAAGAACATAAGAGTCTTAAAACCAAAACAACTTCATAAGCTTGATATTGGCATCACCCTGGAAATTGAGGACCTACCCACTTGTTTGATTGATAAATTCCAAGTCTTTTTCAAAGTTGTCTCAAATAGACTTCAACGACCGGAACCTAAAATATTAGGGAAAAGGGAGAAAATGGGGTTAGTACACCACTTGTACTAAGTATGAGACCATATGCACATATAAGATCAAATCATGCTAAAATGGGACATTTCATTAAAACATGCTATTTTACCTTTTGAAAGCCTTATGCATATTCAAGATAATCATACCAATTAATAAAACATGTTCATTAAGTCAAAGCAAGTAACATGCATATCAACATACTTGAACCCATAATCTAATACAACCCTATCATCAAGTAATAACATCACAAGCATGAATAAGAGTTCATCATATCATAATAAAGCAAGAAAATCATCCATGATCCCTCATTAAGTCAACAAGTGCAATGACCAAGCAAAGCCCCATAACCTTACTCAATCAAGTAACTCAACAAGAACCATGACTAATACCCAACTTCACATAGTACATCATTTAAGAATGCATATCATCATACTTTAACCATAGAGACCAAATACATGTTCATAAAAGCAACCAACATCACAAAATGTCATTTACATGTGAGATAATCATATTAAATCATTTGCATTCATTAGAATATACATACATAAACCCTTCTAAGACTTCCCTCAAGGCTAACTAGTGCAATGTTTAGGTAGAGCCTCATACCCATACCTTGACTAAGCTAAACCCCTTAGGTCATCCTAGTTAGAGTTCATTCATAATTTTATTTTACCTTTTGTGCTTGCCTTAACCGACATAGACCACATGAGCTAATGTGGAATCCGGTGTCATGGAACCCTACACTGAAAGAAGGTGACCTACTTGCCAAGGTAGTACCTAAAACATGAACATAGCAACTACGTGGATCCACTAGCTAGTATTCCTATGGGGAAAACATAGTTCAAGAACTAGGAAATATAATTGGGACCCTCTTTATGCTACAAGCATTATAGTTTCCAATCTCAAGAGTACATTAGTGATCCTACCTTCCCTATGTGGGAAGGGATACTCCTCACTCTAGTTCACTCGGTGCTAAGCTAGAGTCCCTTTTTGAAATGCCTTTAAGTCTTTATTAACAATCATAGCTTAGTATAGGTCATAGGGTATATCCCTTGTATAATCATCATAATAGCTCAATAAGAATTGCATGAGTATAGTCCTTTCATTACAATTCATACAAGTCAGGTTTGCACATTTACATCATCATTCATGAGAAGGCACATTGGTAGTCATCACCATCCTTATAACATTTACATCTTAATCAACCTCACAACCATAATCAAGACATTCCAATTCAACATCATACCAACCCTATCAATCCTAATACAAGATATACTTCAATGCAACATCATCACTCAATCTCAAGTAACCACAATTGAAGTAAAAAATAGGGATCACAAGACTTACCTAGTCTCCTTCATAATTCATGTTCAAAGTCTTACCATCAACCCTTAACTCAACCAAATAGGGGAGTAATATCATTACACAAAAATATCCAATACGATAACAAGACCAATTGAATCACTATATCACAATTCATCACTAGTTCATAGCTTAAGATAAAAGACTTAGGTCAAATTCACAACATACTTCATAACCTAGATCAACTTCTCAAGAACTAGCATGATAGGACTATAATTCATCCTAATTGATTCATCATTGATACAATAACATCATCTAGTAGCAATTCAACCAATAACCAAGTCAATTGATCCAACATTACACAATTCATGTTAAGATCATAACCTAGGGTTAAGGGGAATGGGTCATCTTCTAAAATTTAGACCAATCGATCAAGAAAAAACATAATTAAGTTAGAATACATGTTAATCTATCCAAAATATCCAAAAGAAATCATAAACGAGGTAATTCACAAGATCAATTTCAAGATTGGGAAAGACCCACATGAAAACTCAACTTTTGGAACCAATTTGAATGGACCCTTTGGGGAAAGAAGTCCCAAAGGTGAAGTAGATCCCATACCTTAATCTTTCATGAAAATTTATGGAGTAATTCGTCCCTTTACAGCCCTTAAACCCTCCCCTAGCTTGGTCTTTAATGGAGTTCTTCAACTAGAGAGAGAAAGAAGAGAATTTGGGTTTGTGAGTTATGAGAGCTTAGGTTAGTCTAATGGGGTTAAGGTGTAACAACCCTAAAAATGGATATGCTAAGTAATGCTTAATGTGTCTAGAATGCCTACGATTAGACCGGGTTCACACGGATTGATGCGCTTAGAACCAGACCTCTGAACCTCTGCAACAGCCAAGCCAACTAACTTGGTGAGTTATTTGAGCTAGGAAAGGTTGTGTCCATCCATGTAGGGCACCCGAATATGAAGATTTACCCGGATGAGTCTTTACCGGACTTAAAAAGGGGAAATCTTAAGTTTGGAAGGTCTAGGGGTAAAATGGTCTTTTATTAGGCTAAGGGTAGTATCGTAATTACCCTAAATATTTAATTAATTATTTAATTAATATGGTGGAGGGAAATTTTGGTGAGAAAGGGCCGAAATTGGCCTTTGAGCAAAATCTTGCTCCACCTGGGTTCGAACCTAGTGGGAGCAATGATTTAATTTGATTATTTAATTTTGTGAATTAATTTAATTAATTAATATTTAATAGCTGATTTAAGAAAAAGGAAAATCAGATTTTTATTATTTATTATTATTTATTAATTAAGATATTTTATTTGACTAAGTCTTGCCTAAAAGTCCTAGTTCTAAGAGAACACTACCTCACATCTCTCTCTCTTTCACGTCTAAAACCCACCTCCATCTCTTTCACGTTCTCATCATCAGTAAAAGAGAAAAAATCAGAAAAAAACAAAGTTCTTCACACTTGAAGAACTTACACAGAAAAACTCAAACGAAAAACTAAGGTAAAAACGAAAATCAACAACAAGTTCTTGACGGGATTTTGCTTGAAGTTTCGGTGGTGAAGCTTGGTTTCGTGGTAAATTGGCACCATTTAAACATATTTTGAACGACATTAAGGTATGAGTTTTCTTCTCTCTTGGTCCCTTTGCCAAGAGACCCTTAAGGTTCAGTTTAAATCGCGATTTAAGACTAAGGTTGTCCCCGTTGCATGCCCCTGTCATTAGCTCCTTTGAACGATTCAAAGCATGCGTTGGTATATCTTCTGGTAGATAATGTTAGGTCTGGTTGTGATTATGTGTTGAATGTGTGGTAAGAAATCATGTAAAGGATGAAAAATATATTCTGGAAAAGTGCATTAAGTGGACTGTTTTGAGCATGTGTGTGCTGTAAATTTGACTATGTTTGCTGCCTGAAATTTGTATGTTAAATGTTGTGTTTTGCGTGTGTAAAAATGTTAAAAACGTGATGTTCATAAAAGGTTAAGGTGGCTGACTGAATGTCACTCAAAATGCTATAAAAAAATCAACAAAAGAATGAGAGAAAAATGGATTGGAAGAGACCAAATTTCCAGCTTGCTGGAAATTTGTAGTCTCGGCCAAAATGACTAATTTTTTTAAAAAAATTAAAAATTGTGAGGTCATTGGGAATTGAACCCAAGACCTCACCAAATGTAAATTACATAAAAATTTCATGAAAAAAATGAAAGGAAAAATGAATGTGGAGAGTGGGGATTGAACCCCCAACCTCTTGAATGGATGAGAGAGTTAGGAGAAAAATAAATGTGGAGAGTGGGGATTGAACCCCCAACCTCTTGAATGGATGAGAGAGTTAGGAGAAAAATAAAGGAGAAAAATAAATGTGGAGAGTGGGGATTGAACCCCCAACCTCTTGAATGGATGAGAGAGTTAGGAGAAAAATAAAGGAGAAAAATAAATGTGGAGAGTGGGGATTGAACCCACAACCTCTTGAATAGATGAGAGAGTTAGGAGGAAAATAAAGGAGAAATATAAAATGAGGTGAATGGGGATTGAACCCACAACCTCTTGGATAGGTGAGAAAGTTAAAAGATAAATTAAGAGAAAAAGAATGAGCTTGTGGGGGATTGATCCCACAACCTCCATGCCTTGGACGAAAAATAGAGGAGAAAAAGAAAGGAAATATTATGGGGCTGATGGGGATCGAACTAGGGTCCCCAAATCTGAAAAATGCAATCACCAAGTTTAATATAAGATTAAGTGTTGCCCAAGGGATTCGAAATCGGGTTCCCTTGCCCAATTCCGTATTGACACATAAGTCATACGTAAACAATTATTTAATGAATGCTGCCTCTAAAGATCGAAATCAATATCTTGGCATACCTACAAGATGCATAAGTCTTGTACCACATAATCTTGGGTAAATATGAATCACTTAGATACACTATGAATGAAGCCTCATGGCTTGTATGTGTGGACTCATAAGTCTAGCATACATTTAAAAAGTAAGTGAACCTAAGATATTATGTGATGAGATAATGAAACCCCAGAGGGGTCAAGTAAGAGTGTGACACACACTAAAGAGCCAAGTGCATTAGCATACGATGAAATGAACATTCACGTAAAGTGGTGAGTAATTATGAAGAGTAAATGTGCTAAAGTTAAAGAATGTGGTGACAACATGATAAGAGGCTAATGTGAAAGATGAGAGAAATCTCAAATGAGCCTAAGTAAATGTTACCAAAACGTACTCACCTATGAGAGTGTAATGTTAATGAAGAGACCAGTCTCTATGAACACTCTAATAAAAGTATTGAAGTTAAAGCATACTTAATACTAATGATGAGATGAGAAATCATCTAATGAGCTATGATGTCCTCATGCTAGAATCCATCTTCCATGATGTATGAGTTGAATGTAATGGAACTTTATACTAAGCACCGATAGGCTAGTTATGAGTGGTGATGCCTTCCTTCGGGAAGGGCGGAGGTTCACGTAAATCTCATGAGATAAGACTGTCCCGCATGCCGGGTATGGGTATCCTTATATCTCCTAGTCTTTGAACCTATACTGCCAATATAGGGATCTAGCAGGGTTCAATTCCCTATATACACTAGCATGTTTTGGTTCACTTTGGCCGGTGATTCCACCTATTTTTGGTGTGGGGTTATACACTGGATTTCATGATGCTCACATGATCTATGTCGGTTAAGGTTAAAGTTCTCAAAGAAAGAATGAGGCCAGCCTCAAAGAATACACATAATGAAATGAACGATACCAAAGGTGTTAGGATAGGATAATTAGAGGTGAGCTAGACTTAAGTAATGACACTAGGTTATTATTGGTCATTGCACAGTGAACCCGATGAGAGTCTTAAACTACATCCTAGGTATGACTGGTGGTTGCACTAGTATATGAAAAGAATAAAAATGAAGTACGTATGAATTAATGAAGCAGACTCTGTGTTCGCTAAAGAAGGCTCCCTAGTTGAGGTCCCATATGTTGAGCCCTCATGTTGGGAATTCCTAATGTCAAGTCCATGATTCCGAGGTCTCATGGCATATGAAAGAATGATATGAACTATGTGATATGATATGTGCAATATGTTATGTGCTGTTTGCAAAATGATAAGTATGACGATGCATCTTACTCTCATGGCATGACTTTCCTAATCCGAATTTGGCAAGTCCACTGACTTGACTTTCCATAATTCTTATCGTTAGGAAAGAGCTCTTCTTAATCATGCATGTCCTTGGTGTGTGCTTGCATATACCCATATTTAGTACAAGTGTGTACTAATCCCATACAACTCTACATTTTTAGGTGCAGGCACAGGTGTACGTTAGAGCTTACAGGTCAACGCTGAAGCTATCCGGACGTGGAGCATTCATCCGGACTTGGTAGGCCCTCATGCTTTCGAGGACGCTTGCCCATTATATTCTAGCTTAGATATAGGTTTGAGTTAGTGGAGTATGTTTCACTAGCGTTTCTTTTTCATCTTATTTCAGACATTGTATTGGTGCCATTTTGGCAAGTATACACTTAATGCAGTATTGAACTATTTCTTTCATTTGATGATCTTAATATTAAATGGTTGATTGTGAACGTTTATGAGTTTAAGTAGAAGGTCTTATATGAATGTTAAGTAACAAAAAGTTCAAATTTTCCGCTAAAATTAACCTAGATGAAGTAACGATGATGTATTAGGCTTGTCTGCGACCTCTGAGAGGTCAACGACGCCAGTCTCGTCTGGGTTCTAGATTCCGGTCGTGACATAAGGTCTTTATATGGGGTGTTAATTAACTTAATTAGACTTCCCTTAACCCCCAACTAACGACCTTACCCCTTAATTAATTAATTGGAACCAATTAAAAACGTGCAGTAAATTCAGACCCTCAGAGACGAGACCTTGACCAACGGTCCGTCTGTGAGTCGACGACCCCTTCCCCTTCTGTGCTGTACTTCGTCATGAGTTCAGAGATTGGTCCAAATGAACCATTAGCCAAATGGGTAAGTGTTGGTTGATGTATGACATCAATGCCCCATCTATCAACACACGCTTCGTCGACTCCTCTCATGGGTGCACAGTGCCAAGACAGTGCTTTTGACCCCAAAACGAAAGGGTTCTCCTCAAGGGTCCTTGGTTGGTCCTTGGGGAGTCGTACCTGGAAGTTTCGACTATGAAGCAAACCTAACTCAAGTTATACACCCTTCTACCAAATTTCATGAATTTCCGACTTCGAAAAGCTAGTCAAATAGACTAAGTCACGTTAGTACCTCATTGAACTATTTTCTGGACGTCATGGACGTTCTTTAACGTTTTGGTTTCTAAACCTCCTAAATGACTTATATACATTAAGATAGACCTTAAAACATGGTCTAAACCTTTTGACACCTATGTTAGGCTCTAGAACATATCTTAGATTTTTGAAGTGTTACATTATCCCCCCCCCCTCCATTAGGAACATTCGTCCCCGATTGACACTAAAATCTTAGAAAGGAAGGAATAGACTCAACACTAGTAGCCCAACTAAAAACAATACATGACAACATGAGTTACAACCTCAATCATATCATTTACACAAGGCAATTCAAAAACTTCAATTACCACACATAAGGCTCAACATTGCATTATGAGGATTATCCTTCTCACAACAACAAGAGCTCAACATACTTTACATGAGTCAATTATGCCAAAGTTCAACTTACCAACATGCTACATATCATTTCATAAAGACTCACCATATCAAAATGCACAACATAACTCAAAACAAGACAAAGAGCAAAATTGACAATTGTTAAGTTAAATAGGCATATTTCTCTGTAACTTCACTGTAACCACATAAAAAAATGCACATTTTTGGCAAAACTTCACCAAAAATCAAGAAACTTCTATTTTTGTCATTATTTTCATTATTTAGAAGAATGACTGACCTTAATTATAAAAAAGATGAGGGTAACGGGACTTCATGTCTGCCTCGGTCTCCCATGTTGCATCCTCAACAAGGTGATTCTTCCATAACACCTTTACGGAAGCCACCTCTTTGTTCCTCAATTTCTTTACTTGCCTATCAAGGATTTGAACCGGAACCTCCTCATAGGAGAGGTTATCCTTCACACCAAGACCCTCAATAGGAATAATAGACTCGGGATCACTGATACAATTCTTAAGCATAGAAACATGGAAAACCAGATGAACCAAATCCAATTCATTAGGTAGTTTCAACTCATAGGCAACCTTAACAACCCTTTGCAAGATTTCATAGGGACCCACATAACAAGGACTCAACTTTCCTTTTTTTCCAAATCTAACCACCCCCTTTATAGGTGAAATTTTCAAGTACACTTTATCACCTTCTTCAAACTCTAAATCCCTTCTCCTATGATCGGCATAAGACTTTTGCCGACTATAGGCTGTTTGCAACCCGTTCCTTATGATATCAACTTTCTCCAAAGTCTTATAAATCAAATCGGGACCAAGAATCGAAGACTTACCAACTTCAAACCACCCAATAGAAGATCTACACCTCCTACCATACTAGGCTTCATAAAGAGCCATGGACATGGATTAATGGAAACTAATATTGTAAGCAAACTTTACCAAAGGCAAGTGCTTATCCCAATTTTCCTTGAAATCATTGACACAATCTCTAAGCATATCCTCAAGGGTTCGAATAGTACGCTCCGCTTGACTATCCGCTTGGGGATGAAAAGCGGTGCTTAACTTCACCTTGGTACCCAACCCTTCTTGAAAGGACCTCCAAAACCTAGATGTGAATTGTGCACCCCTATCCTATATGATGGATAACAGAATACCATGGCAACACACAATCTCATCTATAAATATCTTTGCATAATCCTCCGCTGAATAAGTAGAGTTGACGAGAATAAAACGAGCAGCCTTGGTCAACCTATCCACAATCACCCATAAGGAGTCATATTGCTTTTGTGTCTTAGGCAAACCTACCACAAAATCCATATTGATGTCTTCCCACTTCCAAGTAGGAATTTGGATTTCTTGAAGTAAACCACCCGACTTTTGATGTTTGGCTTTCACTTGTTGGCAATTTGGACACTTTGCTACCAATTCCGCTATGTCCTTCTTTAAGCCTTCCCATCAATACACTTCCCTAAGGTCATGATACATCTTTGTCGAACCCGGATGAATGGAGTAACTTGACCCATGAGCTTCCTCAAGAATCCGGTTCCTCAAACCATCTACATTGGGAACACACAACCTTCCTTGATACCTCAAAACCCATCCCCCCTAAGGAGAATGACTCATTAAGCTTACCAAGAACCGATTCCTTCAACTCCATCAATGGTTGGTCAAGGTGTTGTTTGGACTTCACCTCAACCACTAAAGATGACTCGGAGTTATGATGGACCATAAAACCACCATTTGGAGAATCTTCCAACCTAACACCCAATCTAGCCAACCTATGAACATCTTTCACTAGGTCTTTCTTGGCTTCCTGTACATGAGACATACTACCCATGGTCATACGACTTAGATCATCCGCAACCACATTGGACTTGCCAGGGTGATGAGAACACTCATGTCGTAATCTTTCAACAATTCTAACCACCTTCTTTGTCGGCGATTCAACTCCTTTTGAGTAAAACACATATTGCAGACTCTTGTGGTCGGTATACACATCAACATGAACACTATATAAGTAATACCTCCATATTTTCAAGGAAAATACCACGGCCGCTAACTCAAAATCATGAGTGGGATAGTTCTTCTCATGCACCTTAAGTTGTCTAGAAGCATAGGCGATTACTTTGCCATGTTGCATAAGAACACACCCAAAACCCACTCGGTATGCATCACAATACACAACGAAGACCTTTGTACCCTCCGGTTAAGTCAACACCGGAGCGGAAGTAAGCCTATCTTTCAAGATTTGGAAGCTTTTCTCACATGCCTCCGACCACTCAAATTTCTTACTCTTTTAGGTCAAAGTAGTCAAGGGAGATGCAATGGACGCAAAACCATCCAAAACCTCCGATAATAACCCGCTAGACCCAAGAAACTCCTAATGTCGGTTGGAGTCAATGGTCTAGGCCAATTTCTCACCGCCTCCGTTTTCCTTGGATCACCTCAACTCCCTCACTAGAGATGATATGACCAAGAAACACCATTGACCTAAACCAAAACTCGCATTTACTAGGCAAACAATTAATGTTCTTTATGTACTTGCAACACCACTCTCAAATGACCCACGTGTTCACCCTCATTTTTAGAATATACCAAGATGTCGTCAATGAAGACAATGACAAATGAATCTAGGTAACTTTGAAACACCCTATTCATTAGGTCCATCAACGCCGCCGGAGCATTAGTGAGACCAAAGGACATTACTAAGAGCTCATAGTGACCATATCTAGTTTGAAATGCCGTCTTTGGTATATCCTCACCTCTCACCCTAAGTTAGTGATACCCCGATATCAAGTCAATCTTACAAAAGTAGCTTGCCCCTTGGAGTTGATCGAACAAGTCGTCAATCCGAGGGAGAGGATACTTGTTCTTAATAGTGACTTTATTGAGTTGACGATAATCAATGCACATTCTAAGGGACCCATCCTTCTTCTTCAAAAATAAAACCGGAGCACCCCATGGAGAAATACTAGGTCTAATGAAGCCTTTGTCTAGTAAATCTTTGAGTTGAGCCTTCAACTCTTTCAATTCGGCCGGAGCACTCCGATAAGGAGGAATTAAGATGAGATTTGTATCTGGTAACAAGTCGATACCAAAATCAATTTCCCGTTTGGGAGGAATACCAAGAAGATCACTAGGAAAGATCTCCAGAAATTCACTCACTACGGGGACCGACTCAACGGGAGGAATTTCATAATCTTAATCTTGGACTCTTACTATATGGTATAAACACCCTTTAGAGATCATTTTACAAGCCTTAAGACAAGATATGATACGACCTCTAGGAATATAATTTCCCCCTTCCACTCTAAAACGGGTTCATTTGGAAAGTTAAACTTCACCACCCTCGTTCTACAATCAATAGAGGCAAAGAAAGCATGCAACCAATCCATACCCAAAATGATATCAAAATCAAGCATATCAAGTTCTACTAGTTCAACATAAGAAACTCTATTGGGCAACATTATAGGACAATTTCTATACACCCTTCTTGCAACAACCGACTCACCCACAAGGGTAGACATTATAAAAGGTTCATGCAAGATATCGGGTAAAATGTCAAACTTTTTAGCTACAAGAGGAGTAACAAATGACAAGGTAGCACCGGGATCAAGTAAAGCATATACATCAATAGAAAAGACTTTCAGAATACCAGTCACCACACTGGGAGAGGTCTCTTGCTCACCTCTAGAGCGGAGAGCATAAAAGTGGTTCTTCTTAGGAGCATCATTAGAAACACCTGCTTGAGATTGACCACTACCCTTGTCTTGACCCTTCACATTAAGGCAATCCCTAACCTTGTTCCCACTTTTACCACAACCGAAACAATTATCCATTCCCTTAAGGTAATCACCATAATGTTTCTTGCCACACCTTCTACAAGTTGGCTTCTTATTTGGTGAACTAGTGCTCCCTTCCTTTTGAGACTTAGGGTTAGACACCATATCATCCCTAGCCTTAGGGAACTTGGTAGGAAATTGACTATAAAACCTCTTCTTGAAGTTGGGCTTGTCTTGGATATCAAGCCTACCCCTTGAAGAACCACCATCAAAAGATCTTGCCCTCTTGGCATCTCTACTCTTTCTCTTAGCCCTTGCCTCTTCAACTTGTTGAGCATGAACCATAAGATGAGAAATGTTCATATTGTCATGTAGCAAAGCCTAATGACACTCTTCTTGCAAATCATTCGACACCCCCGTCACAAAACAACTCATTTCATCCCTAGGATTGGAAACCAAAGAAGGAGCATATTTTGACAATTTAGTGAATTTTAAGGAGTATTCAGGCACACTCATACCTCCTTGGCGAAGGTTGATGAACTCCACCACCTTGGCTTCCATCTTCTCCCTAGGAAAGAACCGATCAAGAAAAGCCTTCTTGAAGATCTTACAAGTCACCGGTCCACCCCTTAGAGGCCTATTGTCCCTTCATTGGACGTACCAAGTTTGAGCCACATCTTTGAGTTGGTAAGTGGATAACTCGGCCTTCTCACTAGTAGTCAACCCCATAGCCTAAAGGATCTTGTAGACTTCATCAATGAACTCTTGGGGGTCTTCTTCAACCTTGGACCCATAGAAAGTAGGAGGATTCATTCTAGTGAAATCCCTCAAACGGGAGGCCATGGTGCCAACATGTTGGTTTGCTCGGGGTACAACCTCCCCGTTAGCTTGGGCCGTTATGTCTTAGGATTGAGTAGTGATGGCTTGAGCTTGTGAAGTAATGGCTTGGGCCATTTAGAGAAGGGTAGCCCTTATCCCACCATCCGTCAAAGGTGGAGGATTGATCGGAGCTTGGTCAACATTAGCATCTTCTTCAAGAGGAGGGACTTGATCACCACGGGGAGGAACTCCCGCATTGGCAATCTTTTCCTCAAATCTTCGTGTTGCATTCCTTCGAGTATTCATTTCTTATAACCAAAATACAAGGTTTAGGTGGAAACACACAATAAGTATACTCTAGAGGAACTTAGATTCCTATTTATAATTGTGGCGCGCTTCACAATTATGAGTCCGAATCTACATAGACGTGGTTGACAGAGACATTGACTCAAAGATATTCAACCTCATGCTCTGATACCAAGTTTGTCACATCCGGGGAGCACCCCCTAGACGTAACCGGCGTTGTCGTCCTCTTTGAGGACTAAGACTAGCCTCTTAGCATACATCATTACATTCATAGGTTAAAAATGTGAAAAATTTAAAACTTTTCATTACTTTTACATTGAGGTTTACCTAGACCTCTACATACACATAATTTATTCGTATCGAGTATACATAAACCCTTCGTCGCTTCGGGAAACATGGGTATTGAAAATATAGAAAGATTACATAGTCTTCTACTTTTATTGCACATAAGTATATATAAGATATACCATGGTCATTAAAGAGTGTCTCATCTCACATCCAATAAGATTATAACAATTTGGGCATAGTCCATACATCAATGTAAAAGAGCCACATATAGGCTATACAATCCGTACTCAAATGAAAAGAGAAAGAACATGAGAGTCTTAAAACTAAAATAACTTCATAAGCTTGATATTGGCATCACCCTTGGAAAGTGAGGACCTACCCACTTGGATGATTGAGAAATTCCAAGTCTTCTTCAAAGTCGTCTAAAAGAGCCTTCAACGACCGGAACCTAAAATGTTGGGGAAAAGGGAGAAAGTGGGGTAAGTACACAACTTGTACTAAGTATGAGACCATATGCACATATAAGATCAAATCATGCTAGAAAGGGACATTTCATTAAAACATGCTATTTTACCTTTTGAAAGCCTTATGCATATTCAAGATAACCATACCAATTAATAAAGCATGTTCATTAAGTCAAAGCAAGTAACATGCATATCAACATACTTGAATCCATAATCCAATACAACCCTATCATCAAGTAATAACATCACAAGCATGAATAAGAGTTCATCATATCATAATAAAGCAAGAAAATAATCCATGATCCCTCATTAAGTCAACAAGTGCAATGACCAAGCAAAGCCCCATAACCTTACTCAATCAAGTAACTCAACAAGAACCATGACTAATACCCAACTTTACATAGTACATCATTTAAGAATACATATCATCATACTTTAACCATAAAGACCAAATATATGTTCATAAAAGCAACCAACATCACAATATGTCATTTACATGTGAGATAATCATATTAAATCATTTGCATTCATTAGCATATATATACATAATAACACCCTCCTAAGACTTCCCTCAAGTCTAACTAGTGCAATGTTTAGCTAGAGTCCCATACCCCTAACTAGACTAAGCTAAACCCCTTAGGTCATCCTAGTTAGAGTTCATTCATAATTTCATTTTACCTTTTGGGAACATCTTGCCTTAACTAACATAGACCATATGAGCTAATGTGGAATCCGGTGTCATGGAACCCTACACCGAAAGAAGGTGGACTACTTGCCAAGGTAGTACCTAAAACATGAACATATCAACTATGTGGATCAACTAGCTAGTATTCCTATAGGGGCAACATAGTTCAAGAACTAGCAGATATAATTGGGACCCTCTTTATGCTACATGCATTATAGTATCCAATCTCAATATTACATTAGTTATCCTACCTTCCCTATGTGGGAAAGTTCATCCCTCACTCTAGTTCACTCGGTGCTAAGCTAGAGTCCCTTTTTGAAATGTCTTTAAGGCTTTATTAACAATCATAGCTTAGTTTAGGTCATAGGGTCTATCCCTTGTATAATCATCATCATCATAGCTCAATAATAATTGCATGAGTATAGTCCTTTCTTTATATTCATACAAGTGAGGTTAGCACATTTACATCATCATTCATGATAAGGCACATTGGTAGTCATCACCATCCTTATAACATTTACATTTTAATCAACCTCACAACCATAATCAAGACATTTCAATTCAACATCATACAAACCCTATCAATCTTAATACAAGATATACTTCAATGCAACATCATCACTCAATCTCAAGTAACCACAATTGAAGTAAAGAATAGGGATCACAAGACTTACCAAGTCTACTTCATAATTCATCTTCAAGGTCTTACCATCAACCCTTAACTCAACCCAATTGGGGAGTAATATCATTACACAAAAATAACCAATATGATAACAAGACCAATTGATTCACTATATCATAATTCATCACTAGTTCATACCTTAAGATAAAAGACTTAGGTCAAATTCACAACATACTTCATAACCTAGATCAACTTCTCAAGAACTAGCATGATAGGACTATAATTCATCCTAATCAATGTATCATTGATACAATAACATCATCTAGAAGAAATTCAACCAATAACCAAGTCAATTGATCCAACATTACACAATTCATATTAAGATCATAACCTAGGGTTAAGGGGAATGGGTCATCTTCTACAATTTAGACCAATCCATCAAGAAACAACAAAATTAATTTAGAACACATTTTAATCTATCGAAAATATCAAAAAGAAATCATAAACAAGGTAATTCACACGATCTATTTCGAGATTGGGAAAGACCCACATGAAAACTCAACTTTTGAAACAAACTTGAATAAACCCTTTGGGAAAAGAAGTCCCAAAGGTGAAGTAGATCCCATACATTCATATTTGATGAAGATTTATGGAGAAATTAGTCCCTTTACAGACCTTAAACCCTCCCCTAGCTTGGTCTTCAATGAAATTCTTCAACTAGGGAGAGAAAGAAGAGAATTTGGGTTTGTGAGTTATGAGAGCTTAGGTTAGTCTAATGGGGTTGGGGTCTTTAAATGGGGTGTTAATTAACTTAATTAGACTTACCTTAACCCCCAAATAATTACCTAAACCCTTAATTAATTAATTGGAACCAATTAAAACCGTGCAGTAAATTCAGGCCCTCTAAGACGAGACCTCGACCAATGGTCCATCTATGAGTCGACGACCCCTGCCCCCTTCCGTGCTGCACTTCGTCGATGAGTTCAGAGACTGGTACGAATGGACCATTAGCCAAAATGGCGAAGTGTTGGTCTACGGATGGCATCGACGCCCCGTCTATCAACACACGCCCCGTCGACTCCCCTCGTGGGTGCACACTGCCCAGACAGTGCTTTTGACCCCAAAATGAAAGGGTCCTCCTCAAGAGCCCTTGGTTGGTCCTAGGGGAGTCGTACCCAGACGTTTTGAATATGAAGAAACCCTAACGCAAGTTAGACACCCTTCCACCAAATTTCATGAATTTCCGACTTCGAAAAGCTAGTCAAATAGACTAAGGCACGCTAGTACCTCATTGAACTATTTTCCGGACGTTATGGACATTCTTTAACGTTTTGGTTTCTCAGCCTCCTAAATGACTTATATACATTAAAATAGACCTTAAAACAATGTCAAAACCTTTTGACACCTATGTTAGTCTCTAGAACACATCTTAGATTTTTGAAGTGTTACACATGTGAAAGGGTTTCTCACATGATTTAGGTTGATGAACTCTCATCTATGAACTAGACCTAAGCATATAAGGAGTCAATCTACTAAGGCCTATGTTTTATAAAGTAATGTTAATAATGGGATTTTCAATAAAGGGAACTTAGCTAGAACCGAGTGAATTTGAAGATGACGGTGTCCCTTCCCATTGTAGGAAGGTAGGTCACCATAGACCTCACGGGGTGGATAGACTCATGACCCTAAAAGGGTGTGTGTTAATGTTCTACCTTGGCTAGGTAAGAACACCTTCCATTGGTGTAAGGCTCTACAACACCAAATTTCATGTTTAACACCCATGGTATTAATGTCGGTTAAGGCTATAGTTTCCCTAAAGTAAAATGGACAATGGAAGTAATGTAAAGTAAAGGATATGTGTAAGGCTCTACAACACCAAATTTCATGTTTAACACCCATGGTATTAATGTCGGTTAAGGCTATAGTTTCCCTAAAGTAAAATGGACAATGGAAGTAATGTAAAGTAAAGGATCCTAAGGGAAGGTACTTAGGATAGATGGAAGTAATGAACCCACCTAGACATTGCACAAGTAGCTATCTATGGGAGTCCTAGGAAGGTGTTCTAATGTGTGTGACTATGTTTATGGCTCTCTTGCATGACTTTGTAGCATTTGTCTATTTGTAGTGATGAAATGCATGGTATGAGCCTATATGAGGTGGTCTTGTTGTATATGCTTAATATTGGTCTTGTTGACTATGTGATGGTCTTGCCTAGTTTGGATGAAGTTGTTTGTACTTGCTATTATGATGTATGAAGTGTTAAGGCTTGTGGTCTCATGCTAGGATATGTGTTAATGTTCTACCTTGGCTAGGTAAGAACACCTTCCATTGGTGTAAGGCTCTACAACACCAAATTTCATGTTTAACACCCATGGTATTAATGTCGGTTAAGGCTATAGTTTCCCTAAAGTAAAATGGACAATGGAAGTAATGTAAAGTAAAGGATCCTAAGGGAAGGTACTTAGGATAGATGGAAGTAATGAACCCACCTAGACATTGCACAAGTAGCTATCTATGGGAGTCCTAGGAAGGTGTTCTAATGTGTGTGACTATGTTTATGGCTCTCTTGCATGACTTTGTAGCATTTGTCTATTTGTAGTGATGAAATGCATGGTATGAGCCTATATGAGGTGGTCTTGTTGTATATGCTTAATATTGGTCTTGTTGACTATGTGATGGTCTTGCCTAGTTTGGATGAAGTTGTTTGTACTTGCTATTATAATGTATGAAGTGTTAAGGCTTGTGGTCTCATGATAGGTTTACTAAGTATGGGTGAGGTTATGGGGATTCACATGTACATTGCACTAGTAGACTTAGGTTGGATTATGAGTAAGGTTTCATAAGGTTCCATTTGAAGTGACATTAGTATGTGTGTAAAGTGAATAGAGTTAACTGTAATGTCCCTATGACATTGACTTAAATGTGTCTATGATGTATTATACTTCTATGATGGTATGTGTTGGCTTATGTAGGTTGTATGTATGACTTCCTTGTGGCCTTAAGGTAATGCATTGCACCAAGTATCACTAGAGGGTTACTTGGGGGGAATAAGAAGGTAAGAAGAAAATGATTCACTGTAAAAAGGAGAATAGTTCACTGTAAAGTCAAAATAGCTCACTGTAAAGTGACCTCAAATGTGCCTTAAATTCTATGTGTGATTTTATATGATGTTTGTCCTTTGAATATGTCTATATGAAGTATTTGAATGATATAAATGCTATTGTATCAAGGTTTTATAAAGATTTCACAAAAAGGCATCAAGTATGGTTTTCAAGTAAAATGTCTCTTTTAAATGTATGTTTTTGCATGATTGCCATACTTAGTGCATTCTTGTACTAACACCATTCTTCTCTACTTTTTATACAAAGTGTAGGTTATGGATGCTTAAAGGATATATCTATGATTGAGGAGCTTGATATGTGATTCCCAAACTCAAGGAAAGGAATCCTTAAGTCCAAGGATGTCCTAATGTTTAGCTTACTGTAAAGTCTTATGAATTGTATAGTTATGAATTATGTTACAAGGGTCGTGTCCCTAACGTACTCTAAGATGGCAAAAAGAGACTAGAGTCTTAAACTATGTATTACGATATTTTATATATATTGAAAGTGAAGTTCTAGCATATGATGTGCTAAGAAAGTTTAAATTTTCCGCTAATATACCTATGACAATGCAATGAATGATAGCTATGGGCTTTTACAAGACCTCCGAGAGGTCAACTACGCCATGTTACTTCTAGGGGGTGCTCCCCGGATGTGACACTCATGGAAGCTTGAGATGGTGAATCCCATGGAGGCTTGAGTTGAAATACTCATGGTAGCTTGAGGTGATGAATCTCATGGTAGCTTGGGATGGAGGAAGAAAGCTCTCCCATGTTTAGCTTGATCTTCTGTTGCAATGATGATCGATAATGTTAGCTTGACTTGGTTAGGCCAAAACCATTTTATGACAGCTTTAGGAGAAAGGACTATACTCTCCTAATGTTAGCTTGATTTGCATGAAAGGTGCATTTCATAGAATAGCTTGAGATAAGTTTCTCATGGTAGCTTAGGGTTGAGGATTCATGATCCCATATCGTTAGCTTGCATCTACATGATTGGTTGCATGGTGGTTAGGTTGGTACTATTGTATCCTTCCTTTGTTAGCTTGGATTGTATGTTGAGATGCTTTCCATGGTAGTAGGTCTATTATGTTAGCATGTTAAGCTTAATAGACAAGAATGCGCTTAATACACAAGAATGCAAGATAAGTTATCTCGGATTAGGATAGCCTAGAGAAGTACTTGGTATGAATGGTAGTATTGGACGCCATTCATACATGACATAAGTATGAATTGAAGCTACCTAAGACATGACCCCTATATGATGTATGCTTAGCTTGGATAGTTGCTATAGTTGCCTTCAATGACATTATTGACTTAAGATGGTAGTTCCTTGTCAATATGAAGTAGGTATACTAGTGACACCTAAAGTTGATGAAAGGGAATAGGGTGACATCATGATATTCTTAGTGTGTGAGGTAGAATGGAATGGCTCACATGTATTTTACAAGTGTGCCTTTGAGGTGATCTAAGGGCATAGTGCTCATATGTTATGAAGAACTTAGGTCTTCATTAAGAGAGTGGATTATGATTAAGAATGACCAAAGAGAGGTACTTAGCTTTGGTAGTAGTATGGGATGCTACCTTAGCCTTGCACAAGTATACTTGGAGGTGGCTTGTGAAGTAGTTCATTTGAGTAAGAAGGACAATGGTTTAAGCATGTGTCACATCCCAAGACCACACCCTAGAAGTTAGGGCACAATCTTGGATTTAAACCGGCGTACTCGACCTCTCGGAGGTCTCATACAAGCCCTTCATATCATTCATCGCATATACATAATGAAAAGTAGTGCGGAATTAAAACTTTTCACAAAACAACATCATAATATTTAAAAACTCTTTAATATAAAAGTAATAGAAAATACTAAGTCTCAATCTCATCATCTTAAGACATAAGAGTACTTGGGACACGGCCCATACGAAATACAAAACATAGTACTATTAAGTCTATTACAATACTTCAATAAGAAACATAAAAGACATATATGCCCTCGAGTCAAATGAGGACATACTTCAACTTCTCTTGAACGATGCTACGGTCCAAGTCTTGCTTCCCAAATGCTCCTCACCTACCAAGAACTATATATATAGATAAAATCATGGAATTAGTACAACCACATGTACTAAGTATGGCATTATGCATAAAAATCATGAAAACGGACATTTATTGGAAATATGCATCTTTTCATTTAAATATCATAATTTCATCACAAAGACAACATTTACCAACTTAGAATCACATAAGAAATCATTAAAACCAAACATCATATTTTTAGAACCCACATTACAGTGAGCTCTTACTTCACTGTTACAGTGAATTCACTTACTTTCGTATTAAACACCTTCTAGCATGTAGTCTTCTCACTAAAGCTATCCTAAGATTCACTTAAGTCACACAAAGAGAGACCGCCCATATACCCTTTCTATGTGTGCCTAAATGATCCTCAAGATTACTCATGATGAGACACATACACACCTACAATACACCAACATACAAAACATACATAATATGACAATCTCCCCTACCAAGGCTATCAAAAGACTTACTTAATTAATCCTAGAAGAGAACGACCATACACTCTCTTCAACTTTACCTAAGTAATCCTTAAGACTTCCTAAGCTTAGATCATGTCAAATATAACAACCAACTTCCCTAACTAGAGTCATTCTCAAGACTTCCATAGATAAGACATGAAGAGATCATCCCTTATGCCCTCTTCACACTTTAACTAAGGAATTCTTAAGTCACTTTAGATTAGGTACTCATCCATTCACATACTTACTTTACTTAAGTCATTACATTACTTAATTCATTTAAGAGACATTCATCACATACTCACTCGGTGCTAGCCTTAGTTCTCATAGATTAATTCACATTAAGGTTCATACAAAAGGGTTTCATATCAAGTTCATAAACCCAATTACATTTACCCTACCAAAGAAAGGTCCACTAGGGCTACCTCCCTATGGCGACAAGAAGCCCATCATGACTTTCCTAAGGATTGATGTGATGCCGTTCAAGCCAATCAACCTTAAGTCCATCATTCATTACACGAAGGATACCATTACGGCTTTCGACTTCAAGTTTCATAACCTTACCACTAGGTTCAAGGTTTCACATAAAGGACCCTCTTATCATCATTAAAGGTCTCACCTAACATTCATTCATTCAAGACTAAGACACTTTACCTTCCTAAGTCAAGATATCACATATTCATATTCATACATGCATCAACTAAGGGACACAATTCTACCTAAACAAGACACAACATACTTCACTTTCGCACATATAGCATATCATTCTTTAGACACTTAGAAATGACCCTTATCAATATTTCGTCAACCTATTCATTACTTTAACATCATCTACATAACCATTATAGACTCATATAGCCAAGTTAGGAACAACCATGTATCAACTCTAAGACTACACACTTAACACATAGTCATAGCATAACATGATCACCTAAATAACATCAAGTGAAGAACACATACTATCACATTACTTCACATATAGGTAGATATGATCATACTTCACATAATCAACTACACAAATCAACTAATACTTTAAGTAGTGCTGACAAAGGCCATGATCATCAATATACTTAAAATAACGCCGACAAGGCCACATCAATTCACATAACACCGCCACCATAAGTGGACCAAACCAATCATAACATAATTGAAGTCTAAATAACAATAAATAAAAGGAAATAGGTCAGCGTACCACCACTTCATCCTCAACACTTCAAGCCAATGCCAAATCATCCAATTTAATGTCATAAGGCCCTTACCCATGGCCATGAACATCAATTTAATACATAAACTATAATACTCAATGAAATCTAAACCAATTCAATATATACTTGTCAATCTAAGACCAATTAGATAACAGTTGAATACAATCCTTACATCATTAGAAAGTCCATAAGAAACTACACATTAATTCATAAGCATTAGACCAATATCAAGTAACCCATAAATTAGTCAAAAACTAGTTTTCATTGATTACATGGGTTCATAGGTTAATTAAGTTAAAATCATCTTAATAACCACAATTCAATCACTAAACAGTGATTAAAAACCTTTAATGCAAGAACCCATGGTAGATCATGAAATAGGTCAATTCATCTTTTGAAAACTTTAGAACACGTCTTTGAAAGTTGGTATCCTTGATGAAATGAGTTTCAAGGATCAAAAGCCATACCTCAATGAAGATAATCCTTCAATTTGAAGAAGAATCTCCACTCAAATCACCAATCTAAGCTCTTCCTTGAGTTTTAGCTTTAAAAGAGTATTAGGGAATTTCTAAGGGATTTTGGGGTTTTGATTTTGAAGAATGAAATCTTCTAAGTGTTTAAGGCTTATAAACACATTTAAAATACCCAAAATACCCTTAGGGAACCGCCAATACTCTTATTTGGAAGTGGGGTGAAATTACAAGTTCACCCCTCACTTGGCAGTGAACTGCACGCAGGGACACAGACCCATCGATGGTTGCCCATCGACGGTCCGTCCCTTGACCAACGGACCGTCCTGCTGGTCCGTGGTCTGGGACTGAGACTTTTCTAAGGCTTCCTCTCCCCCAAGACTAAGTGCCAATCTACGGAGCACCACCCACGGGCTGTCCCTTGACCAACGGACTGTCCTGTTGGTCCATGGTCTGGGACTGAGGCTTTTCCTTGGTCCCTCCTTCCCCAGGATAATTCCCAATTGACGTATCACCACCCACGAGGTGTCGACTGACCCACGGGGCGTCGATTGCCTTCCGTGGTTTGGGCTGTCTTGGGCAGCCTTAGCACCAACTTTGGGTCCTTCCTCAAGGACCCTTGGATGGTCCTTGGGGATAATTGCCAGGACGTTTCCAATCCAAACGTGACCGTATACGAGTTTAGGACCTCTCACATGAATTTCACCCAAAACGAACACGTAAAACTTGACGAAACATGGCTAGACACACAAGGTCATTTCAAGGCACATCTTTCGAACGTCATGGACGTTCTTGAGCGTTTGACCTCCAAACTTATCGAAACTTGACACAATACCTATATACATAATCTTAACTCATTTAAAGACCATAAAACCTCATACATCACACATAAACAATTAGTTACACATATGAGGCACCTAGGTGACTTAGTCGTCGAACGTCTTGGTCGTCCCTTGACGTTTGACTTCCAATGCACCTAAACTCTTAGATACTGCCTCTATACCATTTAATAGACATATTTAGGACTTTAGACCATCATTACCACAATGTTATGCTTTATGATGCTTATGATGTTGATGTTATGCTTATGCTATTACCTCTTATGATTATGTTTATTGTTGACTAACCCTTTGAGATATCTTATGTTTGGTATGACAGTTTCCATACTTGGTACATTTCGTACTAACACATATTTTGCCTATATTCTAATCCAATGTATGGTGTTGAGAAGATTGAGTTGCTTTGAAGGGTAGAGTTTCCAAGTCTTTCAAGGATTGAAGATTGGTGAGTCTTCATAGCATCCCGGGACACCACCACTATGTTGTCTTTTATGTTCTTTACGATGTTTAGACTTTTGTGGGCTGCGTCCCAAGACATTTGTACTCATGTTGTCATAGATGGTTTTTGAGACATATGCTAGAAAGGCTTCCATTTTATGAAGGGAAAAGGGATGGATTTATCCCCGAACTTTAATAAATGATACGTATATGCCCTCCGTTATACTTTGCGTCCATATAAGCCCCTTCCGTCCAATTATAGGTACATATATACCCCTATCACTAAAGGACTCCTAATTTTTTACACGTGTCTTAATCCTATTGAACTACCCGTTTGACCCCTTTTTAAACCCATAATCCCACTATCCGCCCCATAACCCAATACCCACCTAATTTACTCTAAAAGGAATCCAAATTAAAACACTCAATTGGGGTTAAGCCTATATCCTCCTTCAGGTGGAAACTTTAGGTTATGAAGATCATCTTCATTAACAGCAAGAATTGTACGGCAAAGACGAGGAATAGGTTCAAATTCATCATAGGTTGCTGGAGGCCACGTGGCACTGTCATCATTGCCTATGTAAGTACAACGTTTCCACACCCAACACATACATCCTAAAACCATAACACACTCAAATCCACAAGCAACTGACATTAATTAAGCTTAAAGCAGAAAAAAATCAACAATTTTTACTACTAAATATTGTGTTTTTTGAGGTTTATAGGTGGAAATTTCAAATGGGGTTGCAATAATTTACAAGAAAATGTGATGGGTTTAAGATTTTCTGTTTTTTTTTTCCACAGATTGTATGGAGGGAAAAATCAAGAATGTATTAAAAATCTCAAATTTACATGGGCATACTAAATATTGTGTTTTTTGAGATTTATAAGGGTTGCCATAATTTACAAGAATATGAGATAAATTTAGGAGTTTTTTTTCCAGATTGAATGAAACTGGAAAAAAACTAATCAAGAATGCACTAATTTTTGTATGGGGATGCTTAAGATTGAATCGTTGAAGTTTATAAGTGAAAATTTCAAGTGGGGTTGAATTAATTTACAAGAATATGTGATGGATTTAGGATTTTTTGACTTTCTTTTTTTCCCAGATTGAATAAAAAACTAAAAAAAAATAATCAAGAATGTATTAGAACTATTAAAACACCCAAATATGACAGAAATATAGGATATATCAGTTGACGAGATCCGTCCATTTTGTGGAGAAGCTGATGTTTTCTATGAGCGGAGCTCCGTCACCCCCGAGTTGTTTGACAGAAGGTGTTTTAATTTGGATTCCTTTTAGAGGAAATTGGGTGGGTATTGGGTTATGGGGCAGATAGTTAGGTTATGGGTTAAAAAAGGGGGTTAAACGGGTAGTTCAATAGGATTAAGACACGTATAAAAAATTAGAAGTCCGTTAGTGAGAGGGGTATATATGTACCTATAATTGGACGGCAGGGGCTTATATGGACGGAAAGTATAACGGAGGGCATATACGTACCATTTATTAAAGTTCGGAGGTAAATCCGTCTTTTTTCCCTTTTATGAAATGATTCCGCTTTATATTTTTTGAGAAAAAGTTTTAATTTGTGCTACTTTTCATATATATGCAATGAAAGATGTCTAAGGGCTTGTACAAGACCTCCGAGAGGTCGAGTACGCCGTGTGGCGACTTAAGGGTGCCCTAACTTCTAGGGTGTACTTTGGGTTGTGACATAAAGTGATAGTTTCTTCAACGGCCTTCCCTTCACTTCTACAAGCAATCATCAAAACATGGAACCTTTCTTTGCCATCAACACAACTCAATGACCTCTAACTTCATGAACAAACCGTGAATTCTCTGAAGGTCTCGACCTTGACTTCGAGTGAACGACCTTGGTGCAATCCGAATTGCATCATTATATCCTTATTCTAAATAATTTGTCCTCAAATTTGATTAATCATCATCATGAAGAGTTGAAAATGGAGAAAGGTCCCTTACATTGAAGGTGTTGTGAACTTGATACTCCGAAGGAAGGTTAATTTTGTATGCATAGTCATTGAATCTTTCAAGCACTTGAAATGGACCATCACCTCTTGGCATCAACTTTTTATTTCGATGAGTGGTAAATCGCTCCTTGCGAAAATGCAACCACACCCACTAATCCGGTTCTAGTACAATCCTCTTGCGACTCTTTTTTGCCTTTTTGGATACCTCTTGATTCTTCTTTTCTAGGTAAAGTCTCACCTTCTCATAAAGTTTCTTCATGGATTCCGATATTTTGGTCCCATATAAGCTTAAGACAACATCTTGAGAAATATGAGTGAGATCTAAAGGGGTTAGGGGGATTAAAACCATACACCACTTCAAATAGAGTCATACCACTATGATGTACCGTGAGTTTACTGTATTTTTGATGCATTTCACTTGGAGTTTATGTGAGTATTGGGCTATTTGTTTTTTGATGTGATAGTATTTGATATTATTTTGTAGGAGATAGGTTTGGAGCAGTTGAGAAAGAAAAAGAATTGAAGGACAGTAGTAGCAGTTGAGGGGGCCAACCACGAACCGTCGTTCCAGTGACGGGTCGTAGATGAAGAAGCATGGATGTGAGTTCAAGGAAGTTTGATTAAGTGTGGAATCACATAGGGAAATGACGCCCCGTAGAGTGAATGGCTGACAGTTCTGCATGACTGTCGTTTCTGATAATAAAGTTGGCTTCCAATACTTGAACCACGGAGGAATAGGACGGACTGTAGTCCAATCCACGGACCGTATGTGGCAATCATCATTTAAAGATCCTGAAATATTTACCAAGTACTGAACCACAAAGGTAAACCACAAACAGTAGGCTGATCCACGGTCCATAGGTCGTGTCATCGATCTAAGCCGCGTCTGAACCAAATTTTCTTATTTTGTTTTCCTATTTTGCTTAGGATTTGTGTACTTTGAAAACAAGTTGTTGTTTTCATTTTTGTGAGTTAGACTCGATTTTTTATTATTGTTTTTGTTTTTGGAATAATTTTGCAAACCTTTGGCACTTCAATTCTGGAAGCTAATTTTATGCAATTTGCACTTTGAATTTTGGTTCAAGATTTTGGTATTCATCTATTCTAATTTTAAGTTCATGATTTCTTTTAGTTATCTATATATGCATTGTGAACTCTCAAGCATGAGTAACTAAATCCACAAATAGGATTTGAGAACAATGAGCAATTAACAACTTATGAATACTAATTAAGTATTTCTTTAATAGTGTTTGTGCATGTATTGCTAATTCTTTCGTTTGGAAATATTATTAAAATAGGCCAACATTAGAACTCGCCTGGTTCCTACTTGCCTTACCAAGTGGGTAATGAATGAGAAAAAGATTAAACAATGGAGATTTAGTTAAGGATTTGCTTCTATCTAATAGCCGAACTTTGATAAATTGACGTGAGGGTTAATACCCAACTCAATTGACAAGAGGGCTAATTCGGTGTAAATGTAAGAGTTAGTAAAGTACACACCCATAGACTTACCAAGTTGTGAGGTGAAATTCCCTGCTTAGAGGACCAATCACTTAGGGATATCCAACTTATCAACCTTGCATATCAAACATTAGGATAAAGTTACTATTATTAGGAATACCACATTAAGAGCTTGTGGGGAACACTTATACCATAGTTTTCATCTAATATTGATATCTCCAATTGTTAATCTTGTTTACTTGTTACTTCGTGATTCAAATCTACAATCTGTTATTTCATTTATAAATCTCCCCTTTTTATTACTGTTCTAGGAAATAGTTTGGCTAAACACAAGTAAGTGTAAGTTAGCTTAAGTCTAAACCATATTCCTCGTTGGATCGACCCTAACATGAGAGTTATGTTCTTTATTTGTCAATGACCTCTTATACTTCTTTTGGGAATGTAATTTGGGCGTATCACAATAGTTCTATGAATAACTCGATTATAAGAAAACTCAACCAAAGGCAAATGTCCTCCCATTAGGCCAACTTTCAATGTATAAAGACATGAAGAATAGAACCCAAGGTCCTATTCACAACTTCAATTTGGGCGTCGGTTTGTGGGTGACAAGTATACGTAGTTTAGAACAACAACTTAGTACCAAGTCTACCGACAAATGTTTCCAAAAGTGACTAAGGAATTTTGGGTACCTATCACATATGATGGTTTGAGAAATTCCATGCAATTTAACAACATTTTCAACAAACAAAGAGGCCACATTGGAAGCATTATCACATTTATGACATGGAATGAAATGAGTCATCTTTGAAAATAGATCAACAACAATAAAAATGCTATCTCTACCTCTTTTTGTCCTTGGCAAACCCAAAGAGAAATCCATTGAAATATCAAGACAAGGCCTTTGAGGGATGGAGAATGGAATGTATAAACCATGGGGAAGGAGGCTTCACTTGGAACTCCGACATTCAATACATTGTCCACAAATTCGAGAAACATCTTTCTGCATCTTAGGCCAATAAAATTGTTACTTGAGAATTCCCCTTGTTTTATCAACACCAAAATGAACCATTAATCCCCAATTGTGTGCCTTCCTCACAAATAGTTCTCTCTAAGAGCTTATAGGAACATATAGTCTCTTCTCTTTGAACAAGAAACCATCAAATTTAGAATCGGGAGTAGGAGATCTATCCCTAAGCCACATTTCCCTGTCCCATTAATTACAATCTTGGAAGATTTGAGAAAACATGGGATCCTTGGGATACATTGTATTCAAACATTCAAAGCCAAACAATTTAGAAGACAATGTATTTATCAACATATGTTTCCTAGACAAGGCATCGACCACCACATTTTACTTCCTCTTTGTATTGAATACATAAGAGAAAGTTTCAAGGAATTGAATCTATTTGGTGTGCCTTTTGTTCAACTTTACTTGGGGTTGAATATTGTCACGACCCGAAAGCACCCCCTAGAAGTTAGGGAAAACCTTCGAATCGTGACCGGGCGTACTTGACCCCTTTGGGGTCTCGTACAAGCCCTCTAACTAGCATTCATAACATAAAACATGAAAAGTAGTGCGGAAATTAAAACTTTTCATGATAATAATAATAAAAGGAGTCTTTCCATAAATACTAAGAAATCTTATCGTCACAAGCCAACTTAAAGACACAACTTGGAATCTTAGGGACACGGCCCTTTACAATAAAAGTAAATACATTTTTTTTAAGTATTAATAAAGAAACTAAGAAACATAAAACTATGTCCTCGAATATATGAGGACATACCAAATTCTTGAGAGATAAAGTTCCCAAGCTTCGACTCCGATCCTCCCAAAAGGGCTTCCAACCTATACTCATAAGGTATAAAAAGTATGGGGTTAGTACAACAATGTACTAAGTATGGCATATGCAAAAACATGCAAAAAGGGACATTTTAGTAAAGATAGCTTTTATGCAATTCAAATATAACCTTCATGAATCTAAAAGCAAACCCACATAAGAATCAACAATTAACACTTTATGGCTATCTTACCAAACTTAAAGTAAACAAAAGGAACATTTCAATTAACTTTGCTAAAATTGCAATAAAATTGAATAAAGCATCATAGTGAACATTTTGAATTCTTAACATGAAGACCTTACAGTGAATGGCACGGTCCAAGTCATATGAACCCTTTTTCTTTGAAGTTGCCCTAACCCAAGGTTATTCTAAGGCTCCCTAAGGTGAGCCAAGAAGGGACTATCATTACACCTCCCTTCAAAGCACACCAAAGCGACCCTTAAAACTACCTAATCTTAGGCTTACTTCGTTAGAAATCAAATCCACGCCCTTGGCTAACATATGCAAAACACTCATGGAAATATAGGTCATACCAAGTGCAATGTGAGAGTAGCATCCCATACTACCACTCCCACTTAGTACTCCTAATGGATTCCATTTACTCAAGTACTCCACAATAATCCTCCATAACACTACACCATAGTACTCATTCACACGGATTTCATGAAGGTACTCTTCTCCCATAGTAGGTATAGGTCACACCAAGTGCAATGTGAGAATAGCACCCCATACTACTACTCCCACTCAATGCTCCTACTTGGTAAACTAATGTGGATTGAGCCACTCACGACATACATACACAATTTCTCAACAATACACAAGATAATTAGTTTCAAATCAATTCTTTGTGGGATTTTAGCTTAACCGACAAAGACCATGAGAGCTAGACATGGAATCCCGATATTAACCCCTATCGGATGAGGGATCCTTACTTGCCTAGTGTAAGGTCATGCTTCTTAGCGTTTACATGGCTTTTCCAATAGCTACACCTATGCGGGCACATAGTTAAGGGATAAGGAGATTGTTACTAAGTAACTCACTCTCTACTAACGAGGAGTACTCATCTCAAGAGGTACTTTGGATTACAACATCTCAACTAACGAAGTGCAATCCACCTCCCCTTCATATCCTCTCGGTGCTAGGCATAACTCCACACGGATTTCTCAACATAAAGTCTATCTTAGAAAGCTCACTAGGAAATGGAGAGGTTGTTACTAGACACTACATCTCAACTCACGAAGTGTGTCCACCTCAAGATTTCCCCTTTTGCTCAACTTGACATAATACAAATCTTAAAAGAGTGTGTGTGTACATGTGCACACCTTGCATATAAGCATCATTTCATTATCATCAAGTTCTACTCATACTTTAACCTTGATTCATCAAGCTACACACTCTACATACTTCTCATAATCATATACTTCATTTAGACATAAACTAGGTCAAACATGCAATTCAAGCTACATCAAACACAACACAAGACCCATTTCCAATATATCTTCATTTCACATATTAGACCTTCAAGATCACATACTCAAACAATACTAAGTAACATCAAGTTCATCAATTAGCACCGCCACCCATAAGGTGGACCATACTACTCAAATAGCAATTCATAATAAGAATTATACAATGAGAGCAACTCATCAACAAATCAAACCATCATTACCCATAAGCAATTTATCAATATTTCACCATATTAAGGCCCTTAGGGCAGTAGCTACACCAACATGACAAATACAAGAAGACCCAAGTTCATACCCTACTCAAATCATGCTCACATAACCCACTTTCAAGTCAAAAATTGAAGTATGCATAAACAAGAGTTTCATGGAGTTTTAACATCAAAACCATCTATTCAAACCAACATAAATACATTTAAACCATTAGAACTTAGTTACAAGAAGACCCATAATAGAAATCAAAGTTTAGAAGAAGTTGAGTTTAAAACCCCTTTTTGAAAACCATTTTGGAAGTTGGCTTCTTGAATGGAAAGGTATTCAAGAATGGATACCATACCTTTAGGAGAAAGAAACCCACGAATTTGATGAAGAAACAAGTCCAGATCCGTCCTCCTATCCTTCCTTGACTTCTAGCTTCCAAGAGAGTTGAGAGAGTTTTCTTGAGAGAAAGAGAGAGTTGGATCTTGAAGTGAGAGGGTCTTGTCTAGGTCTAGGGTTTAAAACTAATTTAATATAACTTTAAAACACCAAAATTATACACCTAGGGTCTTATAAGACTTGGGGTGTATTTACATAAAACACCCCAAGTTGGCAGCCTTAAGTCGTGCACTGGCAGGCCTCGTCGATGAGACCTCCTCGACGGACCGTCACGTTCACCACAGACCGTCATGGAGTCCCGTCGAGGAACACTTGGCTCCAACTGGAGCCTGTCCAAGTTCCACTCTCTGTCACTCGCGACGCCCTGGATCGACGGACCGTCCTGAGTGCAACGGACCGTTGCCATGGTCGTCATGAGCCACTGATGGGCAGACTTTGCCCAAGTCTTGGGCCCTTCATCTAGGGCCCCTTGTGGGTCCTAGGTGGGGTCGTGCCCGGACGTCAAACCCCTAAACTAAGTCGTCTAGGTCTAAGGAACATCCGACGCATGTTTCAAGTAAAACGAACACATAAAACTCATCCAAACTCGCCAAGACATACAAGTACATTCTAAGGCATACCATCCGAACTTCATGGACGTTTTTGATCGATTGCACTCCAAACTTAACCAAACTTTGCACACTGCCTAAGGACACCAAACTAACTCCGTTTAACTTAAAATTAACTCAAGAAACAACCATGAGGCTCTAGTTCACCTTAGTTCATTTTGGGGCATTATAAATATGCTTTAGGTACTCATGGTCGATCCGAATGACAAATTCTTTGGGCCATAAGTAGTGTTGGCAATTACCCAATGCTCTAATCAAAGCATATGATTCAAGATCATAAGTGGAATATTTTAAAGTTGCACCTTTGAGATTTTCACTACAATAAGCAATGGGTTTTTGGTCTTGCATTAAGACGGCTCCAATGCCTACTTTACTAGCATGACATTCAACTTCAAACATTTCACAAAATCGGGTAATTGCAACAAAGGAGTGGAGCTAAGCATTGATTTTAAAGCCTCAAAAGCTTTGGTTTTCTACTCCCTCCACCACTTAAAAGGCTTATCCTTTCGTATTACCTCGGTCAAGAGAGCACCTATGGTACTAAATCCTTTGAAAATCGCCAATAAAAACTAGCCAACTCTTGAAAGCTTCTAACATCGCTTATGGACTTTGGAATTGGCCAATTATTAATAATGTCTATCTTATACTCATAAACCTCAACACCCTTTGAACTCACAACAATGCCCAAGAAAAAAAAATTCATCAACATAAAATGAACACTTTTAAAGATTAGCATAAAGTTGCTTCTTTCTAACAACATCAAACACAAAACTTAAATGATCTATATGCTCATGCATGGTTTTACTATAAATCAAGATATCATCAAAATAGACAACCACAAACTTCCCAATGAATGGTTTCATAACATGATTCACGAGGCATATAAAAGTACTAGGAGCATTAGTGAGGCCGAAAGGCATCATCAACCATTCATATAGACCAAATTTGGTCTTCAATACGGTTTTCCATTCATCAGTGGGGTTCATCCGGATTTGATGATAACCACTCCAAAGATCAATCTTTGAAAACACACAACAACCATTGAGATCATTAAGAATATTGTTGTTTTGCGTAATCAATGACACAACTTCCAGTACGAGTGTCTACGATCGTGCAATAGCATAGTAACCCAACCAAGGGTTGGAGTCGTGTCCCAAGGGAGTGGTAATGAGAATTTATTGAAAAGTAAATTACATTCTAACTAGTCATAGCTAAAGACATCATCAAATAAAAATATTATAAATCTAAGATAGGGTGAAGCAAGTGTCAAATATCAATTTTTTTTTGTCACTTTTAGTAAAAAAACAAAATTAACAAGAGAACTAAATCAAGAGAGGGGGAATTCTTGGGATGTGATAGGAATACCGATTAAGCGAAATTGTTGGGTACATGCTTTCGATAGGAGCTTTATGGAATAACTGGGACTAGGCTAAGCTTTAAAGGGGATAAAATTTCTCTAGAGCAACTTACCCCGATTCAAATATTTTCCTATCCGACACGTATGAAAAGAAGCCTACGCCTTAACCCACTTACTCTCTTGAGCTGAGTGTGTGGGAATGAGACTAGGGATATCTCTCTCTAGCTGAGCCTCATATCTACCCACTCCCACCGGCCATAAATTTGGTAGTCTTAGTTTCACGACTTCTCTCTCTCGCAAGCCGAAAGCACATAAATAAACTTGTATTTGCAACTAAAAATTCATTAGATTAATCCATAACTACTCAATGAAATCATGATTAAAATACACTTAATCTATCAACAAGCAAGACCCAACAACAATCTTAACCCATATTCACAAAATCACACCCCAAGAATTGAGGTTTTTAGCCACACATCAAGAGACAGAAATTTATACCTAAATGAGCTTGCATTCAAATAGGATGAAGATAAGTCTTGTTACATGCCAAGAATGAAGATATGAAAAGACCCAAGTCTAGATCCTTAGAGTTGAACCCTTTTGGTCTTCAAGTTATTCTCCCGAAAACTTTCTCAACTTAGAGCTCAAAAACATAGATAAAAACTGGAAAAAAATGATAATATTGTATTCTAACAATAATGTTCTCTCTAAGCTAAAAAATTCAACAAGTATTTATGATTTTCAAGGATTAGTGCTGCAGCGGGGTGATCAACGGCATTAGTCGAAATCGCTGAACAAATCGGTAATTTGCCTTTTGATTACTTCATCACCGTCTTATGTGTATTACAAGAATCTCTGTGCTCTGGATCCCTAGGCGATAAGACACTGCTTCACAAAAATTCTCGGTGATGCGCCAACTGCTTCTATCTATCGTTGATTTGATCCTGTCCTTCAAGGCTTAGCACACTGGAACAAAAGGCGATCTTTAGACCTATTGGCGAGTCGCTAAGTTGACTAGGCGATCCTCAGGCCTCCATTTCTTCGCTCTTTTCATCCTTTCGCTAAGTAGTGTCCACGCTTTGTCTCAAACTCAAAATAGCTGAAACTCAAGGTTATTCATCAGTAATTGAGACAAAACAAACATTTAAAGACAGTATTTCTATCAAAATATAACCCTAAATGAGTCCAATTTGTGGACTCACCAACACCCCCAACTTAAACTTTTTTCTTGTCCTCAAGTAAAACTCAAGTTCAGCAGTTTAAAAAGGATGTCTCAAACAGTTCTACGCAAGATGCAATCATAAATGTACACATCAAGCCTCAATTTACTTATGCAAGGATCAATTGTGTACCCAGAGATTCAAGTTTTGACACACCATTACCAAAGATTCTCAAGCTCGCATTACTTGCTTCAAATGCAAGTTTAAGTTCAAAAAAAGCATTTGAATGCCCTCACACAACTGATGATTCCATTCTCACATACTGATGTTAATAATTTAAGGTTCGGGAATCAGATATAACTCTCACTCTAAAAAAGAGGAACACAATGCAGGCTTTCACCCATAGTTTTGCCCGTATTTTCTTAACAACATTTATTTCAGATTTCTCAAGATCATAAAGGTCTTTTTAAGGCTTGCAATGGGGCTGAGTGCAAAGGTATGGTCATTTAGGCTTAGTGAATATGATCCTCAAATGATGTGGTGCCCACGACACTTCCTTTCCTTTTCTCTCAAACAAATTCATTAGTGCTTACAATTTTTCCCTTTATTCACTTTTGCATAATGTGTTGGGGAACACCTTTTTTATTTTTATAATTTTCAAGTTTATTTCACAAATTTTATTTTTCATTCTTTTCTTTTTCTCTTTTCTCTTTTTTTATTTTATATGGAGGGGTTCCATTTTTCTCAACACAATGGGTAGACGGGATCTTTCTTGCACTTTCTTGACTTGCTTTCTCTTTTCACCACACCCCCAACTTAGGCTTTTGGCCTAAGTCGGCAATGCTATTAAGCACAAATCTAGAGGATTGTGGGTAAAGGGTTAAGAGAGGTTATGTTGTTGTCAAGTTTCTTCCAAAGAAAGGTAAGGCTCAAGGAGTGTTCAAGAGAGGTTCACACACTTACAAGGTAGGTCACAAAAGAGGTATATGTCAAATTGGTTTACACTCTTCAAGAGAAAGCTTTACTTAGTCAATAAAACCAATGGGGAATTTTTTAGGTGTTTTCATGCATGGTTCAAGGTAATCTTATCGCACAAGACACCCACATTAAAGTCAAACAAGTCTCCACACTTTTGCTATTGTGCAATGGTCATATAAGATAATCGATTTGACAATTGGCTAATCACAACGAGATGCAAAGAGTTCACGTATTGTCTGTGCAACTTTATTTGGCCTCGTTGTATCCGTACTTTCATGTTCGTGCGATTGCGAGCACTATTCAAGTCATCGGTATTGATCAAAACTGAGACTTAAACTTGTCTAAGAACAATCACATTTTCAAATATATACAAGAGGTCGCAAAAATTTATGAAAAAAATTAAAGTTTTTCGAAAGGGTCAAAATTGTTTTGAAATTATATCAAAAAGGGATCCATAATCCCAATCATCTAAAAAAAGCAGATAAAACAAAATTTAAAAATATCAGCCCAAATAAATATAAACAAAATTAACGTAAACATAGCAGTTGCACACAAAAGGTTGTGGGCCTCACCCCACCATAGTTAAACATTTGGCCTCAAATGAAGAGTATCCAAAAGTAGATATTAGAGAAAAATAGAGAAAAATGTAGAGAGGGATCCTGTCTACTTAGTAGCTTCATCTATCTGAGCTCCAGTGCCCGATGTGTCGGCCTGGTATGGAACAATAGCTTCTGGAGCCAGTAGATTCATAGGCAACTACCTTGCTGGAATTATCCATTCCATGAGCTGCCAAGAAGTAGTCTATTGCTCTAAAGAAGCCACATCTCCATGAGGGAATAGCAGGGTCCTGTGGATTTGTCCTCTTGCTCGAACTGGGTTTTTGGCCCTCGTTATCTATTTTGAGAGGCTTTTTTGCTTTTTGATCCTGAAATTCTTCACTCTAAATTTTCGGGATGACATAATTCTTCCAGCTACTTTAGGTCTGGCCATACCTGCAATAACCTTGAAATAGAGTTAGAACAAAAATATGGAAATTTAGATGCAGAAATGCTTCGCCGAACAATTAGAAAATCGCGCAACTACTTATGTAATGCACATAATATAGTGCCAAGAGGATACCAGGGTGCAAAAAACGAGCAAACAAGAGTCCTTTCGGCAAAGCGCCGAATGCACTTGGCTACTTCAAACTTCTCGCCAAAAGCTACAGAACCTAAAATTCATTTATCATGTAACTACGGGAGAGATGGGTACATAAGGTGAACCTCCGAGTGGTTTGTCGGGCTTGACCCAGCTTGCTAAACATACCAACGTTCCCATTTCCAACCCAACTTCCCAAATTCAACCCCTCATCCCTTAAAAACAAAATCAAATCACGCACTACTCAAATTAATCCTATACCCAGAATAATTATGCACATGCCACACTTTTCATCTGTTTTAATGCACAATTTTCAGGAATCAAACATTTTACTCATTACGGGCAAAATCATCAAACCCAAAACAGGTATATAACAATTGTACCCCTACCAAAGAGATCCAGCACACATCAACAAGATAATTCTATTACATTTGAGAACAAATTTCAATAAAAGGGACTAAGGATGCGGAAACCAACCTTTCGTGCTTATTAGGGTGTATTCGAGATGCTTGGTGGAAAAGCAAACCAAATCCCAACACAAAGCAATCAATCTTAAATGCAATATGGGTGCAAAATTATCAAAGATAGAGGTGAAACTTTGAGTTTGGAGAATGAAAAGTGAGGGAAGCTTGAGGAGTTTAAGAAGCTTAAACCTTTGAGTTAAAAGACGGTCCAGTTCTTTCCCATTCGACGACATTAGTTGTGGTCATCCAACCATTCAGAGACTCGCCGAATCATCGCTTACCGCGCCGAGTTTTACAGAGTTACTAATAAATGTTGGAAATCCAAACGGGAGTGCAGTTTAGGGTTGCCGAAATGGTTGGCAACTCACCAATAGTTATTGGGCTTGCCGAGTTTTATAGACTCTAGCTTAGAATTGCCTTGAGTTTAATGGCAGACTGGATCAGGGTTGCTGACATATTCAACCACCCACTGATTGATACTTTTTCTTGTGAAACACTGTCTTTCCTAATACTCGCCACACCTCATCCTGCATAACCAACACACTATTATTTTATCAAAATAATCATAAAAGACAATAAAAGGTTTTAGGTTGCATACCAAACAACGCCTTAGTTATCATCGTGGCACGACACAAGTCCTCTCATTCGTACTTCATTTTTGGGGTCGACCTTAGTATTACTAAGCGTCCCTACATGCTTAGTCAGGTTGAGATGATGTAGCTCATAGGTCATGAAATACTCAAATAGTCGGATAGATCTTGAGTGAGAGACAACCATTTGATTCAATACTTGAGTGCTCTATTTTATTTCCTCCAACCTTCTATCCTTCTTAGTGACCTTTTGGGGAATGGTTGAGAGCATTCCTTCGATACGCTTGCTGTCGTTGTACTTTGGTCGTCTTCTCTTATATGACACAAGTACTTTTACTTTTTCTTGCATTGGACCTCCATCTCAATTAGTCTTTTGGCCAACTCATCCACCAGATTTATTAGTGTGGCCAGCATGAAGTCCTTCTCCACTTCTTTGTTTTCTTCAGCCATGTGGTCGAGCAACTGAGCTGCTATCATGTAGGATTGCTTTGAAATCCCTCTCAGAACTAGTTGATCAATTAACATTTTATTTCCGGTACTGAGACTCCTATAGAAACAATCCAGAAGGATTATGTCAGGGGTGCCATGATTTGGAACCTGAATTATTAACTCTTTTAACCTTGCCCATGATATATAAATTTGTTTGCCCTCTAATTGATTGAAGGTTAGTATCTGATCTCGGCACCTCATGACTTCTAACATAGGGAACTCCATGAGCTTGTGTGTGCTTACTCAACTTACTTACCCATGTTTACAGAGCATAACCCAACAAATAAAAACTAAAAGTAAATTAAGTAAAACTACAAATAATTAAGAATGAAAACTCTACTTACTACATCTTCTCACGTAACACCACTCCCGTCAGTGGTGTTATTTTGATGTTTTGCGTAATCACGACACAACTTCCAGTAAGAGTGTCTACGATCATGCAATAGTATAGTAACCCAACCAAGGGTTGGGGTCGTGTCCCAAGGGAGTGGTAGTGAGAATTTATAGAAAAGTAAAATTACATTCTAACTAGTCGTACCTAAAGACATTAACAAATAAAAACATTATAAATCTAAGATGGGGTGACACAAGCGTCAAATATTAATGAGGGGTTTTGTCACTGGTAGTAAAAACAACGAAATTAACAAGAAAACTAAATCAAGAGGGGGGAATTCTTGGAATGTGATAGGAACACGGGTTAAGCTAATTTTTTGGGTACATGATTCTCATAGGAGATTTATAGAATAATTGTGACTAGGCTAAGCATTAAGGGGATAAGCTCTCTCTCGAGCAACTTACCCCATTTCAAATGTGTTTCTCTCGACACCCACTTGCCGCATGAAGACTAGCCTACGCCTTAACCCACTCACTCTCCCGAGCTGAGTGTGTAGGAATGAGACTAGGGCTCACTCTCTTGAGTTGAGCCTCATGTTAACCCACTTCCACGTGCCATCAATTTAGTAGTCTTAGTTTTACGACTTCTCTCTCGAGCAAGCCAAAAACACATAAATAGACTTGTATTTGCAAATATGAATTCATTATATTCATCCACAACTACTAAACGAAATCACAATTAAACTACAATTAATATATCAGAAAGCAAGACCAACAAAAATCTTTACCCATATTAAATGAGCTTGCATTCAAATGGGTATGATTTAATTCTTGTTACATGCCAAGAATGAAGAAATCAAAAGACCCAAGTCCAAATCATCAGAGTTGAACCCTTTTTGTCTTCAAGTTCTTCTCCCAAAAACCCTCTAAACTTAGAGCTCAAAAACTTAGATAAAAACTGGAAAAATGGTAATTATGTATTCTAACTATAATGGTTATCTCTAAGATAAAACACTCAACAAGTATTTATAGTTCTCAAAGATTAGTTCTGCAGCGGGATACATAGTGGCATTAGTCAAAAGCACTGAACAAATCAACAATTTGTGCTTTGATTAGTTCATCACCGTCTTGCGCGTAGTCCAAGCATCTCCGTGTTCTGGATCTCTAGGCGATAAGGCACTGCTTCACAAAAATTCTCGGTGATGCGCCAACTGATTCTTTCTATTGTTGATTTGATCCTGTCCTTTAAGGCTCAGAACACTGGAACAAAAGTTATTCTTCAGACTTATCGGCGAGTCACCAAGTTGACTCAGCGATCTTGAGGCCTCCATTTCTTTGCTCTTCTCATCCTTTTTGCTGAGTAGTGTCCATGATTTGACTCACATATCATCTAATCTAGGGATAGGATGATGATACTTTACCGTGATCTTGTTGATGTCCCGATAATCAACGCGCCATGTTTTGCCTTTCCTTAGAACCCAGAGAACTGAAACGACACACAAACTTATACTTTCTCTCACATAGATCTTGTTGAGGAGTTCCTTAACTTGCCTCTATAACTCTTTGGTGTCCTTCATATTACTTTGATAAGCCGACTTGTTTTGCAATTTTAAGCCCGACACAAAATCAATATGGTGCTTAATTCCCCAAAGTGGGGGTAATCCACTTGGCTGTTCCTTTGGGAAGACATCCTCATAGTCCTTCAAAATAAGGGAAATAGAACGGGAAAGGTAAGAATGATATTGGTTAGTTTGCAATACATGATCTCTATGTGTGATAAGGATCAAAGAACTTTCGGCCTCCACTCCCTTCTTTTATATCTTTGTACTTAGTCAACAACACTTGGTTTTTACCCCTCAACTTCCTCCTTTCTTTCTTTGCATTGCCCTCAACCTCCATGTGTTCCTCTTCACTCTTTCTTTTCTCCCTTATCTCACTCATGTTTTGATACACTTTATTGACTTGAGAGGGTGACATAGGATAAAGGAAATAATTATGATCATCCAACACAAGTGAATATTTGTTGGTTCTCCCCTCATGTTTGGTTGAACAATCATATTGCCAAGGTCTTCCTAGTAACACATGACAAGCTTGCATTGGGACCACATCGCATAAAATCCCATCTTAGTACTTCCTAATTTTGAACTTGATCAACATTTGTCTATGAACCCTTAATTATATACACTCTCTCAACCATTGAAGCTTGTAAGGTGTAACATGCTTACTGGTAGGAAGTTTCAGGAAATCCACTAAAGCGGTGCTAGCAATATTTGCACAACTCCCAATATCAATGATCAAGGAACACATATTATCTTTGATGGGGCACTTGGAGTAGAAAATATTCTTTATTTGACTTGGATCATCCATGGCCTTACTAACCATCACTCGCCTCACCACATACATGGGTACAATAAGCTCTCTTTCTTGAGGCCAAGCTTCTTCAATTGGGGACTTCCTCATCAAACCATTACGAACGACGACATATTTTCCCTCATATGGATCTTGTTCCTCATATTCATCACCTTAAAATTCATCCTCTTCTTGGGTTTATTCTTCACAACCCTCTTCTTGATCTACCCCTTCACCAAGATACGATTCCCCATATTGAACGGGAACACTCAGCCGATTGGGACATTCAAACATCATATGAACCCATCCCCTACACTTGTGACATTGAATGCCTTTGGAAAATTTTATTGAGTCCTTATTACCTTCTTCTCTTGGGGGTTGGACGGGGGGGGGGGGGGGGGGGACTTATATGTGTTTCCTTCAAAGAGTTTTTTCTTATAAGGATTCTTGGAATCCTTATTTTTGTTCCAACCCGAAGATGTTTGATTTCCCCCCTTGTTCTTACTCCAAGAATTTGAAGACAAAATACCCTTGTACTTTGGTACTTTCTGCTCTTTGAGTTACCTCTTTACCTCAATGGCCGCTTCGAAGATGTAATTCAAGTTAGCAAACTTGTGAATAGTCATTTTAGAAGAGATCTCCTTCTTCAATCCTACCTTGAAACGAATAACGAAATGCTCTCCATTCTCGATGTAGTATAGCTTCAAGATGAAATTTTGGAATTCATCATAGTAAGTCACTTTTTGTAAATGAAAAAATAAATAAAAATTAAAAGAAAGCAACGGACAACGTCAAATTTTCCAAAAAATAATTTATTTTTTTAAAAAAGTGATGCAATCCATCGCTTTGTGGCGACATTGTTTGTCACTTTTTGAAAAGCGTCGGCCAAAAAGCGGCAAAATTGACTGTGTCACTTTTCTGTCGATTTACACAAAAATAGTGACGGAGTACGTCACTTTTTGCTGTCATTTTTTGACAGCTTTTAAGTAGTGCTGAATGCTCAACTTTTGTTCCCATAGGTTTGGAACATGAATCATAAGTAAAAAATTATAATTTAAATTACATTTTGATCACCCCCTCTTTTTTATTAACAATCAAATGAAAACAAACACGGTCATAAATCTTGCTTATTGGGTCTAATATGGTTTGAAGGCTTTAGCATTAACAACCACTTAAAGTTGTTTGCATAATTCATTTGAACACCTTAATTGAGGCTCGTGTCTATTGGACACCTTTCTTGTTCAAAACATCTACCTATTAAACACTTTTTATGATACAACATCATAAGTGTATTACACCCTTGAGACGCGCGTGAAAAAACATTACTTACAAGCCATTCACATATTAACATGTCAAAATTTTAAGAGATGAGAAATATTCTAAACATAAAAAAAAAAAATCATTAGCCCAATCTTCCTCCTAAAAATTCCACACCACCTTAATCTTCCCCCTTTCCTCCATCCCAATATTCCTTCTGCCACCATCCCATCCTCACCCCTTTTTATAATCTCCTTCATTTTCCCTTTCTAATATCATTCCGCCATTATCAATACCATCATCGTTATCTTTATCGAAAAACTACCTATTAAACAAATGACAGTCAAACCAGGAAATTCAAAAGAACTGGTATAAATCTGAAAAATTTTAACTTAAAATTTTAAAAGAGTTAAAGTTGTCGAAGGGAATTTATTCAAAAAGAATAAAAATTAGATTGGGTCAAAAATTGGAAAGATTCGGTGAACCTCCATTTTTTTCGGCAAGACTATATTATACAAATCTATTTTTTTTGAAACTGTTAAAGATTACAAACCCTAAAGAGCCCTTAATATAAAAATTGTCAACAAATCTTAATTGTTTTGAGGAAGAGAATGAGATCGGAGAAATGATAGTTATGGTGGTGATGAAAATCGTCAAAATGGAATACAAGAGAGAGGGTAAATGACATTTATGGTGTTGATCACAGAAATAAAGGGTGGACAGACTGTGGTAGACGAACTAGTGGAGAAATTGTGGTGGGCGGCTGATTCCTATCGAAAGGTTTTGCAGGTGGGTGGGTTGTATAGGGCTAACTTTTACTTTTCTATTATTTTTAATTATTTAAAAAAAAAATTATAATATTTTCTTGAATAATTTTTTGAATCCAAATAACACATGTCACAATTTAATTCGTTATTGTATTATCTCATCGACAGTGTAGCTCACACACTTTAAATTTTTGGTTGATTATTAAAGACATGTAAAAAATGTATCAATTTTGAGGGGTAGAGGTATACAATATGTACAAACATTAGTTGAGGTGTTCAAATGAATTATGACAAAATTAAGAGTATTAGTTGATACTTCTCTCTAGACTTTGTTTGATGCTTTATTTTTTGTTGTTTTTTTTCCTTCATATTTCTTGATCTATTCAAAGGGGAATGTGAAGGAGGAGGAGAAGTTTTTGTTAGTTTTTGAGTCTTAGTTTTAGTTATTTATTGATGGATTAAATGAGGTGAAATAGTGGAAATTAATTATGATTATTCCCTAGCTACACCACTTTTGTTATTCGCTACCAGCTACATCACAACTTATCTTAAATTAATCAAGTTAGAAGGTGAGCAAAACTCATCTTTATGTTTTGGCGTAATACATAATTTGATCTCATACATTCATATTATGTATATCATTTAGCTTTGTTTATGATACTTCAATTTATATTGAAGTTAACAAGTATATATATGTGTTTTACGTGACAATTTGTGTATTAATTAAGCTACATAGAACATTTTTGTTTAGTTGTTTAACTTTATACAAATTTGATTGTCTATTTATATATACACTAAGTTAAAAGCAAGAGCGCGCGCACACACACACACATATATAATGTTTTCCTCCTTTATTCATATGGCTTGATATCAAAACTCAATAACATAGAACTACACAAGTTTGAGTTCCATGTTTCTTTGTCTTCTAATAACTGATATATCTATCGATTTTATCGTTTAGAGCTTATGTACCCCTTGTAATGAAAGTGACTCATATATACTCCTATTGTTATAAAAATGACTCACTGTAGACACATAAATTTTATTGTATTAAATTCATACAGAATTTGAATTAAATCCATCCTCATTTGGGCTGAATGATTAATTTGGGCTTTAGAAATAAATAGTCATTTTATTAAATTCAAATCCAGGGCTCATTTCACCTTGAAGAACAAACTCATGCTACGTGTCACAGTGACTAGGCATCCAACACCAATAAGGCAATGCCACGTGTCCAAATGAGGTGGTAGTCCCGTCAAACGTAAGAACCAATCATAATCCGCCAAGTATCAAAATGACATCCTTTGACCAATCACAAGCAACCTTGTCCACCCTACAACTATTAATAGGGGATGTACATGACATTATAGGGGGCATAAAGAAAACTCTTCAACAATATATGAGAAATCTACAAGATCAACTACATAACTCTTTGAATGAGTGATCAACAAATTTCTTCTCGGAGATCGACTTGAAATGACGAAGAGATTTTCGACGTTTCCGTAGATCGAAACATCTCAAAAAGTTCTACATCATCCAACAATTTGAGAAGTACGCTACTGAAGGCCCTCAAATATTGGAGAAGCTTAAGAGAGAAGAATCAAGAGAACAACATAACTGTACGTATAATGATTCATCACTAAAATTACATTTTTCTTTTATTTATTTTGCTTGCAGTCAATTTTCAATGCTTAAGGAAATTTTTTGCGAACAAATTCGGCATGCCTAGTGGGACCGATAATGCTCTTCATCTCTTTCTATTGCAAACCAAAAACTACAAAGTCAAATACTACAATGACCTTCAAAATGAAGTATTAATTTTTCTTACAAATACTCTTCTGATGTCGTATCTATTGATCTTAGTCATGTTGTCCTAATTACTGGGCGTAAGTTCAAGAACAGTGGGCTAGATGAATCTAAATACTTCACTTTTTTGGAGGCGATGAAAAACAACAACTCACATACGATGGCCATAAGTGCAACACTTGGGGACAATCTTTCATCCGTGTTCTTTGGAGAATTTTCTCAAATTGGCTCCAACATTGGTGTTTCAGAAGATTAAATGGATTCTCCAACTTCAATGAATGTCAATGTCAAGACCCTAAAAAATGAACTAAGGTGTCTAGAGGCTCCCATGTGCCTAAAATGGTTATTGACATGTTAATTAACTGTTTTAGAGCTTGTAAGATTGATTTGAAATGATTTAGAGGTCAAATATCTAAGAACGACCAAGACGTTTGAAAGTTGGACTTTAGATGTACTAGTATGTTCTAGTGTGCTTCATATGTTTTATGTGTTGTTTGGGGTCTAAATTGATAGGTAATGATCTTAACTAGTATATGGACATATTTAGGTTTGAAACGTCCGGTCACGACTCCCCACGGACCACCAAAAGGGTCCTTGAGGAAGACCCAAAATATGGCAGTGGACTTCATAGGCAGTGTGCAATCGATGACTCAAGGAACAATGGCACGTTTCTTCATCGACACCCCCTAGATTAAGGCGTTGATCAATACTTAGAAGTGTGAGATCATCCCCCCAAAATGGAGCCTCAGTCACCATCGATGGATGTGCAGTACGGCACCGTCATTTCATCAACGGTCCATTGTCATGCACGTCGATTGGACCTGCAACATTACTGCCTGCACGCTTCCAACTCAAAGAGGTGAACGGGAAATTCACCCCATGTCCTAATTAAACTATAGATGGTTAATTTAGGTGTATTTAGGTGTTTTAAGTTAGTATATAAGCCTTAACTCTAATTTAGAACTCACTCTTCAAAATCAAACCTTTCCCTCCCTAATATGAAACCCCAAAACCTCCATTGGAGACCAAGCTCAAGAACAAGCTTTGAAGGTGGATTCTTGGTGCATTTTTCTCCATATTTCGTGGCTTCTCTTGTATAAGGTATGGTAATTATTCATCCTTAGTTAATCTTCCATCTAAGGAGTCCTTTCAAAGAATTTTCAAACATGACTCTAAACTCAAAAATCCTATCTTTCAATCTAGCCATGGATAATTCTTAAAGTGATTTATAAAGAATTCTAATGGTGAATATGTTATAAGTCTATGGTTTTAACATGATTTTCAATTCAATTCCATGAAGAACCCATGATCTCCTTATTCTCTCAAATTATGATACGTTATGGGTCTTGTGATCTTGATTAGATTATGATTCAATTGTTATTAGATTATAGTATATTGATTAATCCTAGTGTTATCTATATCAATTGATTATGAATTATGGAGAATTGATCAATAATCATCATTATCTTAGATATTTGGTAAGTTGACCTGTTTCTTCTAATTAGCTTAGAATGTACATTGAATTGTGATAATTGGTATGGTCCACTTATGGTGACAGTGTTTACATTCTTGTACATTTATGTGTTATGATCATGACCTTGAAGGCGTTAGATGCAAAATTAATTGGTATGATGATTCTATGTTTAGGAAGTTGAAGGTTGTAGCCTTGATTCTAGTATCATGTTCTATGTGAATTGATGTTATGTGAAGTTACATATATAGTCTTCCACACTGTTGCATGATTTAGGTGTGGATGATATTGTATATATGTGGATGACATGTCAGGGTTAGGTGTGGTCTATATGGCTAATGATGATGAATACTCTTGTAGTATGACCTCTACCTATATGAACCCTATATGGATGTGTGATCAAATTATGCTAGGAGTCTTCTATTCTAATGTTGAACATGCTCTTGTCTCCTATGATGTAATGTGAGTTTCTGTAGTCTATAGTCCTTAATACTCTATATATGTATGACTTGAGACTTGAAGAATATTGTACATGTGTTGCGATCTTTAGAGGGTGACTTCCTCAATGTTATGTTGTAGCTATTATGTGATCATGTTGACTAATGTACACACTTCATGCATGTCTATGAATAGGATAGATGCATGATGACTAAGGAAAGGATAGTTCTCCTATGCATCTTACCTATTTCTATGCATGTAAGTATATGATTAATGAAGTTATGAACATGTGTGACTAGAGGTGTTATGTGAAAGTAGATCTCTCATTGTATGCACACACACATGATTGTAGAATTATGTGAAAGTACATACTCACATAATATATGTTCTATGATGAAAGGAAATTCTCATCCTAGAAACCTTTGAGCTACGTTGTATGAGGGAGCAAGTCTCTAAAGCCTAATCTCATGAATTAAATGATTTAAAGGCTTAAAGATGGTTAAAACAGAGAGTTTAAGAATTAGGACCGAGTGGATATGTACAACGAGGACAAGACCCTCCCGCTAATGCAATAGTCCAAGTCATTTAAAGTGAATTACTCATGAGATGGAAGCCTTCCCGCTAATGCAATAGGTCGGGTTTCTAGAAGCAATCACACTATCCCTTAAACTACGTGCCCCCGTAGGTTATAGCTATTAGATCCGCCTATATAGCTATGTACAATTGGTTACAACTTAGGCAAGTGTTAACCCTCTCTTTTCGGTGTGGGAGGAGAACACCGGATTCCATGTAGCTCACATGGTCAATGTTAGTTATGGCTATGTCTCCCAAAGTAAAAAATGAACTAAGATAAGATTTTGGACTCTTATTACAACTCCTTGAGGAGGTTACTTAGTATAGGTAGGACTATGGACCCTACCCATGCATTACACTAGTGAACTCCAAGAAAGGATAAGATTAGTACTTGTATGAAAGTAAGACTTATGTTATGTATGTATGAATTGTATGAATGCATGTTCAATATTTTGCTATGTCAAGACATGAAGTATGATTATGTATGTGAATTGCATTTACGACTTTTGAATGAGTTTACTTATTATATGTGGGGGTATGAGACTCCATGTGTACATTGCACAAGTAAGATTGTGAAGGGGTTATGATGGTGGTTTACCTATGATATGTACTAAGTATATTATGACTAAAGTTGTAGTAAATGCATGAGTCGTTTCATGATGTTATGAAGTTTGTGACCTTATGTGGAGTGATACATGAAGGTGTTGTTATGACTTGTTGAGTATGATATGCCTAGTCTAGGGTGACTTCTTAGGTACACTTGGTGGAAGTAGTGGTATGGGATGCTACCTACACATTGCACTAGTGTGACTTAGGGGTTGTCTTAGGTGATGGTTCTTATGTGAAGTTTATGTCTATGATGTGCCTATAACCTTATGATTATATGTTATTGTGTTAATGAAGCAAATTAATGATAGATTAGTTTAGGTGACTTCAAGGTGATACATCGTACTAAGTACACTTGAGGGTTGCTTAAGGATAGAAGTAAGATAAAAGAGAGGTAATGTGTACTATGTATTGAATATGCCTCAAAGTATGATAAATGGCTTTATGTGCTATTATGAGTAGTGTACATGTCTATGATGTGTGTGAACTATATTGTGGCTATATGTGCCAAAGTTCATGAAGCTTATTAAAAGGCATGTTGCATGATTTCAAATGAAATGTCCTCTTTAAATGCTGTTTTTGCATGGTTGCCATACTTAGTGCATTCTTGTACTAATACGATTCTTCTTAATCTTTTTACACAAAGTGTTGGTGGTGATGGCTAGAGGATATCTCCTAAGTGAAGAGATTGTATAGATCTCCCAAGTTCCAGTAAACGGATCCTTATGATTCAGGGATTGCCTATGTCAAGATGCTTTTTAAGTTTATGTAATAGCTTAGACTTATATTTTATGTTGTTAAGGGTCGTGTCCCTATTCTACTCTATTGAGTTTGAGTCTAAGTTGGCAAAAGAGACTTAGAGTCTAACTATGTACTTATGATATTTTATATATGAGAAGTTATGTTCTAACATATGATGTGCTATGAAAGGTTTTAAATTTTCCGCTATTTTTATGATTATGCGATGAATGAATGCTAAGAGGCTTGTCTTAGATCTCCGAGAGGTCGACGACGCCGTGTTAGTTCTAGGGGGTGCTCCCCGGTCGTGACAGACAATGCTTTGATGGCTAACTCAACCAAAATGGACAAGAAGTTTGCAATGATGGAGGAAACCATTGAGGCCTTGAGAAATCCGTTGATTACAAATATCTTCATATTGCTCAACTTATGAACAAGTTGGATACCATCACACCTAGAGAGTCAAGTTATGTCTCCACTTGTCAACCTGGTTTTGATTCATGAAATAAGGATGTTGAGGAATCTCTATCGAATTCAAAATTTCAAAAGGAGAAACAATCCGCTTCAGTTGCAGCACTATCTGTCCAACAGTTTCAAGACATGATAATGAATACTATCAGGGCTTAATATGGCAGAACACTACATAGTTACTTGTATTACTCAAAGCCATATACTAGAGGGATTGATTGTTTATCAATTCCAACAAACTATCAACCATCAAAACTACAACAATTCTATGGCAAAGGGAACCCAAGGAAAAATAACACTCACTTTGTTGAAACTTATTGCAATCCTGGAACACATGGTCACCATAACTGGTCTTGGCCCTCTTTGTCTCCGTAGACTTTCACGTAAGTTTCTCCTCTTAGATTTGTGGAGTGATGAGTCGGGAATTTTGACTTATTTAGGGCTTGTTATTCAATGAATTAGTATCCTCAATGCCTATTTTATGTTACTATATGTCAAAGTGTTTACTTGCAGTAATGAATGATCACGAACAAGAAGTGGACATTACGTTGCAAAAAAGAGCGATAAAGTTGGAAAATATTAAGAAAAGAAAAGTTAGCGCTCACAAAACTACTCAACGACTAACCATGTAAGCCTACAACTCACCAAACTTTCTATCAAAAGAGCCCATGAACCAAACCAACTCGGTGACTAAAAAGGCATTTTGGCAACGCGTCAAATGGAACAGAGAGCATGAATTAGCTCGGCTAAGTTTACAAAGCAATTGAGTGAAGAAGTAACATAAAAAGACGAGAGAAGGAATTTGTGGGCAGATCGCTGAGTCATTCAACGATCCCGACTAATTTCGCTCCCCATGTGGGGAAACTTTAGGAAATTTTTGGAAATGTATAATTAATTTTGGGAGAGAGAAAACATATTCAACATAGTTTTGGATAGAGTTTTACATACTTTGACAAGGACTTAAGATTTGTTTCTTAATTTTGGCATTCAGTCTTTGGGATTCTCTCAATTCGATGGAACATCATTTTGGTAATTATTTCTTGCTCTTCATTATGTGTAGCTAAAACCCTTTCCTTAGGGGTGTGACTATGTAATCGCCTTCATATTAGCTTATTGGTATTGATTAATTGCTAGTTCTACTATTGTTTTGAAATGGGTTCAATTATTTATTCATGTTTTAATTAATTAAGTGAAGTTGCAAATTTAGTTCTAATTCAACACTAGATTCTCTCTTGTGAAAGTGGTTTAGAGTAGAGTAAATGATTAATAATCATATTGTTATACGTCTTTAGTGCCTAGCTTGGTAAAGTGGGTTGTGTTAAGAAATTGGGTTGTTTCGTAATGCTAACCTTGTTGAAGTTCTAACGAAATCACTTGAAGCATAATAACCAATTAAAAATGTGTATTATATCTACAACCTATCCTACCCATTGAGAGCCAAAAATGTCGAGCAACTGTTAATTACCCATTAGGCAAAATGTGTAGTCTATTGCTGACACACCCGTAAGGCCATCTTTATACTTGATCAAAATCTGTGCTATTCATTTCCGATAACAATCGGTACTAAATTCACCCTTTAATATTGATAATGAAAACTCATCGATTTAACTTTATGTTACGTAATCTATTACTTCTACAAAAGATTAGAGAATTTCTACACTTCATAATTGAATTCTTTACAGTATCACTCCTTGTGGAATCGACCCCAACTCATCATTGGGTTTATACTTAGTAGTGACCTCCTACACTTTGAATTATAAAAGGTGTAGTTGATTTTTATCATTGAGAATGAACCATAAGACATGAAATGTCCATATACTAATAAGCATGGCGTAAGACATTCCTTAAGCACCATTCCGTACGCTTCCAAAACAAACTTACTCATCTTTGCCCTAGGATCGACAACCATTGAAGGAGCATATTAAGACAATTGTGTAAACTTAAAAGCATACTACTTCACACTCATATTTCCTTGATGAAGGTTGATGAATTTAAGTACCTTTTCCTCCATCATCTCAAAGGGAAAGAACCTATCGAGGAAAGCAACCTTAATTTTTCCCAATCAAAAGGACACGTATCAACCATTCTCTCTTCCATCAATTTGTTGAACCAAACTTGAGAAAAACCACTAATTTCATAAGAAGCCAATTCTTCATTTTCCACTCCAGTCACTCCCATGACCATCGAAACCTTATGCATCTCATCAATGAACTCTTGAGGATCTTCTTCAACTGTATAACCATGAAACAATAGAGGATTAACTCTAGTGAAGTTCCACACTCAAGATGTCGTCATATAATGGACACTCAAATGTCGTTCTTGAAACAAATTAAAGGGACATTGGTCATTGTCAATAAAAATCCTACAATGCGTCAAGGTTGAATTCCACGGGGAATGGTATGTAGTAGAAAATTTCTATCAAGAAACTTGAATTTAAAATTACTCACTTGTAATAGAAAGAACAATTGGGTGGATCATTTTACCAATTTAATAGAAAGCTTCCATTATCAATTATCACAATTTAATTAAAACTTAAGAGAATTTAAGAGTTAATAAGAAATTTAGGGATACGGTGGTTGGAAATCGATGTCAGTTAGGGATAATTATGATGCTCTATAGTGATTACCATTCATGAATAGGCTAGGTAATCTTCAATGACGCTAATCATCTTTCCATCTCAAAGCATATATGCATAGAATCTCTTTTGAGTCTCATCTAAATGTCAAACTAAACAACCTAATACCTTACTCTGTTCTTTCTTACGATGCTGAAACAAGGAAAAGAGATATGTCCCATAACCTATATTTTAAAACAAGTTACTTAGATCAAACCTAAATTTTTAGTATTTATAAACTAATTACCCACTCCAATTAATATCTTACGAGCATCGACTAGAGATCGGAAGTAGGAATTAAAATTGCAACCTTAACACATAAATACACCATTCTAATTAGCCCAAATTCATGTATGAACATCGGCAAAACAAACAATAATACAATACACACTACATGAAATAAGAACCCAACCCCACAATTTCACCCTTAGATCTTGGAGTTTTAGCCAACCATCACAAAAGTAAAGAAAATATATCTTTCATGAAAGAAACCACGAGTAACATGAAATCAAACAATTACAAGTAAACCCACATTGGGTATAACTTCAATTTATCAATTCAAGAGACAAGTTTTGAAACCCCAAAAGCTAGAAAGTGTTCTTCACAAAGATCAAGTGTTTTCTCTCTTTATAATTCAAAACTCTCTACTATGGAATAATAATATTAAACTGGGACTCTCAATTTTTTTCCTCCTTTGGTCTGTTTATATTTCTCCAAAATTTTCCCCACAACCCAATGCGCATCCCATTCGGCGATATTAGTCGGGATCAACGAGCTCGTTTGGCGAATCGCCTCATGTGCTTTAGCTCGCCTTTCCATGATCTAGGCTTTTAGGGTTTGAACCTCAGCCGACGAATTTATTTGAGTTAGACTTTCACATTTGATGCATAGAAGAGTACCACCTTGGTTCACCTTTCAAGCATTGAACTTTTCTCCTTGCACTGTCACTTTTGAAGATAATCAACAAGGTCACCTTTTCATTCTGCGCTCGCCTTATCCAATGGAGTTCACTAATCTAATTCAATAGACAAGCGTTTTATGCAATGTCATTTTTGGGTGAGATCATGCCTGCTTTCTCAATTAGCGATCAACAATATATAGTTTGTACTTCATTTGGCATTTCTGGACATTCTTTCAAACATCAATCCTTGCCTTGTCTATTTGCCTTTGTAGCTGCAAAACATCAATATTTTTGTAATGATCTGAACCTTCTTTATTTAAAAAGGAAAAAAAATCATTAAAACATCTTGAAACTGTCCCGCTACAGTGGGTTAGATGCCGCTAGCCGGTGGTTCTGCCGCAGGTTAAGTTGCCACTACAACGGGATATGCGAGACAGAACGTTATTGCGAGAAATCCTATTTTATCTATCTTCCTAACATACTTAGAAAAGTCATAAATTACCCTAGAAACCATATAAAAGCCATTCTAAACTTGGAAAATAAGGAGAGCAACTTTTCTAGCATGGGGATGGTAGAATCTTGCAAATCCTGGGCCAAATTCACCGTAGAGAGTCTAGAAATGCGGGAAACGAAATCAAAAACCTTGTGCAACTGCTTTGCGCCCTGGTATGTTAGGTTTTATCCATTTAGTAATTGTAAATCTGTTTTTCCTATGTAATGTATGAAATCAATAATATGGATTTTGTGTAAACCTTCGTGCACCTAGTGAATTCCGTGGAGAAATTATTATAGTTCTACGTAATTGGGTTAGTACATAAGTAGATACTTTGATGAACTTTCAAGATTTCTGGATTTTTTTCTTTAATACAATTGCTTAAAAAATAAGGCTTTCCGGTAAAGTGGAACAAAATTTGGTGTACTCTATGTTCGATATAGTGAAGTCTTTACACTTTGGAAGGTTAGTAAATTAAGATTAAACACTAATAATGAACCCTAATAAAGAATTAGGGCTGAACTTGTTCCAATTGTATGTTAGGAATGCAGGAGAGATTTGTAGGTGATGGTTGTGATTTCATGTTGGTGTGATATATGATTGTAATTGCACCATTTTAATGCATATGTATATGTAAATATTGCAATATTGTTCACACTTGTTGTAAATTAGATAGTTGAATGATGTAGCCATGAAATCATGATGTAAAAGCATAACTTTGGGATCAGATTGCCACGTTCCGGCAAGCTAACTATTTGAGTTTGGATTCCGCCCTAAGACCGGCCTACTGCTGCCTTCTTGTTGACCCGGTAGAATATCCTCCACTCTGAGATGATCTATACCCCAATATTCAGTTGTATTCCCTGTATAACACACGCTACCACAAGAGATTGGGGAAATGTAACATCGATATGATTGCCCGATGGACGGATCCTCCTAGACACCTTGTGTAGCCACCATTTAGCATTCGGTTACCAGCCCACAGTAGTAATTCCCTCGACAATTGCCCAATAAATTGATCCTGCTCTGTAGGTTCCACTAGGGTTTCCGTTATCCACCTTAGATCCATCTCCCTTAGTCGGTCCTCAAACACATAGTTTGGGACCTCTGGCACCTCCAGTGCCTCATTAATAACAGTGGAATTCAACGGAATGTAGACTCCCCATACGCGAATGATAAAATGAGGATCCTCTCAGTAAACAGTAGGAAGGACGACATAAAGCTCCCTCACCTAGGTAGAGCATGAACTCAGGGGCGACTTAGTCAACAGAAGCCACCCACACTCGGCCAGACAAGCCTAAAAGATAGGAGCCTTATCCTTCGTCCTTATGTAGCACGAATGCCCTCTCGCAAAAGAACCATGTTGTGTGGTAGTCATGGTATCTCTCCGGACTAGCAACATCACAAAACCGGGCAAAGGGTAAGTTCTTGTCGTTGTGTCCATCCATTTAGAGAGATTGCAATGAGTTAACATCAATCAGGACAATATAGACTCGTCGGTTAAGGCTAGACAAAGAAACAGAAATTTTTGTAACCTCTCCTAACCTAGAGAGTATTTTACCTTAGCCTCCCCTAGCCTTAAAGCATAGTGCCTATTTCATAGTTTGCATGTTAACCTCTCCTAACCTAGAGAGTATTTTACCTTCCCATAGATTCGAATTAATTAAGAGGTCCTCATTATTTATAAATTCCATGTTAGGCCACTTCAGTAGTCAGGATTGTACCTAAACTAGAACGTATAATGACCTAGCACTAGTCGTTCGGGGACGAACGAGGGGTAAATTGTCATATACTGTAATGAACCAAACCATCGTTATTTAGAAAGGATAAAAATCCATGATAAATCTGGACCCTGTCCCACTATAGTGAGATAGATGCCGCTGGCACGGCGACGTTGTAGCGGGATAAGTTGCCGTTACAGCAGGATAGGTGAGGCAAAACATAATTGCGAGAAATCATTTTTTCTCCATCTTCCTAAGATACCTAGAACAGTCGTAAATTATCCTAGAAACCTTCAAAAAGCCATTCTAAGCTTGGAAAAGAAGGAGAAGGAGTTTTCTTAGCATGGGAATGGCGGAATCCCTTGAATCCTTGGCCAAATACACTGTAGTGAGTCCAGAAAAGCTGGGAACGAAATAAAAAACCCTGTGCAACTGCTTGTCACCCAAGTAGGTTAGGTTTTATCTATTGAGTACTTGTAAATTAGTGCTTACCATGTAATGTATGAAATCAATAATATGGATTGTGTGTAGACCTTCGTGCACCGAGTGAATTCTGTGGAGAAATTGTTATAATTCTACGTAATTGGGATAGTACTTAAGTAGAGACTTTTATGATCTATGAAGGTTTCCAGAATTGTTTCTTCAATATAATTTCTTCAAAAATAAGGGTATCAAAGTTTATGGTATACGCTATGTTCGATCTAGTGAAGTATTGAAACAAAGAGAGGTTAGTAAATTAGGATTAAACCCTAATGATAAACCTTAATAAAGAATTAGGATTGAACTTGGTGTAATTTTATGTTAGGAATATATGAGAGATTTGTAGGTGATGGTTGTGATTTCATGTGTCACACCCGGGTCCTAGACCCTAGATGAGACCGGCGTCGTTAACCTCTCAGAGGTCGTAGACAAGCCTCTTCTTAGCTTTCATCACAATCATACAGTTAAATTAAGCAAAAACATTTAAAACTTTACTGAAGTGTACTTAGACTTCATATAATTCGTGCATAAGAGTGATATACAAACGGCCCAAAATAAACAACCATCTATTAACAGATTGAACATTTGAAAAGAAGAATTCATAATATCATTAATAGTTGCCAAATCGGCCTTAATACAAAAGCTTGAACAAATGTTTGAAAGAAAACGCTAGGGACAACATCCACTAGCTATGTCTAATCTACTAAATCTAGAAAATAAAGCGTAGGAATCCTCGAACTCAAGAGGACCTACCAAAGTCTGGAGGTACTAGTCCAAACAGCTTCAACTGATCTTCAATCTTCTTCAAGGACCTGCACCTATAGAAAGAGTAATTGTATATGGGTTAGTACGCACTTGTAATAAGTATGGGTGTATGCACATAAACAGATAAGGACTATGCATGATCAAGGAAAGCTCTTCCTATAGCAACATGCCATTTTTGGAAAGTGAAGTCACTTCACTTTCCTAATTCGTTATTTATGAATCGTGCTATGAATATGACATATTTTAATGAATTTAAAGCACACAACTCATTTTCTATATGAACATAAGACCTTGGAATCATGAACATAATTTTAGAACAACTCAAGCAAAATTTAATATTTTTGCTCCCCTTAGGCCGAGAGATCCCTCTCCCAGACTTAGTTTATTTTTTAGTCTTTTCTTATTTTTGTTGTGTAGTTCAATGATCTCCTTTGATCCTATGTTTTAATTTTGAGTGTAATGATTCATTGTAGTCCCATTGGTACAATGAATCAAGTAAGTAATCCAAAGGACTAAGGAAATGATTTGACAACTCTACTCACAAGTTGTTCTTTCCATTATTGTTAAATTGGGCATGAAGTCTTTATAAGCCAATCTTTATTGGCTATGCCCATTCTTTGATCATTTGCATAATATAAAGATGCTGGGGCATATATTCATACTCCAATTGATGAGTCATTATGTTTTGCTTCCTTTATTGGCATAAACCAATAACTGTTAAAACTTCATTCTTATCAAACACTGATGATTTGATATTCATATGCTTTTGCTTACTTAGTTCACTTTGAACTTACATTTCTTATTCTTTGATCTCATGTTCACTTTGAACATGCTAGGTTGACTTAGGATATTCTTTTAAGACTTCCATTGGGATCTTTCTGTGCAATGACTAAGAATGACTTATATCATTACTTAGTCTAACCTCACCTTTTGGTCATCCTATCCGAACACCCCTCATCTTCCTAGTTATTTCTTTCTTTCTTTCTTACTTTCTTAAAGAAATCTTTATAATTTAACCGACATAGATCATGTGAGCTAACATGAAATCCACTGTCTTCCCTACACTGAAAAGAGGTGGTTCACCGGCCAAAGTGAAACCGAATACTTCCTAGCTTTCTTAGGTGGATACACTAGCTAGTAACCTATGCTGGCGACATAGTTCAAAGACTAGGAGAATTTGGAGACCCTTATCCACGTTGGTGGTAGTCTCATCTCATGAGGCTTACATGTGTTTTCACAAGCTCATCACTAGTCTATCGGTGCTTAGCTCAATTTATTATACTTTACAACTTTTAGAGTTGACTCATACACTATGGAAGCTTTCTTCTAGTATGAGGTATGCTTAGCTCAATGGATGACTTGTCATCCCTTTCTATACTTGATGAATGTAAACTTAAATCTTACATTATCATCATGGTGTTAATGAGACTTGTCTCACGATTTATAACACCCTCTTATGTGAGTATCTTTAACATAATTGTTTAGGTGCAAGTGAGACTTGTCTCACTTCCTTTAACACCCCATTCTAGGTCAATTTCATAACTCATAAGCTTTTAGTTATTTCATTACTCACCTTATCTTGTTCAATGTTATTTTGTAGTCTTGTACCATTCTTTATGAAAGTTATAAGGACATATTCAATGAGCTACTACGTTCACAAGTTCATTTAGATAGGGTATGTTGGGACTTGTCCCAATCATTGGCATACCCTAGGTTATGAGTTCATTGAGTTACATCTTGTCAAGTCAATCTTTAACATGTATTTGGCCTTACAAGAAACATCACAATTTACATTGTCCATATAAGATTGGTATGACTTAGTCATTGGCCAATTCTACTACATATTTTTGAAATAATGTTGCTGGCCAATTTATTGGCATAAACCAAACTTTCACTAAACACTTGTCATGATATTATCACTAGCTAAGTCAATTAACTTCATGTATATATTATAGTAATCTCATCATTTTAAGCAAGCCAACTTTTAACATTTGATTAGCTTATAAGAACAATTCAGTGCTTAGTTTGGCCAAGCTATAAAGTTGATTTGGCATTGAAGATTCATTAACTAGCTTTGATTCTCATTGTTATTTCTTCTTGGAAACATTGCATTCCGAACACTTACAAACATATCTACAGTAAACACACAAAGTAATCAAAACCTTCATTCCTTTCAACAGTAAACTGAATTTCATAAACGACTTATAACAATTTCATCTTCTCGAACACAATTAGGCATTACAACATTTCTTATTTCTTGTAAATGATACTCTAATCATACGGATCTAACCTATAGGTCTCATTCGACATTATCAAATAACATAAACCTACACATAATGATCAGTTAGTACCACATACCAACAACATGCTCGAGTTTTGCATTATACATACTACTAGAATCGGAAATAGGGAGAACTAGGGAGATGGACATTCAACAATTTCTTTTGGAACAACCCTAGTTTTTGTTTACTTGAATTCAAAATGTTTGAAAAGCCTCCTGGGGAAACGAATCCAAGAGAGAAACCCATACCTTACTGTAGAATTGAATCTACGAAGATCACCCTGTTCTTTGCACAAAAATCTTGAAGAATTGCCTTGAAATCGCCTAAGGAGAACCGAGAGTAATTTTCTGTTTTTCTTACGTTTGCTCACTGTTTTTCAGTCGTAAGTTTCTACTGGATAAAAGTGAGTCTAAGTCTTAGGAACTGAATATTAACTAATTAAACTTAGGCTAATTAACTTAATTACATAAATCAATTAGCTAATTACCAAAATGCCCTACCCAAAATGACTAAAAATAGGAGAGCATTTGACTTAGCAAAATTCTAAAAATTTGCTAAGGGTCTCGGGTTTGACCATGAATTTAAATTACTTAATTAAGTTGCTAATTTAATTAATTAAGTGACCTAGGGTAATTACTAAAGTACCCCTAAGTCACTAGGACCATAACCAACCCTATGGACCATCCTAGGTTAGGTACTAGGATGTTTCTTTAGTTAGCTACTCGGCTAGTGTCACCCGGTTAGGTCTTAGGATTTCGGGCACACTAGTTAGTTCATTTTAGTTAGTCTTAGGTTAGTTAGCTATTTAGGTAAGTTAGTTAGAGCCTAGGATTGGTAAGGAAGCTCGGCCCCACGTGGCTTGACCCGACGCGTGGCGGCCCCCTAACCGCCCTAACCGAATCGGTTGGGCTTGGTCGCTTGTCTCTCGGCCGGTAGCACATGTGCTTGCACATGTGTTGCCGTGCACTTTCCTAACCGTGCACTCTGTAGTTGCACTTGGAAAGTTCACTTCTTGTCCCAAGAATCCTCACTATGTCCTTGGGCACTGCTTAATCTACATGATCATTTTAAATGATCATGTGCTATGGTATCTAGGCTTGATACTTGGATGCCTCGTACCTTATGTGTGTTAGTGAAGAAATTCAGAATTTTAGCTTAGTGTCTTCATTGCAGGTACAATTCCTAAAAAAGCTTGTATTGGAGCATTTGAACATCAAAGTGTATTTTAAGTTACTTGTTAATATATAGAAATTGGCTAACACCCTTAAGACAATATTCTCTAACATGCCCAATATTACTCAATATTGAGCATTGGGATGCCTATGTACCCCAATACATATTCTTAAAACCTAATAGAATCTTCACTAGACAATTATATTTTCTGGAATGTTACATTATCCCCCCTTAGGAACATTCGTCCCCGAATGACACTACACATCATTTCGAATCAAAGAGGTTATTTTCGAAAAACACATCAACATACTTGAAACTTTACTCTTTGTGAATATCTGATTCACAACTTACTCTGGATGATGCACATCACTCAAAGCTTATCTGAAGCTTCATATATGAGATTGAGGAACTTCCTTCTCAATCTCACTTTAACTCAATGCACATCAGAACTCATGCGACACAAAAATCATGTCAACGCTATACAAAAACAGCAACATGAATGCAAGCATGAACTCATATTAAATCATATAGTGCAAGTATAAAACACACAATTATGGACTTAAAACACCAAAACCGACTAATGCACTAAAATTTAAAGTTTCATAAATAAAATCATACTTAGGAAGAGTATATCTAACTTCAAGAACTGAACAAGTGAGGGTAACGGGATCTGATGTCGGCCTCGGCCTCCCATGTTGCTCCCTCAACAAGGTGGTTCCTCCATAACACCTTTACGGTGGAAACCTCCTTGTTCCTCAGCTGCTTCACTTGGCGATCTAAAATTTCAACTGGAACCTCTTCATAAGAAAGGTGTAATCGACTCCTAACCCCTCAACAGGAAGGATGGATGCTGGATCACCTAGACACTTTTTAAGCATCGAAACATGAAACACTGGATGCACATAAGCAAAGTCATTTGGTAACTTCAGTTCATAGGCAACATTCCCTACTCGCTGTAAGACCTCATAAGGACCTATATACCTCGGATTCAACTTTCCTTTCTTACAAAACCTCATCACCCCTTTCATGGGTGATATCTTCAGGTAGACTTGATCACCTACCTCGAATTCAAGAGCCCTCTTCCTGTTATCAACATAGGATTTTTGACAACTGTAAGCAGTAGCCAATCTATCCCTGATCATTCTCACCTTGTCCATAGACTCATGTATGATCTCAGGGCCAAGGATGGAAGACTCTCCTACCTCAAACCACCCAACTGGGGACCTACATATTCTTCCATACAGTTGCTTGCCATCCCAATACTGGAATGGTAGCTATTATTATAAGAGAACTCAATCAGTGACAAGTGATCATCCCAACTCCCTTTGAAGTCAATAACACATGCTCTCAGAATGTCATTAAGGGTCTGAATTGTACGGTCTGCTTGTCCATCCGTATGAGGATGAAAAGAAGTACTGAGCTTCACCTGTGTACCCAGGCTCTTTTGGAAAGATCTCCAAAAGTGAGAAGTGAACTGGGCTCCCCTATTCGAAACGATAGATAAAGGGATCCCATGCCACTTCACTATCTCATCAATATACAGCTTGGCGTAATCTTCGGCCCTGTAAGTAGACTTTATAGGAACGAAGTGAGCAGACTTAATCATCCTGTCAACAATGACCCAAATGGAATCATGCAGTTTCCTGGACCTGGGCAGACCAACCACAAAGTCCATATTAATAGCCTCCCACTTCCATGTTGGGATCTCAATCGACTGGTTAAGACCTCCATGCTTAGGGTGTTCGGCATTAAATTGTTGGAAATTGGGGCACTCCTCCACAAACTTAGAAATATCTCGCTTCATACCTTCCAACCAATAGATCTCCTTGAGATCATGATACATCTTGGTGGAACCTGGATGAATGGAATACCTGGAGCCATGAGCCTCTGCAGTAATATTAGGTCTCAGATTATCAATATTGGGCACACACAATCTGCCCTGGTATCTAAGCACACCATCCCTCCTTAGGGAGAATGATTCATTCAGCTTAATCAACACTGAGTCTTTCAACTCTATGAGTAATGGGTCGAGATGCTGCTTAGCTTTAATATCTACAAAAAATGAGGATTCAGAACTGGAATGAATTGAAACACCCCCACTTGGTGTATCTACCAGCCGTACACCTAACCTAGCCAATTGATGTACCTCTTTAAACAGCTCCTTTTTCTCATCATCAATATGAGAAACACTGCCCATGCTCAATCGGCTCAAAGCATCGGCCACTACATTGGCCTTACCTGGGTGATAGTGGACACTCATGTCATAATCCTTGAGCAGCTCTAGCCATGTTCTCTGACGAAGATTAAATTCTCTTTGTGTAAAAACATACTGAAAACTTTTATGGTCAGTAAATACATCAACATGTACACCATATAAGTAATGTCTCCAAAGTTTTAACGCCAATACCACATCAGCTAACTCAAGATCATGGGTAGGGTAAATCTTCTTGTGGATTTTCAACTGTCTTGATACATATGCAATCACCTTGCCATCCTGCATAAGAACACATCTCAAACCTACTCGGGAAGCATCACAGTACACCACATACCCTTCACTACTCCTCGGCAATATGAGAACTGGGGCTGAAGTGAGTCGGAATTCGAGCTCTTGGAAGCTTTTTTCACAAGTTTCAGACCACTCAAACTTCGCCTTTTTCTTTGGTAAAGCTGTTAATGGAGCAGCAATAGCAGAAAATCCCTCAACAAACCTGCGATAGTAACCAGCCAATCCCAAGAAACTCCGGATATCTGTAGGAGTGAGGGGTCTCGGCCAGTTCTTTACTGACTCAATCTTTTTCGGATCAACCTCTACACCCTGGTCGAACACAACATGACCAAGGAAGGTCACTAATCTCAGCCAAATCTCACATTTGCTGAAATTTGCATACAACTGATGTTCCCTGAGTACTTGCAATGTGATTCTCAAATGTTGTTCATGCTCTTCTCTGGTCTTAGAGTATATGAGGATGTCATCTATGAATACTATGACAAAAGAATCAAGGTATTCACGGAAGACCCTATTCATAAGGTCCATAAACGCGGCTGGTGCGTTAGTGAGACCAAATGACATGACACTCGTAATGACCATACCTAGTATGGAAGACAGTCTTAGGAATGTCCTATTATCTCACTCTAAGCTGGTAATACCCTGACCGGAGATCTATTTTAGAAAAGAAACTTGAACCTTGGAGCTGATCAAATAGATCATTAATTATGGGAAGAGGGTAATTGTTCTTTATAGTGACTTTGTTGAGTTGCTGATAATCGATACACATTCTAAGGGTTCCATCTTTTTCTTAACGAACAACACTGGAGCACCCCATGGGTATATGCTCAGCTGGATGAAGCCCTTATCAAGTAGATCTTTTAACTGCAACTTCAACTCTTTGAGTTCAGCTGGAGCCATTCTATAGGGAGGAATGGAAATTTGTTTGGTGTTGGGATCTAAGTCAACACCAAAGTCAATTTCGCATTCAGGATGGATTCCTAGTAAATCCTCCGAAAAGACATCTTGAAACTCATTCACTATAGACACAGAGTTTATGGAAGGAACTTCATGTTCTAAGTCATTGACTCTGACTAAGTGGTATAAATACCTCTTAGACAACATCTTATTGTCTTTAAGATGGGAAACTATTTGGCCTGTTGGATTTGGACTAACTCAATAGGAAACTGAAACCTTACTACCATGTTTCGACAGTCTATGGTAGCATAGCATTTATGGTGCCAATTCATACCCAAAATTATATCAAAGTCAAGCATGGTTAATTCTATTAGGTCAGCATAGGTAACTCTATCAAGAATAGTTATTGGGCAATCTTTATATACTCTTTCAGCTCTAATGCTGTCTCCTATGGGAGTACTAACTAGAAAAGATTCATGCAAGATCTCAGGAAGCAAGTCAAATTTACTATCTACTAACGGAGTAACAAAACACAAGGTGGATGCTGGATCTAATAATGCATACACAGGAAAAGAAAAGATATGCAAGGTACCAGTGACTAGATCACCTGACTTCTTCTGCTCCTCTCTACCTTTCAAAGCATAGAACCTGTTCCTCTTGGGAGGCTCGGCTGTAGCAGTAGGATTAGGCCGAGGCTGAGTATCTTCCTTGGCCTGATTCTTCACATGTGGGCAGGCCCTGATCATATGCCCTCTCTTTCCGCACCCATAGAAGGCATAGAACCTACGACAACTCACCTCCATGCAAACGACCACACCTACCACATGACTTTCTGTCACGCTGGGCAATTTTATCATTGTCCTTCTTAGGACCAGACTTGCCCCTTTTGGCATTAGTGTTCCTTGAAGGACTAGGATTACCTGAGTACTGGTGCCCTTCTTGAAATTGGGCCTGTCCTGGACTCCAAACGAACTCCTACCAGTGCTAGAACCAGCCTGATCCGAGGTCCTAGGCTTCTTGCCTTGTCGGCCTCTCTTCCTCCGACGACTCTCCTCTACCTGATGTGCATGTACCATCAACCTAGAAAGGTCCACGTTATAATGCAACATGGCTGCCCGATATTCCTCCTTCAGATCCTCCGATACACCAGTCACAAACCTGCTCATCTCATTCCTGCTACTGGACACCAGGGAAGAATAATATTTTGAAAGTTTAACAAACTTCAAGGAGTATTCCTTGACTGACATACCTCCCTGACCTAGGTTGATGAACTCCTCAACCTTAGCCTCTCTCTGCTCTCTGGGAAATAACCTCTCCAGGAATGCAGTCTTGAGAATGTCCCTAGTGATGGGGACTTCTCCTGGTGCTCGGCCATCTACCCACATCTTGTACCATACCTGAACCACATCCTTGAGCTGGTATGCATCCAACTCAGCCTTCTCCTCTTCATTATAACCCATAGCACAGAGAATCTTGTGGACCTCGTCCACAAACTCCTGGGGATCCTCATTCGTTCTGGACCCGAAGTAGACTGGAGGATTCATCCTGGTGAAATTTCTCAGTCTGCTAGCCATGATGCTAGAATGTGGGTTCTCCCTGGGAGCACCCTCTCTAGTGTTAGTGCTGTGATAACCTGTTCCTGAGCAGTGATGGCTTGGGCCATCTGAACCAGTGCTGCTCTCACTTCTTCGTCCGTCAACACAGCTAGGTTGATAGGCACTTGCACTCCAACAGCTGGGGCTTCAGGAGGAGCTTGGTTTCCCCGAGTAGCTTCTTTCCCAACTCTCCTACCTGCGTTTCTTCTTGTGTTCATTTTTCTACACGCACACACAAGAAGGAAGTTAGATGCTAGAATGACACAATATCAAAACTCTACACATCACGATAAAGAGTAGAAGAAGGGAAGATTCTTAACATCACTAAGTCTCTAAGTCATGGTTGTGGTGCACTTCACAACCATAAGCTAGAAACTATGCAACATGGTTGTTTTGAGACTTAGTTCCTAGGTAATTTAACCTCATGCTCCGATACCAAGTTTGTCACACCCGGGTCCTAGACCCTAGATGAGATCGGTGTCGTTAACCTCTCAGAGGTCGCAGACAAGCCTCTTCTTAGCTTTCATCACAATCATACAATTATATTTAGTGGAAAAATTTAAAACTTTACTGAAGTGTACTTAGAATTCATATAATTCTTGCATAAGAGTGATATACTAACGGCCCAAAATAAACAACCATCTATTAACAGATTGAACAATTGAAATGAAGAATTCATAATATCATTAATAGTTGCCAAACCGGCTTTAATACAAAAGCTTGAACAAATATTTGAAAGGAAACGCTAGGGACAACATCCACTAGCTATGTCTAATCTACTAAAGCTAGAAAATAAAATGTAGGCATCCTCGAACTCAAGAGGACCTACCAAAGTCTGGAGGTACTAGTCAAAACAGCTTCAACTGATCTTGATTCTTCTTCAAGGACCTACACCTATAGAAATAGTAATTGTATGTGGGTTAGTACACACTTGTACTAAGTATGAGTGTATGCACATAAAAATATAAGGACTATGCATGATCAAGGAAAGCTCTTCCTATAGCACCATGCCATTTTTGGAAAGTGAAGTCACTTGACTTTCCTAATTAGTTATTTATGAATCAAGCTATGAATATGACATATTTTCATGCATTTAAAGAACACAACTCATTTTCTATATGAACATAAGACCTTGGAATCATGAACATAATTTTAGAACAACTCAAGCAAAATTTAATATTTTGCTCCCTTTAGGCCGAGAGCTCCCTCTCCCAGACTTAGTTTATTTTTCAGTCTTTTCTTATTTTTGTTGTGTAGTTGAATGATCTCCTTTGATCCTATGTTTTACTTTTGAGTGTAATGATTCATTGTAGTCCCATTGCTACAATGAATCAAGTAAGTAATCCAAAGGACTAAGGAAATGATTTGACTACCCTACTCACAAGTTGTTCCTTCCATTATTGTTAAATTGGGCATGAAGTCTTTATAAGCCAATCTTTATTGGCTATGTGCATTCTTTGATCATTTGCATAATATAAAGATGCTGGGCATATTCATACTCCAATTGATGAGTCATTAAGTTTTGCTCCCTTTATTGGCATAAACCAATAACTGTTAAAACTTCATTCTTATCAAACACTGATGAATTGATATTCTTATGGTTTTGCTTACTTAGTTCACTTTGAACTTACATTTCTTCTTCTTTGATCTCATGTTCACTTTGAACATGCTAGGTTAACTTAGGATATTCTTTTAAGACTTCCATTGGGATCTTTCTGTGCAATGACTAAGAATGACTTACATCATTACTTAGTCTAACCTCACCCTTTAGTCATCCTATCCGAACACCCCTCATCTTCCTAGTTCTTTATTTCTTACTTTCTTAAAGAAATCTTTAGCATTGAACCGACATAGATCATGAACATGAAATCCAGTGTCTTCCCCACACTGAAAGAGGTGGTTCATCGGCCAAAGTGAAACCGAATACTTCCTAGCTTTCTTAGGTGGATCCACTAGCTAGTAACCTATGCTGGCGACATAGTTCAAAGACTAGGAGAATTTGGAGACCCTTATCCACCTTGGTGGTAGTCTCATCTCATGAGGCTTACATGTGTTTGCACAAGCTCATTACTAGTCTATCAGTGCTTAGCTCAATTTATTATACTTTACAACTTTTAGAGTTGACTCATACACTATGGAAGCTTTCTTCTAGTATGAGGTATGCTTAGCTCAATGGATGACTTGTCATCCCTTTCTATACTTGATGAATGTAAACTTAAATCTAACATTGTCATCATGGTGTTAATGAGACTTGTCTCACGATTTCTAACACCCTCTTATGTGAGTATCTTTAACATAATTGTTTAGATGCAAGTGAGACTTGTCTCACTTCCTTTAGCACCCCATTCTAGGTCAATTTCATAACTCATAAGCTTTTAGTTATTTCATTACTCACCTTATCTTGTTCAATGTTATTTTGTAGTCTTGTACCATTCTTTATGAAAGTTATAAGGACTTATTCAATGTGCTACTATGTTCACAAGTTCATTTAGATAGGGTATGTTGGGACTTGTCCCAATCATTGACATACCCTAGGTTATGAGTTCATTGAGTTACATCTTGTCAAGTCAATCTTTAACATGTATTTTGCCTTACAAGAAACATCATAATTTACATTGTCCATATAAGATTGGTATGACTTAGTCATTGGCCAATTCTACTACATATTTTGGAAATAATGTTGCTGGCCAATTTATTGGCATAAACCAAACTTTCACTAAAAACTTGTCATGATATTATCACTGACCAAGTCAATTAACTTCATGTATATACTATAGTAATCTCATCATTTTAAGCAAGCCAACTTTTAACATTTGATTAGCTTATAAGAACAATTCAGTGCTTAGTTTGGCCATGCTATAAAGTTGATTTGGCATTGAAGATTCATTAACTAGCTTTGATTATCATTCTTATTTCTTCTTGGAAACATTGCATTCCAAACACTTACAAACATATCTACTGTAAACACACACAGAAATCAAAACCTTCATTCCTTTCAACAGTTAACTGAATTTCATAAATGACTTATAACAATTTCATCTTCTCGAACACAATTAGGCATTACAACATTTCTTATCTCATGTAAATGATACTCTAATCATACGGATCTAACCCATAGGTCTCATTCGACATTATCAAATAACATAAACCTACACATAATGATCAGTTAACACAACATACCAACAACATGCTCGAGTTTTGCATTATACATACTATTAGAATCGGAAATAGGGAGAACTAGGGAGATGAACATTCGATAATTTCATTGGGGACAATCCTAGTTTTTGTTTTCTTGAATTCAAAATGTTTGAAAAGCCTCCTAGGGAAAGAAATCCAAGAGAGAAACCCATACCTTACTGTAGAATTGAATCTACGAAGATCACCCTGTTCTTTGCACGAAAATCTTGAAGAATTGTCTTGAAATCGCCTAAAGAGAACCGAGAGTATTTTTCTGTTTTTCTTACATTTGCTCACTGTTTTTCAGTCGTGAGTTTCTAGTGGATAAACGTGAGTCTAAGTCTTATGGACTGAATATTGACTAATTAAACTTAGGCTAATTAACTTAATTAAATAAATAAATTAGCTAATTACCAAAACGCCCCTCCTAAATTGACTAAAAATAGGAGAGCATTTGACTTAGCCAAATTCTAAAAATTTGCTAAGGGTCTCGGGTTTGACCATGAATTTAAATTAATTAATTAAGTTGCTAATTTAATTAATTAAGTGACCTAGGGTAATTACTAAAGTACCCCTAAGTCATTAGGACCATAACCAACCCCTTTGGACCATCCTAGGTTAGGTACAAGATGTTTCTTTAGTTAGCTACTCGGCTAGTGTCACCCGGTTAGGTCTTAGGATTTCGGGCACACTAGTTAGTTCATTTTAGTTAGTCCTAGGTTAGTTAGCTAGTTAGGTAAGTTAGTTAGAGCCTAGGATTGGTTAGGAATCTCGGCCCCATGTGGCTTGACCCGACACATGCCGGCCCCCTAACCGTCCTAACTGAATCAGTTGGACTTGGTCGCTTGGTCTCTCGGCCGGTAGCACATGTGTTGCCGTGCACTTTCCTAACCGTGCACTATGTAGTTGCACTTGGAAAGTTCATTTCTTGTCCCAAGAATCCTCATTATGTCCTTGGGCACTACTTAATCTACATGATCATTTTAAACGATCATGTGCTATGGTACCTAGGCTTGACACATGGATGCCTCGTACCTAATGTGTATAAGCGAAGAAATTAAGAATTTTAGCTTAGGTTCTTCATTGCAGGTACAATTCCTAAACAAGCTTGGATTGGAGCATTTGAACATCAAAGTGTATTAAGTTACTTGTTAATACATAGAAATTGGCTAACACCCTTAAGCCAATATTCTCTAACATGCCCAATATTACTCAATATTGAGAATTGGGATGCCTATGTACCCCAATACATATTCTTAAAACCTAATAGACTATTCACTAGACAAGTACATTTTCTGGAATGTTACATCATGTTGGTGTGATATATGTTTGTAATGCTTCTTTATAATGTGTTTATATATGCAAATGTTGCATTATTGATCACACTTGTTGTATATGAGATAGTTCAATGATGTAGTCATGAAATCGTGATGCAAATGTATGATCTTGATGATATACTTGTGATTGTGACTGTGGTGTGTGAATGGGCATTGGATTGCCACATCCCGCAAGCTAACTGCATTGGTTGCCACATTCCAGTGTAACATTGGATAGGGTTGCCATGTTCCAGCACAACATTGTATAGGATTACCACGTTATGGCATAACTTTGAGTTCGGATTGCCACGTCCTAGCAAGCTAAGTTTTTGGGTTTGGGTTTCGTGAGAGGACCATTCGATTGGGTTCCATGAGAGGAGCAACTAATTGCGATAAATGTGTGTTGTGAATCATGTTATATTCCATACTTGGCGTGGTTAAATCCTTGGAGATCGGGTGTAGGTGGAATTATGTGTATGCATGCGAAGAGGTGGTGACGTGGTTATGTTCTATTGCGTATACTTGTTGGGAAATAGTGTAGGGTAAAGATTTTCTAGGTTCAAGTGGTGAATAGCGAGAGGTGTTCTTTTGGGTAAGTACCAAAAGAGAGTGGGCTAGGGTTAGAGTGGAAGTAACGAATCATATGGCCTTGGTTAGGCTCTGTGACGAGAAATTAAGGGTATGACATGATCAACTGGTACTAAAGAAAGGTGGCAGTACTTAGGAATATTCGGTGGAATTAGTATGTTTAGACTATGATCTAATAAAACCAAAAGTGCTACATATTGGGAAGGTGGGTGGTATTCCGAACACTAGGGTAAATTGAAGGTGTTAAGAGAGGGAAAAGGTGGAGAAGCGAGTGGTTTAATACATGATCATATTTTTTATTTCTTACATAATGAGGTGGGCGTCGGGTTGTTCGATGAATCGTACCAGTACGTGTGGTTGTACTATATCAACACAAGCTCAAGCTCACATTAGCTTCTTTTCTAATGCAAGAACATATTTCAATAAATGGATTCAAGTGCTCTCACATAAAGAACAATTTCATGCTCTCATAAGCAAATTATTAACGATATAAGGAATCAAAGCAACTCTCGCTCTCTCCAAAGAGAAACACATGCAATCTTTATTTCATAAGTTTGCCTATATTTTCCAATCATCATAAAAAATGGTTCATGTAAGATCTCAAGGTTATTTTAGACTTCTTATGGATCTGAGAGTTAAGGTAAGGACAATTTAGCTCGGTGACATTACCTTTTCAAATCATTATTGCAATCATCGTCACCTTTACTCAAATTTTTTTCATTCTTTCTCATTTGATAACTCAAACTTTGACTTTTCACTCTATTATGTGGAATCCCCTGTATTTCATCACTTCTCTTTTTCATTTTCATTTGTCTAAAGAATTTCCACTACAATGACTCCTTTTTTTCATAAGGAGGGTTACTTCTTTTTGTAATAAACTTCAAAGTATATGTTCATGTCATATTTCTTTGCCTTTCATTCAGCTTTCACTCCTCTGTCCTTTTTGATAGAAACATAGGTTTTGGAAATTTGGTTTCCCAATTTGAGGTGTTGCCAAGATCACACCTCACATTAACAAAAAATTAACTAATTGTACTAACAAGACAAATTCTAGAACTCGTGACACATGCTTTCAAGAAAGACCTCACTACACATGGAACTTTGAAATACTCTCATTTAGAACATCCCGAAAAGACAAAAAGTATATGTGTATTGCTCATTGAAAGATTCAGATCAAAATGCAATAAGTCAACAAAAGGCTCAAAGAGACTGCTGAAAAATTCAACATATCGAGTTAATTTTCGGAACACCAACACTGTAAATCCTGCTCATAATGAGTACTATTCAAGACATCAATATTCAACACAATCAATTATCAAATCATTATAAATGAAACTTCAAGCACTTCATGATTTTGAAAACTCATGGGGGGTTGCAAAATTAAGAGAGAACAAAATACATACGAGAGATGCACTTAACCAAACAAAATAGTATAATATAAACAAAAGTAAACTAATAGAATAATCAAAAACTAAAAATAACAAAGTATAGTCAATAAGGGGATATTAGCTCGAAGGCGCTCACACCACCAAAAATAAACAAGTAATGTCCTCATTGCAATAATAAGAAAAGTACTAGAGGGTGAGATAAAAGGGTCACCCTGCAGGATAGGCCAATGGAGCACTCTCATCCAGAGTCTTGGGTGAGGGAGCCTCAAGAGGGGCACATATGCCCAAAAATAGGATCACCGGAAGCAGAAGCAAAGACTCATTTGAGGCATCAATGCACGTCTTAACACTCGGAGGGACGGTGGAGTCTTAAGAACTCCACTACCACAAACCTCTGAAGTCTCCCCGAGGGATCTCTCCAGGTACGTCTGAAAAATGACTTTCTCGGTCTCCTACATCTAGGTAAGAGTTTTTTTAATCACATGTTTCTCGCTCTTTAAATATTTTTCATTTGTATCCTCAGCCAACTAATCTCGGCCTTCTGATAAGTCCATGATTTGTACTCATTCATGGCTATATTTTGATTCATTTAGTGTCCTCAAATGCATATTTTGTCTCAATTACTGATGAAAACCCTTAAGTTTTAAATATTTACACTTGAAGACAAAGTATGGACACATCTGAGAAAAAAAGCATAGCAGTTGAAAGAACGAAGAAAAGACGGCCTAAGGATCGCCTAATCCATTAGGTGAGTCGCCAAATGGCCTTATTATGGTCTAATGTTCTAGTGTGCTGAGCCCTGAAGGAGAGGATCAAGTCTGCAGTGAAAAGTGCAGTCGACGTGTTGCCGAACAGTTCTGCGAAGTAGTTCTATATCACCCAATTATTCATAACTCACATGCGAAAGGCTTAAGCAAAACGGCGATAGAATATAACCAAAGGTGGATTGCCGAGTTGAGCAGCGATCCCGACTAACTACGCCGAGTGATCCTTCACAACACAATTTTTGACAGTTATAAATACATTTTTAAATTCTAATTTTAATATCTAGACTTTGAGTATTCAAATAGATTTTTCATTTTTCTATTTTTAGTTCTTAGAGTTTTTGGGAGACATCGTCCTTTAACTTTGAAGATTTGGAGGTTTCCAACTCCAAGAAATTTGAAGTGGGTATTGAAGAAGCTTCATCTTTGATGTGTGCAAAGACATTTTCTATAGTACCCAGTATCAATTTCTATCTCTTTATCATGCCTAGCTAAAACCCCAATTCTTGGGGTGTGATTATGCGAATATGGGTTGCATTTACTGTTTGTTCTTGCTAGTTAATAGTTAATTTGTTGTTTAAATTTGATTTTGTTTAGTAGTTGTGTATGAACTTAATTGTATTGTAGTTAAAAATATAATTTCATCTTTGTATTTTTGGCTTGCTCACGAGAAAGGTTGTGAAACCAAGACTACTGAATCGATAACCTGTGGTTATTGGGTTGTCGTGGCTCGAGAGAGTGAATCTTAAATCCCCTCCCAAACATTCAGCTCGAGAGAGTGTATGGGCTAAGGCGAAGGCTGGGTGGAATTGTGACCTATCGGTGTTCGAGAGAAACCAATTTAATTCAAGGTAAATTGCTTAGTTACAAATTTACAGTGATTTACTATCAATAGCATGTACCAGTTTCTTTATTTTAGCCCATATTCCTATCACATACCGAGAATCCTGTCTCCATATTCATATTTTTATTCTTGTTGTTTTAGTTGATAAGTAGCAATAACCCCCCCCCCCACCTTTTGATAATTAACACTTGTGTCACCCCTTGAATTTATTATGCTTTCATTCGTAAATGTTTAAAGCTATGATTGATCAGAATACATTCACATTTTGCTATTTGATTCTCGACTATGTACCACTCCCTCTAGGAATAATTCCAACACATTTGGTTGGGTGATATACTGACTGACGATCGTTGGCACTCGTACTGGATGTAGTGTCCTGATACATCAAGTCAAAATGGCGTTACTGCTGGGGACTTGTGCTATTTGAGAATTTTTAGTCAAGTTGAATTGTGTTCTTGTTAGTTATAGTGATACTTACCTTATTTTAGTTTTGTTTTTCTTCGTGCTTCTATTTAAGAAGATATTTTGAACATAGGTGATGGAAACAATGGCAAATTGACTCAGACTAATTAGAAATGGAAAGTGACCCCTCCTTGGTCCCACTATTAACACAGTTGGACGAATCGACCATGAAAATACTAGATATAGAAGTCCAGTGCAAAATAAAAGAGTGGTAAATGCCCCCTCATAAGTGGAAAAGATATACGGATAATGAGAGTATACGTGTTGAGGATACAGTCTTGATCATTCTCCAAAAGTTCAATTGGTTAGAAAGAGTGCTTGAAGACATGAAGGAGAATGTTGAAGTGCTAAATTAGATGGTTGGCTCTAAATCCAGATCCATCCACCTAATTGAAACACTCATGGGTCACGTGTTGCCTCATATCTACCATACTAAGAAAGAGGGATCGCCTAGTGGTACTAAGATCGACCCATAAAGTGGAACGTGAATGAGGACGTGCATCATGCCACGATGTTAACTAAGGAATTTCTTGGGAGGAAACCCAAGTTTTTATCACTTTCAATTGTTATGTTAGAATAATACTATATTGATTGTGCAGGTTAAAAGGTGGAAACTATTGAAAAGTGTAGGTTGGCGAGCTAAGATCCAATTGGTGTATCGCCGAAATAGTTGGTGACCCAGACCTAATCCACCGTATGGAACCTTACTATAACTGGAGGTAATATAAAACTCGACAAGGTAAGTAATTATTCGGCAGGTCGCAAAGTATGTCGGCGATCTAGACTAACGTCGCCGAATGGATAAAAGTTGGACGGTTCATTTTAAAGCCAATGGTTTAAACTTCAAACTCTTTCACTTTTCCTTGCTTTTTAACCTCTCAAACTCTCATCAGCGTAGTATTATTTATATTTATTGCTTAACTAAGTATTTTAATGGTTGAATTTGTGTTCGCAATGGATTACATTGCACCCTAGCATTTCTGTGTTTTGTATTCAGCATTAAAGGTTAGCTTTCCGAACCCCGAGATTATTCTTATGAATTTTGAACTCATTTGCGAAAATGAATGTATCGTGTTTCCGTGTGTTGGGCCTCTTTGATTTGATTATAATGTTTGATTACCTGTTATATCTCTTGAAACTTTTCATAATGCATGTGTGAAATCCCTTCTTGTCGTGTTTTAAATTTTGTGGGGTTGTGCTTGCTTGTCTTGTGGAGTAGTTGGGTGAAGTCTGGGTAGTCTGTATTTGTGCCAAGCGATGTAATCTTTCCAATGATATGATGGATGACATTATTCTTAAGGGGAAGTCGTCTATTGGCATAATTTGGCAAAACCGGGAGAAGTCTTAGTATTCCAGGTACTAGGTGTTATGGGTCTTGTGTGAATTTTGCTAATATATGGTTTGATTTTGTTTTCGGGGGTTGTGGAGTTGAATTTGCGAGATGGTTTGAAAACAGGCATGGTGGGTTGTTTGGCGAGCTGGGACGAGCTCGCCAAACCACTCGGTAGTTCGCCTATTGTGTCCATCTTGCCTTTAATGCCATGTTTTATGTGTTTTTTTGCCTTTGTAACTTTCGGCGAGAAACCATATGTCGGTGAAGGCACTCACCAACACGCCAAGAGTCTTCTTGATCACCTTTTGATATGCACCCCTGAAGCATTTTTACAATGTAACTTTCGGCGGTCTAGCCTTTTCTCGCAGAAAGGTGTCGGCGATCTGCCAAATGGATCTTCACTTCACCAACTTGTCGTAGCATTTCAGCCAATCTTGCAAGCCTGATTAAGCTTGCCAAAGAGATTTGGAGACTCGTCGAGTAGCTCGACGAGTCCTTCTACAACTGCTTTTCAATATATGTGATTAAGTTATTCCTAACTTTTTCTTACTAATTTACAGGTATAGTGAGGAAAAACATAGACGATCCACCCCGTAAAAGAGTACGGGTATCACAATAAACAAAGGAGGATCAAATCCTCCAAGCAGAGGAAGATAAGAACCACAACCAGATGAAAATAAAAAGGGAAACATGCCATGTTTGATAGGGATGCTTCTAGCCACAAGGCTAATTTATCTGAGCCTGACGATGACCAACTGCTAACGACCTCGACATTCTAAACTCTGGGCTAGATATGACTCTACATCTACTAGAGTTTCTCCAGCTCCCATTGTAATACTCTGAAAGTCTAAAGCCTAATCTAGAGCCTAACATGAGAGTCTAAGAGTTTTAACGCAGCTTTAAGGTCAATTATAATGTATATAAGTCATTTAGGAGGTTTAGTATCAAAACGTCAAGAAATGTCCATGACGTTCGAAGACTTGTGCAAGAGGTGCTAGTGTGCCTTAGCCTATTTGACAAGGTTTTAGGAGACGAAATTCAATGAAATTTGGTGGTAAGGTGCCCAACACGTATTAGAGTTGGTTTAGGGTCAAAACGTCCTGGTACGACTCCCCAAGGACCAACCAAAGGGTCCTTGAGGAGGACCCTTACATTTTGGCTAAAAGTTGTCTAGGACAGTAGCCATTGACGAATTGCAGGCGATGAGGCATGGTCCAATCGACGGGGCGTCGATTGCCACCGTCCATGGTCATTTAGCAAAATTTGTGAAGAGGTCATTTTTGGCAAGTCTCTGACCAAAATGAAGGATGTGCAGCATAGAGGGACGCTTGGCCATCAATTGACCTACGACCCATAGGTCGGGGTCTCGTAGGTCAGGTATGTGTTTTACTGTTTTATTTTAATTTTTCCATTTAATTAGTTAAGTGGTTAGTTAGCTAATTAAGGTTTCGGGGAGGTTCCGTTAAGCTAATTAAGGACCTCTATATAAAGACCTAAGCCTAATTAAACTAACTCAACTCTCATAATTCCCAAAACCCAATTGCTCTTCCTTCTCTCTTCTTTCTCTCTCCCAAATAGAAGAACTCCATTGAAGGCTAGGTCAAGGTCTAAGGGATGAAAGAAGGGGATTTTCACCATCAATATTCATCAATTAACAACGTATAGGATTCCTTTTACCTTTGGGATTCCTTTCCCCATAGGGTTCCTCCAAATTGATTTCAAAAAGATGAATTTCAAGTGGGTTTTCTTCTATTACGAATTTGACCTTCTACATTGCTTTGCTTATGATTTCTTTAGATAGTTATGAGTAGATTATGGTGTATTGTAATTCAATTGTGATATTTCTTGATGAATTAACCTAGGTTGTGAAGTAGATCATGAAAATGACCCAAGTCCCTAACCCTAGGCTATGAACTAGAGATGAATTGTTGTGTAATGAATCAATTGACTTCATTATTCTGTTGATTACTATTGTGTAATGATATTACACCCATTGTTGGGTAGAATGGAATAGTTGATGGTAAAACCTTGATGATGGCTTGTGAAGGATATTGGGGTAATCTTGTGATCTTAATCCTTTACTTCAATTATGATTACTTGTGTTTAGTGATGAAGTTATATTGAAGTATACCTTGTGATAAGGTTTATTAGGGTTGGTATGATGTTGAATTGGAATGTCTTGAATTATGACTTGTGAGTTGTTGGCTAAGATGTAATGATATAAGGATGGTGATGACTTACCTATGTGCCTTATCATAATGTGATTATGTAAATGTGCTAACCTCACATGTGTGAATTGTAATGAAAGGACGATACTCATGCAATTTCTATTGAGCTATGATGATTAATATATAAAGGGTAGACCCTATGACCTAAACTAATCTATGATGATTAGTAAAGGCTTAAAGACATTTCAAAAAAGGAACTCTAGCTTAGCACCGAGTGAACGAGAGTGAGGAGTGTCCCTTCCCACATAGGGAAGGTAGGATCACTAATGTACTCATGAGATTGGAGACTATAATGCATGTAGCATAAAGAGGGTCCCAACTACATCTCCTAGTTCTTGAACTATGTTGCCCCCATATGAATACTGGTTAGTGGATCCACATAGATGCTATGTTCATGTTTTGGCACTACCTTGGAAAGTAGTCCTCCTTCTTTCGGTTTAGGGTTCCATGACACCGGATTCTACATTAGCTCATGTGGTCTATGTAGGTTAAGGCAAGATGTTCCCAAAAGGTAAAATGAAGTAATGAAGTAAACTCTAACTAGGATGACCTAAGGGGTTTAGATTAGTCTAGGTAGGGGTATGGGACTCTACCTATACATTGCACTAGTTAGCCTTGAGGGAAGTCTTAGAAGGATGTTCTCATGTATATATATTCTTATAAATGTAAATGATATGTATATGATGATCTTACATGTTAATGACATTATGTAATGTTGGTTTCACTTATCAATATGTGTTTGGTCTCTATTGCTAAAGTGTGATGATGTTTACTCTTAATGATAAGGTACGTTAAGTTGGGCATTGCTTATGGTTCTTATTACGTTTACTTGATTGAGTGAGGTTAGAGGGCCTTACTTAGTTATTGTACTAGTGGACTTAATGAGAGTTTGTGAGTAATGGTTTTGCTTTGGTTATGATGTTATGAACTCTTATACACGTTTGATGATATTATAACTTGATGATACAGTTGTCTTGATTATGTGCTCAATTATGTTGATATGCATGTTAACTTGACTAGACTGTAAGATCCCGAAAATGACTTAGGTGAACTAGAGCCTAACATTGTGGTCATGATGGTCTAAGGTCCTAAATATGTCTATTAAAGGGTATAAAGGCAGTAGCTAAGATTTTAGGTGCATTGAAAGTCAAACGTCAAGGGACGACCAAGACGTTCAACGACTAAGTCACCTAGGTGCCTAATATGTGGTGCTATGTATTTATGTGTGAATCATGAGCTTTTATGGTCTTTAAATGAGTTAATATGATGTATATAGGCAGTGTGTCAAGTTTCGAGAAGTTTGGAGCTCAAATGCTCAAGAACGCCTATGACGTTCGAAAGATGTGCCTTGAAATGACCTTGTGTGTCTAGGCATATTTCATCGAGTTTTACGTGTTCGTTTTCAGTTAAATTTGTTGTGAGAGGTCCTAAACTTGTATACAGTCATGTTTGGGTTGGAAACGTCCGGGAAAGTATCCCCAAGGACCATCCAAGGGTCCTTGAGGAAGGACCCAAAGTTGGTGCCTAGGCTGCCCAAGACAGCCCAAACCACGGAAGGCAGTCAACGGCCCGTGGGTCAATCGACGCCCCGTAGGTTGGGTCCGTCGATTGGGACTTATCCTGGGGGAAGAAGGGACCAAGGACAAGCCTCAGTCCCAGACCACGGACCAAGGGACGGTCCGTTATTCAAGGGACGGCCCGTCGGTGGCATCCCGTCGTTTGGAACTTATCCTGGGGGAGCTAAACTCCCATTTTCCAGTCTGTGAACCCATTGACGGAGGACAGGACGGTCTGTGGGTGGACTGACGTCCTATCGATGGGAAACCGTCGATGGGCACTATGTTCCTGCGCAGGCCACTCTTAAGTTAAGGGGTGATGTTTTAATTTCACCCCACTTCTAAATAAGAGTATTGGCAGTTCATAAGGGGTCTTTTGGGTATTTTAAATGTGTTTATAAGTATTTAACACTTAAAAGAATTCGTTCTTCAAAATCAAAACCCCAAAATCCCTTAGAAATTCTGTAAGACTCCATTAAAGCTGAAACTCAAGGAAGAGCTTGGATTGGTGATTTAAGTGGAGATTCTTCATCAAATTTAAGGATTAGATTAATTGAGGTATGAATTTTGATCCTTGAAACTCGTTTCATCAAGGAGCCCAACTTTCAAAGATGTTTTCTAAAGTTTTCAAAAGATGAATTGACCTATTTCATGATCTACCATGGGTTCTTGCATTAAAGGTTTTTAATCATTGTTTAGTGATTGAATTGTGGTTATTAAGGTGATTTTAACTCAATTAACCTGTGAACCCATTTAATTGATGAACCCTAGTTTTTGACTAATTTATGGGTTACTTGATATTGGTCTAATGCTTATGAATTAATGTATAGTTTCTTATGGGCTTTCTAATGATGTAAGAATTGTATTCAATTGTTATCTAATTAGTCTTAGATTCTATAATGAATTGACTTAGATTTCATTGAGTATTATAGTTTGTGTATTGAATTAATGTTCATGGCCATGGGTAAGGGCCTTATGATATTGAATTGGATGATTTGGCATTGGCTTGAACTGTTAAGGATAAAGTGGTGGTACGCTGCCCTATTTACCTTTAATTAATGTGAATTAGACTTCAATTATGTTATGATTGGTTTGGCCAACATATGGTGGCGGTGTTATGTGAATTGATGTGGCCTTGTAGGCGTTATTTTAAGTGTATTGATGATCATGGCCTTGTCGGCAACTACTTGAAGTATTATGTTGATTTGTGTAGTTGATTATGTAAAGTATGATCATATCTACCTATATGTGAAGTAATGTGATAGTATGTGTTGTTCAATTGATGCTATTTAGATGATCATGTTATGCTATGACTATGCGTTAAGTGTGTAGTCTTAGAAGTTGATACATGGTTGTTCCTAACTTATCTATATGAGTCTATAATGGTTATGTTGATGATGTTAAAGTAATGAATAGGTTGACATAATGTTGATAAGGGTTATTCCTAAATGTCTAAATAATGATATGCTATATGTGCTAAAGTGATGTAATGTTGTGGCTTGTTTAGGTAGACTTGTGTCCCTTACTTGATGCATGTATGAATATGAATATGTGATATCTTCTCTTAGGAAGCTAAAGTGTCTTAGTCTTGAATGAATGAATGTTAGGTGAGACCTTGAATGATGATAAAAGGGTCCTTTTTGTGAAACCTTCAACCTAGTGGTAAGGTTATGTAACTTGAAGTCGAAAGCCGTAATGGTATTCTTCATGTAATGAATGATGGACTTAAGGTTGATTGGCTGGAACGGCATCATATCAATCCTTAGGAAAGTCATGATGACCTTCTTATCGCCATTGGGAGGTAGCCCTAGTGGACCTTTCTTTGGTAGGGTAAATGTAATTGGGTTATGAAATTGATATGGAACCCTTTTGTATGAACCTTAATGTGAATTAATCTATGAGAACGAAGGCTAGCACCAAGTTAGTATGTCAAGGGAAGTAGTTCTAGTTAAAGAATGAGGCTAGAATACAAAGAAGCCCTTCATATTCCTTAACCATGTTCCTACGTGGGATGAGTCTAAGTTATACCATTGGCAAGTAGAACAACCTCATCGGAGTAGGATAGAACTCTGGATTCCATGCTTTGCTACAATGGTCTATATCGGTTATTGTCTATTCTCATCATGAGGGATACCTATTAGCATTAGAGAAGTTCTATGAGGTTTAGGTGGTGGTATGAGACTCTATCTAGACATTGCACAATAGGCTTTGAAGATGTTAGTAAGAGTCCCTAGGTCTTCTCCAAGACCATTATTGGAATGTCCTTTATGTGATGAATGTCTCTTAAATGAACTAAGTAATGTAATGACTTAATGATAATGAGCATGTGAATGAATGGGTACATAATCTAAAATGACTTAAGGATTCGTTAGTTAAAGTGTGAAGAGGGCATAAAGGATGATCTCTTCATGTCTTATCTATGGAAGTCTTAAGAATGACTCTAGTTAGGGAAGTTAGTTGTTATGTTTGACATGATCTAAACTTAGGAAGTCTTAAGGGTTATTTAGGTAACTTTGAAGAGGGTGTATGGGCGTTCTCTTCTAGGAGTACTTAAGTAAGTCTATTGATAGCCTTGGTAGGGGAGATTGTCATATTATGTATGTCTTGTATGTTGGTGGATTGTAGGTGTGTATGTGTCTCATTATGAGTAATCTTGAGGTTCGTTTAGGCACATCTAGAGAGGGTGTATGGGAGGTCTCTCTTTGCATGACTTAAGTGAACCTTAGGATAGCTTTAGTGAGAAGACCACATGCTAGAAGGTGATTAAAATAAAAGTAAGTGAATTCACTATAACAGTGAAATACCTCACTGTACAGTGAATTGAGCTCACTGTAATGTGAGTTCTAAAAATATGATGGTTGGTTTAAATGTTTTCTAATGTGATTCTAAGTTGATAAATGTTGTTATTATGATGAAATTATGATGTTTAAATGAAAAGATGCATATTTCCAATAAATGTCCGTTTTCATGATTTTATGCATAATGTCATACTTAGTAATGTGGTTGTACTAATTTCATGCTTTTAGCTATCTCTATAGTGGTTGGTAGGTGAGGAGCATTTGGGAAGCAAGACTTGGATTATAAGATCGTTCAAGAGAAGTTGAAGTATGTCCTTATTTGACTCGAGGGCATATATGTCTTTTATGTTTCTTTTATGAAGTATTATAATAGACTATATGGTATTATGTTTTCTATTTCGTATGGGCCGTGTCCCAACTACTCTTGTGTCTTAAGATGATGAGATTGAGACTTAGTATTTCCTATTACTTTTATATGAAAGAGTTTTTAAAGACTATGATATGTTTTGTGAAATGTTTTAATTCCGCACTACTTTTCACTATATATATGAAATGAATGATATGAAAGGGCTTGTATAAGACCTCCGAGAGGTCGAGTATGCCGGTTACAATCCGATATTATGCCCTAACTTCTAGGGTGTGGTCTTGGGATGTGACAAGCTTGATATCAGGGCATAGGTTGATGAAACTAGTCTTAGGAATAAAAAAGTCTCATCAAGTCACTTCTAGTATAGTCTCAACCATTAGTGTGAGTCGCAACACATCTATGGGCGAGAGGCTATAGGACGATAGAGTTTCCTTTCTTTTCTACTCCTATGTCGTGCGGTAGAGTAAATGTTATGAGTATCCTTCTAAATGAGTTTCCTTGTGTTTATAGGAGATGAATACTAGGAGGATGGCCGCTAGAAGGTTGGAAGAGGAAAGGGTGAATGAGGAAGTTCCTCCTCAAGTTGAGCAAGTTGAGCTAGTTCTTCAAGATACGCAATGTGTCCAAGGTGCTCAAGTGCCTCCCCAACGTGATCAAGTCCCTAATTTGGAATGAGGTAATGAGGTTCCTGTGATTCATCCGGAGTTGTCTAATAGGGTGATTGGAGAGGCTTTACTTGCTTTGGCCCGAGTCGTGACTACTCAAGTGAATTTGAGTATGGAGCCTAGGGTTGTGGAGAGCACTATGACATCTAGGTTGAGAGACTTTGTTAGGATGAATCCTCCGATCTTTCTTGGCTCTAAGGTAGGTGAAGATCCCCAAGAGTTCCTTGATGGTGTGTACAAGGTGTTGAGTGCTTGGGGGTTACATCTAGGGAGAAGGCGGAGTTGGATTCGTATCAATTGAGGGATGTTTCTCAAATTTGGTACACTTAATGGAAGGATAATAGGCCGGTGGAGTCGGATCCTATTGAGTTGGAAGAATTCAAGGAAGCTTTTCTCGGTAAATACTTTCCCCGGAGAGAGGTTAAGGTAGAGGAGTTTATCAATCTCAAGCAAGGAAATATGAGTGTTGAGGAGTACTCTTTGAAGTTCTTAATATTTTCTAGATATGCACCATCCCTAGTGTCTAATCCAAGGGATGAAATGAGTCGTTTTGTGACCGGGGTCGCCGACTTAGTGAGGGAAGAATGTCGTACGACTATGCTACATGATGATATGACCTTAGCTAGACTCATGGTGTATGCACAATCAATTGAAGAGTCCAAAGTTAGGAGGATGTCAAGAAACTTGAAAAGAAGTGGTGCAAGTGACCAAGTGCAACCTAGATCCAAAAAGAGGGTTCACACTCAAGAAAAATCTAGGAGTGCTAAGTTCAGGATTGAGAAAGGAGGTAGTTCTCAAAATGGAAAACCTACATGTGTCACTTGTGGCAAGAAACATTATGGTGAGTGTCTATTGGGTACGGGAGTTGTTTTGGATGTGGAAAAAATGGACCCAAGGTTAGAGATTGTCCTAATAGAAATGGTAAGAAGGCTTCTCCTAGTGTTTCAAAAGATGATGCACCAACAAAGAGGCGTTTCTTTGCACTCTGGACTAGGGGAGAGAAGCCGGATGATGATGATGATGATGTTGTTAAGTTCTTGTATTTCTCTTTTAGTGATATGAGTTCCTTGTAAGTGGGGGAGTATGGTTATAGATGGGATAGAAAGTCCTAGAAGTTTGTTGCATGTGCATGATGTTTAGGAAGAAGACTTGGATTTAGAAGATTGTTCAAGTGAAGTTGAAGTATGTCCTCATTTGACTCGAGGACATATATGTCTTTTATGTTTCTTTTTGAAGTATTGTAATAGACTTAATAGTACTATGTTTTGTATTTCGTATGGGCCGTGTCCCAAGTGCTCTTGTGTCTTAAGATGATGAGATTGAGACTTAGTATTTCCTATTACTTCTATATGAAAGAGTTTTTAAAGACTGATATTGTTTTGTGAAAAGTTTTAATTCTGCACTACTTTTTATTATGTATATGCAATGAATTATATGAAGGGCTTGTATGAGACCTCCGAGAGGTCGAGTACGCTAGTTGCAATCCAAGATTGTGCCCTAACTTCTAGGGTGTGGTCTCGGGATGTGACAAAGACTTAGTATTGTTTGTCTTGTGATGTACATGGTCTTTACTCAATGAATATATACTATTGACTTGTATTGGTTCTTGAATGTGCATAATGTGTTTTCAAAGTAAAATTAGCATGCTTTAATGAAATGCCTTTTTAGCATGATTTCTACGTTGTATGTGAATATGGTCCTATACTTAGTACAAATGATGTGCTAACCCCATTTCTCCCTTTTCCCCCAACATTTTAGGTTCCGGTCGTTGAAGGGTTCGTGACGAATTAGAAGAAGACTTGGATTCTCATTCTCCAAGTTGGGTAGGTCCTCAGCACTTCGAGGACAATGCCACTTTCTAGCATTGGATGTTGATTAGTCTTAAAGACACTTTGTTCATTCTCTTTCATTTGAGTGCTATGATTGTATAGCCTATATGTGGCTTTTATTGTATTGATATATGAGTTATGCCCAATTGTTATACTCTTGTTTAGATGGTTATGATATGAGACATCCGTTTTAAGACTATTTTGTATCTTATATATATGTGTGCCATAAAAGTAGAAGACTATGTAATTTTCTTATATGAAGGGTCTAAGTATACCCGATATGAATATATTATGTGTATGCGAGAGGTTTATGTAAACCTCATGATAGATATATAAGAAAAGTTTTAAATTTTCTGCATTTTAGCCTATGAATGTAATGATGTATGCTAAGAGGCTAGTCTTAGTCCTCTTCGAGGACGATGACGACGGTTACGTCTAGGGGGTGCTCCCCGGATGTGACAAACTTGGTATCAGAGCATCAAGTTGAATATCCCAACAAATGATGTCTCATTAAACCACGTCTATGTAGATTCTTATTCATAATTGTGAAGCGCACCACACTAATGAATGAGAGACTATGTGATGCTTAGAAACTCTCATCTTCTTGTATTCCTATGTCGTGCCTCTAGAGTATTATTATGTGCTTTCACCTAAACCTTGTATCGTGGTTATAGGTATGAATACTCGAAGGGCAGCTGCTAGAAAGATCGAAGAAAAAATGGCTAATGTGGTATCTAATGACAATCAAGTGCCTCCACAAGACAACCATGTGCCTCCACTTGAAGAAGTTGATATGGGTGATCAAGTTTCGGATGTTCCTCCACCGATGACCGATGGATATATAAGGGCAGTCTTTCTCACTTTGGCTCAAGACAGGACCTCTCAAGCTAATGCCGTCACTTCTCAAGTTCAGGCTATGACGACCCAAGTGAATAGGGAGGTTGGACCTTGAGTGCCTCAACATGCTAAAACTATGGCCTCGCGTTTGAGAGACTTTGCTAGAATGAGTCCATCTATGTTCTTTGAGTCGAGGTCAGATGAGGACCCTTAAGATTTCCTCGATGAGGTCTATAATATTCTCTATGCTATGGGTGTGACCTCTATTGAGATGGACGAGTTAGAGTCTTATCAACTCAAAGATGTGGACCAAACTTGGTAGATGCAATGGAAGGATAATAGGGCACTAAGAGGTAGTCCAGTGACTTGGGAAATCTTCAAGAAGGTTGTAAGGTTCCAAAAATGACATAGGTTAACTAGAGCCTAACTTTGTTGTAAAGGTGGTCTAAGGTCCTTAATATGTCTATAATGTTGTATTGAGGCAGTATCTATAGTATTAGGTGCATTGGAAGTCAAACGTCAAGGTTCAACCAAGACGTTCGACGACTAAGTCACCTAAGTGTCTCATGTGAGGGCCTATGTGTTTATGTGTAACACATGTGGTTCTAAGGTCTTAAATGAGTCTAATATGATGTTTATAGGTAGTTGTCAAGTTTTGAGAAGTTTGGAGGTCAAACACTCAAGAACGTCCATGAACTTCAAAAGATGTGCCTTGAAATGACCTTGTGTGTCTAGGCATGTTTCGTCGAGTTTTACGTGTTCGTTTTGAGTGAAATTCATGTGAGAGGTCCTAAAATTGTATACGTTCATGTTTGGGTTGGAAACATCTGGGTAAAAATCCCCAAGGACCAACCAAGGGTCCTTGAGGAAGGACCCATTCCGGTGGCCAAGACTCCCCAAGGCTGCCTCACCTACGAAAGCCAATCGACGGCCAGTGGGCTGGTCGACGGTCTGTGGGTGATGGGCGTGGGTAGGTACTTATCCTAGGTGGATAATCTACCTGTCCCAAGTCTCTGAACCCATTGACGGAGGACATGATGGCCTGTAAGTAGACCTACGTCCCGTCGATGGGCAGGCCGTCGATGGAAGGACCTTGTCCCAGACCACGGACCAAAGGACGGTCCGTAGGTCCAATGATGGTCTGTTGATGGTCCCGTAGGTTCGGAATTAGTCTGGTAAATTTTGTGAACCACATCCAGACTCTGAACCAATCGACGGGAGGACAGGACGGTCCGTTTGTGGACAAACGGTCCGTCGACTGCCACCGTCGATGGTGCCAAGTCATGCGTGCAGTTCGCTGCCAAGTTAAGGGGTGAACTTGTAAATTCACCCACTTATAAATAAGAGTATTGGAGGTTCCCTAAGGGTATTTTGGGTATTTTAAAGGTGGTTATAAGGCTTTAACACTTAGAAGATTTCATTCTTCAAAATCAAAACCCCAAAATACCTTAGAAATTCCCGAAGACTCCATTGAAGTTCAAAGTCAAGGAAAAGCTTGGTGTGAATTTTTGAGTGGATATTCTTGATCAAAGTGAAGAATTTTCTTCATTGAGGTATGACTTTTGATCCTTGAAACTCGTTTCATCAAGGAGCCCAACTTTCAGAGATGTTTTCTAAAGTTTCCAAAAGATGCATTGACCTTTTTCATGATCTACCATGGGTTCTTGCATAAATGGTTTTTAATCATTGATTAGTGATTGAATTGTGGTTATTAATGGTATTTTAACTCAATTAACCTATGAACCCATGAAATTGATGAACCCTAGATTTTGATTAACTTATGGGTTACTTGATATTAGTCTAATGTTGATGAATTCATGTGTAGTTTCTTATGGTCTTTCTAATGGTGTAAGAATTGTATTCAATTGTTATATAATTAGTCTTAGATTGATAAAGCTATAATGAATTGACTTAGATTTCATTGAGTATTATAGTTTGTGTATTGAATTAATGTTCATGGCCATGGGTAAGGGCCTTATGATATTGAATTGGATGATTTGGCATTGGCTTGAACATTTGAGGATAAAGTGGTGGTACGCTGCCCTATTTAACTTTAATTAATGTGAATTAGACTTCAATTATGTTATGATTGGTTTGGTCCACATATGGTGGCGGTGTTATGTGAATTGATGTGGCCTTGTAGGCGTTATTTTAAGTGTATTGATGATCATGGCCTTGTCGGCAACTACTTGAAGTATTATGTTGATTTGTGTAGTTGATTATGTAAAGTATGATCATATCTACCTATATGTAAAGTAATGTGATAGTATGTGTTCTTCAATTGATGCTATTTAGATGATCATGTTATGCTATGACTATGCGTTAAGTGTGTAGTCTTAGAAGTTGATATATGGTTGTTCCTAACTTGTCTATATGAGTCTATAATGGTTATGTTGATGATGTTAAAGTAATGAATAGGTTGACATAATGTTGATAAGGGTTATTCCTAAATGTCTAAATAATGATATGCTATATGTGCTAAAGTGATGTAATGTTGTGTCTTGTTTAGGTAGACTTGTGTCCCTTACTTGATGCATGTATGAATATGAATATGTGATATCTTGTCTTAGGAAGCTAAAGTGTCTTAGTCTTGAATGAATGAATGTTAGGTGAGACCTTGAATGATGATAAGAGGGTCCTTTATGTGAAACCTTCAACCTAGTGGTAAGGTTATGTAACTTGAAGTCGAAAGCCGTAATGGTATCCTTCATGTAATGAATGATGGACTTAAGGTTGATTGGTTGGAACGGCATCATATCAATCCTTAGGAAAGTCATGATGAGCTTCTTATCGCCATTGGGAGGTAGCCCTAGTGGACCTTTCTTTGGTAGGGTAAATGTAATTGGGTTATGAAATTGATATGGAACCCTTTTGTATGAACCTTAATGTGAATTAATCTATGAGAACGAAGGCTAGCACGAAGTTAGTATGGCAAGGGAAGTAGTTCTAGTTAAAGAATGAGGCTAGAATACAAAGAAGCCCCTCATATTCCTTAACCATGTTCCTACGTGGGATGAGTCTAAGTTATACCATTGGCAAGTAGAACAACCTCATCGGAGTAGGATAAAACTCTGGATTCCATGCTTTGCTACCATGGTCTATATCGGTTATTGTCTATTCTCATCATGAGGGATACCTATTAGCATTAGAGAAGTTCTATGAGGTTTAGGTGGTGGTATGTGACTCTATCTATACATTGCACAATAGGCTTTGAAGATGTTAGTAAGAGTCCCTAGGTCTTCTGCAAGACCATTATTGGAATGTCCTTTATGTGATGAATGTCTCTTAAATGAACTAAGTAATGTAATGACTTAATGACAATGAGCATGTGAATGAATGAGTACATAATCTAAAATGACTTAAGGATTCGTTAGTTAAAGTGTGAAGAGGGCATAAAGGATGATCTCTTCATGTCTTATCTATGGAAGTCTTAAGAATGACTCTAGTTAGGGAAGTTAGTTGTTATGTTTGACATGATCTAAACTTAGGAAGTCTTAAGGGTTATTTAGGTAACTTTGAAGAGGGTGTATGGGCGTTCTCTTCTAGGAGTACTTAAGTAAGTCTATTGATAGCCTTGGTAGGGGAGATTGTCATATTATGTATGTCTTGTATGTTGGTGGATTGTAGGTGTGTATGTGTCTCATTATGAGTAATCTTGAGGTTCGTTTAGGCACATCTAGAGAGGGTGTATGGGAGGTCTCTCTTTGCATGACTTAAGTGAACCTTAGGATAGCTTTAGTGAGAAGACCACATGCTAGAAGGTGATTAAAATGAAAGTAATTGGGTCATGAACTAGATATGGGACCCATTTATATGAACCTTAATGTGACTTAATCTATTAGAACAAAGGCTAGCACCGAGTGAGTATGGTAAGGGAAGTAGTTTTAGTTAAAAGAGTGAGACTAAAATAGAACGAAGCCCTTCATATTCCTTAACCATGTGCCTACATGAGATGTGTCTAAGTTCTACCATTGGCAAGTAGAACACCTCATCGGAGTAGGATAGAGCTCCGGATTCCATTATTTGCTACCATGGTCTATGTCGGTTATTCCCTATTCTCATCATATGGAATACATATTAGCATTTGAGAAGTTCTATGAGGTTTAGGTGGTGGTATGGGACACTATCTAGACAGTGCACAATAGGCTTTAAAGATGTTAGCAAGAGTCCCTAGGTCTTATCCAAGACCATTATTTGAATGTCCTTTATGTGATGTCTGTCTCTTAAATGAACTAATGAACTAATGACATAATGATATAAAGTATGAATAAGTACCTAATCTAAAGTGACTTAAGGATTCCTTAGTTAAAGTGTGAAGAGGGCATAAAGGATGATGTCTTCATGTCTTATCTTTGGAAGTCTTGAGAATGACTCTAGTTAGAGAAGTTACTTGATATGTTGACATGATCTAAACCTAGGAAGTCTTAAGGATTATTTAGGTAGCCTTGAAGTGGATGTATGGGAGTTCTCTTCTAGGAGTACTTAAGTAAGTCTTTTGATAGCCTTGGTAGGGGAGATTGTCATATTATGTATGTATTGTATGTTGATGTATTGTGCGCGTATATGTGTCTCATTATGAGTAATCTTAAGGATCGTTTAGGCACATCTAGAGAGGGTGTATGGGTGGTCTCTCTTTGTGTGACTTAAGTGAATCTTAGGATAGCTTTAGTGAGAAGATTACATGTTAGCAGATGTTTAAAACGATATTAGAAGAATTCACTGTAACAGTGAGGTACTTCACTGTACAGTGAATTGAGTTAAGTGTAAATTGAGTTCAAAAAAAATTATAATTTTTGGTTAAATGATTTCTTATCTGATTCTAAGTTGGTAAATGTTACTCTTATGATGATATTATGAGATTTAAATGAAAAGATGCATATTTCGAATAAATGTCCATTTTCATGATTTTATGCATAATGCCATACTTAGTACATGTGGTTGTACTAATTTCATGCTTTATTTTCTATCTATATAGTTCTTGGTAGGTGAAGATATTTGGGAAGAAGACTTGGACTAGGAGATCGTTCGAGAAGAAGTTTGAAGTATGTCCTCACTTGACTCGAGGACATATATTTCATATTTATGTTTCTTTTATGAAGTTTTGTAATAGACTATATAGTAGTATGTTTTCAAATTCGTATGGGCCGTGTCCCAAGTATTCTTGTGTCTTAAGATAATGATTCGAGACTTAGCATTTCTACTACTATATAGAAAGATTTTTAGGACTATGTTATTGTTTTTATGAAAAGTTTTAATTCCGCACTACTTTTCATTATGTATATGCGATGAACGATATGATAGGTTTGTATGAGACCTTCGAGAGGTCGAATACGCCGGTTGCAATCCAAGATTGCACCCTAACTTCTAGGGTATGGTTTCGGGATGTGACAAGCTTGGTATCAGAGCATAGGTTAATGAAAGTAGTCTTAGGAATCAAAAAGTCTCGAAAAGTCTCGTCTAGTAGAGTCTCGACCATCGGTGTGAGTCGCGACACATCTATGGGCGAGAGGCTATAGGACGATAGTGTTTCCCTTCATTTCTACTCCTATGTCATGCGGTCTAGTAATGTTATGAGCATCCTTCTAAATGTGTTTCCTTGTTTTCTAGGCGATGAATATTAGAAGGATGGCCGCTAGAAGGATGAAAGAGGGAAGGGTTAATGAAGAAGCTCCTCCTCAAGTTGAGCAAGTGCTTCAAGATGGGCAAGGTGTCCAAGGTGCTCAAGGTGCTCAAGTGCCTCCTCAAGGTGATCATGCCCCTAATGTGGGAGGAGGTAATGAGGTGCCGAAATTGACTAATCGGGAGATTAGAGAGGCTTTGCTTGCTTTAGCCCGAGCCGTAACTACTCGAGTTAACTTGAACATGCTACCTAGGGTTAATGCTATGGAGAGCACTATGTCATCTATGTTAAGAGACTTTGTGAGGTTGATCCTCCAATCTTTCATGGCTCTAAGGTGAATGAAGATCCCCAAGAATTCCTTGATGGTGTGTACAAGGAATTGAGTGCTATGGGGTTTACATCTAGGGAGAAGGCGGAGTTGGCTTCTTATCAATTGAGAGATGTGTCTCAAATTTGGTACACTCAATGGAATGATAATAGGACGATAGAGTCAGGTCCTATTGAGTGGGAAGAATTCAAGGAAACTTTTCTTGGTAAGTACTTTCCCCGAGAGAGGAGAGAGGTTAAGGTAGATGAGTTTATCAATCTCAAGCAAGGAAATATGAGTGTTGAGGAATACTCTTTGAAATTCTCAACTTTGTCTAGATATGCACCTTCCCTAGTGTCTAATCCAAGGGATGAAATGAGTCGCTTTGTGACGGGTGTAGCCGACTTAGTGAGGGAAGAATGCCGTACGGCTATGTTGCATGATGATATGACTTTGGCTAGACTCATGGTGTATGACACAATCAATTGAAGAGTCTAAACTTAGGAGGATGTCAAGGAACTTGAAAAGGAGTGTTGCTAGTGATCAAGTGCAACCTAGGTTCAAAAAGAGGGCTCAAACTCAAGATGGACCTAGTGCTCCTAAAAAGAAGTTTAAAAAATGAGGTGGTTCCCACAATGGAAAACCTACATGTGCCACTTGTGGTAAGAAACATTATGGTGAGTGTCTAGTAGGTACGGGTAATTTCTTTGGACGTGGAAAAGATGGGCACAAAGTGAGAGATTGTCCAAACATTGTTTCTAAACAAGAGGGTAAGAAAGTTGATCCTAGTGCTCCAAAGGAAGATGCTCCAACTAGGAGGCGTTTCTATGCACTCCGGACTAGAGGTTAGAAGTCGGATGATAGTGATGATGATATTGGTAAGTACTTGTTTCTCTTGTTATGGTATGAGTTCCTTCTAAGTGGGGGAGTATGCTTATATAGACGTGCTAGAAGTGTTGCTTGTGCATGATGTTTAGGAGTTTAGTTGAAATCGAATTTCATTAACTTCTTGCATTGTGTGGTTTATTGACTTATGAGCATATTGTAAAAGGTGTTTATATGATGTTACCTTCCATATTAGCATGTCTATATCATGAATTGCTTAAGATTGCATTTTTTTGAAAATTTGCTAAAAATCAATGTAGCATGCACTGTTCACTCTGAAATTTTTGAAAATGTGACTAATTGATTATTTATCCTAAAATTGTTTTTATGTGTTTAGAACTGATGTGTATGAGTATATTAATGAATATATAATGAGTTTTTTCTATTTGGAATGAAGCATGTGAGTTTTGTAACATAATGAGTTATAAAATTGTATTCTAGTTTCTTGTTGTGTTGTGAATCTCTTGACTTTGTAAAACTGATGTTTTCTCCTTGATTGTGAGTTATATGGTTTGGTTATGTACTGTTAGTTGGTTCTCTAATCTTGTAAGTGGTCGGAGAGTGGCAAGTGTCATTCGAGGACGAATGTTGTCCAAGTGAGGAAGAATGTAAGGTCCCGAAAATAACATAGGTGAACTAGAGCCTAACATTGTTTTAAAGGTGGTCTAAGGTCCTTAATATGTATATAATGTTGTATTGAGGCAGTAGCTAAATTATTAGGTGCATTGGAAGTCAAACGCCATGGGTCAACCAAGACATTCGACGACTAAGTCACCTAAGTGTCTCATGTGAGGGCCTATGTGTTTATGTTTGAATCATGTAGTTATAAGGTCTTAAATGAGTCTAATATGATGCGTATAGGTAGTGTGTCAAGTTTCGAGAAGTTTGGAGGTCAAACACTCAAGAACGTCCATGGCATTTGAAAGATGTGCCTTGAAATGACCTTGTGTGTCTAGGCATGTTTCGTCGAGTTTTACGTGTTTGTTTTGAGTGAAATTCATGTGACAGGTCCTAAACTTGTATACGTTCATGTTTGCATTGGAAAAGTCTGGGAAAATATCCCCAAGGACCAACCAATGGTCCTTGAGGAAGGACCCATGCCGGTGGTCGAGACTGCCCAAGGCAGCCTCACCTACGGAAGCCAATCGACGGCCAGTGGGCTGGTCGACGGTCCGTGGGTGATGGGCGTGGGTATTTACTTAGCCTGAGTGACTAATCTACCTATCCCAAGTCTTTGAACCCATCGACGGAGGACAGGACAACCCGTATGTGGACCTACGTCCCGTCGATGGAAGGACCTTGTCCAAGACCACGGACCAAAGGACGGTCCGTAGATCCAAGGACGGTCCGTCAATGGTCACGTAGGTTGGGACATAGACTGGAAAAGGTTGTGAACCACGTCCAGCCTCTGAACCAATCGACGGGAGGACATGATGGTCCATTTGTGGACAAACGGTCTGTCGACTGCCACCGTCAATGGTGCCAAGTCCTACGTGCTGTTCACTGCCAAGTTAAGGGGTGAACTTGTAAATTCACCCCACTTCCAAATAAGAGTATTGGCGGTTCCCTAAGGGTCTTTTTGGGTATTTTAAAGGTGGTTATAAGGCTTTAACACTTAGATTTCATTCTTCAAAATAAAAACCCCAAGACTCCATTGAAGTCCAAAGTCAAGGAAAAGCTTGGTGTGACGTTTTGAGTGGAGATTCTTCATCAAAGTGAAGAATTAGATTCATCGAGGTATGGCTTTTGATCCTTTAAACTCATTTCATAAAGGAGCCCAACTTTCAAAGATGTTTTCTGAAGTTTCCAAAAGATGAATTGACCTTTTTCATGATCTATCATGAGTTCTTGCATAAATGATTTTTAATCATTGATTAGTAATAGAATTGTGCTTATTAATGGTATTTTAACTCAATTAACATATGAACCCATGAAATTGATGAACCCTAGATTTTGACTAGCTTATGGGTTACTTGATATTGGTCCAATGTTGATGAATTCATGTGTAGTTTCTTATGGTCTTTCTAATGGTGTAAGAATTTTATTCAATTGTTATCTAATTGATCATAGAATGTTGAATCTATGTTGAATTGGCTTAGATTTCATTGATTATCACAATTGTGTATTGAATTGGTGTTCATGGCCATGGGTAAGGGCCTTATGATGTTGAATTTGGTGATTTGGTATTGGCTTGAAGTGTTGAGGATGAAGAGGTGGTACACTGCCCTATTTCCTTTATTTTAATGTTAATTATACTTCAATTATGTTATGATTGGTTTGGTCCACCTTTGGTGGCTGTGTTATGTGAATTGATGTAGCCTTGTCGGCGTTATTTTAAGTACGTTGATAATCATGGCCTTGTCGGCACTACTTGAAGTTATATGGCTATATGTGTATTTGATTATGTGATGTATGATCATATCTACGTATATGTGAAAGTATGTGTTAGACTATTGGTGTTATTTGGGTAATCATGCTATGCTAGGACTATGTGTTAAGTGTGTAGTCTTAGAGTTGATACATGGTTGTTCTTAACTTGGATATATGATTCTAAGATGGTTATATTAATGATTTTAAGGTAATGAATAGGTTGACTAAATAAGGTTAAGGGTCATACCTAAGTGTCTAAAGAAAGATAGGCTATATGTGCTAAATGGAAGTATGTTGTGTCTTGTTTAGGTAGACTTGTATCCCTTACTTGATGCTCATGTGAATATGTGATGTCTTGACTTAGGAACCTAAAGGGGTCTTAGTCTTGAATAAATGAATATAGGTGAGACCTTGAATGATGATAAGAGAGTCCTTTATAACCTTAAACCAAGTGGTAAGGTTATGAAACTTGAAGTCAAAAGCCGTAATGATATCCTTCATGTAATGAATGATGGACTTAAGGTTGATTGGCTGGAACGGCATCACATCAATCCTTAGGAAAGTCATGATGAGCTTCTTGTCGCCATAGTGACATTGTCCTAGTGGACCTTGCTTTGTTAGGGTGAATGGAATTGGGTCATGAACTAGATATGGGATCCATTTGTATGAACCTTAATGTGACTTAATCTATGAGAACAAAGGCTAGCACCGAGTGAGTATGGTAAGGGAAGTAGTTCTAGTTAAAAGAGTGAGACTAGAATACAAAGAAGCCCTTCATATTTCTTAACCATGTGCCTACATGGGATGTGTCTACGTTCAACCATTGGCAAGTAGAACACCTCATCGGAGTAGGATATAACTCCAGATTCCATGCTTTGATACCATGGTCTATGTCGGTTATTGCCTATTCTTATCATATGGGATACATATTAGCATTTGAGAATTTCTATGAGGTTTAGGTGGTGGTATGAGACACTATCTAGACATTGCACAATAGGCTTTGAAAATGTTAGTAAGAGTCCCTAGGTCTTATCAAGACCATTTTTTGAATGTCCTTTATGTGATGTATGTCTCTTAAATGGACTAATGAACTAATGACTTAATTATATAAAGTATGAATAAGTACCTAATCTAAAGTGACTTAAGGATTCCTTAGTTAAAGTGTGAAGAGGGCATAAAGTATGATGTCTTCATGTCTTATCTTTGAAAGTCTTGAGAATGACTCTAGTTAGGGAAGTTGCTTGATATGTTGACATGATCTAAACCTAGGAAGTCTTAAGGATTATTTAGGTAGCCTTGAAGTGGATGTATGACCGTTCTCTTCTAGGAGTACTTAAGTAAGTCTTTTGATAGCCTTGGTAGGGGAGATTGTCATATTATGTATGTATTGTATGTTGATGTATTGTGGGCGTGTATGTTTCTCATTATGAGTAATCTTAAGGATTGTTAGGCACATCTAGAGAGGGTGTATGGGTGGTCTCTCTTTGTGTGACTTAAGTGAATCTTAGGATGATGATTCGAGACTTAGCATTTCTATTACTATATATGAAAGAGTTTTAAGACTATGTTATTGTTTTTATAAAAAGTTTTAATTCCGCACTACTTTTCATTATGTATATGCAATGAACGATATGATAGGATTGTATGAGACCTCCGAGAGGTCGAATATGCCGGTTGCAATCCAAGATTGCACTCTAACTTCTAGGGTGTGGTTTCGGGATGTGACAAAGGCTTTTCTTAATAGGTTCTTTCCTAGAGAGATAAGGGAAGCTAAGGTGGAAGAATTAATCAACCATCGTCAAGGATGTATGAGTGTACTTGACTATTCCTTGAAATTCACTAAATTGTCAAAGTATGCTCCATCCTTGGTTTGAAACCCAAGGGAGGAGATGAGTCGTTTTCTTATGGGGGTGTCCGGTGACTTGGTGGAAGAATGTCGTTCGGCTATGCTTCATGATAATATAAATATCTCTCGTCTCATGGTTCATGCTCAACAAGTGGAAGAAACTAGGTTAAGGAGAAAGAGTAGGGAGGCCAAGTCTTATGAAGGTGGTTCTTCAAAGGGTAGGCTTGACATTCAAGACAAGCCTAGGTTTAAGAAGAGGTTTTCTAATCAAGTTCCTACCAAATTTCCCAAGGATCGAAATGAGAGGGTGTCTAACCCTAAGTCTGAAAATGGAAGAGGCACTATCTCACCAAGCAAGAAGCTAACTTGCGAAAAGTGTGGCAAGAAGCATTATGGTGATTGCCTTGTTGGGACGGACAATTGCTTTGGGTGTGGCAAAAGTGGCCACAAGGTTAAGGATTGCCCTAATTTGGAGTGGCAAGACAAAGGTAGCGGGCAAGCTCAAGCTAGTGGTTCTAATGTGGATCCTCTAAAGAAGAATCGTTTTAATGCACTTCGCTCTAGGGGTGAACAAGAGAGTTCTCCCGATGTGGTGACCAGTATGTTACAAGTCTTCTCTATTTATGTATATGCTTTACTTGATCCGGGTGCTACATTATCTTTTGTTACTCCCTTGATAGCTAAAAAGTTTGATATTTTACCCGATATTCTAAATGAACCTTTCATGGTAACTACCCCGGTAGGTGAGTTGGTGGTTGCAAAGAGGTTATATAGAAATTGTCCTATAATATTGCCCAATAGAGTTACTCATGTTGAATTAGTAGAACTTGATATGGTTGACTTTGATGTCATTTTGGGGATGTATTGGTTGCATGATTGTTTTGCTTCCATTGATTGTAGAACAAGAATTGTCAAGTTCAATTTTCCAAATGAACCTGCCTTAGAATAGAAGGGGGGAAATTCTATTCCTAGAGGTCGTATTATGTCTTGTCTTAAGACTTGTAAAATGATCTCAAAAAGGTGTCTATATCACATTGTAAGAGTCAAAGATTTAGACTCCGAAAATCCTCCCATTGAGTTAGCCCCCGTAGTAAGGGACTTTTCGGAGGTCTTTCATAATGATATTCCTGGAATCCCTCCCGAACGGGATATTGATTTTGGTATTGACTTACTACCGGATACAAATCCCATTTCAATTCCTCCTTATCGGATGGCTCTTGTTGAATTGAAAGAGTTGAAGGCTCAACTTAAGGACTTACTAGAAGGCTTCATTAGACCTATTTCTCCATGGGGTGCTCCGATTTTGTTTGTGAAGAAGACGTATGGTTCCCTTAGAATGACATTCATTATCGCCAACTCAATAAAATCACTATTAAGAACAAATATCCTCTCCTTCGGATTGACGACTTGTTTGATCAACACCAAGGGGCAATCTACTTTTCTAAGATTGACTTGAGATCGGGGTATCACCAACTTAGGGTGAGAGGTAAGGATATACCAAAAATGGCATTTCGAACAAGATATGGTCACTATGAGTTCTTAGTAATGTCCTTTGGTCTCAATAATTCCCCGACGGCATTTATGGATCTCATGAATAGGGTGTTTCGAAGTTACCTAGATTCATTTGTCAATGTTTTCATTGAATACATCTTGGTATATTCGAAAAATGAGGGTGTACACATGGACCATTTGAGGGTGGTGTTACAAGTGCATAAGGAAAACCAACTATTTGCCAAGTATAGAAAATGTGAGTTTTGGTTAAGGTCGGTGGCGTTTCTTGGTCATATCATCTCTAGTGAGGGAGTTGAGGTTGATGCAAGGAAAACAGAGGCGGTGAAGAATTGGCCTAGGCCATTAACTCCAACCGACATTAGGAGTTTCTTAGGTCTAGCGGATTATTATAAGAGGTTTGTGGATGGTTTTGAGTCCATTGCTTCTCCCTTAACTACCTTGACCCAAAAGAGCATGAAATTTGAGTGGTCGAAGGCATGTGAAAGGAGCTTCCAAATCTTGAAAGATAGGCTTACTTTCGCTCTGGTGTTGACTTTTTCGGAGGGTACCAAGGGATTTGTTGTATATCGCGATGCATCCCAAGTGGGCTTAGGGTATGTCCTTATGCAACATGGGAAAGTAGTACCTTATGCTTCTAAACAACTTAAGGTGCATGAGAAGAATTATCCAACTCATGATCTTGAGTTCGCGGCCGTGGTATTTGCTTTTAAAATATGGAGACATTATTTGTATGGTGTTCATGTTGATGTGTATACCGTCCACAAGAGTCTTCAATATGTGTTTACTCAAAAGCAGTTGAATCTCCGACAAAGAAGGTGGTTGAAATTATTGAAAGATTACGACATGAGTGTTCTCTACCACCCCGGCAAGGCGAATGTGATTGTGGATGCTCTAAGTCATATGACCATGGGTAGTGTGTCTCATGTAGAGGAATCCAAGAAATACCTAGTGAAAGATGTTCATAGGTTGGCTCGTTTGGGTGTTAGACTGGAAGATTCTCCAAATGGTGGTTTTATGGTCCAGCATAACTCCGAATCATCTTTGGTGGTTGAGGTGAAGTCTAAGGAACACTTTGATCGACCATTGATGGAGTTGAAGGAGTCGGTTATTGGTAAGCTTAATGAGTCATTCTCCTTAGGGGGGATGGTGTCTTGAGGTATCATGGAAGGTTGTGTGTTCCCAATGTAAATGGCTTGAGGAACTGGATTCTTGAGGAAGCTCATGGGTCCCGTTATTCCATTCATCCGATATCTACAAAAATGTATCATGACCTTAGAGAAGTGTTTTGGTGGGAAGGCTTGAAAGGAGACATAGCAAAATTTGTTGCAAAATGTCCGAATTGCCAACAAGTGAAAGCCGAACACCAAAAGCCGGGTGGTTTACTTCAAGAAATCCAAGTTCTCACTTGGAAGTGGGAAGACATTAACATGGATTTTGTGTTAGGTTTGCCTCGGACACAAAAGCAACATGACTCCATAGGGGTGGTTGTGGATAGGTTGACCAAATCTGCTCATTTCATTCCCGTCAAATCCTCTTACTCAGATTATGCAAGGATCTTCATAGATGAGACTGTGTGTCGCCATGGTATTCCGTTATCCATCATATTGGATAGGGGTTCACAATTCACATCTAGGTTTTTAAGGTCATTCCGAAAAGGGTTGGGTACAGAGGTGAAGCTAAGCACCGCTTTTCATCCCCAAACAGATGGTCAAGCAGAGCGTACTATTCAAACCCTTGAGGATATGCTTAGAGCTTGCATAATTTATTTCAAGGGATATTGGTATAAACACTTGCCTTTGGTTGAGTTTTCTTACAACAATAGTTACCATTCGTTTATATCTATGGCTCCTTTTGAGGCCTTGTATGGTAGGAGATGTATATCTCCAATTGGATGGTTTAAAGTGGGAGAGTCTTCACTTTTGGGTCTCTAATTTATTTATAAGACTTTGGAGAAGGTTCATATAATAAGGAATCACTTGAAAACAACCTATAGCCGGCAAAAGTCTTATGCCGACTAGAGGATAAGAGACTTAGAGTTTGAAGAAGGTGATAAAGTGTATCTAAAAATTTAGCCTATGAAAGGGGTGGTGAAACTTGGCAAAAAAGGGAAGTTGAGTCCTCATTATGTGGGTCCCTATGAAATTTTACAAAGGGTTGGCAAGGTTGCATATGAGTTGAGGTTACCTAGTGAATTGGCTTCGGTTCATCCACTGCTCCATGTTTGTGTATCGGTGATCCCGAGTCCATTCTTCCTGTTTAAGGTCTAGGTGTTCAAGAGAACCTCTCGTATGAAGAGGTTCCGATTGCAATCCTTGATAGACAAGTAAAGAAGTTAAGGAACAAAGAGGTGGCTTCCGTAAAGGTGTTATGGAAGAACCACCTAGTTGAGGGTGCAACATGGGAGGCTGAGGCCGACATAAAGTCCTGTTACCCTCATCTATTTTATAACTAAGGTTAGTTGTTCCTATTTATAGTGAAAATAATGAGTTTATTTGAAGTTACCTTGATTTTTTGTAATATAGTGAATTTTATGCTTTGATACAGTAAGTTACAGTGATTTAGGCCTATTGAAATGAAAGCTTTCAAGCAAATGATCTTTTACTTGATTTGAAGTTATGTGGTGTGTTTTGGTATATTGTGCCTTCATGAGTTGTATTGAGCATGTTGATATGTGTTGAAGAAAACTTTGGCATAAGTGAATAAGCATGTAATGAATGTTGAACTCTTATAAGTTGAAAATGAGTTGCATTGTGAAACAGTTATGTGGTTATATTGATTTGAATTGTAACTCATGCTTTGATATGTTGTTGTTGGTTGGGATGCTAGTTTTGAATCTATTCCTTCCTTTCAAAGAATTTTGGTGTCATTCGGGTACGAATCTGTCACACCCGAGTCCTAGACCCTAGATGAGACCGGCGTCGTTAACCTCTCAGAGGTCGTAGACAAGCATCTTCTTAGCTTTCATCACAATCATATAGTTAAATTTAGCGGAAAATTTAACTTTTTAAATTTACTGAAGTGTACTTAGAATTCATATAATTCTTGCATAAGAGTGATATACTAACAACTCAAAATAAACAACCATCTATTAACAGATTGAACAATTGAAATGAAGAATTCATAATATCATTAATAGTTGCCAAACCAGCCTTAATACAAAAGCTTGAACAAATGTTTGAAAGGAAACGCTAGGGACAACATCCACTAGCTATGTCTAATCTACTAAAGCTAGAAAATAAAGCGTAGGCACCCTCGAACTCAAGAGGACATACCAAAGTCTGGAGGTACTAGTCAAAACAGCTTCAACTGATCTTCAATCTTCTTTAAGGACCTGCACCTATAGAAATAGTATTTGTATATGGGTTAGTACACACTTGTACTAAGTATGGGTGTATGTACATAAACACATAAGGACTATGCATGATCAAGAGAAACTCTTCCTATAGCAACATGCCATTTTTGGAAAGTGAAGTCACTTCACTTTCCTAATTAGTTATTTATTAATCATGCTATGAATATGACATATTTTCATGGATTTAAAGAACACAACACATTTTCTATATGAACATAAGACCTTGGAATCATGAACATAATTTTAGAACAACTCAAGCAAAATTTAATATTTTTTCTCCTTTTAGGCCGAGAGCTCCCTCTCCCAGACTTAGTTTATTTTTCATTCTTTTCTTATTTTTGTTTTGTAGTTCAATGATATCCTTTGATCCTATGTTTTACTTACGATTTCAATAATCCATTGTAGTCCCATTGCTACAATGAATCAAGTAAGTAATCCGAAGGACTAAGGAAATGATTTGACTACCCTACTCACAAGTTGTTCTTTCCATTATTGTTAAATTGGGCATGAAGTCTTTATAAGCCAACGTTATTGGCTATGCCCATTCTTTGATCATTTGCATAATATAAAGATGCTGGGGCATATATTCATACTCCAATTGATGAGTCATTATGTTTTGCTCCCTTTATTGGCATAAATAAATAACTGTTAAAACTTCATTCTTATCAAACACTGATGATATTATATTCTTATGCTTTTGCTTACTTAGTTCACTTTGAACTTACGTTTCTTCTTCTTTGATCTCATGTTCACTTTGAACATGCTAGGTTGACTTAGAATATTCTTTTAAGACTTCCATTGGGATCTTTCTGTGCAATGATTAAGAATGAATTCATCATTACTTAGTCTAACCTCACCCTTTGGTCATCCTATCCGAACACCCCTCATCTTCCTAGTTCTTTCTTTCTTTCTTTCTTACTTTCTTAAAGAACTTTTTAGCATTTAACCGACATAGATCATGCGAGCTAACATGAAATACAGTGTCCTCCCCACACTGAAAAGAGGTGGTTCACCGGCCAAAGTAAAATCGAATACTTTCTAGCTTTCTTAGGTGGATCCACTAGATAGTAATCTATGCTGGCGACATAGTTCAAAGACTAGGAGAAATTGGAGACCCTTATCCACCTTGGTGGTAGTCTCATCTCATGAGTCTTACATGTGTTTGCACAAGCTCATTACTAGTCTATCGGTGCTTAGCCCAATTTATTATACTTTACAACTTTTAGAGTTGACTCATACACTGTGGAAGGTTTCTTCTAGTATGAGGTATGCTTAGCTCAACGGATGACTTGTAATACCTTTCTATGCTTGATGAATGTGAACTTAAATCTTACATTATCATTATGGTGTGAATGAGACTTGTGTCACGATTTATAACACCCTCTTATGTGAGTATCTTTAACAATATTGTTTATGTGCAAGTGAGACTTGTCTCACTTCCTTTAACACCCCATTCTCGGTCAACTTCATTACTCATAAGCTTTTAGTTATTTCATTACTCACCTTATCTTGTTCAATGTTATTTGGTTGTCTTGTACCATTCTTTATTAAAGTTATAAGGACTTATTCAATTTGCTACTATGTTCACAAGTTTATTTAGATAGGGTATGTTGGGACTTGTCCCAATCATTGGCATACCCTAGGTTATGAGTTCATTGAGTTACAACTTGTCAAGTCAATCTTTAACATGTATTTGGCCTTACAGGAAACATCATAATTTACATTGGCCATATAAGATTGGTATAACTCAGTCATTGGCCAATTCTATTACATATTTTGGAAATAATATTGCTGGCTAATTTATTGGCATAAACCAAACTTTCACTAAACACTTGTCATGATATTATCACTAGCGAAGTCAATTAACTTCATGTATATACTATAGTAATCTCATCATTTTAAGCAAGCCAACTTTTAACATTTGATTAGCTTATAAGAACAATTCAATGCTTCGTTTGGCGAAGCTATAAAGTTGATTTGGCATTGAAGATTCATTAACTAGATTTGATTCTCATTCTTATTTCTTCTTGGAAACATTGCATTCCAAACACTTACAAACATATCTACTGTAAACACACAGTAATCGAAACATTCATTCCTTTCAACTGTAAACTGAATTTCATAAACGACTTATAACTTTTTCATCTTGTCGAACACAATTAGGCATTACAACATTTCTTATCTCATGTAAATGATACTCTAATCATACGGATCTAACCTATAGATCTCATTCGACATTATAAAATCACATAAACCTACACATAATGATCAATTAGCACCACATACCAACAACATGCTCGAGATTTGCATTATACATACTACTATAATCGGAAATAGGGAGAACTAGGGAGATGAACATTCGACAATTTCATTGGGAACAACCCTAGTTTTAGTTTTCTTAAAATCAAAACATTTGAAAAGCCTCCTGGTAAAGGAATCCAAGAGAGAAACCCATACCTTACTATAGAATTGAATCTACGAAGATCACCCTCTGCACGAAAATCTTGAAGAATTTCCTTGAAATCGCCTAAGGAGAACCGAGAGTATTTTTCTGTTTTTCTTACGTTTGCTCACTGTTTTTCAGTCGTGAATTTCTACTGGATAAACGTGAGTCTAAGTCTTAGGAACTGAATTTTGACTAATTCAACTTAGGCTAATTAACTTAATTAAGTAAATCAATTAGCTAATTACCAAAACACCCCTCCTAAATTAACTAAAAATAGGAGAGCATTTGACTTAGCCAAATTCTGAAAATATGCTAAGGGTCTCGGGTCAGACCATGAATTTAAATTAATTAATTAAGTTGCTAATTTAATTAATTAAGTGACCTAGGGTAATTACTAAAGTACCCCTAAGTCACTAGCACCATAACCAACCCCTTTGAACCATCCTAGGTTAGGTACTAGGATGTTTCTTTAGTTAGCTACTCGGCTAGTGTCACCAGGTTAGGTCTTAGGATTTCGGGCACACTAGTTAGTTCATTTTAGTTAGTACTAGGTTAGTTAGCTATTTAGGTAAGTTAGTTAGAGCCTAGGATTGGTTAGGAAGCTCGCCCCCACGTGGCTTGACCCAACGCGTGCCGGTCCCCTAACCGCCCTAACCGAATCGGTTGGGCTTGGTCGCTTGGTCTCTCGGCCGGTAGCACATGTTCTTGCACATGTTATTGCACATGTGTTGCCGTGAACTTTCCTAACCGTGCACTCTGTAGTTGCACTTGGAAAGTTCACTTCTTGTCCCAAGAATACTCACTATGTCCTTGGACACTGCTTAATCTACATGATCTTTTTAAATGATCACGTGCTATGGTACCTAGGCTTGACACTTGGATGCCTCGTACCTAATGTGTGTAAGCAAAGAAATTCAGAATTTTAGCTTAGGGTCTTCATTGCAGGTACAATTTCTAAACAAGCTTGGATTGGAGCATTTGAACATCAAAGTGTATTTTAAGTTACTTGTTAATATATAGAAATTAGCTAACACCCTTAAGCCAATATTCTCTAACATGCCCAATATTACTCAATATTGGGCATTGGGATGCCTATGTACCCCAATACATATTCGTAAAACCTAATAGACCCTTCACTAGACAAGTACATTTTCTGGAATGTTACATTATCCCCCCTTAGTAACATTCGTCCCCGAATGACACTACATATCATTTTGAATCAAAGAGGGTATTTTCGAAAAACACATCAATATACTTGAAACTTTACTCTTTGTGAATATCTGATTCACAACTTACTCTGGATGATGCACATCACTCAACGCTTATCTGAAGCTTCATATCTGAGATTGAGGAACTTCCTTCTCAATCTCACTTTAACTCAATGCACATCACAACTCATGCGACACAAAAATCATGTCAACGCTATACAAAAACAGCAACATGAATGCAAGTATGAACTTATATTAACTCATATAGTGCAAGTATAAAACACAGAGTTATGGAGTTAAAACACCAAAATCGACCAATGCACTAAAATTTAGAGTTTCATAACAAAATCAGACTTAGGAAGAGTATATATAACCTCAAGAACTGAACAAGTGAGGGTAACGAGATCTCATGTCGTCCTCGGCCACCCATGTTGCTCCTCAACAATGTGGTTCCTCCATAACACCTTTACAGTGGCAACCTCCTTGCCTCAGCTGCTTCACTTGGCAATCTAAAATTTCAACTGGAAACTCTTCATAAGAAAGGTTCTCATCGACTCCTAACCCCTCAACAGGCACGATGGATGTTGGATCACCTAGACACTTTTTAAGCATCGAAACATGAAACACTTGATGAACAGAAGCCAAGTCATTTGGTAACTTAAGTTCATAGGAAACATTCCCTACTCGCTGTAAGACCTCAAAATAACCTATATAGCTCGGACTCAACTTCCCTTTCTTACCAAACCTCATCACCCCTTTCATGGGTTATATTTTCAGGTAGACTTGATCACCTACCTCAAATTCAAGAGCCCTCTTCCTATTATCAACATAGGATTTTTGACGACCGTAAGCAGTAGCCAATCTATCCCTGATCATTCTCACCTATTCCATAGCCTCATGTATGATCTAAGGGCCAATGATGGAAGAATATCCTACCTCAAACCAACCAACCGGGGACCTACATCTTCTGCCATACAGTACTTCAAAGGTGCCATCCCAATACTGGAATGGTAGCTATTATTATAAGAGAACTCAATCAGCGGCAAGTGATCATCCCAACTCACCTTGAAGTCAATAACACATGCTCTCAGCATGTCTTCAAGGGTTTGAATGGTACGCTCTGCTTGTCCATCCGTCTGAGGATGAAAAGCAGTAATGAGCTTCACCTATGTACCCAAGATCTTTTGGAAAGATCTCCAAAAGTGAGAAGTGAACTGGGCTCCCCTATCCGAAATGATAGATAAAGGGATCCCATGCCACCTCACTATCTCATCAATATACATCTTGGCATAATCTTCGGCCCTGTAAGTAGACTTCACAAGAATGAAGTGAGCAGACTTAGTCATCCTGTCAATAATGACCCAAATGGAATCATGCAGTTTCCTGGTCCTGGGCAGACCAACCACAAAGTCCATATTAATAGCCTCCCACTTCCATGTTGGGATCTCAATCGACTGGGTAAGACCTCCAGGCTTAAGGTGTTTGACCTTAACATGTTGTCAATTGGGGCACTCCTCCACAAACTTAGAAATATCTCGCTTCATACCTTCCCACCAATAAATCTCCTTGAGATCATGATACATCTTGGTGGAACCTGGATGAATGGAATACCGGGAGCCATGAGCCTCTGCAGTAATATTAGGTCTCAGATTATCAATATTGGGCACACACAATCTGCCTTGGTATCTAAGCACACCATCCCCCCTAGGGAGAATGATTCATTCAGCTTACTCAACACTGAGTTTTTCAACTCCATGAGTACTGGGTTGAGATGTGCTTAGCTTTAACATCTACAACAAATGAGGATTCAGAACTGGAATGAATTGAAACACCCCCACTTGGTGTATCTACCAGCCGTACACCTAACCTAGACAATTGGTGTACCTCTTTAACCAGCTTCTTCTTCTCATCATCAATATGAGACACTTGCCCATGCTCAATCGTCTCAAAGCATTGGCCACTACATTGTCCTTACCTGGGTAATAGTGGACACTCATGCCATAATCCTTGAGCACCTCTAGCCATCTTCTCTGACGAAGATTGAATTCTCTCTGTGTAAAAACATATTGAAGACTTTTATGGTCAGTAAATACATCAACATGTACACCATATAAGTAATGTCTCCACAGTTTTAACGCAAATACCACAACAACTAACTTAAGATCATGGGTAGGGTAATTATTCTCGTGGATTCTTGATGCATATGCAATCACCTTGCCATCCTGCATAAGAACACATCCCAAACCTACTCGGGAAGCATCACAGTACACCACATACCCTTCACCACTCCTCGGCAATGTGAGAACTGGGCTGAAGTGAGTCGGTCTTTGAGCTCTTTTTACAAGTTTCAGACCACTCAAACTTTGCCTTCTTCTTTGTTAAAGTTGTCAATGGAGTAGCAATAGCGGAAAAGCCCTAAAAACACCTGCGATTGTAACCAGCCAAACCCAAGAAACTCCGGATGTCTGTAGGAGTGAGGGGTCTCGGCCAGTTCTTTACTGACTCAATCTTTTTCGGATCAACCTCTACACCCTAGTCGGACACAACATGACCAAGGAAGGTCACTGATCTCAGCCAAAACTCACACTTGCTGAATTATGCATACAACTGATGTTACCTGAGTACTTGCAATGTCATTCTCAAATGTTGTTCATGCTCTTTTATGGTCTTAGAGTATATGAGGATGTCATCTATGAATACTATGACAAAAGAATCAAGTTATTCATGGAAGACCCTATTCATAAGATCCATAAACGCGGCTGATGCGTTAGTGAGACCAAATGACATGACAAGAAACTTGTAATGACCATACCTAGTACGGAAGGCAGTCTTAGGAATGTCCTCTTGTCTCACTCTAAGCTGGTGATACCCTAACCAGAGATCTATTTTAGAAAAGAAACTTAAACCTTGGAGCTGATCAAATAGATCATCAATTCTGGGAAGAGGGTATTTGTTCTTTATAGTGACTTTGTTGAGTTGCCGATAATCGATACACATTCTAAGGGTTCCATCCTTTTCTTAACGAACAACACTGGAGCACCCCATGAGGATATGCTCGGCTGGATGAAGCTCTTATCAAGTAGATCTTTTAACTGCAACTTCAACTCTATGGGTTCAGCTGGAGCCATTCTATAAGGAGGAATGGAAATTGGTTTGGTGTTGGGATCTATGTCAACACCAAAGTCAATTTCGCGTTTAGGAGGGATTCCAGGTAAATCCTCCGGAAAGACATCTTGAAACTCATTCACTATGGACACAGAGTCTATGGAAGGAACTTCATGTTCTAAGTCATTGACTCTGACTAAGTGGTATAAATACCCCTTAGATAACATCTTATTGGCTTTAAGATAGGAAACTATTTGGCCTGTTAGATTTGAACTACGCCCTTCCCATTCCAGCTCTAACTCATTAGGGAACTGAAACCTTACTACCATGTTTCGACAGTCTATGGTAGCATAACATTTATGGAGCCAATCCATACCCAAAATTGTATCAAAGTCAAGCATGGTTAATTCTATTAGGTCAGCATAGGTAACTCTATCAAGAACAGTTATTGGGAAATCGCTATATACTCTTTCAGCTCTAATGATGTCTCCTATGGGAGTACTAACTAGAAAAGGTTCATGCAAGATCTCACGAAGCAAGTCAAATTTACTGGCTACTAAAGGAGTAACAAACGACAAGGTGGATCCTGGATCTAACAATGCATAAACAGGAAAAGAAAAGACATGCAAGGTACCAATGACCACATCAGCTGACTTCTTCTGCTTCTCTCTACCTTTCAAAGCATAAAACCTGTTCCTCTTGGGAGGCTCGGCTGCAGCAGTAGGATTAGGTCAAGGATGAGTATATGCCTTGGCCTGATTCTTCAAATGTGTGCAGTCCCTGATCATATGCCCACTCTTGCCGCACCCATAGCAGGCATTAGTACCTACCATGCATTCACCTCCATGCAAACGGCCACACTTACCACACGACTTTCTGTCAAGCTGGGCATTTCTATCATTGCCCTTTTTGGGGCGAGACTTGCCCCCTTTGGCATTCGTGTTCCCGGAAGGAGTAGGATTACCTGAGTGCTGGTGTGCCTTCTTGAACTTGGGCCTGTCCTGTACTCCAAACGAACTCCTACCAGTGCTAGAACCAACCTGATCTGAGGGCCTAGGCTTCTTGCCTTCTCGGCCTCTCTTCCTCTGACGACTCTCCTCCACCTGCTGTGCATGTACCATTAACCTATCAAGGTCCATGTTATCATACAACATGGCTGCTCGACATTCCTCCTCCAGATCCTCCGATACACTAGTCACAAACCTACTCATCCCATCCCTGCTACTGGACACCAGGGAAAAAGCATATTTGGAAAGTTTAACAAACTTCAAGGAGTATTCCTTGACTGACATACCTCCTTGACGTAGGTTGATGAACTCCTCAACCTTAGCCTCTCTCTGCTCTCTAGGAAAGAACCTCTCCAGGAATGTAGTCTTGAGAATGTACCAAGTGATGGGGACTTCTCCTGGTGCTCGGACATCTACCCACATCTTGTACCATACCTGAGCCATATCCTTGAGCTGGTATGCAGCCAACTCAGCGTTTTTCTCTTCATTAACACCCATAGCACAGAGAATCTTGTGGACCTCGTCCAAAAACTCATGGGGATCCTCATTGGTTCTAGACCCGAAGTAGACTAGAGGATTCATCCTGGTGAAATCTCTCAATCTGCTAGACATGATGCTAGCATGTGGGTTCTCCCTAGGAGCACCCTCTCTAGTTGCCTAGGTTGTGATAGCCTATGCCTGAGCAGTGATGGCTTGGTCCATCTGAACCAGTGCTGCTCTCACTTCTCCATCCGTCAACGCAGCTGGGTTAAAAGGCACTTGCACTCCAGCAGCTGGGGCTTGAGGAGGAGCTTGGTTTCCCCCAGCAGCTGCTTCTCCAACTCTCCTGCCTGCGTTTCTTCTTGTGTTCATTTTTCTACACGCACACACAAGAAGGAAGTTAGATGCTAGAATGACACAAAATGTCAAAACTCTACACAACACGATAAAGAGTAGAAGAAGGAAAGATTCTTAACATCAATAAGTCTCTAAGTCATGGTTGTGGTGCACTTCACAAACGTAAGCTAGAAACTACGCAACGTGGTTGTTTTGAGTCTTAGTTCCTAGGTAATTTAACCTCATGCTCTGATACCAAGTTTGGCACACCCGGGTCCTAGACCCTAGATACCGGTGTCGTTAACCTCTAGAGGTCGCAGACAAGCCTCTTCTTAGCTTTCATCACAATCATACAGTTAAATTTAGCTATTAATTTAAAGCTTTACTGAAGTGTACTTAGACTTCATATAGGTCTTGCATAAGAGTGATATACTAACAGCTCAAAATAAACAACCATCTATTAACAGATTGAACAATTGAAATGAAGAATTCATAATATCATTAATATTTGCCAAACCGGCCTTAATACAAAAGCTTGAACAAATGTTTGAAAGGAAACACTAGGGACAACATCCACTAGCTATGTCTAATCTACTAAAGCTAGAAAATAAACTGTAGGCATCCTCGAACTCAAGAGGACCTACCAAAGTCTGGAGGTACTAGTCCAAACAACTTCAACTGATCTTCAATCTTCTTCAAGGACCTGCGCCTATAGAAATAGTAATTGTATGTACTAAGTATGGGTGTATGCACATAAACACATAAGGACTATGCATGATCAAGGAAAGCTCTTCCTACAACAACATGCCATTTTTGGAAAGTGAAGTCACTTTCCTAATTCGTTATTTATGAATCATGCTATGAATATGACATATTTTCATGCATTTAAAGCACACAACTCATTTTCTATATGAAATAATACCTTGGAATCATGAACATAATTTTAGAACAACTCAAGCAAAATTTAATATTTTTGCTCCCCTTAGGCCGAGAGCTCCCTCTCACAGACTTAGTTTATTTTTTAGTCTTTTCTTATTTTTGTTGTGTAGTTCAATGATCTCCTTTGATCCTATGTTTTACTTACGAGTGCAATGATCCATTGTAGTCCCATTGCTACAATGAATCAAGTAAGTAATCCGAAGGACTAAGGAAATGATTTGACTACCCTACTCACAAGTTGTTCTTTCCATTTTTATTAAATTTGGCATGAAGTCTTTATAAGCCAATCTTTATTGGATATTCCCATTCTTTGATCATTTGCATAATATAAAGATGCTGGGGAATATATTCATACTCCAATTGATGAGTCATTATGTTTTGCTCCCTTTATTGGCATAAACCAATAACTATTAAAACTTCATTCTTATAAACACTGATGATTTGATATTCTTATACTTTTGCTTACTTAGTTCACTTTGAACTTACATTTCTTCTTCTTTGATCTCATGTTCACTTTGAACATGCTAGGTTGACTTAGGATATTATTTTAAGACTTCAATTGGGATCTTTCTGTGCAATGACTAAGAATGACTTACATCATTACTTAGTCTAACCTCACCATTTGGTCATCCTATCCGAACACCCCTCATCTTACTAGTTCTTTCTTTCTTACTTACTTACTTTCTTAAAAAAATCTTTAGAATTTAACCGACATAAATCATGTGAGCTAACTTGAAATCCAATGTCTTCCCCACACTGAAAAGAGGTGGTTTACCGGCCAAAGTGAAACCGAATACTTCCTAGATTTCTTAGGTTGATCCACTAGCTAGTAACCTATGCTAGCGACATAGTTCAAAGACTAGGAGAATTTGGAGACCCTTATCCACCTTGGTGGTAGTCTCATCTCATGAGGCTTGCATGTGTTTGCACAAGCTCATTACTAGTCTATCGGTGCTTATCTCAATTTATTATACTTTACAACTTTTAGAGTTGACACATACACTACGGAAGCTTTCTTCTAGTATGAGGTATGCTTAGCTCAACGGATGACTTGTCATCCCTTTCTATGTTTGATGAATGTGAACTTAAATCTTACATTATCATTATGGTGTGAATGAGACTTGTCTCACAATTTCTAACACCCTCTTATGTGAGTATCTTTAACATAATTGTTTAGGTTCAAGTGAAACTTGTCTCACTTCCTTTAACACCGCATTGGCCATATAAGATTGGTATAACTTAGTCATTGGCCAATTCTATTACATATTTTGGAAATAATATTGCTGGACAATTTTTGGCATAAATCAAATTTCACTAAACACTTGTCATGATATTATCACTAGCCAAGTCAATTAATTTCATGTATATACTATAGTAATCTCATCATTTTAAGCAAGCCAACTTTTAACATTTGATTAGCTTATAAGAACAATTCAGTGCTTAGTTTGGCCAAGATAGAAAGTTGATTTTGCATTGAAGATTCATTAACTAGATTTGATTCTCATTCTTATTTCTTCTTGGAAACATTGCATTTCAACACTTACAAACAAATCTACTGTAAACACACACAGTAATCGAAACCTTCATTCCTTTCGACAGTAAACTGAATTTCATAAACGACTAATAACAATTTCATCTTCTCAAACACAATTAGGCATTACAACATTTCTTATCTCATGTAAATGATACTCTAATCATACGGATCTAACCTATAAGACTCATTCGACATTATCAAATCACAGAAAGCTACACATAATGATCAATTAGCACCACATACCAACAACATGCTCGAGATTGCATTATACATACTACTGGAATCGGAAATAGGGAGAACTAGGGAGATGAACATTCGACAATTTCATTGGGAACAACCCTAGTTTCAGTTTTCTTGAATTCAAAACGTTTGAAAAGCCTTCTAGGGGAAGGAATCCAAGAGAGAAACCCATAACTTACTGTAGAATTGAATCTACGAAGATCACCTTGTACTTTGCACAAAAATCTTGAAGAATTGCCTTGAAATCGCCAAAGGAGAACCGAGAGTATTTTTCTGTTTTTCTTACGTTTGCTCACTATTTTTCAGTCGTGAGTTTCTACTGGATAAACGTGAGTCTAAGTCTTAAGAACTGAATATTGACTAATTAAACTTAGGCTAATTAACTTAATTAAATAAATCAATTAGCTAATTACCAAAACGCCCCTCCTAAATTGACTAAAAATAGGAGAGCATTTGACTTAGCCAAATTCTGAAAATTTGCTAAAGGTCTTGGGTTTGACCATGAATTTAAATTAATTAATTAAGTTGATAATTTAATTTATTAAGTGACCTAGGGTAATTACCTAAGTACCCCTAAGTCACTAGGACCATAACCAACCCTTTTGGACCATCCTAGGTTAGGTACTAGGATGTTTCTTTAGTTAGCTACTCAACTAGTGTCACCCGGTTAGGTCTTAGGATTTCGGTCACACTAGTTACTTCATTTTAGTTAGTCCTAGGTTAGTTAGCTAGTTAGGTAAGTTAGTTATAGCCTAGGATTGGTTAGGAAGCTCGGCCCCATGTGGCTTGACCCGACGTGTGCCAGCCCCCTAACCGCCCTAACCGAATCGGTTGGGCTTGGTCGCTTGGTCTCTCGGCCGGTAGCACATGTGCTTACACATGTGTTGCCATGCTCTTTCCTAACCGTGCACTCTGTAGTTGCACTTGGAAAGTTCACTTCTTGTCCCAAGAATCCTCACTATGTCCTTGGGCACTGCTTAATCTACATGGTCATTTTTAATGATCATGTGCTATGGTACCTAGGCTTGACACTTGGATGCCTCATACCTAATGTGTGTAAGCGAATAAACTAAGAATTTTTGCTTAGGGTCTTCATTGCAGGTACAATTCTTAAAAAAGCTTGGATTGGAGCATTTAAAGATCAAAGTGTATTTTATGTTACTTGTTAATACATAGAAATTGGCTAACACCCTTAAGACAATATTCTCTAACATGCCCAATATTACTCAATATTTGGCATTGGGATGCCTATGTACCCCAATACATATTCTTAAAACCTAATAGACTCTTCATTAGATAAGTACATTTTCTGGAATGTTACAAAATATTCCTATGGGGGGGATAAAGTAATACTCCGAAATTCTAAAGCCTAATCTAGAGCCTAACATAAGAGTCTAAGAGTTGTAACACTGTTTTAAGGTCAAATATAATGTATATAAGTCATTTAGGAGGTTTTAGAATCAAAACGTCAAGAAACGTCCATGACGTTTGGAGACTAGTCCAAGAGGTTCTAGTGTACCTTAGCCTATTTGACAAGGTTTTAGGAGTAATAACTCAATGAAATTTGGTTGTAAGGTGTCTAACACGTATTAGAGTTGGTTTAGGGTCGAAAAGTCAGGGTACAACTCCCCAAGGACCAACCAAAGGGTCCTTGAGGAGGACCCTTGCATTTTGGCTAAAAGTTGTCTAAGATAGTAGCCATTGACGACTTGCAGGCAACGAGGCGTGGTCCAATCGATGGGGCGTCGATTTCCACCGTCAATGGTCGCTTATCCAAATTCGTGAAGAGGTCATTTTGGCAAGTCTCTGACCAAAATGAAGGATGTGCAGCACGGAGGGTGGCTTGGCCGTCGACTGACCTACGACCCGTATGTCGGGGTCTCATAGGTCATTTCTGTGTTTTACTATTTTATTTTAATTGTTTCATTTAATTAGTTAAGTGGTTAGTTAGTTAATTAATGTTTAGGGGATGTTCAATTAAGTTAATTAAGGACCTCTATATAAATACCTAAACCTAATTAAACTAACCCAACTCTCATAATTCCCAAAACCCAATTGCTCTTACTTCTCTCTTCTTTCTCTCTCCCAAATTGAAGAACTCCGTTGAAGGCTAGGTCAAGATCTAATGGCTTCAAGAAGAGGATTTTCTCCATCAATCTTCATACATTAATAAGGTATGGGATTCCTTTCATCTTTGGGATTCCTTTCCCCAAAGGGTTTCTCCAAATTGATTTCAAACAGATGAATTTCAAGTGGGTTTTCTTCTCTTACGAATTTGACCTTTTACATTGCTTTATTTATGATTTCTTTATATAATTATGAGTAGATTATGGTGTATTGTAATTCAATTATGCTAGTTCTTGATGAATTAACCTAGGTTGTGAAGTAGATCATGAATTTGACCCAAGTCCCTAACCCTAGGCTATGAACTAGTGATGAATTATTATGTAGTGACTCAATTGACTTCATTATTGTGTTGATTCTATTGTCTGATGATATTACACTCATTGTTGGGTTGAATTGGATGGTCTATGGTAAAACCTTGATGATGGCTTGTGAAGGAGATTGGGGTAAGTCTTATGATCTCAATCCTTTACTTCAATTATGATTACTTGTGTTAACTGATGAAGTTATATTGAAGTATACCTTGTGATAAGGTTTATTAGGGTTTGCATGATGTTGAATTGGAATGTCTTGAATTATGACTCTAAGATCCCGAAAATGACATAGGTGAAGATAGAGCCTAACATTGTTGTCATGATGGTATAAGATACTAAATTGGTCTATAATGTGGTATAGAGGCAGTGTCTAAGAGTTTAGGTGCATTGGAAGTCAAACGTCAAGGGACGACCCAAACGTTCGACGACTAAGTCACCTATGTGCATCATATGTGGTTTTATGTGTTTATGTGTGATTAATGAGATTACATGGTCCTTAAATGAGTTATTATGGTGTATATAGGCAGTTTGTCAAGTTTCGTGAAGCTTGGATGTCAAACGTCCAAGAATGTCCATGACGTTCAGAAGATGTGCCTTGAAATGACCTTGTGTGTCTATGCATGTTTCGTCGAGTTTTACGTGTTCGTTTTGGGTGAAATTCATGTGAGAGGTCCTAAACTAGCGTAAAAACATGTTTGGGTTGGAAACCTCCTGGGAAACATCCCCAAGGACCATCCAAGGGTCCTTGAGGAAGGACCCTTCATGAGTGCCAAAGTTGTCCAAGACAACCCAACCAACGGTTGGCAATCGGCCCCCAGTGGGTCAGTTGACGCCATGTTGGTGGGGTATCATCGATGTAGACTTAGTCATGGGTGAGTAGAGGTCAAATACCAGACTCATTCCTAGACCACGGACCAACAGGACGGTTCGTTGGTCAAGGGACGGGCCGTCGATGGTCCCTTCGTCTGTGAGGCAGTTTCTGCGCAGCTTCACTGTGATGTTAGGGGGTGAATTGGAAATTCACCCCCAAGTCTTTTAAAAATAGGAAGACGGTTTTTTTAGGTGTTTATGGATATTTTATGAGTATATTAGCCATTAAACTCTCATTTAAACCCTAGAACTTAGATCAAAACCTTGTCCCTCCTAAAGTCTCTCCAAAAACCTCCATGGGAGCTCAAGATGAAGATAGAGATTGAAGATGGGTCTTCAATGTAGTTTATTCTTCAATTATCATTGGGTTATACTAATAAGGTATGGTATCTCTTCATCTAAGGCTTGCTATCACCTTAGAGCCAATTTCAAAGATGATTTTCAAAGATTTCAAAAAGATGAAAAGTCCAATTTCTACTCTAAGTCTTGGGTTCTTTCATGAAACGTTTTCAAAGCTTAAGATATGATGTTATTGAAGTTTAATTGATGTTTTCCAATTAAATTCTCCATGAACCCTTTATCTTCTCAAATCTCTAAATTTGACTAAAATATGGGTGAATTGATTATGCTTTGATATTAATGAATTCATGTGTAGATTGTTATGGGCTTTTGATTTATGTATATATTATGTATGTATGGTTTATAGGCTATTTTTATTTGATCAATTGAGTATGAATACTCTTTGATCTATTGTATGTTAACCTTATTGAATTGATATTCACTTAATGCTTATGATTCTAGTGTAGTTTTCTATGGGCTACTGAATTAGGTAAGTATTGTATTCAATTGATGTATAGGTTGTATTAGATTAATAAATCTATATTGATTTAACCTATATTCGTTGAGTATGATGGTTATTATATTGAATTGATGTTCATGGCCATGGGTAAGGGTCTTATGGTATCGATTGAATGATTTAGCTTTGGATTGAAGTGGTGAGATTAAATGGGTGGTACGCTTCCCTAACTCTCTTGATATTATGTATAGCTATTGTTATTTAGCTATTGGATTGTATGTGATTGGTATGGCCCACTTATGGTGGCGGTGTTATGTGAATGATGTGGCCTTGTCGGCGTTACTTAATGTATTATGATGATCGTGGCCTTGTCGGCACTACTTGAAGTATTATGATGATTTGTGTAGTTGATTATGTGAAGTATGATCATATCCACCTACATGTGAAGTAATGTGAAAGTATGTGGTTTCTTCTATTGATGTTATTTAGGTGATCAGGTTAGACTATGACTATGTGTTCATGTGTGTAGTCTTAGAATTGATACATGATTATTCCTACTTGACTATATGAGTCTATGATGGGTATATTGATGATGTTATAGTAGTGTATAGGGTGACCTAAATGATGATGAAGGTTGTGCCTATGTGCTTTTTGAATAAGATAAACTATAGGTGATAAAGTGAAGTAATGATGTGTCTTGTTTAGGTAGACTTATGTCCCTCTTCTTGATACATGTATCAATGTGAATGTGATATCTCTTGACTTAGGTTGCTAAAGCCTCTTAGTCTTGAAAGTATGAATGATATGTCAGATCTTGAATGATGGTAAGAAGGTCCTTTATGTGAAACCTTGAACCTAGCGGTAAGGTTATGCAACTTGAAGTCGAAAGCCGTAATGGTATCCTTCATGTAATGAATGATGGACTTAAGGTTGATTGGCTGGAACGGCATCATATCATTCCCTAGGAAATTCATGATGAGCTTGTTGTCGCCATTATAAGGCAGCCCTAGGGGGGACCTCTTTGGTAGGGTAAATATAATTGGGTTATGAACTTGATATGGAACCCCTTTGTATGAATGATGTACCGTGGTTTCACGGTACTTTTAATGCTTTTTCCTTAAGTTTAGTGGGTGTCCAAAGCCTTTTTGTATTGATTTTTGATGTAGGTTTCTCTTTATTTGCAGGAAACCTGTCCAAATGATAACGCAGAGGTTTTGAGTAGGAATTGCAAAAGTGACCACCTACGGAGCCCACGACGGTCCGTCGTGACTGTGACGGTCCGTAGGTGGTACCGTAGTGAGAAGAGTAGCTGTTGAAGGAAGATGGGGAAGTCTGACTAAGTGTGGGACTACGGAAGTTCATGACGGACCATCATAGTCACGACGGTCTGTCCTGCTTGTTCGTTGTGGTTGTCAGAGAGTAGTCCAAGTACCCAATTCCAAGAAGTTTCTAAGTGTTGTGGCACGGAGCCCCTCGACGGACCATCGTGCTTGAAACGGTCCGTCATACCTGTTCGTCGAGGGTAACAAAGTTGATGAAGGAAGAAGCAGAGATTAGAGCCCAAGTATGGAGCGACGGAGGCCACGATGGTCCGTCGTGGCCATGACGGTCCGTCACATGGGCCGTCGTCTCAGACGCGTTTTGGACAGATTTTCCTTAATTAGATTCCTTCTTTTATTAGGTTTTATTTTATTATAAATAGTCCGAAAAACATCGTTTTTGGGGTTAGACTCTGGGATATTTTTTAGTACTCTTGTTTTAGTGTTGAACTATTGGTTTTGGTAATTGATATACTTTTTACGGAATCGATTGTTGGTGTTTTTGTGGATTAATCAAGTGAATTTCTCGAATTTATTCCTTCTCATTAAAGTAAGTGCATGAATTCTTACATTACAAATATGAATTGTGTGATTATGACCATGGGTAACTAAACTCCATAACTAGTGTTGTGGGAATCATGGGTAAATAAAAAGGTAAAATCTAACTAAAATAGCAATTTTAGAATAGTGTGTTGCATGTATTGATATTTCTTTCGTGTAGAAGTCTTTTTAACAGATGGCCAACGTTAGAACTCGCCTTAATGCTACTTGCCGGACCAAGGAGGTTGATAATAGGAAAAGAATTATCAACATAGATTTAGTGTATACTATCCAATAAGCTAGTATAGGTTGGTACGAAGTAATAACTTAGTCAAATATCGATTATGATGCTTAATATGAGGTAAAGATAAGGGTTAGTATAGCAACACACCTAGCCGGACCAAGGTGCGGAGTGAAATTTTCTAGATGCCGGCCAAGGATTTAGAGATACATAACTTATCGCTTTACATGCAAGATACTAGGAAAGAATTGTTATAGCTAGAATTACCGAGTTAGGAACCTGTGGGGAACACTTAAGCCCTAGTTACTTTTATTATTCTGCTGGTCGGAGTCCACGGTTCTTTTGTTGATCTTCATAGTTCTGTGCCTCACCCAGTTCTTCCTCTTCTCAAATTCTCAGGTATGTGCTTCTGATCTCTAACCCATTTACATTTCATTATTGTTTTCACATTCTACAGGCTTGTTTTTGAATGTTGGGTCTTTGATTTTTGGCCCCTCTTGTATGCTAAAGACCTCATTCCATGCCTTAAGTCCCATCATATAAGTAAAAATTATTTGGGTATTGGGTTAACCGAATCAAAGAGGGGGGATTATGTTTTTGTAACTTGTTCTGACCTAGGTTGCTAGTCCCCCGAGTTGACATGCTAAAACTCGAGAAATTGGTACTTTAGCATTGCTAGTTTTTTGGGTATTTGGGTTCAAAATATATGGGTTAATATTGAGTCTTTCGTTTGGAAGCTCAGGGGATGATTGTGGCATCCTCAGTTCTGTCACTAAATGACAGAACGAGACCCCGTCGACGGACCGTCGTACCCACGACGGACCGTCATGGGGTCCGTCCCACTAACCCACGATTTATTCTCTCCACGTGTCCACCGACGGACCTATACGATGAACCGTCGTACCCACGACGGTCCGTCCTGCACAACCGTCATAGTTGTCAGAGACCCCATTCCTAAGGGTTTCCAAACTTTTTCTAAGTGTCCCATGACGGACCTATATGACGGACCGTCGTGCCCACATCGGTCCGTCCTGCACAACCGTCATGGTTTTCAGAGACCCCACTCCTAAGGGTCTCCAAACTTTTTCTAAGTGTCCCATGACGGACCTATACGACCGACCGTCGTGCCAACGACGGTCTGTCCTGCACAAGCGTTATGGTGGTCAGAGACCCCACTCCTAAGGGTCTCCAAACTTTTTCTAAGTGTCCCATGACGGACCTATACGACGGATCGTCGTTCCCACGACGATCCATCCTGCTTAACCGTCATGATTATCAGAGACTTTCTTTCCTGAGGGTCTCCAAACTTTTTCTAAGTGTCCCATGACGGACCTATACGACGGACCGTCGTGCCCACGATGATCCGTCCTTCTTAACCGTCATGACTTTCAGAGACTTTCTTTCTGAGGGTCTCTAAAAACAATCAGTTAAGTAATTCGTGACGGACCTCCATGACGGTCCGTCATACTCATGACGGGCCGTCAATTGGTCCGTCGTGCTTCACAGACACTACAGAGATACCATACAGTTTTGGTCTTATGTTTTTTGTTTTCGTCTTTGCATGTCTTGTTTGCTCCTACTGGTACTAATTGTTATTCTTTACAGGTACTAACACTTATGGCACCGAAGCAAGATCGAGTTTACGCATGAGGACGTTTAAAGTCCGTCGCCCCATCTTCCCGACTGGTCATTGGCTCTGATGATGAGCGTGACCTTGAGTACGTGCCCTCAGGCATTGTCACTCCTGCACGCGCCACCAGAGCCACGCCCAAGAAGGTGGCGTTCAGCGTAGTCACTGCCTCCCAGTCTGACGAGGAGCGAACACTGACCGGCACACCTTCTGGGTCGGCTGCACAAGACGAAGGAGCGTCAGGCTCCTTGGGAGTATCTTGGTCGGAGGAGGTCTCAGGGTTTGCGGAAGCCTCTGCACCCGCCACAGCTTCACAGTCTGCCTCTTCTGATGAGGCCAACAGTACTGAGTCCACTCCAGCTTCACCAACTGGAGTTCCCACCCAGATTGCCAATCAGCCCAACCGATGGTGTGTCGAGGGGCAGTATCAGGTGTACTCCGACGCCAAGCTGCTGAATGATAAGGGCGTCATGAGCCGGACCCTTACACTGGAGAGGCGGGTCCTTACGGGGAGTCTCCCCACCATGCCGTATATCCATACACTCTTCACCAGACACCGGCTAGACTGGACGGCTCGTGCTTTGGGCCGATACAGTGAGGAGTTGGTCCGAGAGTTCTATGCCTCGTTTGTGGCGACTCTTCGATCCCAGATTGATAGGCGGGATGCCCTAGCCAAACAGGCCCCACTTGATCACATCAGAGTCTGCGGCAAGCGGGTAGACATCTCCTTGCCAGCCATCCGCCGGTATCTATATGGCGAGGATGTTGATGCCACCAGGACCCCTCTCACCGCCGAGTTCAACTACCGGTGGCAACTTGTTAAAGATGGATGGTTCTTATGTGAGCCAGCACTGAGAGAGACCACCAAGAGGTGGATGGCCCAACATTTATCTATTAATGGAGAGGCTTCTGACTGGGTTATGGAGTCGAAAGGATCCATCAAGAAGGCTAACTTGACCTTCACGGCCAAGTTTTTATAGTTGATAGTCCGCCACTGCCTTTCCCCCACTGCTGCAGATAATATAGTTACATGGGATCGCGCAGTTCTGATGGCAGCGATGATAGAAGGGTTTGAGGTTGACTTCGCTTGGATTCTGCAGGCGGTCATGCACGAGAGGGCCTTCGAGGTCACCACTACTTACCCATTTCCGTGCATGGGTTTCTCTTTATGCAGGTGTGCCCATTTGGCACATATATCACCTCAAGACCCCGCAGGGCAATGTTGATATCAGCCTCATGAGAGACGAGGCCAATGAGTTGGCTCCGCACAGAGGTCCCCGCCCTAAGGTGCCTCCGCTTGGTGAGAACCTGGCAGATACTGTAGAGCATGCCCAAGCGGCTACCCAGGCTCCTTCTGCACCCACTGACACTACCCCGGTCGAGTCTATCCCGGGTAGTAGCACTGCCCCGAGCTCCTCTCGCTTGGCTCCTTCCGCCACTCTTGTCCCACTTACTAGGGTCCAGAAACTCGAGGCTCAGATGGCCACACTTCTGCATCACATCCAGCCTTGGATGCAGAGGTCTATTGCTGAGGCGGAGGAGCGCATGGAGCGGAAGATGGCCCAGCACACGAAGCGGAAGATCCTGGAGGTTCATCAGTGCTTGGATGCTTTTGAGTTGCAGGTACTAGCCCGCCCAGCCCCTCCGATGGACGTGTCGACCCTTCAGGCTACAGTTGAGAGTTTGAGAGCAGATATAGACACGATTCTCGGGGCTAGGGTGCCTAAGTCTGAGGCCCCTTCTGCAGAGCCTGCTGAGGACATAGTGATGGCTGCTTTATTTGCCACTTCTGATGTTCCACCACCTCCCCCACGAGAGCATGCCAAGAGGCGCAGGGTTCGAGAGGAGGATGAGGCTAGGGCGAGGAAGAAGGAACTCCGTGAGATGGAGGCTGCGAGGAGAGCCGATTGCTGATGAGGAGGCTCGTACGTTGAGGGCTATTGAGTTGGCTGCTGAGGCGTCTAGCTCCAGAGTTGTGGAGACAGAGAGAGGCACTACTGATGGTGTTGTTGCTGCTGAGGACACTACTGAGGGTGTCCAGACTACAGAGGGAGTGGGTTCCGGGGAACCGAACCCACCAGCTTGCTAATCGCCAGCGCTTTGCGCCTCAGGTTTGCTTCACCTACCACTCAATTATTTTAGGTTCTTTTATGCATTGGGGACAATTGCGTATCTTTTTGTTGGGGGTGGGTTAAATGGAAAGTGAGTGCTAGGGTGAAGTCTGAGTAGCCCAACTCATGATCCTCTTTTGGGGTTTTCTTGCCTGTGTTCTTTTTCCTCAAGAGACTGTCTACTTGTATTGTTGAACCGGCATGTTATATCTTGTGTACATAGTATAACTCTGAATCATGATGGCTAAAATAGATATGATATCCCGATGTAATGAAAATGATGCATTTCTAGGCATAGATAAATGTGTGGCTCTAAGCATCACATAGAGATACACTACTGCATGACCCTGAATCTAAGACTCGAACTAGGTGTCTGATAATCTGGTAGTGTAACGAGATATCAAGTGAGTGTGAGGAAAATTTGAATGATCCACCATTGATACTGAGCTAGATCTTGCCTGGTTAGTCTTGCTAAAAGTAAGCTAAAATAAACAATTAGGAAAGGATCATAGGCCTTTGTTCGAAATAGTCAATCTTAAGCTTAAAAATAACAGAAAACCAAATGAAGTTAAGCCCTTATTGATCCAAATGATTTGAGCCTAAAATAGATCTTTCTTTTTCACCTCAACTGATCTTATATGGGAACAATGGATTGGCCCTGGTCCCTCCTTGGACATGTGCACCTCAGTTTATGCCAAAAGCATACGTTGAGGGTGGCTAATGCAGAAAGCAACCTTGTCATGTACCTGACCCAACCATGGGTATTGTGAACCTTGACTCATGGCAAAATCATGAGTTGAGGGTGGCTGTTATAAGGAATACTCTGGAAAGTGGGTTTGAAGGAATAAAGAGGAAGAAAGAACAAAACAAAAGTGACTAAAAAAAAATTGACTATTTTATATAAAATAAAACACAAGAAAAGAGAAAAGTCACTTACTCGTAAGGAGAAGAAAGGGAAAACAGCAAGGTGATAGAAAATTGAGAAATAGGGCGAAATAAAATGATAAAAAGGTGGTTCGATTTGTCAAAAAAATGTCAAGGAGGGCAACAAGTCACTAAAGTATACCTAAATATACCCTACCTGATCCTGAGCCTATGTTACAAGCTAAGAAAGTCCTATCGTGATCCTAAGAGTTGTTATGGCGAACTTAAAGTAATGAAAATAAAGGCAAGCTTATGGCAATATGTATAAATGAGTTGTGAAGAAGTAATCCTTATACTCAAACTGAAATCATTGTGTGAAAAATGAGGATGTTATTTTGAAGTGACAACACTAGTTGCAATACCGGAAAAATTAGCACCTTGGTGAGAAATTGAAGAGGATAGGTGGCAGTGCATAGTGAGTTTGTGTCATGGTCTGATCCACATAATTCAAGCCTAATAGTGATAGCATGCATGAACATAATGAGAATGATCGGGATTGATAGCCAAATGATTGCGAAAGATAAAATTTGGATACTCGTGTACAAAGATTTTGTAGTGAGTCATAGTGCGTCGCTTGAGGACAAACAACGAATTTAAGTTGAGGGTGTTGATGTACCGTGGTTTCACGGTACTTTTAATGTTTTTTCCTTAAGTTTAGTGGGTGTCCAAAGCCTTTTTGTATTGATTTTTGATGTAGGTTTCTCTTTATTTGTAGGAAATCTGTCCAAATGATAACGCAGAGGTTTTGAGCAGGAATTGCAGAAGTGACCACCTACGAAGCCCACGACGGTCCGTTGTGACTGTGACGGTCCGTAGGTTGCACCGTAGTGAGAAGAGTAGCTGCTGAAGGAAGATGGGGAAGTCTGACTAAGTGTGGGACTACGGAAGTTCATGTCGGACCGTCATAGTCACGATGGTCTGTCCTGCTTGTTCGTTGTAGTTGTCAGAGAGTAGTCCAGTACCCAATTCCTAGAAGTTTCTAAGTGTTGTGGCACGGAGCCCCTCGACGGACCGTCGTGCTTGAAACGGTCCGTTGTCGAGGGTAACAGAGTTGATGAAGGAAGCAGCAGAGATTAGAGCTCAAGTATGGAGCGACGCGTCGTGGCCATGATGGTCCGTCACATGGGCCGTCGTCTCAAACGCGTTTTGGACAGATTTTACTTAATTAGATTCCTTCTTTTATTAGGTTTTATTTTATTATAAATAGTCCGAAAAACCTCATTTTTGGGGTTAGACTCTGGGATATTCTTTAGTACTCTTGTTTTAGTGTTGAACTATTGGTTTTGGTAATTGATATACTTTTTACGGAATCGATTGTTGGTGTTTTTGTGGATTAATCAAGTGAATTTCTGGAATTTATTCGTTCTCATTAAAGTAAGTGCATGAATTCTTACATTACAAATATGAATTGTGTGATTATGACCATGGGTAACTAAACTCCATAACTAGGGTTGTTGGAACCATGGGTAAATAACAAGGTAAAATCTAACTAAAATAGCAATTCCAGAATAGTATCTTGCATGTATTGATAATTCTTTCGTGTAGAAGTCTTTTTAACGGATGGCCAACGTTAGAACTCGTCTTAATGCTACTTGCCGGACCAAGGAGGTAGATAATAGGAAAAGAATTATCAACATAGATTTAGTGTATACTATCTAATAAGCTAGTATAGGTTGGTACGAAGTAATAACTTAGTCAAATATCGATTATGATGCTTAATATGAGGTAAAGATAAGGGTTAGTATAGCAACACACGCAGCCGGACCAAGGTGCGGAGTGAAATTTTCTAGATGCCGGACCAAGGATTTAGAGATACATAACTTATCGTTTTACATTCAAGATACTAGGAAAGAATTGTTATAGCTAGAATTACCGAGTTAGGAACATGTGGGGAACACTTAAGCCCTAGTTACTTTTATTATTTGATTTAACTCCAAGATTTGAATCTGTTAGTTGTTTACTTTAATTTAGTTAATCATTTTTATTAATTTAAGAAACCCCCCTTTTTGTCATTTGTTTTCTCGGGAAATAGTTGACTAAATAGTAGTAATAATAGAATAAAGTTAAGTCTGAACTATTTTCCTCGTGGGATCGACCCCAACCTCATTAGTTGGGTTCTCTACTTGATACGACCGCTTTACTTCTTATTTGAGAAGTAAGTTTGAGCGTATCAATGAACCTTAATGTGAATTACTCTATGAGAACAAAGGCTAGCACCGAGTGAGTATTGTAAGGGAAGTAGCTCTAGTTAAAGGATGAGGCTAGAGTACAAAGTAAGCCCTTCATATTCCTTAACCATGTGTCTACATGGGATGTGTCCATGTTCTACCATTGGTAAGTAGAACACCCTCTATCGGAGTAGGTTACAACTCCGAATTCCATGCTTTGCTACCATGTTCTATGTCGGTTATTGCCTATTCTCAACATGTGGGATACTTACTAGTATTGGAGAAGTTCTATGAACTTTAGGTGGTGGTATGTGACGCTATCTAGACATTGCACAATAGGCTTTGAAGATGTTAGTGAGAGTCCCTAGGTCTTCTTCAAGATCATTACTGGAATGTCCTTATGTGATGAATGTCTCTTAAATGAACTAAGGAATGTAATTTTAGAAAGCATGTTAAATGAATAAGTTCTTATCTAGAGTAGTTAAGGGTTGTCAAGTTAAGGTATGAAGGGGGCATAGGAATGGTCACTTCATCTCTTACTTAGATAAGTCTTAATAATGATTCTAGTTAATGAAATTGATTGATGATGTGGACATGATACAAACTTAGGTAAGTCATAAGGATTACTTAGGTAATCTTGAAGAGGTCAATTATGGACATTCTCTTCTTGAGTTACTTGAGTAGGTCTTTTGATAACCTTTGAAAGGAGATTGTCATATTCTATGTATGATATTGTATTAAGTGAGAATGATTCTATCTTAGGTAGTCTATAGGATCCCTTGAGTGTGTGTGAAAGGGATTGTATGGGCGGTCGCTTCACAACTCACTCAAGTGAACCTTAGAATCACCTTTGGTAGGAGGATCTGATGTTCATGTGCTTGATGTATTGTAAATGGATGTATCTCATTCTAAGTAGTCTTGAGGTTCATTTAGGCATGCTTAGAGAGAGTGTATGGGAGGTCTCTCTTTGTGTTGCTTAAGTGAGTCTTGGTATAGCTTTTAGTGATGGAATTACATGTTAACTAGGGTCTAAAGTGACATTTAGGACTTCACTGTAACAGTGAAGGAATTCACTGTACAGTGAAGTAGTTCACTGGAAAGTGTTATTAAAAATGTGCATAATTGCTTAAACGATTTCTTATGTCTTCCTAAGGTGTTAAATGTTGTTCTTATGATTATAGTATGATGTTTTAATCAAAATTCATGAAAAGCATGCTATTTACTAAATGTCCCTTTTTCATGGTTTTTGCATGACTTCCATACTTAGTGCATCTAATGTGCTAACCCCTTATTTTCCCTTTTTGACTAAAGTGTAGGAAATTGGAAGTCTTTACATGCCATGGAAGATGGATAGGTTTCTAAGAGTTGAAGATGAAGTATTGGTGAGTCCTCATCGATTCGAGGACAATATTCACATATTTCTTTATGTCTTAGTCTTTATTTTATGTCTTGTATCGTCTTAGTCCCAAGTGTTGTATACTCCAAAGTTTACATGGTTCAAAGGGATATTGTAAAGGTTTAATGTTTTAATGGAAGTCTTCCTCTTGCGTATTGATTTTGAAAGCGTTTCTTCGTGTGTGAAGAAAGTTTTAAATTCTTACTCATTTTAGAATATTTTTTTATGCAATGAATGGTATGAGTGGCTCAATTGGGACTTCTTGAAGTCTCATTTGCCGTGTGACGACTCAAGGATGCTCTAACTTCTAGGGTGTACTTGAGGGTCGTGACAAAACAAATCAGTTCATAACATCAATTTCGAGATTAGATGAAACCCACTTGAAAACTCAAATTTTGGAAATACTTTGAAGGAACCCTTTGGGAAAAGAAGTCCCAAAGGTGAATTAGATCCCATACCTTAACGTTTGATAGAGAATTGATGGTTTGGTCTAAATTGTAGAAGAAGACCCTCAACCCTTAACCCTAGGTTGTGATCTTGATATGTATTGTTTAATGTTGGTTCAATTGACTTTTTTATTGATTGAATTACTATTCTATGACGTTATTGTATCAATTATGAATAGATTAAGGTTAATTCTAGGCCTATTATTCTAGTTTGAGATGTTTATTTAGGTTATGAAGTATATTGTGAAATTGACCGAAGTATCTTGTCTTATGCTATGATCTAGTATTGAATTGTGATATAGTGATGCAATTGGCCTTGTTATTCTATTGGTTATCATTGTGTGATGATGTTACTCCCCATATTGGGTTGAGTTATGGTTTGATGGTAAGACCTTGATGATGAACTATGAAGGAGACTTGGTAAGTCTTGTGATCCCTAAGCTTTACTTCAAATTATGGTTAATTGTGATTAAGTCATGATGTTGTGTTGGAGTATTACTTGTTTAGGATTGATAGGGTGGTATGATGTTGAATTGAAATGTCTTTACTATGGTTGTGAGGTTGATTAAGATGTAATGTTATAAGGATGGTGGTGATTACCAATTTTCCTTTTCATTCCTTATTATGAATGAATATGTAAATGTGCTAACCTCACTTATATGGATTGTGATGAAAGTATTATACTCATGCAATTCCTGTTGAGCTATGATGATGATGAATATACAAGGTCTAGACCCTATGACCTAAACTAATCTATGATTGCTAAATAAAGACATTAAATAAATTTCAAAAAGGGACTTATCTTAGCACCGAGTGAACTTGACAATGGGAGGTGATAACTTCCCACAGAGGAAGAGTTACGCTATAGTTCTATATGTGATGTTGACTCCCCTTTGAGGGATACTCGTTAAATGAATTCCCATGAGAGGAGGCCCCAATTCCCAAGTGGTATGTAGAGGGATATACCTATCTCTTGGTTCTTGAACTATGTTGCCCCCATAGGAAGACTAGCTAGTGGATCCACCTAGAAAGCTATGTTTATGTTTGGTTTTACTTTGGCCGGTAGACCACCTTCCATCGGTGTAAGGTTTTACAACACCGGATGCCACACTTAGCTCATGTGGTCTATGTCGGTTAAGACAAGTGTTCCCTAAACTAAAATTAAGTAATGAAGTATAAACTAACTAGAGTGACTTGAGGGGTTTGACTTAGACTAGGTAGGGGTATGGGACTTTACCTATGCCTTGCACTAGTTTGCCTTGATAGAAGCTTTAGGAGGTTGATAGTATGTATGTATATGATGATAAATGCAAATGATGATGATATGATGATATTATATGTAAATGATATTATATGATGATGATGATGCTTATGAACATGTAATTGGTCCTTATTGGTAAAGTATGAGGTTATGTATATTTGAAGGTTATGTTATGTGAAGTGGGTCATTAGTCATGGTTCTTGTTGGGTTACTTGATTGAGTAAGGTAATGGGCTTTGCTTGGTCATTGCACTAGTTGACTTTATAAGGATTCATGATTAGTTGTCTTGCTTAGTTATGATATGATGAACTCCTATTTATGCTTGTGATGTCATTACTTGATGATAGAGTTGTATTAGATTATGGGTTCAAGTATGTGGACATGCATATGACTTGCTTTGACTTGTTGAGTATGTCTTGTTGATTGGTATGGTCTGCTTGATTATGCATAAGAATTTCAAAAGGTAAAATGGCATGCTTTACCTAAATGTCCTTTTTAAGATGATTTGATCTTATATGTGTATATGATCTCATACTTAGTACAAGTGGTGTACTAACCCCGTTTTCTCCCTTTGTCCCCAAACATTTTAGGTTCGGGTCGTGGAAGGGTTCATGATCATTTGAAAGAAAGGCTTGGAACTGTTATCCAAGTGGGTATGTCTTCAAGTTTGAGGATGATGCCTTGATATTACTCTATCTATGGTTCTTTGTTATAGTCTAAAGATGTTCATTTCATTCACGTTGTTTCAAGACATTGTTGTAAGCCCTAAGTGGCATTTCTATATTGTGTAAGGGCTTATGACCATGTTGATTTGACTCTGTTTAGATGGTTAATATGAGATAATCGTTTTAAGACTATATTGTATCTTATATATATGTGTGTACCATAAAAGTAGAAGACTATGTAATCTTCTTATACGAAGGGTCTATGTATACTCAATATGAATATATTATGTGTATGTAGAGGTCTATGTAAACCTCCCTGCAGAAGTAGTAATATTTTTTTTTATTTTCCGTATTTTTAGCCTATGAATGTAATGATGAATGCTTAGAGGCTAGTATTAGTCCTCAAAGAAGACGACGACACCGGTTACGTCTAGGGGGTGCTCCCCGGATGTGAAAAATTGTGAGTTCTTGGCTAAGATGTAATGATATAAGGATGGTGATGACTTACCTATGTGACTTATCATAATGTGATTATGTAAATGTGCTAAACTCACATGTGTGAATTGTAATGAAAGGACGATACTCATGCAATTTCTATTGAGCTATGATGATGACTATATAAGGGATAGACCCTGTGACCTAAACTAAGCTATGATGATTAGTAAAGGCTTAAATACATTTCAAAAGAGGGACTATAGCTTAGCACCGAGTGAACTAGAGTGAGGAGTGTCCCTTCCCACATATGGAAGGTAGGATCACTAATGTACTCATGAGATTGGAGACTATAATTCATGTAGCATAAAAAGGGTCCCAACTACATCTCCTAGTTCTTGAACTATGTTGCCCCCATAGGAATACTAGCTAGTGGATCCACATAGATGCTATGTTCATATTTTGGCACTACCTTGGAAAGTAGTCCGCCTTCTTTCGGTGTAGGGTTCCATGACACCGGATTTCACATTAGCTCATGTGGTCTATGTTGGTTAAGGCAAGATGTTCCCAAAAGGTAAAATAAAGTAATGAAGTGAACTCTAACTATGATAACCTAAGGGGTTTAGCTTAGTCTAGGTAGGGGTATGGGACTCTACCTATACATTGCACTAGTTAGCCTTAAGGGAAGTCTTAGACGGATGTTCTTATATATGTATATTCTTATACATGTAAATGATATGTATATGATTATCTTACATGTTAATGACATTATGTGATGTTGGTTTCACTTACGAATATGTGTTTGGTCTCAATTGCTAAAGTGTGATGATGTTTACTCTTAATGATAAGGTACTGAAGTTGGGAATTTCTTATGGTTCTTGTTAGGTTTACTTGATTGAGTGAGGTTATGGGGCCTTACTTAGTCATTGCACTAGTGGACTTAATGAGGGTTCATGAGTAATGGTTTTGCTTTGGTTATGATGTTATGAACTCTTATACATGCTTGTTCATATTATAACTTGATGATAGAGTTGTCTTGATTATATTCTCAATTATGATGATATGCATGTTGACTTGACTAGACATAGTATTGTTTGTCTGGTGATGTACATGGTCTTGGCTTAATGAATATTGTAAGATCCCAAAAATGACTTAGGTGAATCTAGAGCCTAACATGGTTGTCATGATGGTCTAAGGTCCTAAATTGGTCTATAATGTGGTATAGAGATAGTGTCTAAGAGTTTAGGTGCATTGGAAGTCAAACGTCAAGGGACGACCAAGACGTTCGACGACTAAGTCACCTATGTGCCTCATATGTGGTTTTATGTGTTTTTGTACGATTCATGAGGTTATGAGGTCCTTAAATGAGTTATTATGATGTATATAGGCAGTGTGTCAAGCTTCGTGAAGTTTGGAGGTCAAACGTTCAAGAACGTCCATGAAGTTTTGGAAGATGTGCCTTGAAATCACCATGTGTGTCTAAGCATGTTTCGTCGAGTTTTACGTGTTCGTTTTGGGTGAAATTCATGTGAGAGGTCCTAAACTTGTATACAAACATGTTTGGCTTGTAAACGTCCAGGAAAACATCCCCAAGGACCATCCAAGGGTCCTTGAGGAAGGACCCTTCATGAGTGCCAAAGCTGCCAAAGACAACCTAACCAACGGATGGCAATCGACGCCCAGTGGGTCAGTCGACACTCCTTTGGTGGGATATCATCGATTGGAACTTAGGCGTGGGAGAGTACTAGACAATGACCAGCCTCAGTCCCAAACTACATACCAACAACACAGTCCGTTGGTTAAGGGACGGGCCGTCAATTGGCAAGTCGTGGGTGAACTACCTTCTGCGCAGCTTCACTGTAATGTTAGGGGTGAAGTTGGAAATTCACCCCAAGACTTTTAAAAATAGGAGGACGGTTCTTTTAGGTGTTTATGGGTATTTTGAGAGTATATAAGTCATTAAAATCTCATTTAAACCCTAGCACTTAGATCAAAACCTTTTCCTTCCTAAAGTTTCTTCAAAATTCTCCATGAGAGCTCAAGATGAAGATGGAGCTTGAAGATGGGTCTTCAATGGAGTTTATTCTTCAATTATCATTGGGTTCTTCTAATAAGGTATGAGAGTTCTTCATCTAATGCTTGCTATCACCTTAGAGTCAATTTCAAAGATTTCAAAAAGATGAAAAGTCCAATTTCTACTCTAAGTCTTGGGTTCTTGCATGAAACGTTTTCAAAGCTGAAGATATGATGTTATTGATGTATAATTGATGTTTTCCAATGAAATTATCCATGAACCCTTGATCTTCTCAAATCTCTAAATTTGACTAAAATATGGGTGAATTGATTATGCTTTGATATTAATGAATTCTTGTGTAGATTGTTATGGGCTTTTGATTTATGGATAGATTATGAATGTATGTTTCATAGGCTGTTTCAATTTAATCAATTGAGTAGTGAATACTCTTATATCTATTGTATGTTTAGTTTATTGGATTGATATTGACCTAATGCTTATAGATTCTAGTGTAGTTTTCTATGTGCTATTGAATGAGGTAAGGATTGTATTCAATTGATGTCTACTTGGTCTTAGATTGATAAATCTATATTGAATTGACTTAGATTCATTGAGTATTACTATTTATGTCACATTCCAAAATCATACCCTAGAAGTTAGAGTACGATCTTGGATTGTAACCGGCGTCGTCGAACTCTCGGAGTTCTAAGACAAGCCTCTTTCATATCATTCATTGCATATACATAGCGAAAAGTAGTGCGGAATTAAAACTTTTCACAAAATATAACATAGTCTTAAAAATATCTTTCATATAAGTAGAAATTAGGAAAAACACTAAGTCTCAATCTCATAATCTTAAGACACAAGAATACTTGGGACACGGCCCATACTTCAATACGATAATAGAAAGACATAGTCTATTACAATACTTCAAAGAAAACATAAATGACATATGCCCTCGAGTCAAGTGAGGACATACTTCAACTTCTTCTTGGACGATCCTTCTATATCCAACTCTTCACTTCACAAAGCTCTTCACCTATTAAGAACTATAGATAGAAAATAAAGCATGGAATTAGTACAACCACATGTACTAAGTATGGCATTATGCATAAAAATCATGAAAACGGACTTTATTGGAAATATGCATCTTTTCATTTTAGAAATCATATTTTAATCATAATAACACCATTAATAAATTTAAAAACATATAACATAACATTAAAACCAAACTCATAAATTTAAAGCTCACTTTACAGTGAGTTCACTTCACTGTACAGTGAAGTCCATTCACTGTTACGGTGAAGTCCTAGCCTTCCCTTTTTAACATCTTCTAGCATGTAATTCCCTCACTTAAAGTCATTCTAAGGTTAACTTAAGTCACACAAAGAGAGACCGACCATACACCCTCTCTAGATGTGCCTATACGACCCTTAAGATTACGTACAATGAGTTACATACATACTTACGAAGCAATCATAAACATCATTGTGAGATTTCTCTACCAATCATGAATCCTAAGTCTCCCATGAGTAAGATGTGAAAGAACCGCCCATACAATCCCTTACACACACACTCAAGTGATCCTATGGACTCCTTATAGTAGAATCATTCTCACTAAATCACCAACCATAGGTGATATGCCATTCTCTACCCGAAGGCTATCAAAAGACCTACTTAAGTAAATCAAGAAGATAACGTCCCTAGTGACCTCTTCAAGATTACCTAAATAGTCCTTAAGACTACCTAAGCTTAGATCATGTCAACAAGATTAACCAACTTCCCTAACTAGAGTCATCCTCAAGACTTCCAAAGATAAGACATGAAGAGATCATCCTTCCATGCCCTCCTCACACTTTAGCTAAGGAATGCTAAAGCCACTTTAGATTAGGTACTCATTCATTTATGTAGTTACTAACATAGGTCATTTGTTCATTAGTTCATTAAGACTCATACATCACATAAGACACTCACATAATGCATCACATAAGACACTCACATAATTGTCTTGGACAAGACCTAGGAAATTCCACATAACACCTTCAAAGCCTATTGTGCAATGTCTAGATAGCGTCCCATACCACCACCTAAACCTCATAAACTTATGTAATGCTAATAGGTATTCCACATGATGAGAATAGGCAATAACCGACATAGACCATGGTAGCAAGACATGGAATCTGGAGTTCTATCCTACTCCGATGAGGTTGTTCTACTTGCCAATGGTAGAACTTAGACACATCCCATGTAGGCACATGGTTAAGGAATATGAAGGGCTTCTTTGTATTCTAGTCTCATACTTAACTAGAACTACTTCCCTTGCCATACTCACTCGGTGCTAGCCTTCTTTCTCATAGAGTATTTCATACATTAGGTTTACATAAAAGGGTTCCATATTTAGTTCATAACCCAATTACATTTACCCTACTAAGGAAGGTCCACTAGGGCTACCTCACATTGGCGATAAGAAGCTCATGATGACTTTCCTAAGTTTTAATATGAAGCCGTTCCAGCCAACTAACCTTAAGTCCATCATTCCTTTACTTTGAAGGATACCATTACGGCTTACACTTCAATCAATCTTAACCTTCCCCTTAAGTCAAGGTTTGCACATAAGAGACTCTCATAACATCATTTAAAGTCACATGTCATTCATACATTCAAGACTAAGAGTTATAACACCCTAAATCAAGGCATCACATATCCATAATCATATATACATCAAGCAAGAGATACAAGTCAACCAAGACAAGACATCACATACTTCACTTTTAACACATAATACAAGTCATTCTAGAAACACCTCTAAAACAACCTAACATCTTCAAGTCACCCTATATATCATCATAACATCATTAATATACTCCACATAGACTCATAAAGTCAAGTAGGAATAACCAAGACTTAACGTAACACTACTCTCATAATGTCAAGTCAAAGTCTAACATGATCACTTAAATCAACATAACTAGAAGAATACATACATGACTATATAACTTCACATGTAGATAGGTAATGTCATGCTTCACATAGTCAAACTACACAAATAACCACATAACTTCAAGTAGTTGCCAATGAGGCCATGCTCATAATATTGCATAAAGTAACGCCGACAAGGCCACGTCAATTGCAAGTAAAACACATAACACCGCCACCATAAGTGGACCATACCAAGCAAAATAGAATAGAAGTATAATTAATATAAAATTAAAGAAAATGGGGAAGCATACCTTCATCCCCTCATCCACACTTCAATTCAATGCCAAATCAACCAATTCAACATCACAAGGCCCTTACCTATGGCCATGAACAATAATTCAAAGCAATAACCATAAAACCCAATGAATCTACGTCAATCTAATCTAGATTTAACAATCTAAGATCAATTAGATATAAATTGAATACAATTCTTATATCATTATAAAGCCCATAAGAAACTACACAACAATTCAACAATACTAGCTTAATATCAAGTAACCCAATAGGTAGTCAAAACTAGGGTTCATCAATTTACATGGGTTCATAGGTAGTTTATGTTAAAATAATCAATACAATATCAATTAGATCATAATTCAATGTTTAGAAATCATTTATGCAAGAACCCATGGTAGAATCCCGAAATTGGACAATTCACTTTAGAAAACTTTGAAAAAACATCTTGATGATTGGGCTCCTTGATGAAATAAGTTTCAAGGATCAAAAGACATACCTCAAGGATGATAATTCTTCACTTTGATGAAGAATTTCCGCTCAAAAAAAACTCACCAAGCTGCCTCTTCAATGGAGTCTTTGGGATATTTTCTAAGTGTTTTGGATTTTCAATTTGGAAGAATGAAGTCTCTAGGTTGTTAACTACTTATATAGTTAATTAAAATACCCATAATACCCTCAAATAACCGTCCAACACTTAATTTAGAAGTGGGGTGAATTTACAATTCACCCCTTAATTTGCGCGCAGGAACAGGTGCTTGTGACGCCTGCCCTTGACGGGGCGTCACGGCCACAACGGGGCGTCGCAGCCCTCTGTTGGTGGCTACAGTGGCTTGCCAAGGTTCCAATCTTCACCCTTGGATAAGTCCCCCACGACGGAACCCTGTGACGGGGCGTCATAGCCACGATTGGCTGTTGACTGCTTCGTCGTCAAAGCTGCCTGGGACAGCCTGCACACTGATTTTGGGATCCTTCCTCAAGGACCCTTTGATGGTCCTTGGGGATTGTTTTCCGGACGTTCCAACCCAAAAATAATCGTCTATAAGTTTAACACCTCTTACAAGAATTTCATCCAAAACGAACACATAAAACTCGACGAAACTCGCCTAGACGTACAAGGTCGACTTAAGGCATATCTTTTGAATGCCTTGGACGTTCTTGGTCGTTTGACCTCCAAACTTCACGAAAATTTAACCACTACCTATACATGATATATTAACTCTATTAAGAACCTTAAAACACCATTAAAAACACATAAACACATATAACTATATTTTAGACATTTTGGTGACTTAGTCGTCAAACGTCTTAGTCGTCCCTTGACGTTTGACTTCCAACACCTCTAATATTTTAGCTACTGCCTATATACTATATTTTAGGCATATTTAGGACATTAGAACACAAAGACCAACATATTAGGATCTAGAGCACCTAAGCTATTTTCGAGGTATTACAATCTCCCCCACTTGGACAACATTCGTCCTCGAATGACACTTGGGACTCTCCGAACACTTCCAAGATAAGAGACTCAACTAGCAGCACATAACCTAACCATACAACACATATTCAAGAGGAATATATCAACTTCACATAGTCAAGATATTTGCAACACAACAAGAAACTAGAAGACAATTCTATAACTCGTTAAGCTACAAAATTCACATGCTTTATTCCAAATTGTAAAAACTCATTTTATATTCAATACTCTACTCATATACATCAGTTCTAACCACATTACCAAAATTTTAGACCAACGAATCAAATAGTCATTTTAACCAAAATTTTACAGTGAGCAGTTTAACAAGCAACAGTGATTTTGCCAATTTTTCAAAAATGCAAATTTTTGGCAATTCATGATATGAACATGCTAATATGCAAAGTACCTTCATATAAACACATCTTACAACATGCTCATAACTCAATAAAACACACAACGCAAGAAGTTTATGAAATTCAATTTCAACCAAACTCCTAAACATCATGCACAAGCAACAAATTCAAGAACTTCTATCTTATCTACAAACCATACTCCCCCACTTAGAAGGAACTCAAATCTTAACAAAAGAAAGAGAACTTACCAACATCATCATCACCCTCAATCTCATCCGGCTTCTCAACTCTAGTACGGAGTGCATAGAAACGCCTCTTAGTTGGAGCATCTTCCTTTGGAACACTAGGAGCAACTTGCTTACCTTCTCTACCTCTAGAAGCAATCGTAGGACAATCCCTAGCCTTATGTCCTTCCTTACCACAACCAAAGCAATTACCGGTACCCAATAGACACTCACCATAGTGTTTCTTGCCACAATTGGCACAAGTAGGTTTGCCATCCTTGGAACTACCTCCTTTCTCAAACCTCATCTTAGCCCTCCTAGGCTCTTCTTGAGATTGAACTCTTTTCTTGAACCTAGGTTGCTCTTGATCACTAGCAATACTCCTTTTCAAACTTCTAGCCATGCTCCTAAGTTTATACTTCTCAATAGATTGTGCATACACTATGAGTCTAGATAGGGTCATATCATCATGAAGCATAGCGGTACGACATTCTTCATTCACCAAGTCGGCTACTCCGGTACAAAAGCGACTCATTTCATCTCTTGGATTGGACACAAGAGAAGGAGCATACCTAGACAATGTTGAGAATTTCAAAGAGTACTCCTCAATACTCATATTGCCTTGCTTGAGATTAATAAACTCCTCCACTTTGACTTCTCTCCTCTCTCGGGGAAAGTACTTGCCAAGGAAAGCTCCCTTAAACTCTTCCCACTCAATAGGACCCGAATCCTCCGGCCTATTGTCCTTCCATTGAGTATACCAAATTTGAGAAACATCCCTAAATTGGTATGAAGTCAATTCCGCCTTCTCTCTAGATATAACCCCCATAGCACTCAACACCTTGTACATTTCATCAAGAAACTCTTGGGGATCCTCATTTACCTTAGAGCCAAGAAAGATAGGAGGATTCATCCTCACAAAGTCTCTCAAGCTAGAAGTCATAGTGCTCTCCACAACCCTAGGCATCATACTCAAATTGATTTGAGTAGTTACGGCTTGAGCTAAAGCCATCAAAGCCTCTCTAATCTCTTGAGTAGGCAACTCTGGATGAACCACCCATACCTCATTACCTCAACTCACATTAGGAACATGATCACCTTGGGGAGGCACTTGAGCACCTTGAGGAACTTGCTCAACTTGCTCAACTTGAGGAAGAATCTCCTCATTCACCCTCTCCTCTTCCAACCTTCTAGCGGACATCCTTCTAGTATTCATCTCCTAGAAACACAAGGAAACACATAAGAAGGATAATCATAACATTTACTTTACCGCACGACATAGGAGTAGAAAAGAAGGGAAACTCTATCATCCTATAGCCTCTTTCCCATAGATGTGTCGCGACTCACACCGATGGTCAAGACTCTACTAGACGTGACTTGATGAGACTTTTTGATTCCTAAGACCACTTTCACCAACCTATGCTCTGATACCAATCTTGTCACATCCAAAAACCATACCCTAGAAGTTAGAGTACAATCTTGGATTGTAACCGGCGTCGTCGAACTCTCGGAGTTCTAAGACAAGCCTCTTTCATATCATTCACTGCATATACATAGTGAAAATTAGTGCGGAATTAAAACTATTCACAAAATATAACATTGTCTTAAAAATCTCTTTCATATAAGTAGAAATTAGGAAAAACACTAAGTCTCAATCTCATCATCTTAAGACACAAGAATACTTGGGACACGGCCCAAACTTCAATACGATAATAGAAAGACATAGTCTATTACAATACTTCAAAGAAAACATAAAAGACATATGCCCTCGAGTCAAGTGAGGACATACTTCAACTTCTTCTTGGACGATCCTTCTATATCCAACTCTTCACTTCACAAAGCTCTTCACCTATTAAGAACTATAGATAGAAAATAAAGCATGGAATTAGTAAACCACATGTACTAAGTATGGCATTATGCATAAAAATCATGAAAATGGACTTTATTGGAAATATGCATCTTTTCATTTTAGAAATCATATTTTAATCATAATAACACCATTAATCAATTTAAAAACACATAACATAACATTAAAACCAAACTCATAAATTTAAAGCTCACTTTACAGTGAGTTCACTTCACTGTACAGTGAAGTCCATTCACTGTTACAGTGAGGTCCATTCTTCCCTTTTTAACATCTTTTAGCATGTAATTCCCTCACTTAAAGTCATCCTAAGGTTCACTTAAGTCACACAAAGAGAGACCACACATACACCCTCTCTAGATGTGCCTAAACGACCCTTAAGATTACCTACAATGAGTTACATATATACTTACAAAGCAATCATAAACATCATTGTGAGATTTCTCTACCAATCATGAATCCTAAGTATCCCATGACTAAGATGTGAAGGAACCACCCATACAATCCTTTACACACACACTCAAGTGATCCTATGGACTCCTTATAGTAAAATCATTCTCACTAAATCACCAACCATAGGTGATATGACATTCTCTACCCAAAGGCTATCAAAAGACCTACTTAAGTAAATCAAGAAGATAACGTCCATAGTGACCTCTTCAAGATTACCTAAATAGTCCTTAAGACTACCTAAGCTTAGATCATTTCAACAAGATTAACCAACTTCCCTAACTAGAGTCATCCTCAAGACTTCCAAAGATAAGACATGAAGAGATCATCCTTCCATGCCCTCCTCACACTTTAGTTAAGGAATGCTTAAGCCACTTTAGATTAGGTACTCATTCATTTACATAGTTACTAACATAGGTCATTAGTTCATTAGTTCATTAAGACTCATACATCACATAAGACACTCACATAATGCATCACTTAAGACACTCACATAATGGTCTTGGATATGACCTAGGAAATTCCACATAACACCTTCAAAGCCTATTGTGCAATGTCTAGATAGCGTCCCATACCACCACCTAAACCTCATAAACTTATGTAATGCTAATAGGTATTCCAAATGATGAGAATAGGCAATAACCTACATAGATCATGGTAGCAAGAAATGGAATCCGGAGTTCTATCCTACTCCGATGAGGTTGTTCTACTTGCCAATGGTAGAACTTAGACACATCCCATGTAGGCACATGGTTAAGGAATATGAAGGGCTTCTTTGTATTCTAGTCTCATACTTAACTAGAACTACTTCCCTTGCCATACTCACTCGGTGCTAGCCTTCTTTCTCATAGAGTATTTCATACATTAGGTTTACATAAAAGGGTTCCATATTTAGTTCATAACCCAATTACATTTACCCTACCAAGGAAGGTCCACTAGGGCTACCTCACATTGGCGATAAGAAGCTCATGATGACTTTCCTAAGTTTTAATATGAAGCTGTTCCAGCCAACTAACCTTAAGTCCATCATTCCTTTACTTTGAAGGATACCATTACGGCTTACACTTCAATCAATCTTAACCTTCCCCTTAAGTCAAGGTTTGCACATAAGAGACTCTCATAACATCATTTAAAGTCACATGTCATTCATACATTCAAGACTAAGAGTTATAACACCCTAAATCAAGGCATCACATATCCATAATCATATATACATCAAGCAAGAGATACAAGTCAACCAAGACAAGACATCACATACTTCACTTTTAACACATAATACAAGTCATTCTAGAAACACCTCTAAAACAACCTAACATCTTCAAGTCACCCTATATATCATCATAACATCATTAATATAATCCACATAGACTCATAAAGTCAAGTAGGAATAGCCAAGACTTAACCTAACACTACTCCCATAATGTCAAGTCAAAGTCTAACATGATCACTTAAATCAACATAACTAGAAGAATACATACATGACTATATAACTTCACATGTAGATAGGTAATGTCACGCTTCACATAATCAAACTAAACAAATAACCACATAACTTCAAGTAGTTGCCAATAAGGCCATGCTCATAATATAGCATAAAGAAACGCCGACAAAGCCACGTCAATTGCAAGTAAAATACATAACACCGCCACCATAAGTGGACCATACCAAGCACAATAGAATCGAAGTATAATTAATATCAAATTAAAGAAAATGGGGAAGATACCTTCATCCCCTCATCCACACTTCAATTCAATGCCAAATCAACCAATTCAACATCACAAGGCCCTTACCCATGGCCATGAACAATAATTCAAAGCAATAACCATAAAACCCAATGAATCTACATCAATTCAGTCTAGATTTAACAATCTAAGATCAATTGCATATAAATTGAATACAATTCTTATATCATTATAAAGCCCATAAGAAACTACACAACAATTCAACAATACTAGCTTAATATCAAGTAACCCAATAGGTAGTCAAAACTAGAGTTCATCAATTTACATGGGTTCATAGGTAATTTATGTTAAAATAATCAATACAATATCAATTAGATCATAATTCGATGTTTAGAAATCATTTATGCAAGAACCCATGGTAGAATCCCGAAATTGGACAATTCTCTTTAGAAAACTTTGAAAAACATCTTGAGGATTGGGATCCTTGATGAAATAAGTTTCAAGGATCAAAAGCCATACCTCAAGGATGATAATTCTTCACTTTGATGAAGAATTTCCACTCAAAAAAACCTCACCAATCTGCCTCTTCAATTTGGACTTCAATGGAGTCTTTGGGATATTTTCTAAGTGTTTTGGGTTTTCAATTTGGAAGAATGAAGTCTCTAGGTTGTTAACTACTTATATAGTTAATTAAAATACCCATAATACCCTCAAATAACCGTCCAACACTTAATTTAGAAGTGGGGTGAATTAACAATTCACCCCTTAATTGGCAGCAACTCTGCGCGCAGGAACAGGTGCTTGCGACGCCTGCCCTTGACGGGGCATCACGGCCACAACGGGGCGTCGCAGCCCTCCGTTGGTGGCTACAGTGGCTTGCCAAGGTTCCAATCTTCACCCTTGGCTAAGTCCCCCACTAAGGAACCCTGTGACGGGGCGTCATAGCCACGACTGGACGTTGACTGCTCTGTCACCAAGGCTGCTGGGACAGCCTGCACACTGATTTTGGGGTCCTTCCTCAAGGACCCTTTGATGGTCCTTGGGGATTATTTACCGGACGTTTCTAACCCAAAAATGATCGCATATAAGTTTAACACCTCTCACAAGAATTTCATCCAAAACAAACACATAAAACTCGATGAAACTTGCCTAGACGTACAAGGTCGACTCAAGGCATATCTTTCGAACGCCTTGGACGTTCTTGGTCGTTTGACCTCCAAACTTCACGAAACTTTAACCACTGCCTATACATGCTATATTAACTCTATTAAGAACCTTAAAACACCATTAAACACACATAAACACATATAACCATATTTTAGACATTTTGGTGACTTAGTCGTCAAACGTCTTAGTCGTCCCTTGACGTTTGATTCCAACACCTCTAATATTTTAGCTACTGCCTATATACTATATTTTAGGCATATTTATGACATTATAACACCAAGACCAACATATTAGGCTCTAGAGCACCTAAGCTATTTTTGAGGTATTACAATTTATGTATTGAATTGATGTTCATGGCTATGGGTAAGGGTCTTATGGTATTGAATTGAATGATTTAGATTTGGATTGAAGTGGTGAGATGAATTGGGTGGTACGCTACCCTAACTCTCTTATGTAATTTAGCTCTTAAATTATATGTGATTGGTATGTCCCACTTATGGTGGCGGTGTTATGTGAATGATGTGGCCTTGTCGGCGTTACATTATGTAATATGATGATCATGGCCTTGTCGACACTACCTGAAGTAATATGATAATTTGTGTAGTTTATTATTTGAAGTATGATAATATCTACCTATATGTTAAGTAATGTGAAAGTATGTGGTTTCCTCTATTGATGTTATTTAGGTGATCATGTTAGACTATGACTATGTGTTCATGTGTGTAGTCTTATAATGGATACATGATTATTCCTACTTGACTATATGAGTCTATAATGGTTATATTGATGATGTTATAGTGGTGTATAGGGTGACCTAAATGATGATGAACGTTGTGCCTATGTGCTTCTTGAATATGATATGCTATATGTGATAAAGTGAAGTAATGATGTGTCTTCGATCTTTAGGTGGACTTAAGTCACTTACTTGATGAATGAATCATATACGAATATGAGATGTCTTGACTTAGGATGCTAAAGCCTCTTAGTCTTGAATGTATGAATGTTATGTGAGACCTTGAATGATGATAAGTAGGTCCTTTATGTGAAACCTTAAACCTAGTGGTAAGGTTATGAAACTTGAAGTCGAAAGTCGTAATGGTATCCTTCTTGTAATGAATGATGGACTTAAGGTTGATTGGATGGAACAACATCATATCAATCCTTAGGAAAGTCATGATGAGCTTCTTTTCGTCATTGTAAGGCAGCCCTAGGAGGGACCTCTTTGGTAGGGTAAATATAATTAGGTTATGAACTTTATATACAACCCCTTTGTATGAACCTTAATGTGAGTTAATCTATGAGAACGAAGGCTAGCACCGAGAGAGTATGGTAAGGGAAGTAGCTCTAGTTAAAGGATGAGGCTAGAGTACAAAGTAATCCCTTAATATTCCTTAACCATGTGTCTACATGGGATGTGTCCATGTTCTACCATTGGCAATTAGAACACCCTCCATCGGAGTAGGTTACAACTCCGGAGTCCATGCTTTGCTACCATGGTCTATGTCGGTTATTGTCTATCCTCATCATGTGGGATACCTACTAGTATTGGAAAAGTTCTATGAAGTTTAGGTGGTGGTATGGGACGCTATCTATACATTGCACAATATTCTTTGAAGATGTTAGTGAGAGTCCCTAGGTCTTCTTCAAGACCATTACTTGAATGTCCTTATGTGATGAATGTCTCCTAAATGAACTAAGGAATGTAATGACTTAGTTAAGAAAGAATGTTAAATGAATAAGTTCTTATCTAGAGTATTAAGGGTTATCTAGTTAAGGTATAGGTATGAAGGGGGCATATGAATGGTCACTTCATCTCTTACTTAGATAAGTCTTAATAATGATTCTAGTTAATGAAATTGATTGATTATGTGGAAATGATCCACACTTAGGTAAGTCTTAAGGATTACTTAGGTAATCTTGAAGAGGTCAATTATGGACATTCTCTTCTTGAGTTACTTGAGTAGGTCTCTTGATAACCTTTGAAAGGAGAATGTCATGTTCTATGTATGCTATTGTATTAAGTGAGAATGATTCTATCTTAGGTAGTCTATAGGATCCCTTGATTGTGTGTGAAAGGGATTGTATGGGCGGTACTTCACAACTCACTCAAATGAACCTTAGAATCACCTTTGGTAGGAGGATCTCATGTTCATGTGCTTGATGTATTGTAAATGGATATATCTCATTCTAAGTAGTCTTGAGGATCATTTAGGCATGCTTAGAGAGGGTGTGTGGGTGGTCTCTCTTTCTGTTGCTTAAGTGAGCTTTGGGATAGCTTTTAGTGAGGGAATTACATGTTAACTAGTGTATAAGGTGACATTAAGTACTTCACTGTAACAGTGAAGGAATTCACTGTACAGTGAAGTAGTTCACTGAAAGGTGTTCTTAAAAATGTGAATAATTGCTTAAATGATATCTTAGGTGTTCCTAAAGTGTTAAATGCTGTTCTTATGCTTATAGTATGATGTTTTAATCAAAATTCATGAAAACCATGCTACTAAATGTCCCTTTTTCATGGTTTTGCATGGATTCCATACTTAGTGCAAACCCCTTCTTTTCCCTTTTTGACTAAAGTGTAGGGAATCGGAAGTCTTGATGTGCCATAGAAGATGGATAGGTTTCTAAGGGTTGAAGATGAAGTATTGGTGAGTCCTCATCGATTCGAGAAAAATATCCACATGTTCCTTTATGTCGTAGTCTTTATTTTATGTCGTGTATGGGCTTAGTCCCAAGTGTTGTATTCTCAAAAGTTTAGATGGTTCAACGGGATATTGTCAAGGTTTAATATTTTAATGAAAGTCTTCCTCTTGTGTATTATTTATGTAAAGAGTTCTTCATGTGTGAAGAAAGTTTTAAATTCTTACTCATTTTAGAATGTTTTATTATGCAATGAATAGTACGAGTGGCTCAATTGAGACTTCTTGAAGTCTGATTTGTCGTGTGACGACTCAAGGATGCTCTAACTTCTAGGGTATACTTGAGGGTCGTGAAAAATATATATTATTGACTTGTATTGGTTCTTGAATGTGCATAATTTGTTTTCAAAGTAAAATTAGCATGCTTTAATGAAATGTCCTTTTTAGCATGATTTCTATGTTGTATGTGCATATAGTCCTATTTCCCCCAACATTTTAGGTTCTGGTCGTTGAAGGGTTCGTGACGACTTTGAAGAAGACTTGGATTCTCATTTCCAATTTGGGTAGGTCCTCACGACTTCGAGGACAATGCTACTTTCTAGCATTGGATATTGATTAGTCTTAAAGACACTTTGTTCATTCTCTTTCAATTGAGTACTATGATTGTATAGCCTATATGAGGCTTTTACTGTATTAATGTATGGGCTATGCCCAATTTTTATACTATTTTTTAGATTGTTATAATATGCGACATCCGTTTTAAAACTATATTGTATCTTATATATATGTGCGCCATAAAAGTAGAATACTATTTAATCTTTATATACGAAGGGTCTAAGTATACTCGATATGAATATATTATGTGTATGCGAGAGGTCTATGTAAACCTCATGATAGATGCATAAGAAAAGTTTTAAATTTTCCGCATTTTAGCCTATGAATGTAATGATGTATTCTAAGAGGCTAGTCTTAGTCATCTTCGAGGACGACGACGCTGGTTACATCTAGGGGGTGTTACCCAGATGTGACACCCACACCACCGCACTCAGGGCCAGCCCATGCACCTCTTGTGGCTCATGTGCACGAGTTGTTCCTCCACCTAGGCTCCTTCACCGCTTGAAGGGTGACAGGCTACGAACTATTTTCGAGGAGAAGTTGTTATTGATAGAAGGCCTTTCAGGAAAGTATTTCAATGTAAGAAACACCATTAACTTCCATTGATTTGGGTAGTTCACCAGGCCATGAGGCCCTTATATTCCTTTATGGGTCCGGGAATTCTATATGGCATATCGTGAGTTAGTCCTGAAGAGAAAAAATAAGGTGAGTGACCGGTTAAGTTGGTCATTGTTCGGGGAAATAAAGTTCAATGCAATAGGAGTACATCAACTCCTTACTTGAAATAAAGCATGACTTTGACTACCCCAACCTAACTACCGCTACATCTTATTTGGATGAACTAAAGGTTAGATGGTTTCACTCATTTCAGAACCACCCCGAGGTGGATCGAGGTGAGAGTCCCAATTGCGAAAAGGGACTTTGGTGAAGCCGGGTGTTATTGGTTTTGATTTATTAGCAGCTCCATCATGCCTTCCTACAATGAGATCGGTCTCCGTTTTCCAAAGGCAACTTGTCTGGGGTCGATAATCTCTAGGAACAACATTAATATAGGGCTTATTATTGAGCAAGAGATGGCCACGAGGTCCAAACAGAGTCACACATCAGTGCCATTCCCATACTGATCACGCAACTTTTCCAACGTGCTAAGGTACCTCGATATCATGATATAGATTTTGAGGTTACCCCCTTATCCTCAACTGACATTCGACGTATTGAGGCTGAGTATACTAGAGATGATGATGATATGAGGAGGACAACCCCAATGGACAAATCCCTGGAGGTGGATGTTGAACCGATACCTACTGAGGCATCTTTGCCTACTCTAGACTCTGGTCCTTTAGGTACTTCTTCCTCTACTTATTCACATGCTTCAGGCACGTATACTTCCTCCCGACATCCCAAAGTTACTCAAGCGATGATCCTGAAAATGGAGCATCTTGCTTAGTCAACTGACATGAGAGCTACCAGACTAGAGAGAAAAGTCCCCTTAATGATTGAAGCTGCCATAATAGGTGCGTTGACTCCCTTCCGTGTTCCTATCGATGATCTGACTGCTAGAGTCACAGCTTGTGAGAGCAGGCAAGGGTACACCTCTCAGGTTTTGGATTTAAAAGACAAGGTAGCAAACCTGAGGAAGGATGTAGACTATTTGAAGTCTACCGACTTCAATTAATTATTGGAGGTTGCAGATGATTTAGATGCCCCTGAGACTTTAGATATTTCTCTAGCTAACACGGGAGAGATACACACTAAGTAGGCTGTAGTTGATATTTCTGAGGTGACTCCGAGAACTGATGCCCAAGTCTAGGCTGCTGCACCAGGCACTAATTCCCAAACAGATAGAGAGACTGCTTTGACGGGATCCTCTCTTTACCTCTCTCTTTGTCTTACTGTATTTCACTTTTTAGATACTTTTCTTTCATTTTTATCTGAGGACAAATTATCGTTATTTGTGGTGGGGTGAGGACCACTTTGTGTGTGAATATTGATGTCTGCTGTTTTGTGTCTATATTTGGGTCGTTATGCTTAAAATTGTGTTTTATACTGCTTTTTTGTGGATATTTGAGGTTGTGCCTCCTTATGCTTTAATTGTAAATAATTTGACCTGTTCGAAAAAAAATTCTTTCCCATCTCTTATATGTATTTGAATGTAGTTGTTCTTTGGAAAATTCAAGTCTTGGTTTTGATCAATATGAATGACTTGGATAGTGCTCACAATCGAACGAACATGAATGTGCGGCTACGATGAGGCCAAATGAAGTTGCATAGACAATATGTGAACTTTTTACATCTCGTTGTGATTAGCCAAGCATAAAATTTAGTTTCTTGTGATCAACCTATCACACTAGCGAAAGTGTGGAGTTTTGTTTTACTTTAGTGTCAATGCCTTGTGTGATGAGCTTACCGTGAACCATGAATTATGACATCTAGAATTTGCCCCATTGGTCCGGTTGACTAAGTGAAGTGATCTCATGATATGATCTTAGGCAACTTTGAAGAGTGTGAAACAATTTGACACATACCTCTTTTATGGCCTCCCTTGTGAGTGTGAAAACTTCTGTTGAAAACCTTGAGCCTCACCTTTCTTTGAAAAAAAACTTGATGAAAACATGACCTTTCTTAATCCACTACCTAAAATTCTCTTGATTAGTGGTTGATTGAATATCCAACTTGGGTGTGCTAAAAAGAGAAGGCATGTTTAGAAGTGAAAGAAAAGTCTCCTTAAACCCATGGTCTAGAGAAAAATGGAACCTCACCATATAAAAAAGAGAGAGAACAAGAGATGAAAAGAATGAATAAGAAAAAGTCATGGTATAAAGTTATGAAAATGCAAAAAGAAATGGGGTTTCCAAACAATCCATGCAAAGTGAATAATGGGTTGACTTATGACAAAGACATGAAATGATGAAATAAAAGGAAATGAAGTGTTATGAGCACCACATTTCATGAGGATAAAAGTCACTAAGCCTAAATGATCATACCTTTACAGTCATCCCACAAGACATGAAAAAACCTTTCTGATCTTGAGTGAGTTGAAACAAATGTTGATTGGAAAGTACGGGAAAATATATGGGTTAAATCATGCATTTTGTTCATCTTTGTGAGTGTGAGCATTGCATTTGATTCCGAAACTTAAATGCTTGAACCATTGTGTGTGAAAATGGAATCATTCTTTGTGTGAGGGAATTTGAACACTATTGTTGAGCTTGAACTTACATTTGAAGCAAGTATAGTCAGCTTGAGAATCATTGATAATGGTGTATCACAACTTGAGTCTTTGAGTACACGATTGATCCTTGCATGAATAAGTTGAGTCTTGTTTTGTACATTCATGATTTGGTCTTGTGTAACACTGTCTCAGGCATCCTTTTTAATTGTTGGACTTGAGTTTTTTACTTGAGGACAAGCAAAAGTTTAAGTTGGGTGTGTTTATGAGTCGAATCCAGTTTTAGGGCTATATTTTGATAGATTTAGTGTTCTCAAATGCATATTTTGTCTCAATAACTGATGAAAAATCATAAGTTTTAGGTATTCAGACTTGGAGATAAAGCATGGACACAATAGAGCAAAGAAGAGCAAGGCAGCTCAAATAATGAAGAAAAGACGGTATGAGGATCGCTTAATCCCTTAGGCGAGTCGCCAAATGGACTTATTATCGCCTAATGTTCCAGTGTGTTGATCCCTAATAGAGAGAATCAAGTCAGGGGTTAAAAGGAATAGTCGGCGTGTCGCCGAACAATTGCTCGAAGCAGTACTATTCGCCCAATGATTCAGAAGACGAAGATGTTGAAGACTTAAGCAAAATGATGATGGAATATACGCAAGGGCGCATCGCCGAGTTGACCGATGATCCTGACTAACAGCTCCACAGGATCTTTCATAGTAAATTTTTTTAAAACAATAAATACATTTTTAAAATCTTAGTTTACTTTCTAGACTTTGAGTATTCATATAGATTTTTCATTTTCTACACTTAGTTCTTAGAGTTTTTGAGAGACATTGTTCTTGAGCTTTGATGATTTGAAGGTTTCCAACTCCAAAAAATTGAAAGTGGGAATTGAAGAATCTTCATCTTTGAAGGTTGTAAAGATATTTTCTATCGTACCCTATTGATGAAAACAGGTATTTAGTATCGATTCCTATCTCTTTACCATGCCTAGATAAAACCCCAATTATTGGGGTATGATTATGTGAATATGGGTTGAATTTACTTTTGGGTCCTGCTAATTAATAGTTAATTTGCTATTTAAATGTGATTTTGTTCACCAGTTGTGTATGAACTTAATGGGATTGTAGTTGCAAATATAATTTCATCTTCGTGTTTTTGGCTTTCTCGAGAGAGAGGTTTTAATTAAAACCAAGACTACTGAATCGATAGCCTGTGATTATTGAGTTTTTGTGGGTTCATGTCGAGAGAGCGAATCCAAAATCCTCTCCTACACAAATAGCTCGAGACTGTGAATAGGCTAAAGCGAAGGCTGGGCATAAATGTGGCTTATCAATGTTTGAGAGAAACTGATTTGATACGGGGTAAGTTACTCGAGAAAGAATTTAGCCCCACTAAAGTCTATCTTAGTTACAAATTTACATCGATTTACTATCAATAGCAAGTACCCGATTATTTATTTTAGCCAATATTCCTATTACATCCCAAGAATCCCGTCTCCATCTTCGTATTTTTATTCTTGCTGTTTTAGTTAATAAGTAACTATAAATCCCCATTTTTTATAATTAACACTTGTGTCACACATTGAATATATTATGCTTTCATTCTTAAATATTTATTTCTATGATTGATTAGAACAGATTGACAGTTGGCTATTTGATTCTCTACTACGTGCCACTTCCTGTGGGAACAATCCCAGCCCATTCTGTTGGGATATACTGACTAACGATCGTTGGCACTTGAACTGGAAGTAGTGTCTTGATACGTCAAGCCACCTTCTCAACATTAAAACCAACGTCAAAGGCAAATACCTATCCTAGGATGCGCATTGCGAAGAGGCTCACTATTGGGTAACTTGGGTTGCATAGAGGTAGGTGCATCCTGTAGAGGAACCTCATCCCATTGCATAGAAATACCTACGGACTACAACTTAGTCTCCTCCACTTCCAAGGTATAAATCTCCTCTCTCATTGTGTGTAATGAATTAGAACAACCCTTGGCATTCTCTTGGGACTCATGTCTCACAGTGAGGTTATCCAACATCACACAATCACCCTCTAACAGGCTCTGAAACCAACTCACCATGTCTCTTAACAGAGAAAGTCTATCTCAATAGCCCTATCAATGATACAAGGCAAGTCCTCCCAACCCGTGCGGCTCTAACATCCGCTGATTATTCAAGGCTTTCCATCTGATAAGTCATTGCCTAGGTTAAGGGGGATGGGGGATATGAGTGGGGGTAGGTGTCACAACAGAAGTACCAATAGATACATAAGTAGTAGATGCAGAAGTCATAGAAGAATAGGATGATGTACCTTTCTTATCCACAAAATGAACAGGTGTGCTAGCCTGAGCTGCTAAAGTGGTGGGATAAACCACGGTCATTGTGAATGGTGGTGGAGGCTTCCTTCGAGCCGCATCATCCCATAAGCACCCAGCCAAAATCCTGCTAATGTCGTTGGAAGAAGCCGGGTGACCCCCACATATGTAGCGTCCCTACTCTTGCCTTTTTGCATAGTTGTGTAATCAATATTGGAAACGACAGACACTTATGCTCCTATATAATCCTCATCAATATATCATCAGCTATAATCGCACCCACATGAATGATCTTCTTTTAATGATCATACCCTCCAAGACCTCTTTGGTATGGCAAAGGGTCGCCTCATTTTGTAAGGGTATTATATTATAGTTGATGAAGCCAAACCAATATCGCGATGCCATATTCAAATCCTTCTTCACGATCCGAGCACCATCAGCTATCCAGAAGGGACAAGAATCAGAAATCAAGGGACAAAACCAATCTTTTAAGAAGTCTAAGTCATATCATATTTAGAGTGACTACAAATCTGATTGAAATTTTGAGTACCCCCAATGTAATGTTAATTTCCCCAACATTGCATTGTACTTTCTTGTCGTGTATGTCAAGACCGGAATCTAGACCCCAGACGAGACCGGCGTCGTTAACCTCTCAGAGGTCGCAGACAAGCCTACTTACGTCATTCTTACTTCATCTAGGTTAATTTTAGCGGAAAATTTGAAACTTTTTATTTCTTAACATACTTATAAAAAGATTCTCATTAATACGTAATTGTTCACCATCAACCATCTAACATTAAGAGGTAAGCAACTGAAAGAAATAGTTCAATTCTTATTAAGTGTATAATTGCCAAAATGGCACCAATACATAGTCTGAATAAAATAGGAAAGCAACGCTAGTGGAACATGCTCCACTAGCTCAACTCTAAAACTAAGCTAGAATATAAAACAGTAGCATCCTCGAAAACATGAGGACCTACCAAACCGGATGAATGCTGGACGTCCGGATAACTGCAGAGATGATCTTGTAGCTCTATCGTCTACCTGTGCCTGCACCAAAAATAGTAGAGTTTGTATAGGGTTAGTACACACTTGTACTAAGTATGGGTATATGCAAGCACACACCAGGGACATGCATGAGAAAGAATAGCTCTTTCCTAACAACATGATTTTTGGAAGTCAAGTCAGTGGACTTGCCAAATTGAGATTAGAAAAGTTTCCAAATTCGGATTAGGAAAGTCAATGAGCTTTCCAAATTTGGATTAGGAAAGTCAGTGGGCTTTCCAGATTTGAAATAGGAAAGTTATGCCATGAGAATAACATACATCATCATACTTTTCACATTTGCACACAGCACATAACACTTACACATAGCACATATCATATAGCATACAACACCTTTTTGCATGTAGCACATAACTTCTGTTATTGTCATTCACTCATATGCCATGAGACCTTGGAATCATGGACTTAACATTAAGACCTTCCAGAAATGAGGGCTCAACAGATGATACCTTAACTAGGGAGTCTTCATTAGCATACACAGCGTCTGCTTAGTTCATTCATACGTACTCCATTTCATTTCATTAATAGACCAGTGTAAACACCAGTTATACCTAGGATGTAGTTTAAGACTTTCATTAGGTTCGTTGTGCAATGACCAAGAATGACCTAATGTCATTACTTGAATCTAACTCACCTTTTGATTATCCTATCCTAACACCTTTGGTATCATTCATTTCATTATGTGCATCATTTGAGGCTGACCTCATTCATTCATTGGGAACTTTAACTTTAACCGACATAGATCATGTGAGCATCATGAAATCCAGTGTCTCCCCCACACCGAAAAGAGGTGGAATCACCGGCCAAGGTGACCCAAAAACATGCTAGCGTACATGGGAATTTAACCCCGCTAGATCCCTATATTGGCAGTATAGGTTCGAAGACTAGGAGATATAAGGAGACCCATACCCGGCATGCCGGACAGTCTCATCTCATGAGAGTTACGTGAACCTCCGCCCTTCCCAAAAGAAGGCATCACCGCTCATAGCTAGTCTATCGGTGCTTAGTATAAAGTTCCATTACATTCATCTCATACGTCATGGAAGCTGGCTTCTAGTATGAGGACATCATAGCTCATTAGATGATTTCTCATCTCATCATTCGTATTGAGTTTGTTAAGCTCAATACTCTCATTAGAGTGTTCATAGAGACTGGTCTCTTCATTATCTTACACTCTCATAGGTGAGTACGTATTGGTAACATTTACTTAGGCTCATTTGAGATTGCTCTCATCATTTACATTAGCCTCATATCATGTTGTCACCACATTCATCATCATTAGCACCTTTGCTTTTCATAGTTATTCACCTCTTATTACGTAAATGTTCATTTCATCATATGCCAATGTACTTGGCCATTTGGTGTGTTTCACACCCTCACTTAACCCTTCTAGGGTTTCATTATTTCATTGTTCATTTCATCATTTCATTGTTCATCTCATCATATGTCAATGCACTTGGCCATTTAGTGTATCTTAAACTCATACTTAACCCTTCTAGGGTTCATCATCTCATTTCATACATCTTAGGTTCACTTACTTTTGAACGTATGTTAGACTTATGTGTCTATACATACAAGCCATGAGGCTTCATTCATAGTTTGTCTAAGTGATTCATGTTTACCCAAGATTATGTGGTACAAGACTTATGCATCTTGTAGATATGCCAAGATATTGATTTTGATCTTTAGAGGCAGCATTCATTAAATATTTACTTACGTATGACTTATGTGTCAATACGGAACTGGGCAAGGGAACCCAATTTCGAATCCCTTAGGCAACACTTAATCCTTTGTATTTTTCAGATTTGGGGGACCCTAGTTCGATCCCCATCAGCCCCATAATATTTCCTCTCTTTTTCTTCTCTATTTTTCGTCCAAGGCATGGAGGTTGTGGGATCAATCCCCCACAAGCTCATTCTTTTTCTCTTAATTTATCTATTGACTTTCTCACCTATCCAAGAGGTTGTGGGTTCAATCCCCATTAACCTCATTTTATATTTCTCCTTTACTTTCCTCCTAACTCTCTCATCTATTCAAGAGGTTGTGGGTTCAATCCCCACTCTCCACATTTATTTTTCTCCTTTATTTTTCTCCTAACTCTCTCATCCATTCAAGAGGTTGTGGGTTCAATCCCCACTCTCCACATTTATTTTTCTAATTTAAAATTCCCCTCTTACTCTCTTGTTTGGCCAAGAGGTTGTGGGTTCGAATCCCACACCTCTCATTTTTTTTCCCGCTTTCATGTAGTGAGGTCTTGGGTTCAATCCCTAGTGACCTCACATATTTTAAATATATTTTTAAACCTCTCCACCTTAAGTATTATGGCCGAAAATTCCATCACCAAGTGCTGGAAATTTTATTAAATTTTCTGGCCTTTATTTAACAGCATTCATACGTTCGTTTTGAGGTACTTTCACGATTCGTTTAACACATTCTTAGGTGTAGATTCATTGTTGTTTTAGCTTAGATTTTTCCACAAATCAGCCACCTTACACTTCATTTAACATCACAATTTACACACCTTATGCACAATAATTCCAATCATCAAACAAGCCATTTTAAGACTTCAAAACGGAGAACAACAACAAACATTTTACACATTGCACCACATCATTTTCGGTTGACATCATTGAACATGCTTGTTATTTCCAAACATAAAATCACAAGGAACATCATATTTCACACTTAGCTACCAGCAACCATACCAACAACATGATTTCTAAACTAATTTAGATTGAAATCGGAAGGAGACTAGGGACAAGGAGTTCAACATTCAAGGGGACAGCCCTAGTTTCATATGTCGACTTTTGTAGAAAGAAATTGCTCTTGGAGAAAGGATTCCAAGAGAGAAAACCCATACCTTGTTGTAGCTTTCCACACCTTCCAAGTGCTGCCAAACTCCTCCCCTAAACCTTCAACACAAACCCGTCGAGAAGATGATGCAAAGTTTTCGTATCCTAAGTTAGCTTGCTTGCTTGTATTTTATTTTTTTTGTAAGTTATTTGAGTTTAGAGAACTTTTGATTGCTTTCTAATGTTTTTATCTTCTGTTTTTGCAGCCAAGAAAATAATTTGATGAGAGAGAGAGAGATTTAGGCATGAGGGAGAGAGATAGTGTGAGATAGTGCATCTTAAACTAGGATAGTTGGCAAGACTTAGTCAATTTAAAAAAATACATTAATTAATAAGTAAATAAATAATAAATAATAATAAGATCTGATTTTCCTTTTTACATCAGCCATTAATTATAAATTTATTAAATTAATTCACCAATAATAAAAAAAGTCATATTAAATCCTTGCTCCCACCTAGGTTCGAACCCGGGTGGAGCAAGACTTCATTTCAAGAGACCAATTTCGGCTCTCTCTCCCCAAATTGCCCCTCCACTTTATTAAATAATTAATTAATTATATATTTAGGGTAATTACGATATTACCCCTAGCCTAGTAAAAGACCATTTTACCCTTAGACCCTCAAAACTTAAAATTTCTTCTTTTTAAGTCCGGTAAAGACTCCTTCGATTAAATCTTCATTTTCGAGAGTCGTACTTGGTTGGTTACAACCTTTCCAAGATCAACTAACTCCCCAAGTTAGTTGGCTTGGTCGTAGTAAGGGTTCTGAGGTCTGGTTCTACGCGTATCAATCCATGTGAACCTTGGTCTGATCGCAAGCATTCTTGACACCTTAAACATTTAGCTTATTCATTTTTTTAGAGTTGTTACAGTGTACCCGCACTTCTTCAAGTGTCTTTGAAACTGTACATTTCCACTTATTTCATAGGGCCTGAGCATAGGCAGTGTACAACCCAAGCACCCAATAAGTAATTTAGGGTTTTCTTACTTTGTGAACCCCTCAAACTCGTGGAATTGAATAATGTCCCAGATAGTTGGGTAGTGACTCAATTTGTAGAGAGTTGTCTTTCCTAAAAAAATAGTCCTCTCTCCAGTATCTTTGAGCCTATTGAATGCTCTTAGAGCAATAATTGAGAGGAATCTAGGAGTAAGTGCTTATTCAAAGGAGGGACATACCAATTTGAACTTAATCTCTTTTCTTCTAGAATTTATGAAATCATCACATTTCAATTCTTAGGTTGTCTTCCTAAACTTTTGACCAAAGTCAATTGTTCAAGTTCAAAGGCTTCAAATCTTGGAAACTTGCACAAAACCCAAATGAACGACCCGATGAATAAAGTGTCAGTTCCAGTAGGTCTACATAGAAATGATTTGAAGCTACCCGATAAATGTCTTTGAGTGTCTACATAGAAAACCAAATGTTAGTAAAACTATTATCAGTTTCCGTTCATTTTCCTTTCCTATTTGATTCTTATAATTTTACAAACCTTTATGGCCAGAAAAAAAGAGAAAAAGAAATATGAATATTTATATGGACATAAACAGGTGAACTTGATTATGCAACACATGTGAACTTAGGAGATTCTGCATTAAGTGCTCTTGTACAAACCTTTTACATTTGGTATTGTGAGCTCAAAGAGATGAAACAAAAGGTGTTTCCAATTCAATATATTAAGGAATTTGAGAGGCAATAGTCATTTATTGACTTATTGAGTGCTCTCCCTAAATCCTCGGGAAAGAACTCTAGTCAGAAAGATAAGGAGAGGAATAAATCAAAGAAGAGAAAGAACAGGAAGAGAGACCAAAAGTAGGAATATATATTGGAAACTGAAAGAAGGCACAAGGTTGATAAGGAGTTGAGTTAGATAACTTGAGAGCTCGTGTAGGTGGAGCTTCTTCCAGCTTAGTTCCATCAGAGGTAGGCCTTATTATTGGAGTTCATGTTCTAATTAAGTTAGAGACTCGTATTAGTATACCACTTGTTGTTGAGGTGACCTCCGAGGTTTCCTTGATTGCGCCAAGATCACAAGCACCACTATTGATATTTTTTGATTTACAAAAACCCATGCATTATAACTAAACTCTAGATCCTAGTGTCACTGAAATACCCTACTATTAGTACTATATGTGTTGTGGAATAGTGTGTGTAAAAGAACAAAAAAAAACTTTAGGTATAAAGAGTGATGCTATGTGTTATAGTTTGTATGGAATTAATGTATGTATGACTATAATAACGAGCGAGGGTCTATCTATGACATTGTATAATATTAGACTTCATTAATGTTCTTAATCATATTTAGGTATTTATACCCATTTAATGATTGTATCCTTAAAACTTTACTGGATGGTTAGGGAAAGCTACACAATTACTCGTTCAGATTTGATTAATTAATACAAAATCTTAATTATGGGAAAACAAATGAGAAATAATTCTAATATTCACTAGTACATATCACCTACATGTATTTGTGTTTGTATTATTGTTAGTTAAATTTACATTTAAACTAAGAAATTGTAAGTCTTCTGATCCATCTTTTCCATATAATACTCCACACCTTCTCATGCCATATTTTTACGAGAATGGACCAAATACATCTATAAAAAGACCTATGACATTCAAAAGTGTAGGATGTCTCCTAAACTTTTGACCAAAGTCAATTGTTCAAGTGTGAAAGGCTTCAAATCTTGGACACTTGAACAAAACCCAAATGAACGACCCGACGACTAAAGTGTTAGTTCCAGTAAGTCATAAATGACTTTGGGTCTCTACATGAAAGCTCAAAATGCTAAAAAGATTAAAAAATGAAAAGGAAAATAAGTTGGTGGTCATTATAGAAAAGTTAAGGAAGTCACCATAAACATAAAGTTCCTCTATATATTAGTAAAATTATTATCGTTTTCACGTTCATTGTCCTTTCCTATTTGATTCTTATAATTTTGCAAAAATTTTATGGCCAGGAAAAAAGAGAAAATGAGAAAATGAATATTTATATAGACATCAATAGGTGAACTTGGGAAATTATGCAACATATGTGAACTTAGGAGATTCTGCATTAAGTGCTCTTGTATAATCTCTTTTTCCCTTTGGGATTTTGAGAACAGAGATGACAACAAAGGTGTTACCAATTCAAACTTTTGAGAAGTTGGAGGGGGGAGAGTAATTTATTGACTTATTTAGTGCGCTCCCTAAAGCCCCGGGAAAGCACTCTAGTCAGAAAGATAATCCGACGAATAAATCAAAGAAGAGAAAACACATGAAGAGAGACCAGGAGTGGGAATATATATTGGAAAGTAAAAAAAGGCCCAAGGTTGATAAGGAGCTCAGGTTAGATAACTTGAGAGCTCGTGCAGGTGGAGATTCTTCAAGCTTAGTACCATCAGAGGTAGGGCTTATTATTGGAGTTCATGTTTTGATTAAGTCTGAGACTCTTGCTAGTGTACCACCTATTGTTCAGGTGACGTCTGAGGTTTCCTTGAGTGCGCCAAGATCAATAGCACCAGTATTGATATTTTATGATTTACAAGAGCCCCTGCATTTTATCTAGACTCTAGACCCTAGTGTCACTGAAATACCCTACTCTTAGTACTATATGTGTTGTGGAATCGTGCCCGTAAAATAACAAAAAAATAACTGCGGAAGTAAAGAGATAATATAAGTTATAGTTTGTATGGAACGAATGCATCCATGATTATAATAACGAGCGAGGATCTCTCTATGACATTGTATAATATTAGACTTTGTTAATGTTCTTAATCATTCTTAGGTATTCATACCCATTTAATGATTGTATTCTTAAAATTGTACTGGATGTTTAGGGAAAGCTACACAATTACTCATTGGGATTTGATTAGTTAATACAAAATCTTAATTTTCGGCAAACAAATGAGAAATAATTATAATATTCACTTGTAGATATCACCTACATGTATTTGTGTTTCTATTATGTGATATCGTTAGTTAAATTTACATTTAAACTAAGAAATGGTAGTCTTCTTATCCATCTTTCTTCCATATAATACTTCACACCTTCTCATGCCATAGTTTTACAAGAATGGACCAAATACATCTATAAAAAATCCTATGACATGAAAAAACTATCCCAAATGATCTTCTCTTATCAGTTATATGAATAATAACAAGATATCATCATTTTGTAGACCAATGAAATTGATAACATGGTAGTTTTGGGATTTGAAAATTTATTACTAGTACTAGTCAAATGGAGATAAGCTTCTTTTTTATTTTTCTTCTGTTTATCAAACGATTTGCTTTTATTTTTATATTTGAATAATTCAAGTTGTGTAAATCTAGGTTAAAAGGAGGATTACGATCATGTTACGTTTGGAAAAAAAATTTAACAAGAAATTGTTTTCATAGTGAAAATACCTAGAGGTTGTGCCTACTTCTAATAATTTCTTTAGATAAAGAAACTTTTAAAATTAATACTCCCCAAAAATATTACATGTTTAGAAAGAAATTTAGATTTACGATAAAACTTTGTATCACACATACATTTAATTTAGTGAATCTTAAGAGATGTATGACCTCAACCATCATTGATATTGTTAGGGAATACATTTGATTGATTGATATTCATCTATTTCTTTATTTTTATTTTTTTTGTATTCCACTACTTTGATAAGTTCTTAAGATATTAAAAAGTGAGCAACTTTCATCTTTTTTTAAACCTGACTCCATTTCATAGAAAGAGATGTTCTGATGAACGATTAAACTTTTCATCTCATATCAAATTATTTAGTGAATCATAAGAGACGTTTCACCAACTTTTGATCATGTTACCATGTCCATAAGATTGATGAAGAAATTTCATTTTGAGGAATTGCATCACTGTGATTAAGTTCTTAAAATGTTACTTGAAACGTATACCTAAATTACTAGAAAGCGAGCAATTTTGATGTATCTAGTGTAATTACACAAAATGGGGTCTACAGAGAGTAAATAGATCTTACCATTCAAATCAACAGTACAAATACATCACAAATATTTATAGGCTTGACCTTGAAATCTAGTTAGAAGTAAAAATTAGTCCTTTTTTTTTCATATAATAAAAGAAGCGCAAATGGGAAAAACCAAAATGGAATAAACCACAAAAATATCTACTCATATTTATAAGCATTAGTCTTCATCGTGTTCTAATTGGCAGACCATGATCCATTAAAATAAAATTATTGATGCTCCTATATATTAATGTTCAAAATGTTGATGGTTGCCACTTCATCCTGTTAATTACCTTGGTGAATGAACTCAATAAGTCAATAGAAGGATCCACCCCCTGCAATTCATCAATATCTTGAATTGGGAATGCCTCTTTTGACCTCTCTTGAATATGTATGAGCTCAAAATCCCACATGTAGAAAAAGGATTGTGCAGGAGCTTCATTTCCCAAGTTCACCTGTTGATGTCCATATAAATCTTCATTTTCTCTTTTTCTCTTATTCCCTGACCATAAATTATTTGAAAAATTATAAGAATTAAATAGGGAAAGTTTAACGAACGTGAAAATTACTATACTAATACCAATATATATATATATATATGAACTGCATGTTTTATTGTGACTTCGTTAAATTTTCTTACCACGATTAGAAGGGATGTCACGTTCAGACAGGTAGTTAACTTCTCCCTGATTTTTTATGTAAACCCCCTTGGAAGACTCAGTACATATTCCAACTACATAATGTTTGATCAACTTGTTACCTCGAATATGTTGTTTACGTCTCGGTGTCACCTGCAAATAAAACCATTTTATGACCATGCGTTTATAGAGTAAATCTCATTGCCAATTTTAATATTAATTTCTCGAGCTAACCTGGATTGTTTCTTCATTTTTGCTTAACTTCTTCTTTGTTTCATGAGCTTCCCCATGTAGAACGAAATTGTAAACCTCAACCAAAGATCGAAACTTTTTGTTTGTATCCAAATGATGGTAGATCTGTTTACCAACAATTATTAAATATTTATGTTTTCATAATCTCGCCAATGACAACTTACTTAACCAATCTTTTTGGCAAGAAAACATGTATATCATTCGAATAGAACTTACATAATCGATTATTGAACCAGCCGGACGAGAAGTATTCTTTAATGATCCAGTTTTTCTTCTCTGCTCAAATGTATAAATATGCAGGTAATGCATATTTTTTTGTATCATCTCATTCTGCAACCAAAGAAGTTGTACTTAAGCAATTCAAAATTATCAAAAGGTAATTATCTTAATGTAATGAGAGCATCAACATTTTGAATATCAAGAATATTGGAGCATCAATATTTTATACTCTAAAGGATCATGGTCTGACCAACATAACAAGAAGTTTATTGCTTTTCAATAAAAGTAGATAATTTTGTTGTTTATTGTTTTCATTTTCTCCATTTCAGCTTCTTGTATTTTATGGAAAAAATAAAATAACTAACTTCTACTTCTACCTTGATTGTTACGTTAGGCCTATAAATATTTCTAACGTATTTGTATGGTTAATTTAAATGGTAAGAACTGTTTACTTTTCCTAGACCCCGTTTTGCTGGATCACTCTAGGTATTCAAAATTGTTCCTTTTCTAGTAATTTTGATATTTGTGTCAAATAACATTTCAAAAATTTGTTAAAAGTGATATCAACCTCAATTTATCAAAAATTAAATTTATTTCCACCATAGCAATGTTATTTCTTGTTGCATTTGATTAAACCTAAGACGATTAATCTCCTCTATTCTGACCTAGATTTACTAGAACTTGCATCCTAGCAATCAAAAAGTAATGAAAATATATTAGATAAAAAGAGGCAAGAATCATGAAAAACTTAGATCTATCTGCCTAGTAAAAATAATTGAGATCTTGTTTTATATATAGTTGAATCAGTTCATATTTTGTGAAACTATCGTAAGTGGAGGTGTTAAATATCATATGAAATAACGTTATTTCAAAAGACTTATCATTTCTTAGCTTGAATAAATTTTAATACCATTAACATGTATATTCAAAGGTTCTAAAATGATAAAAGCTCACCAATTTTATCTATTCTTCTTTATCATCCTACTCCATCATTATGAATTATCATCATTATAGTCCACCATATTAAAAATCATCATCAACGACTCACAACTACCATCATCAACCACCAACACAATCAATCGCTATAATAAGTAAATAGTAACACGAGCTACTATTTACAATTATTATTGACATCAATCATCAGCACAACAAAACTTATTTAGCAATAAGTTACCACTATTTATTGTCCATCATCATCATTCACCGTAACCATTTCTTACAAGTATCATCCAACCATCAACAACGGCCAAACTATTATCGTTAGCTTCTACTACAATCGTCACAAATATATCTATTATCCACAACGCTATCATTAGTCAATATACTATCCTTAACTAACATTCATTACGACAATCACTAGCCATCACAATTACCAATAACCATATAATATTGTAAAAAAAATTTGTTTAACAATTATTGGGAGAGATTAGTAAAAAAAAAAAAACTTGCTTTATGTTGTATGTAAACACGTGTTGATCACTAGTAAAAAAATTATAAAAGTTCAATCATTATCACACACTTACACTATTTTGTTTCTTATGTTCATTCTCAATAAAAGTGTAAGAAACACTTCTTTCCTGCCAGAGTAATTCAAGGAGAGTTATGCCTTGATTTGCAAAGATAATATACATGATATCGAATAAAAAAGAGAAAGATGCCTCTTCTAAAATGTTTCAATTTTGTTAGTTGATCATGTGCATATGATTTGATTGGAGAAGGAAAATACAATAATCTCATAAAATAGTAGAACTTCAACAGTACTCGCTACAAGAATTACTAAGTTGATCATGTGCATATGATCTTCCACAAGTCAGTTCCTAGAAGTGTTTTGAAATCGTGACTTGCAATAAGAATTACTAAGTTGAATTTCTATTCCCTATGGGGTTTGTTTTTATTGTACTACTAGTATGAAATTTGATGATTTGATGTTATTAGATCTTGAGACTAAATCTAAGTCCAATTCATTTTTATTTTATTTTTTAATTTATACATAATCTAAGTCAACATTAGAATGCACTTACATTATTATTAAATTTTACTCGGGTGAATTTGGTACAAAGGAAAATATTTTCCATAAAAATATTTTCTAGGAAAATAAGTTGGTTTCTCATTAATAAAAATAAATTCCTCTCATTCACACTGTATACAGGTAAACTAGGTCCCCCATAAAGTATGAATTTGTTACAAAATCTTATCATAGTTGAAGTGTCATTTCAACTATTTTTCATAAATTTTATAATTATTAATTTTTTCAATATAGAAATCCTTTTTATGTATTAAGATGTACGATAATAATTAGTAGTTTTATTATTCATCATTTAGATGTTAATACATAATCTTAGTGTTGAGATGTCTATTCAGTGATTCATGCACATCTTATCATTCAAATATGCATTCAAATTTTGATGTCTTATATATAATCATAAAAATAAAGAGGCCTTACACTTTTTTATTGAAATTATTATTTTACTTTTATATTTATTTGTATGACTATAGAATGACCTCATTTGATGTTGTACCTAGGTTATATCATAGTAATTTTCTAAATCACGTGTGGTTTCACTTTTTACATGAACGTAGGAATTCACTAACATTATGGAACAATTGAAGAACTGACTTTAGACTTATTAGATAACTTTCAAAAGTACTATGTTCTAGTTTATAGAAAATACTTTTGTTTTTAATCAGTTTGAATTCTTATTTATTTATTTTGAATTAAACACTGTCTCTAGTAAAACTATATCAGACAAATTGAAAAGGAAGGAGTATATATTTAACTTATTTTTATATGTATGACAAATGTTTTAACTCTAGAGAAGATCGTATCTCTTTGTTTCATAACATACTAATAAATATTTTTAAAAAATTCAAGAATCCATCAAAATATTTTTCTGCATGACTTAAAAATAATAAATTAAACAAATCATAATTGAAGAATTTAAAAAGGCTTAACTCAAAAGCATCGACTTTTGATTCACCTTGTCCGTTAAAAGATATTGAAACTTCTATTAATGTTGCATCCTCAGCACCGTCATTCTTTTGTTGCTTCTGGTAGAAAATATGAAAAAATTAGTTAGATTTTTTGTAAAAGTAAGTGTGAAATAGTGGACATTGTTTCAGAAAAAAAATGAAAATTGCTCACGTGCTGCTAATTTGTATGTATGTATCAAGTAACATTTTATGAACTTAATCAAAGTTCTAGTATATCAAAAAAAATTAAAAATGAATATCTATCAACCTAATTCCTTCCGTAACAATATCAATGATGGTTGTGGTTATGCATCTCTTAATATTCATTAAAGTCATTGTATGTATGATATACAGTTTTATCGCAAGTGTAAATTTCTTTCTAAACAAGTAATAATTTTTGGGGAGTATAAAATTTAAATGCTTCATTATCTAAAGAAACTATTTAAAGTAGGCCCAACGTCTAGGTCTCACTAATTAAATTAATTTTCACCTTAGCAACAATTTTTTTTAAAAAATTGGTCAAACGTGAGATGATCGATCTCCTCTTTTATGACATAGATTTACTAGAAATTGCATTCTTCAAATAGAAAGAAAAAAGCAAATGGTTAGATAAAGAGAAAAAAAAAACGTAGATCCACCTGACTAGTACTTGTAATAAGTTTCAAAACACCGAAATCACCATGTTGTTCACTGCACTAGTATGTGAAAAGATACTATCTTGTTATTATTAGTATAACTAATATAAGAAAAGATCATTTAATATAGTTTTTTCATGTCATTTGTTGTTTTATAGATCTATTGATCTAATGATATGGAAAGTGAAGGTATTAAGTATCGTATAGAAGAAAGATGGCTCAAAGGACATACTATTTTGCAACATACATTCAAACTTAATAAAGATATCACACAAAATAAAAAAATTAATATGGGTGATATCTATTAGCTGGTGAATATTAGAAATTAGGTCTCATCTATTTACACATAATAAAGATTTAACATTAATCAATCTAGTCTCAACAAGTAAGAATGTATCTTTCCTTCACCATGAAGTACATTCTTGACGATACAATTATTAAATGGGTATGAATAACAATGATTGATTAAGATCTATATCAAAGTATAATAACATTAACAAGTATGTGCACAGATTTCTTAAAATATAGCAATTCACCAATTCCACTTATTCCACCGGAAACAGATGATTAATCATCTACTTCTCACGTTCCGTGAATAGGCGGGACATTGAGGAATATCTAGAAAGACATTTTGGAAATCGTCCTGATTCTATATCTTTTCGTTCCGTTTGAAGAAAGGAAGGATCCCAAAGAATTTTATCAATTAGCGTCATCATTATCAATCATTATCAAATACCAAAATAAACTACCCACAATCACCATTTTTTGTGACAATAATCCAACAAACCACCACCACCCACTATTAAAAACTATTATTTGCATGTGCAAACCATTATTATTAAAAAATCATCGAACAATATTCATAATCACAATCCTAAGTCATAACGAAATATTGTCAACCAAAATCATCAAGCACCACAACTATTAGTTATGACTATATATTGTCCAACTATCAACCATAACCAAACTACTACCATCAACTTCTACCACCACCACCATCAATTGCTACTATCCACAACACAAGAATTACTCAATACATCATCCTTCATTGACATCCACTAGCACTATAGCTAGCCATCACAACTATTAATCACCATATATTTTTTAATTTTTTAATTGATGTAATATAACAAAAGTTTTGATTTTATTAATTTTAGGTAAAATACTTTACATGACATATTTACTTTGGCAATTTTGCATGTTAATCTAAAAAATAAAAATAAAGGGGTTTGATAGTTATCACTCATTTAAACTCTTCCAAATATATTTAAGTTTTAATCTCATGAATTATTATATTTTTCGATTATCGAGTTTTGGCTTGTGTTACACTGGATTATCAAAAATATAATTCTAAAAGATATTCAAGGGCATACTAGGTCCTGTATAAAGTATGAGTTTATTGCAATAAATTTAGTCAATAGATTGGTATCATATTATCTAGTTTTTTTAGACATATATCTATGAAATTTAAAATTTAAAATTAAAGAACTTTTACACATTCATATGATCAATAATAAGTAGTCTTACAAATTAGTATTCCGATCATATTAGGCCTTTTACTTGTTAGAAAAATTATCAAACTACTACTACTATTATTACTTCTATTTCTATTTGTATTACTATGGCATGATCAATTTAGCTTAAATGGAGAAAGGAGAATTCATATTATAAATATGAATTTTTTTGAGAGGAGGAATAATTATATGTTGTTTTTGTTGTTATGCAACTCAAATGTTGTAACTCTAGAAAAAAATATTCTCTTTCTTCCATTTGCAACATCAAAAAAGATATATATATAGACAAAACCAAAAATACATTAAAAATATATGTTTCTCCATCAATCATATACGTTGTCTAACAAGATCAGTGATGGTAGTGGTAATGCATCTCTTAAATTTCACTAAATTCATTGTTTTTGTGACATAAAGTTCATCTTAAATTCTAATTTCTTTCTAAGAGAGTTACTTTTTTTTTTGGTAAAATCAAATTTTAAAAGTTTTTCTTTATAATGAAAGTTTTAAAGGTTTTTGAAACCTCTATCACATATTAAATTACCTCTCATCATAGAAATAAGTATTTCTCTCTGAATTTGGCCAAACCTAACTTTCATACTTAAAATGAAAAACAAAATGTCTAGATAAATAGGGAAAAAACATGAAATGCATAAATCTATCTAACTAGTATTTGTGATAAATTTTCAAACTAGAAAATTACTATGTTATTCATTGCACTAGTATGTGAAATTACTCTATCTAACTACAATTAATATAATTATCCTTCATATCAATTTAACTTGTATGCATTTTCAAGATAGTTTGGTCATGTCGATTCTATAGATAAATCAATCTATTAGTGTAAAACAATTGTATGTAGAGGTATTAGATATCATATGAATGAAGATTTTCTCTTAGGACTTAACAATTTATGCAATAATGCAGACTTAAGTAAAATATCACACAATAGAGAAAAATATGTGTGTATGTGATGTCTTCTAGTAAGTATTAGAATTTAGGTGTCATTAATTTTGTTTCACTAATGAAGATTTGACTTTAATGATTCAAATCTCAACAATTAAATGTGTATGTTTTTAGGTCTGAATTTTAGTTGAATTAATCAATACATGCATTTTATAATGTTGAAACCATTTAATGGGTCTGAGTAGGTAAATTTGTGTGCAATATACTCTTACATTACAGGGGTCTTGTAACCCCTTTAAATATTTGTCTGAAGAATTTCTTTGTTTATTTATCAAGTTCACATCATAACAAATTAAAACTTTTTTAGTTCATTTGGTTCAATCACTATCACATATTAAAATATTTGAATTAAACAAATAATGGTAACCCTGTCCATCACACTATAATCTCTTGAATCAATATATTCTTCCATAATAAATTTTTTACTTGTGTTAGACTAGAAAAATAAAAAAAAAAAAAAAACACTTCAAAAATATCCAAGGGAGTACTAGGTCTCTTGTAAAGTATGAGCGTTTAGGCGTTATTTTAACAACTTTTCTAAATTATATATTTATTATTTTTTGATATACTCATATTTATAACGACCTATTAAGTTGTTATAGGTGGTTATGTCCATAGTGTCCTACTTAGAGTCCCTGTGCTGAATTATTATATTAGAACTCAAAGATTGAGAGGGTTTAAGAAGTTAGATTTCTTATTTAATCTAGATTTTTCGTGTTTTAATGTTGTGTTGTTTCAATTAGAAGGACACCAGTGATCTATACCTCCAGATGAGACTTTGAATCGGATTAGGGATCCATTTTATTTTAATGATCTCCAAGTCATTTATGTGTGTAATGACCCGGACTCGAAAGGTCATTTTCTGATAATTTTTAATAGACATTTAACTTTAGTTAATTAATTTGCAGGTAATTTGGTTATTCCTAATAATAATGGGTCAAGTCTGAATTATTAAAATAGGTTGGTAGGAATTATTACTTTTAATACATAATTAATTTAGGGAAAAAGAAGAATAAAGAGGCGGATGAAAAACTCACCTAGACGTGCGACAGAAAATAAAGAGTCGAGAAAATTCGAGTGGTTCATGTAAGTTCAAATCAAGATTTTTCGTAAAATTTATACATATCATAGTTTATGTTATTGTTAAGGGATATTGCTGGAAATTGTTTTGTTTTGTTTTATTTTTAGAAAAGACACAAAATAGTCTATCATCTTATTTGGCCGACATTTAATCAGTGAAGAGGCAAATTTGCAGTAATAATGAGTGCAAAATTAATTTGGGTTACTATGAATATTACAAATTGTACTTTGACATTAATTAATTTAATTTATGTTTAGTTGCTCCAAGATTTGTCATTGAACATGAAATAATATTTTTAATTTTCTGTTTTTTTTCTTATCGTGTTATGAATCAAATGTTAATATATATAGGTTGGGTGATTGATTATTGATAGTGTTATGCATATTGCTGGAAAATTGGAAAAAAGGAAAAGAAGAAAAGACAAAATAATTGTCTAAATGGGTTGAAAATATTTAAGCCATGGTGAATTGTGCTCGTGGGTCCCTGGAAATTATTATGACTACATTATGATTGTCATATAGTAATTAGGAAATAGGAGGAGTATATCTAGTGGGGCCGTACGAATTTTTGGGGTTCAGAGGTGCCGCTCTTTCCATGAATGATTGGTGATTCGGCTTAAATTCTTATTATTATCACATTATGAGTTAAGTTTTGATATATTGGAATAGGTAATTAAATATTAGATCTATCGTATTATGTGAATACAATTCGAATTATGATATTGGAAAAGAATTGGGATATAACCCTAAACTTGAAACTTAAGAACTTGATTATAAAATTGGGTGATCTTTTCGGTCTAGGTTAAACCTATAGTAATTTGGATATTATTAGTTTCGAAATCTTAATGTGAATATGTACTTGAATAGATTGAATTAATTTGGAAGCTCAACGAAAAGGGAAGGCTCAAGTCCCAGAGTGATTATTCGATTTGCTAAGGCAAGTGGAATTCTAAACCCTTGTTAAGCGCATAAAATTCATGTATTTCCTTGTGTGATTTTAAGACTGATTTGGAGGCTTATTGCTTATCTTTTGGTGTTGTATCACAGTTGTATTGTTGTAAATTGTGCCTTGTTATCAAAATGGTTATCTCCTCATTTTTATTTGAGCATGTCATTTGCATTGATCTGAGACATAGTGATGATAAGTGTTATGTCATAAGTGAATGTACCATTTCGAGGGCCGTATCGCGCGCCGCGATGTATATTATATTTTGAGGTACGTATCGCGGGCTGCGATGGTTACTATTATCGACGGTCGTATCGCACGCCGCGATGAATGCATGGACAGATATATCCCCCATGGGTCCCAGACTGAGAGACAGCGGGTGTGTATCATTAGGTCAGACATGCATCACTATATTTGACATTGCATTTCATGGCATTGCACATTTTGATCATTGATGAACTTGAACTTGTCTTTTCTGATCTTGTGAGTGATTTTTTGTGAAACTTGTAGTTGACGAATATTGAGTTGTTATTGAGAATTGTAATCTGTTATAGTGTTGTTATTGAGCTGGGTGCTTGTGAACTGTTAGGTTGGGCTGGTTTTATGCAGGTTCTAGTGTGGAGGTTCGGATAGGGTGTAAGGAGTACCCGTATTTTGTTCTCTTATCTTGTGTTTAGAGGTTTCTTGTTGGGTACCGTGTGGTTTGGTACTCAACCCTTGCTTCTACAAATTTTTGTAGGTTACGAGCCCGGATCTTAGTGATACCTTCCATTCTCTTCGTTTTCGGCGCATCTTGTGGAGAATTGTGAGGTAGTTTTTGTCATCTCAGCGAACCTTCTTACTCCCGTTTATGACTTTGATTTTACTTGAAAAACAACTTCATTTTGGATTGTGTGTTTTATTTCAATTCTAGTATTTACATTAGAAGCTTGGGCACGTGACAATCAGGTTATGTGGATTGAATTAAATTGAATTATTATTGGACTTCTATTTTATTTCCGCACTTAATTAGGTGATTGAGTTTTAGGCTGACTTGTTTTGGTGGGATAAGACGAGTGCCATCACTCTCATTTTTGGGTCGACAATGTGTTTCAGCCTATAAAACTCCATCAGCACTTGTTTTAGTAAATGAATTAGATGAAACTCGAACTCTCCGGCATGTTATAAGAAGACCAACATGGATGGAATATTACAAGCTAACTGCAAATGAATATCCAATTACTCACTTTTCTTTGTTTTATATTGTGATCCTATATCTCTTGAGAGTGTTGTAAAGGAAGAAAAATTGAGAAAAGCAATGGATGGTCTAAAACAAGCTCCTCTGGCTTGGTATAGTAGCTTAGTGGCAAAGGGGTACAAGTAACAAAACAAGATAGATTATAAAGAAATATTTTCTCCCGTTGCCAGACATGATACAATCAAATTGGTTATCGCATTGGCAGCTGAGAAGTCTTGGCCTATTTTTCAGCTAAATGTCATGTCGGTGTTCTTACATGTATACTTGGAGGAACATGTATTTGTAGAAAAGAAAACCCTTGTTATTTTAAAATTGGAAATGAGCATATGGTTTATAGATTGAAAAAGGTCCTATATGATCTAGAACAAGCTCCTCGGGCTTGATTTAATTGCATTAAGGGGTATTTTCTAAAAGTTGACTTTTCAAAATGTTCTTATGAGAATACATTAATTGTTAAGATTGGGATTTAGAAAAGATTATTTGCTTGTATGTTGATAATCTTATTTTTACTTGAAATTATTTTCTCATGTTTTAAGAATTTAAGAATTCGATGATGGATGATTTTGAAATGTCAGACCTCGAATTGATGCATTACTTTACTGGCATAATGGTAGTGCAATCTAATAAATGAACATTTATTGCTCATAAAAATATGTAGGGGGGATTCTAAACAGATGTTAGATGATGGATTTCAATCTTGTTAACCCTCCTACTGAACTTGGTTTGAAGCTAAATAAAATCCTACTGGAAAGAAGGTTGATAGCACATTTTACAAGCAAATTATGGGTGGTTTAATGTATCTACTATAAAGCCTAACAATTAGTACTCTGTGAGTTTAATTAGCAGGTACGTAGAGAATACCACAATAATGCATTTCTTTGTGTCCAAGAGAATTCTTCATTACATGCAAGGAACGAGAGACTTTGGGATATTATATAAGACGAATGAAAAGTGCAAACTTCTCTGCCATGCAGATAGTGAATATGTTAGTGACTATGATAACAGAAAAAGCACTTCAAGTTATGCTTTTATGTTCAGCTCCGGTGCTATTTCATGGTCAGCTAAGAATCAACCAATTGCTACTTAGTCTAATACGGCATTCATGATTTTTGCGTTGACTTCTTGTGCCTGTAAACCTATTTGGTTGAGGAGACTTTGCATAACTCGAAATTCAAGAAACCTGAATCTACCAAGATTTTTTATGAAAACGAATCAGCAATTCAACTATATATCCAAGAATACAGTGTTACATGGAAGAAACAAGCACATTGATGTGATGTTTTATTTTTAGGAGATCTTAACATTAATGGAGTAGTTTATTCAATCTCCTGCAGGAACGAAGACGAGGTTGTCGATATTTTCATTAAGGGTCTGAAGACGGTGTCATTCATTAACCTTAGAAGGCTTCAGGCATATGCACTATCAAATATTTGAATTGATTGTTAGCAAACATCAGCTTTAAGGAGGAACTGTAGGAATTTCTTTTGGTTTTCTAGTTGACCTAATATTTAGGAAGATCGTGAGTTTTTTTAAAATGAGTAACTCTGCATATTTTCTGCTTTAGGAGTAACATATTATGTTCCTTTTAGGATTTAGGTGTTTCAATTTTTTGGATTAGTATAATTATGATTATTGTGGACAGTATGTGTCCTATTTTAGTGGAAGTATTCCATTAAGTAGTTTCCAATAAATAGGCTTGAAGATTCTGAATGAAGGAAACTATTTTTACCAGCCATTGTCTTCTTTTTTCAAGTACTTCTTATTTTCTCTTCTTGAGAGTATAACATGGAAATGAGCATTATCTATTCTAGAGGTTCACAAAGATGAAGTGTTTGTGGTTCTATAGAACTAAGTCTAACGATACTTATGATCTCAATAATTAGTTGTCTTATTATGTAGTATCCAGATCTCAATACATCACTTTAATATTGAGATGTCAATTTAGAGAAAATTCTTATTGCATATGTTTTCATTTAGATATGCATTAAGATTTAGACCTCTTATTACTTACAAAAGATAGATGAAGCCTAACTTTATTTTAAATGCATCAAAAGATTTATCTACATATTATAAAAAGAACATAATTATGAACCTCAAAATATGTATGACAAACAATTGAGGAATTTTTTGAAAACTTACCTTTAATACATCATCTTCAGGTGCAATACAATATATTGGAACTGCCAATATTGCAGATCCATCACCTACTTTGTGTTGCTTCTCCATATTCAACTAAAAAAATGTTAAACACTTTGTCAAACCCAACCATCTTCATATTAAAGGAAAATTTTACTTTCTATTCATGTTAAAACAAATTATATTTTGTACAATAATACAAACCAATTTATATTTTTATTACATTTATTAAAAAAAAGCTTAAGAGTAATGATGATATTTAAATTAGGTTTTCAATTCAATGTATGTTCAATATTTATCAAATTGAATATTTTAATCTAAGGTGCTCATAAGTGTTAAAATAGATCAACGTATATGGACAAAAATATTTATATGTGTTAATACTTGAAAAATTCATTCCTCTTTTGTTAATTCTATAATATTGAGTAATATTGTTAGTTTCTATGTTTTAGGACTACAACTTTATTTACTTACTGCAGTAAATTAGTCTTTTTAAAATAACTTATTTTCTTAGTATTTAGGAGTTTGTTTATATTCAGTAGATTCTTTGTTGATCTTTAAGTAGTTAAAGTTAGTGTTTTATTATAAATGTAAGTCTTCATTGCAGTGAATAATAAAGAATTATCACTTCAAATGCAAAAGCGTTCTTCTTTCTATTTCTTCAGTCCTTTTTTCCTATCTTTATTCCTTCATATTGTAAGTGTTTTGTTGTTCTTTTTCTGGTTCTCACTCAATCTAAACAACAATTGGTACAGAGCATTTTCTTCTTGAGGAACATGTGTGTGTTCAATCTATTTTAGTGTATTCTATGGACGGAGAAACATGTTTTTCTTCAATGGTAGCACCAACTTTCGATGGAGTAAGTTATCAGATCTGGAAAGTTAGACTGCAGACATATCTAGAAACTTTGAATCTTTAGGAGGCTGTAGTAAATGAATAAGAAATTGTTCCCTTACACAACAATTGCACGATGGCGCAAATTAAAAACCACAAGGAGAGGAAAACAATGAAATCAAAGGCAAAGGCATGCTTTTATACTACAGTGTCATCGACCATCTTCACTCGTTCTTGTCCCTAAAGTCAACAAAAGAGGTATGAAATTATCTCAAGATTGAGTATGAAGGAGATTAAAGGATTTGAGGGATGCAAGTGCTAAATATAGTACGTGAGTTTGAGTTGCAAAAGATGTAGGAAAGTGAAACTATAAAAGAGTATTCTGACCGACTCCTTAACATAGCAAATTGTGTCAGATTGTTCGGTTTAACTTTTAATGATTCAAGGATCATTGAGAAAGTCCTTGTAACATTACCTAAAAATTTTGAGGCTACTGCTACAACATTAGAAAATACTAAGGACTTGTCTTATATTACACTAGTAGAGCTCTTAATGCTTTTCCAACACAAGAGCAACGACGTGTAATAAGACATGAAGGGGTTGTTGAAGGAGCCCTAATAGTAAGACAACAAGAGGATGGAAGAAACGAGCAGAAGCTTAACAAAAATACAAGGAGGGAACAATGTTAAGTTTGCGAAAAGAAAGAAGGCTAACTATCCCCCTTGCCGGCACTATGGATAAAAGGTCACCCTCCTTTCAAATATCGTAGGAGACCTGACGTAAAGTACAGCAAGTGCAACCAGAAGGGAGATGAAGTTGTAATTTGTAAAGCAAAAATTCAGCAGCCTGAAGTTGAAGCTCAAGTTTTTGATCGAGAAGAAGAAGATCAACTCATTGTTGCAACTTGTTTCACATGTCTTGATTTAACTGAAAGTTGGTTAATTGATAGTGGTTGCTCTAACCATATGATATCTGACGAAAAGTTATTCAAAGATTTGAGGAACACAGAGACAATGAAAATTAAAATTGGTGTGTCTTTCTGTGAAAAGCAAAGGCACCATAGCCATTACAAGTTTCTCTTGAACTAAGTTTATTACATATGTTTTATATGTCCCGGACCTGATAAGTGTTGGTTAATTAATGGAGAAATGATTGAACATTATATTTAAAAACAAGGTTTGCGTGACAGAAGATCCATCAGGCCATGAAGTATTCAAGGTCAAAAGGGAGGGGAGATGTTTCTCGCTCAATCCTTTGGAAGAGGAGAAACAACTTTTCTTATTTCAGACAGCTCTACAGAAGTTTGGCATCAAAGAGTGGGTCATATTCATCATCAAGGTATGATGTTGATGCAAAAAAAGGAAACTTGTGAACAATCAACCATTCATACAGAATCATTGGTCAGATTGTCAAGCTTGTTTACTTGGCAAGATGAACTGGTTGCCCTTTCCCAGAATAACTTGGCGAGCATCAAGAATGCATCAGCTAATTCATACAGCTCTATGTGGACCTCATAAAACACCATCATTAAATGGTAGTATTTACTACATTGTATTTATTGATGAACTGAAAAGACTGACTTGGATTGTTTTCTTAAAACTAAAGTCATAAATTGTTGATGTGTTTTGCAGTTTAAAGCAAAGATAGACAATCAAAGTTGTTGTACAATTCAGAATTTAAGGTTCGATAATGGGAAAAAGTATACTTTAGAGAAATTGAAATTTTTTTGTGACAAAGCTGGTATAGAACATCAACAAATTGTCCCTTATACTCCACAACAAAATGGAGTAAGTGAGAGGAAAATAGAAGTATAATGAAGATGACGAGGTGCATTCTACATGAGAAAAATTTACAAAAAACATTTTTGGTGGAGGCAACCAGCACTACTATGTTTGTGCAAAACAGACTTCTTTCTAGAGCCGTGAAGGATAAAACACCATATGAAGCATGCTATGGTCATAAAACCTCATTGCAGTTACTTAGGATTTTTGGTTGTTTGTGTTTCTCTTATGTGTCACATGTTAAAGAGATAAAAATTGATAGGAAGGCATTTCCTGACATCTATATAGGTTAAAGTACTATTTACAAAGCATATAAAGTCTGTCAACCTCAAACAGAGAAAATTCTCATAAGTAGAGATGTTCACTTTATTGAGGACCAACACTAGAATTGGGAGAATCTCAAAAGCAATCCAACAATTGACACTCTATTAGATTGAAAATATCTAGTAGATGATCTTCATGTTAGTGGCAAGATGTTTATCTCTGATATCTATCACATATACAATACTGCAATTTATGAGGCCGCAAGCTATGAGGAAACAGAAGGAAATGAAAATCGGTGTCTCCAATGAAGGAGGAGATGATGATGATGATGAAAAATATCAGACCTTGGAACTTGTTGATAAACCTCAAGATCGAAAGATCACTTGTCTAAAATGGTTTTTCAGGGCAAAGTTGAATGCATATGGATCCATAAGCAAACATAAAGAGGCGCTTGTGGTGAAGGGATATGATCAAATTTTTGGAGTAGACTACTCAGAATCATTCGCAGCAGTTGCTCGACTTAACACATTCGACTACTTCTAGCCATTGCAATGGAAAAAGTCGGAAAGTTTATAAATTTGATATTAAGTTGGCCTTTGTCAATGGTTTGGAGGAGATTTATGTTGAGAAACCAGATGGTTTTGTTATTAAGGGGTAAGAAAACGAGGCTTATTTTCTGAAGAAAGCTCTCTATGGTTTAAATTAAGCACCAAGAGCTTGGTATATCAATATTGATGATCATTTACATAGTTTATAATTTAAGAAAGAGCCTATATGAGTGTACTATTTACAGTAAGTGTTCAGGTGCGTATATACTTATTATTTATTTGTGTGTTGATGATCTATTTGTCACAAGAAGTAAGACTCGTTTTATTGAGGATTTCAAGTTGGAACTAATGAAGATCTTTGAAATGACAGACCTTGGACTTATGGAAATCAAACAAAATTAAGGCCATGTGCTCATTTTCCCAAAATATTATACTCAAGATATCCTAAAGAAGTTTCATATGGATGATTGTAAAGTTATGAGTACTCCAATGATGCAAAAGGAAAAGTTGTCCGTTGATGATGGAGCAGAAAAGGTGGATGAGGCATATTATATAAGTCTTATTTGCAGTTTAATGTATTTGAATGCAACCAGACCTAATATACTGTATGAAGTGAGTCTTTTGTCTTGGCTCATGCATTGTGAAAGTGATGGACACTTGAGAGAAGCTAAAAGACAGATACATGAAGGGAATTATCAACTATGGTGTTAAGCTCCACAAAAGTTAGAACTTTAGACTTATCAGATTTTCCAATACTAAATGGGCTAGTTAATTTGATATGAGGAGTACTTCGGGTTCTTGTTTCAATCTTGGATCAGGAGCTTTCTCTTGGTGTTCCAGGAAACAAAGATACAATAGCTGAGGCAAAATTCATTGCTGCAACAATAGCTGTAAGTCAAGCACTATGATTGAGGAAAATCATGTGTGATATGAATATGGAGCAAAAAGAAGCGACTGAGGTTTATGCTGATAACCAAGCTTCAATTTCTATTGCTAATAATCTAGTGTTTCATGGGAGAACCAAACATTTAAATGTTAAGTTATTTTTCTCGAGAGACGTGCATAAAGATGGAGATGTGAAGTTTCTTTACTGTCAAAGTGATGAACAAGTTGCTGACATTTTCACCAAGCCCCTTCCCCTTGACAAGTTTGAGTTTATCATAAAGAAACTAGGAATCTGCACATCCTAAAGCAAGGAGGATTTTTAGTTTCTATGGTTTAGGAATGCAACTTCCTTTATTTACTGCAATAAATTAGTCATCTTTAAAAAAAATCTTAATCTTTAGGAGTTTGTTTATTTCAACAAATTGTGTGCTGATATTTAGGTAGTTGAAGTTAGTGTTTTATTATAAATGTAAGTAATAATTGTTGTGAATAATAAAGACTTGTCACTTCAAATTCAAAAGCTTTCTTCTTTCTAGTTTTTAGTCCTTCGTTTCTCTTTATTCCTTCATATTCATAAGTGTTATGATGTTCTTTTTCTGGTTTTCACTCAATTTTTCTGGTTCTCTTTAATATATTTATTTATTAAGCTTAAGAGTAGTAATGATATTTATGTTAGATTATCAATGCTAATTCAATGTTTCTTCAATTATTGTCAAAATAATTATGCTAATTAAACATATATTAATCTAAGATGTTCATCTAGGTATAAATGACTTAGTGGATATGGAACAAAATATTTATGTGTGAAAACTTGAAAAGATGGTTTCTTTTTTGTTAATTCTACAACATTGAATAATATCATATAGACAAAGTTATCTTGAATGACCTACAAATTTTTATATGAGGGTAGACCTAACTAAAAAAAGAGAGAAATAGAAGAAAAAGATCTATATATATCATATCTACTATTGGGGATTACAATTTAGACTTGTAATAAGTAAGATATTAGATAACTACATAGCAGACTCAAATCAAACGAGCAAGACTTACGGTCTTGAACACTTAACAATGCTATTAATGAGTGGTATCTTCCTTCACCTTATTATTCTCTCCGTAGCCTCTATTTTTAGCATGGACAAGTAAGGAGTCAGTGAGATCCACTGCGATCGGTGCAATTAGATAGTTAGAGGTAGTAGTTTCTTCAAGAATTCTAAAAAGAGAAGTATTCTTTCATATATATATATATATATATATATATATATATATATATATATATCATCAAAATTAATTCTAGTATCTATCAAAACACACTATACATGATTTAAAAGGAATAATACTTAACACCTTAAAATAAAATGAAGTTCTTAAAAACTTACCTGAATATCATAACCTTTTGATTTATGAGGTGTGATAAAGTATATGGGAACATCGATTAATTTTGCATCTTCATCATTATGAATGTTATGCTGGTTATCCATATTCTAGTAGAAAAATAAGAAATACTTCGTCAGATATATTGTAAGCCAAAATATTTTGTGAAATAATACAGACGGTTTTCAAAAATTTATGAAAATTGTTAGCTTGAAAAAAACTTATATTTACGTGTGAAGTAATAACTTAAGAACATAATGAAAGTACAAGAATAAAAAAAATAGTCAAACTAAAAGATGTTTATCCATTAAATGTATGCACTCAGTAACAAGATCATATATTTTTGTGGTCATGCATGTCAATTGATTCACTAAATACATCCACAACATCTAGATCTATCACAAAATATATAAATTTCCACCCATAGAACCAATTATATGTCTTTTAGTGGTCAAACCTATTAAAATCAATCTCTTTTGTCAAAATTTGTATCCTTAAAGTAAAATTAAATAAAAACAAATGGTTGGAAAAATAGAGGGAAAAATATAAAACGTATAGATCCATCAAATAAAACAATGACTTGTTTCAATCTCTTAGGATTCATTAGACTAACGATAAAAAATTCCACCTACATTTTAAATTTCGTTCTAAACAAATTAATATTTTTGGGGAAAATTCAAGAACCTATAAGATCTAATCAAATTGTTGAAAGTAGTTGCTACCTGTTCAACGAGATTTTGATGTAGAAAACAATATTTATATGTGAAAACACTTGAAAGAGTTCTTTTTGTTGCGCTAATTCAATAACATTGAATATAGACTTTTCCAAAAAAATTGTGCATTAGAAGAAACAGATCTATTTACGTCATATCTACTTTTGGGGGATCTAATTTAGACTTGAAAAAAAGAGAGACTAAGATAACTAAATAGAAGATTCAGATGCAACTAGCAAGACCTAAAATCTTGGGCAATTAACCAAGCTCTTGATGAGTGGTATCTACCTTCACCTTATTCTTCTCTCCTTAATCTCTGGATTGCTTGTGGTGAAGCCAGAGGTCAGTGAGATCGCCCTCGATAAGTTGTTTCTTCAACAATTCTAAAAAGAGTACCCTTTTAAAATATATCTCTTTCTCTCTCTCCCTTTTTCTTTCTTTCTCTCTCGCTCTCTTTCTTTCTCCCTCTCTTTCTTTTTCTATATATATATATAACTTATTTCTTCCATGTCATTTAAAACATTTAATTTTCATTTAATTTTTTTTCTCAATTCAATGATGTTTGACTATACAATTTAAATTTAAAAATTGTGCGGTTGAAAAAGTTGACTCATTGTATGCCACATTTACTCGACTATTTTAATAATTTCAAAAATTACACGGATTCAATTGGATAAAGAGCTAAAAATTATGACATTTGATGTTATTCATTTCAAGTATCACAAAGGTTGAAAGTATCTTTAATTCGTTAGACTGGTTATATTGATAATTTAATATTCATATATAACGAATGAACAAGGCATTGAAAAACCCATCCTGAGAATAATATAAAGGAACATATTTTGTCACGACCCAACCCACTGGGTTGTGGGGTTACCTAATATAACACATAGATAAGAGAACCCTCACCCTCAACTTATTTTGGGCCATGTGAAAAATAAATGCATCATCATCTAACACCTTATAAAAATATGAAAATACCTTTAATTATTTTTAAACCTACAAGGTACTTATAAGTGACCCAAAACATCCGCCTCCCCCCCCCCCCTAGGCCTAGTCTAAATACATAGGAGCTTCTAAGGGTAAAATTTAAAAATGAAATAAGACATAGCTCCCACCATGATAAAAAAGGAGTAGAGCTTATAAGAGATCATCATCGACTTCAACTATTAAAGATCATTGAATTCCTGCAACTAGATTGTACCAACTATCATAGCAAGAGTAGTCTCAACAACAAAAAAAACATACTTATAGGCATCATTAGTCAACACGAGAAAACCATACAATATAATATAGATAATCACAAAGAGATGCAATATAAGAGTTACACCACCCCAATTCTCTACTCACATACTCATACTCCTTCCCGGTAAATACTATGGCTAAGCACCTCAATTAAATCACCCTAAGGCCTCCCAAGGCAACATCTTATGTCACAACAATGTAAAACCATATCCTAGCCCTTCTATCACATTAATATCCACAAATATCAGGTCATCACTAGCCCTATCAACATACTTACTAGTACTTCTCAATATCTCTTGCCAGTCACTGGCCCTTTAAGATTAGTCTATAAAATTGGCACCTTAGACCAACTTATTCTTAACAACTTAACCTAGAATCCATTACAAAAGCAAGATCATAATGATGATTATTAATAGACAACTAGAGGATTGAGTCTCCATAATCTCAATTATGTAGTAAAGATAATTATGCAGAAGAATCCCAAGAATTTATATGAAAATGAACATTTAATTTACCTCCATCCTTAGAAGTGACACATAGCCCAGAATTCATATCCTTACAGTGACTTATTGTTAGATTATCCATGTCCCATATTGTCACATAGAAGCCAGAACTAAGATCTAATCCCTATCTGTAACACCATGTAGTTTAGTAGACCTTCTAGGACTAAGTTAAAGTCTACAAGTCAAGGCCAAGAGGGAATGAGACAAGGAAAAGGGACAAGGTACAAGGAAAGAGTCAAGTATTCCCCAAGAATGCCATGACACTTCCTTGGACCACAAGAGCCTTCACGGCTCGTGGGTCCACTCGTGGTGGTGAGGAGTACCCTCCAAAGTTGCCCAAAAAATGGCTCATCTTCACAAGAAACTTCACGCCCAGTGGTGAAGACCACGGCTTGTGGGAAGGCTCGTGAAGGAGCCTTCTTTGTGGAGGAAAAATACATCAAGCCTTAGCCACTGCCCAAGGACCACGGTTCGTGAGCCCTGTCATAGTGCATGGCACCATGGCTGCATAGTGAGGGGTCTTTTAGTAAATTCATTTTAGTTAGTGTTAAGTGGGGGTTGTTTCTATGGAAACTATCCACCTACATAAACTATTTTTAGTATTAGACCACCCTAATTAAGTTTTATATTCCAAAACCCCAAAAGATCCCAAAGTTCTTCATCTAAAAATCCTCTCTCTGGAAAACTCCAAGAAGAAGAAAAAACTCGAAGTCAAATTTCTCCATTTTTGCAAGAATTGTGAGGGATTTATAATCAAGGTTTTTTTAGCTTATTCATCCATGGAGACCCCTATATTTCCCCCAATTCTAGATAGGGTTTCACCCTACATTGTGGGTAGTGCTGAGTATGAATCCAACTGAGTAGATATGTATTGTTTATGATTGTTTAGTATTTAATCATGATATTATGATGAATATATAAGTTTTCCATATTTAACCCTAGTCTAATTGATGAAATTGAATTATGTGGGTTTATGTCATGAAAGGTGAAATTGAGGATTCATAGATGGTCTTCTAGAATTGATGTAATGAGTAGTAATTGTTCAAGAATAGAAACATATATACATTAATTGAACAAGATTATGGTATCTATGATGGGTCATGACTATAAAAGTTAAATTTGAACATATATGATGAATTAGTATTAGAATCACTTAATAATGAAGAATGTGATTAGAATGCCTTGAAATCTAGGTATTAATGATGATTGTAATAATTAAATCTTTGAGAGTAAGACTTGTAGTTATGAATGCTGGTTCCTAGTGCTTTGAGAGTAAAACTAATATGATAAATATGAATGTTACGGCTTTGAGAGTACAAATAATATGATATGATATTGTTGTGTATTGTTGAAAAGATATTCTCTCTTACACACTTAGGCATGAATATGCTAGGCGATGAAAGGTACCCCACTGAGAATGATTCTTGGTTGAAAGGCTTACTAACCTAAAATGAATAAAAGCATGTTAGATTAGAATAGCTTTTGAAGTTGTGACTTAAGGTCCCTTCATGAATAGCTTGAGTTGGTATGATAAGACCATGCTTGGGAGCTTGAGTTAGGATCATTTCATGGTAGCTTAGGATTGAGGAATCATACTCTCCTAAGGGTAGCATGAACTGGAATCATAGAATGCTTGCATGGTAGCATGACTTGGTTAGTCCAAGACCATTTCATGGTGAATCATACTCTCCTAAGAGTAGCTTACATTAACATCATAGGGTAATTGTATGGTAGCATGGCTTAGTTGGTCTAAGATAATTTCATGGTTGCTAAGAGGGAACAATTGTACCCTTCCTCGAATATCTTGGTATTACTTAACACTCTAGAATGATAAATAGTAATCATTGAAGTATGATATCCTAAAGTAGTACTCTGCATGGGTAGGATTATGGGGTCTTATTCACGCATTGCACAAGTATAACTTGAAGCTACTTATAAAGTATGTCTATTATGTGTTGCATGCATTGCTTGGGATGAGTAATAGTACTTTTCCTTGGTAGCTTTGAATAGGTGAATTATGATTATTTATGAGTAATGACTTGTCTTGGTCTAGTAAAGAGGTACTCTTCCATGACTATTATAAATATAAAGTACAAGTCCCTAACCTAAGTAGCCTGTATATGATCGAACTAGATTACTTCAAGGAAGTAATGTGAGCATGTCCTATTGTGAGATTTTCCTATATGATATATTCTTAGCTGGGAATATTGCCATAGTTGCACTTCCTTGAATATGTTTGACTAAAGTGAAAGTTCCTTTGTCTATGAGAGATAAGCTAAGGATGAGATACTATGATGGTGAGTATGATTATGATGACCTAAGAGTGGTACTTAGTGTGGATGGGATTATGGGGTCTCATTCATGCATTGCACAAGTATTCTTTGATGTTACTTGGGAAGTAGTTCTCTTATGATATGAAGGACTAAAGAGTTGAATAATGCTTACATGATGCTTATGTTGGAGACTTTGCTTATGATTATGATATTGTTTCTTATGCTTATAGTTTATGTTTCATGAAGTATCTCTTATGTTGATGGATTACGTCTTATGTTCACTAACCCTTATATTATGCTAGTTATCATATTTAATACTTTTGTACTAGCGCATACTTTTGCATACATTCTCATCAAATATGGTGTTCGGAGATTTGAGTTTCATTCTTGAAGATAGGTTTCTAAAAGTGCAAGGAGTTGAAGACTAGGTGAGTCCTTATAGCTTCAAGGATGAAGTCACCATTTCCTTTATGCATTTTATTTTAATGTCTTGAGATTATTGTATGGGCTTTATCCCAAGAGTTATTCAAAATATTATGTTAGAGGGTTTGGGATAAAAGTGTAGTAAGACTTCCACTTCGAGGTCAAGTGTGACATGTTAGATCTAGGGTGTACCCCTAGGTCGTGATAAACTTGGTAGTCAGAGCACAACGTTTAGAATGATTCTAGGATTGCCTCAAACCACGTCTAGTAGAGTCTTGTTCATAAATGTTAACTCCGTCATATTTATGAATAGGAGGCTATTGGATGCTTAGAAAATCTCATTTCTTCTTTATCTAAGTTGTGCCATAGAGTTTGGATCTATTATATCCTTATTCTAATCCATGCCCTATGTTTTTCGGGGTATATCTAATACAAGGGCAAATGCTAGGAAGAATGAGGAAGACAATGAGGTGCAAGATGTTTCTCTCCAATTTCCACCCCAAGCTCCTCCTCAAGCTCCAAGTGACCCTATACGGGAGAATTTGACTCATGTGGAGTTTAGTTCCGTCTTACAATTGTTGGCTCAAGCCTTGATGGCTCAAGACAATAGGAAAATGGTAGCTTCGGTAAACCCCGATATAAATTCAATGACTTTAAGAGTGAGAGAGCTTTTAGGATGAACCCTCTTGATTTTTATGGCTTGGCTCCAAAGTGGAGGAATATCCTCAAGATTTTATAGATTAAGTGTATAAGGTGCTAGATATCATGGGGTTGACCTTGGGAGAGAACGTTGCTTACCAATTGAGGGGTGTAGAACAAATTTGGTATGAACAATGGAAAGACAATAGGTAGGTAGAAGAAGGCCCAATAGTGGGAAGGGTTCAAAGAAGCATAACTTCATAGTTTCTTTCCCCGGGAGTTGAGGGAGGCTACGATGGAAGATTTTATTAACCTTAGTCAAGGTAGCACGAGTGTTAAATATTGTGCCTTGAAATTTACCCAACTATCCAAGTGTGCTCCATCTATGGTAGTAGATTCGAGAGATAGGATGAGTAGGTTCTTGAAGGGGGTGCCCGACTTGGTAGCAAAAGAATATCGTATGACAATGCTCCATCATGATATGTATATCTCACGTCTTATGGTGTATGCTAAACAAATGGAAAAGGATAAACTCAAGGATAAATCTAGGGAAAAAATAGGGCTAGGATGGATGATGATAAGTCCTTTCATGAGGAGTTTGTAGAATGGTCATTCTATGAAGCGACAAAGGTTTTCCGGACAAGGTTCTTTTAGTACTCCTAAGTATAAGGAGGAGAGGGTGTCTAACCCTAATCAAAAAGGAATTGTCAATGAGTCCCTATGTCTACTTGTCCTAGGTGTGGTAAGAGATATGAGGGTAGGTGCTTGGCCGCTACAGAGGGTTTCTTTAATTGTGGTGAGAGTGGACACAAAATAAAATATTGTCCAAAGGCAAGGGCTACAAGAAGAGAGAGGGTAAACAAGTTGACACTAGTGGTCTGGATGAGAGTTCTCAAAAGAAGAATAGGTTTTATGTCCTCCAAGCTAAAAATGATCAAGAGTGACCTCCTAATGTTACAAATGGTATGTGTTTCATGCTTTCTTAGATTCTGGTATTGTTTGGTCTTTTATGACTTTGGTAAATTTGATATGATAGTCTTTGATGTTGTCTTTAGTAAGAATGAGCTTCATTGTTGCTTTTATGTTATAGATGGTGCTTAGGAAGTCAACCTATAATTAGTCACAAGGGCGAGATGGTGTGCCTAGATATCTAAGCCATCGTGTGTCTATGTATGGCCATGACTTCTTTATATGCATGTTCAAAAAAAAAAAATTTTAGGTCTTGGCTTATGTGCATTGTTTTGCCTCATGTTGTATTGCATTAAATAGAGTTTCATATAGACTTCATGAGATGAATTAATGAGCATGCCTTAGTTTGGCTCCATGAATAAATGCTTTTTGAGAGTATATTGCATATAGCCTCAGTGAGTGTGTGTTGAGCATCTTTAGCTTGGATATGGTAGTTCCTCAAAATATAATTTATGTATGAAAAAGATTAAAATATACCTTGAACTTTGCTAGAATTATCATATATATCCCTAAATGATTTTAAAAAAAATTTTAAGTCAAAAATATAAATTTAAAACTATTTTTTTTACTTTCGTAAAATGAAGGATATATGTGAGATAATTTTGTAATGTTAAGGGTATATATGAGTCATTTGTATAACAAAAGGATTTATATTAGTCACTTTGGTAACGAGAGACATATCAACTCCAAGTGACAAAATTAAGGTATATCAGACCCTTCTCCCTACTTAAAACTAAAATTTGATTATCTCGTCTTCCCTCAGCTTTTTTGTCTAATGTTGCTTCTGGGTTGTGATTTTTGAGTGTAAACTAATGGGTGTATGACACACTCTCATTTCCTTGCCATTTCTATCCATGTCACTTGCAATATTTATTACTACAATTATTACTCAGTTTTACTCTTGTAACATGTCTCATTTTTCACCCACGTATTAAGTCGTTTCTACCTCCCATATAAAATTATGATTTTAAATATTTATTTGAAATTATGAAATTCAAATGATGATATCAATTTTTTAATAAAATATAAAACTAGACTTATAAGTTCTCATATTTCATAAAATAAAATAAAAATAAATATATCATTTTATTTTTTGCAAAAAAGATTTATATTCGACATGAAGAGATTGTTTACATCATGTGAAATGATTATACTAAAGAATAATCAGTGACTACTTTTGTTAAAGTGTATTTTTATAAAATAATGAGTATTTTTAGTTTTAAATCACAAAAAACATAATTTTTAACAATATGAAAATATCAATAAATTAGTCTTACAATATTCCTATATTCTGTTTTGTAAATTATTATTTGCTCATTTGATAAGATGGCATAAGAATTGAGATTTCTTTTATATATAGTTTTACTTTTCACAATTTATAGAATTTTCGTATTTATGAAAAAATATATTCTAAAAAACTCAAATTTTATGCTCAAATAAAATTTTAACTTTAAGTGAATATAATGTGAAATCGTAATTTCATATCGCATGTTCAAATAAACCCAGACATCTGTCAAACTAATTGTGTTAAGTCTATATATCAGGTGCATCTGAGTAGGTAGATCGGCCAATTAGCTAGTATTAACAGTCTCTCTTGAATTTAGAGTCAATTTGTATCTTGTTCTTTATTTATATTTTAGCGAACTTATTTGTGCTTTGTGTGGAATAAAAGAACTATATCATCCGTATTTTCCCTGAAATAATTTTTACTTTATTGGAAAATCAATTTTGATCATGGAAATTTAAAATTAAACTTGAAGTTGAAATCTGAATTTAAAAAACCTCTCAAGTACCTCCATGTTTAGAATTTCAAATATAAAGTTATTCTGTCTCATTTGTGAAATAATATAAAAACACAACAAGAGTTCTATAAATTTCTAGTGAAGTGAAAAATATTTAATTTCTAATTATATATATTATCAAATGCCCACAGGATTCATGATCTATTTTTTTCTATTACTCGAATATTATAATCATCAAAAAGTATGTATTTATGAGAATCAATTTTATTTTCAATATTCCTTTCAAACGTATAATAAAAAAAGAAATCAGAAATGGAATCGGACAGAAAGAGGTGAGGATACTTGGCATCATGGTTGTTTCTTCATCCTAAGTAACTCCCTCTACAGAATGACTCTTCCACAAAACCTTTACTAAAGCGACTTCTTTATTTCTCAACCTACAAACCTGACGGTCAAAAATTTCAACTGGGGAACCTCTTCTTAGGTGAGGCTATCTTTCACATCCACACTCCTTTAAAGGTACTATCGATGCTAGATCACCCACCCACTTCTCCAACAAAGAAATGTGAAAGACTGGGTGAACCGCTGTTAGTTCTGTGGGAAACTCTAACTCATAAGCCACATTTCCAACCCTTTTCAAGATTCTGTAAAAACCTAACATACCTAGGACTGAACTTCCCTTTCTTGAGAAATCTCATCATCCTTTCTATGGGTGACACTTTTAAGAAAACCCAATCATTGATTTGAAACTCTAAGTCCCTTCTTATCACATCTGCATAGGACTTCTGACGACTCTGAGCTGTCTTTAGTCTATCTCTGATGAGTTACACTTTCTCCATAGTCTCATGATCCGAATATGGCCCAATCAAGGATGATTCACCTAATTTAAACCAACCAACCAAAGATCTGCATCTACGCCCACAGAGTGCCTCATAAGGGGCCATGTGAATATTGGTACGGAAGTTATTATATGTGAACTCTATGAGAAGTAGTTGAGCATCCCAATTACCTCCGCAATCGATCACGCAAGCTCTAAACATTTCTTATAAGGTATGAATGGTACGCTTTACCTGACCATTCATCTGTTTATGAAATGCACTACTTCCGAAAAGACTTCTAGAAATTAGAGGTAAATTGAGGACCTCTGTATGATAGACAAGGGAACCCCATGTAACCTGACTATATCATTGAGAAAGAGTTTGGTGTAGTCACCCACTGAATTGGTAGTCTTGATTTCCAAGAAGTGATATGACTTAGTGACTCTATCGATTATCACTAAAATGGAGTCATGTTATATGTGAGTACAAGGTAAACCCGTAATGAAGTCTTGGTTTATCACTTCCCACTTCTATGTAGGAATTTTAATATCTTGAGTCATATCTCCTGGTTTCTGATGTTGTACTCTAACATGTTGATAGTTAGAACACTTAGCCATAAAATCTGCAACGTCTCTCTTCATAATGTTCCACCAAAAGACTTCTCGTAGATCATAGTACATCTTAGTGGCACCCGGATGAAAAGAATATGTAGAATTATGGGATTACATAAGGATCTTCTTCATCAACTCACCCACATTAGGGAACACATAAGCGACCCTGGTAACGAAGAACACCATCTCCACCTTGGGAGAAAACCTAAACTCTCTACTGATGAACTCCACTTTTCAACTAAAGTAATATAGAATTACTATCATGTTTTTCCTTAACCTCCGCTACCAATGACGATTCTGACCCTAACTATCGCACCACCATCTAGCGTATACATAAGGCAAACTCCTAAGCGAGCAAGCCGGTGAACATCTTTGGCTATCCTTCTTCTCTTCCTTAACATGTGCTACACTACCCATAGAATCTAATGAGGACGTCAATTACTATATTAGCCTTGATTGGATGGTACAATACATTCATGTAATAGTCTTTGAGGAATTCAAGTCATCTCCTATGACGAAGATTCAACTCTTTTTGCGTCAACAAATACTGGAGGCTCTTATGATCTGCGAACACATCAACATGAACACCATACAACTACTGTCTCCAAATCTTTAGCGAAAATACTACGGTTGCAAGTTCAGGGTCAGGAGTCGGGTAATTCTTCTTATGGACCTTAAAGCATAAACTAGGACCTTACCTCCCTGCATCAACACACAACCTAGACTGACCTTGGATGCATCACAATAAATCACATAACCGTCTAAACTATTTGGTGTAGTAAAGACATGAGTTGAGTCAACCTAGTCTTCAGTTCTGAGAAGCTTTTCTCACATTCATCTAACCACTGAAACTTGACCTTTTTCTGAGTCAACTCTGTTAATGGGGAAGTTGTGGATGAAAATCCTTCAACAAGCCTCCTCTTATAACTAGCCAAACCTAAAGAATTTCTGATATTAGTCTGAGAGTTCGATCTGGGACAGTGTTGTACTGCCTCAATTTTTTGAGAGTCAACTCAAATCCCTTTGCTAGATACCACATGAACAAGGAAAGCAACTGATTGTAACCAGAATTCACATTTGCTAAACTTATAGTTGGCGATCTTTAAGGGATTAAAAACAATTCTCATATGAGTAGCGTGTTCTTCCTCGCTCACAGAATAAATGAGGATATCATCAATAAAGATGACGAACAAGTCCAATATTTTTTGAACATCCTGTTCATTAAGTCCATGAAATCTACATGAGCATTTGTTAGTCCAAAATACATAACCATAAATACATAGTAACCATACTGAGTCTTCAACGTTGTCTTTGGGATGCCAATATATCTCTCACTCTAAGATGATAGCCGGATATAAAGTATATCTTAGAAAAGCAACTACAACCCTGAACTTGATCGAACAAGTCATCAATCCTGGGATGGGATATTTATTCTTGATTGTGACTTTGTTCAATTGATGATAGTCAATGCACATTCCGAGAGAACTGTCTTTCTTTCACACAAACAATGCTGGAGAACCCCATGGAGAGAAGTTGGGTCTAATGAAGCCTTTATCTAGAAGGTCATTCAACTGTCCTTTCAATTCCTTAAGTTCACCTGGATCCAATTTGTAAGGAGGAATCGAGATAGGCTAGGTATGTAGAAGGAGATCTATTGGTGTCAATTTCTCTCATCGGAGGAACTCCTGGATGGTCTTCTGGAAAACTTCTAGAAACTACTTTACTATTGAGATTGACACAAAATTTGGGTTTCGGATCTTGAATCCTTAACCTAAATGAGATGATAAGTATACCCTATCATTTTACTATACTTAAGGTAACAAAATATCGACCCATAGGAACTGAGCTAGTACCCTTCCACTCTAAGACTGGCTCGCTTGGTAATTGAAACTGAACCATCCTAGTTCTACAAGGACTGAGGCATAATAGGAATATAATCAATCCATGCCTAGAAGGACATCAAAATCTACCATTTCTAACTCTACAAGGTATGGTGAGGTGACTTTCGATAAAACTGTGAATGGACAATTTTTGTATACTCGTCTAGCTATGACTGTGTTACCAACTGAAGTAGATATTGAGAAGAGTTCTTAGAGAGTTTTTGGAGTGACACAAAAATTTACTTCTATATACATAGTTACAAAAGAAAGTGTAGCCCCTGGATCTAACAATGCATAAACATATAAATAAAAGACCATCAACGTATTAGTGACCACATCGGGAGAATCTTCCTTGTCCTAGTGAGCCTGAAGAGCATACAAACCGTTCTAGCACTAACCACCAATTGTACTAGATGAGGCACCCTATTGAGTACGGCAACCTGCTAGCGCAGCTGAAGTAGTAGACTGAGCCATGTCATATACTTGTCCTTACCTGGTAGAAGGGCAATCCTTAAACGTATGATCAGATTGGCCACACCAAAAACACCCCTCTCTACCAATAAGACACTCACCCGGATGGTTATTACCATAGTTTGGGCAAGTTGGAAAAGGTTGATTACCTTAAGCACTCCCGTGTGACTAAGAGCCTGATGCCCTAGCTTTTTTCTCCTGTCAAAATCTAGGGAACGGAGCGCTAACTAATGAAGGTTCTAGAGTTGTAGACCTCAACTTAAACTATGAGCGATTTACACCGCCCGACCTTTACTGAGAGTATTCATAATTCCATATTCTAGCCTTCTTGCTGTCCTTATCCATTTCCTTGAGCTTATCTCCCTCAGCCTGCTGAGCATGGGTCATTAATCTGAAGATATATGTATCCCCTAACAATATAGCATTCCTACATTTGGTCTTCACCGGATCGAACTAAATAAGAACTTGCTCATTTGTGCTCTTGGATCGGCAACCACGTGTGGAGCATACCTAGAGAGCTGGGTGAACTTTTGCCCGTATTCTTGGACCGACATTGAACCCTACTTCAAGTTTATGAATTCATGTGCCTTAGCCTCCCTGAACTCTCTCAGGAAGAACCTATCAAAAAAAACTCCATTAAAACAGTCCTGTTACAGGAGCTGCATTACCACCCCAATTTTCATTCCGCTACCTAAACCAAATATGAGCCACATACTTAAGCTGGTAGGATTGCAACTCCACCCTACCAGTCACTTGCATTACCTTAAGAATCTTCTTGATCTTATCAATGAAATTTTGTGGGTCCTCACCTACCTACGACCTTAGAAACTTTGGTTGATTCATATGCACAAAGTTTCAAACTCTTATTGCAGCTGATCCACCAGTGGGGTTTGTAGGAGATGGGGCCTACTAATTGTTCTAGTTGGCTATGGTCTAAGCCAAAAGCAAGATCACATTCCATAATTCTGCATTTGTAACATCATGGTTCGAGAGTGGAGGAACTGCGTTAGCATTACGGGCATTAGAATTTTGTTTGTTAGCTCTACGAGGAGGCATGATCTGAAACCTACAACGACGGATTAGAAGGGAGAATTTAAATCACAGTTGCACGAAGAGAATAGAAAAATAAGTGATTTTTTCCTAAAACACTTTGTATCCTCCCTCTCATAGATGTGGCGCACTTCATACCCATGAAAGAGACTCTACTTTGTGCGGTTTTCAAACACCCCAGGATTTTTGAACCTAATTCCCTGTTACCAAGTTTGTCACGCCCTAAGGCTACTACCTAGACGTACATTGGGACCTAGGATCATGAGTGAACCCAAGCTAACCCTGAGTTTGGTATATATATGGCATACTAAAAATATCTAAGTAAAACATGTACATTGTGGATACTAAAAATAGTGGACATTTGAAATGGGGAAAAACCAAACTACTCTAGATATATAAAATAAAATAAGAGTTTAGTGATGATTGAAACAACACTTAACAAATCGAGTTGAATCTACTACTATGTATGAAAAGACTCTAATTGAATTAAGTTGTTGGGACATGCCCATATCTAACTCTAGCAAAATCTGATACCCAATAAAGGGGACTTCTAAACCTACATTGGTACATAGTTATGGGACTATTAGGGTACGCTGAACTCTAGTCCAACACGGTGCTAAGTCTACACCCAACTAAATGAAACACTGACATATTGAGTAACTCAAAATGCTGACATGCTATCTGTGAATTTACATAATTATACTGAAAGTTATGGCATTCAATTTTAAAAGCATGATTTTCTGACTAATTTGTCTAGCAAGTATAATTCATGAGTTGATAGTTGATACATGCTAGGGTTTTGAATTCTATACATGCAAATTACAATGAATCTCCAAGAATCATGTTATTTAGATCATGGGAACTATAACAACTAAAATCACAATAAATCTTCAAAATCTGGAAACCCTAAGTTTGAACAGTTTATATGAAACTGAAGAACAAACTGAATTCTAGGGACTTAGTGGGTGAAAGGAACAACCTAGTGAAATCCCACATACCTAGTTACAAAATATATATAGAAATCCTTTGGATTTTGGGGCTGAAATTCGAAGAACACTCTTGATTTTTCTTCAGAGAAGCAATCGACTTCTCGTCTTCTTTTCGCTCTAAGTTGGGTGATTTTTTGGAGAATGAGGGTTCTGGGTATTATCTGACTAGATTATTAGGCTTAGACTGAGTAAACAAACATAGTTTAGGCATCGAATGACGTAGTATAAGTTCCAATGCATAGGAGAAAAAGACCAAAACGACCCTGACATAAAAGCTAATGAAAGCCCTTCACATTGGGACTGATGGGCCGCTATTAGGACTACTACCCCTCAACTAATCGTGGTTGTGGCCCTGCCTAATAGGGCTCTACTAAAATGAGCAAAACTTTTCACTCCAAGCTTGGATTTTAGTTAACTCGGTGGCGTTGGAAATAGGACTCAATTATCTTAATTTAATAGGTTATCAGCCACCTAATTCATTTTGTGCTAAAAGATATGACCGTTCAAAGTTGACCCAAAACATGAAGGCTGGCATATTTCTCCATGACCCACTTCATGGACCGTGTGGAGCACCTCGGGCCATAGAGATGATTGTGTTTCATCGCAGGAATTAGGGTTGTTCTAGGGTGACTTTTATAGACCACTTAAAGGCCCATGTGGAGTTCCACAGCCAGTGAAGGGGGTCTGTGGTTCCTCACAGTAGCCGTAGGTATCTCCTGGTCACTCTGACTGGCAACCTGACGACCCGTGTGGAGTTCCACAGCCCGTGAAAGGGTCCGTGGTCCTCCACATTTTTCCAAGTATTTACCACGATGGGAGTGATGGGTTATGGTACTGTACACAACCCATGGACCCCTCCTTAGTTCCCTCATTTTTCCTCCTATACAATCCTAGTTATAATTCTAAGGAGTTATACATGTGATGGGTATTCTAAAGCAAATAGTGAACACTATGCTTGTTAATGATCAAGGGTACAAGTCAGAGGAAGCTTTCTAGAATTATGAGGAAGAGGCTCACTATGTAAATACTAAGATCGGGATTCCCGTCCATACTATTAGGGTTTCAACCAAGGACCTTGGCAACAAGGAAAAGGAAATTAAGGTTGGAATAGTGAGAAAATTACAAGTTGTTGAATAGGAATCAATGAAATTAGGACTAAGGCTTCAACCAAAGAAGTATACATCCATATGTGCCACCCCAAATTAGGCACTAAAATGTTGCCTAACCATTAGAAAATGACCACATGACATCTAAAATGGATAAAGTATTGTTTAATGTAAGAAGGTTAAAAATATAGAAAGAACACATCCAATAATTATGAAGTTGTATTGCTACTATAGGATAAGTGGTGAACTTGCAAGCTAAGTCTATCAAGCAAATTGAGACCCAGCTAACCAGATGCCGGCAAAAATAAATCAAAGACACAATAGCACTCTGCCTTTTGATATAATAGCAAATCCAAAACTAGAGGGAGGTAATATGGGTAAATATATGGTTGTAGCAACACAAAGTGGAGACCTTTTCGCAGACTATACTCCTCGAGACATTTCTGTTGATGGCCCTTGAATTATAGCAGGAGCAACTATACAGTCTTGATTGAAAGAAAAAGAGAAAAGCTATAAGTAAACACGATTAAGTATTATGGATGAGCAGATAGTGATGATAAAGAGAGACTAGAATGTCTTGTGAAACTATGTCTATTCCATAAAATATTCCACCAAATCCTAAGAAATTGGTTCAGAACAAAGAGAAGGATAGTTTCACTATGTTTTCCAATATCTTCAAGACTCTACGTTTCAACATACCGGTGATTGATGCATCAAGAGATATGCCAAAATATGTTAAGTATTTACAAGAATAGTGGCATGCAAGAAGGATATTGGACAAAGTAAGATAACATCAGTCACTAACGAATACAGTTCTATAGTGATGAGTAGGTTTCTAAAACAACTTGATGACCAACGGAATTTCACCCTCTACATACAAGTTGGTGAATGTGATGTTGGGAATGTATTTTGTAATTTGGGGGCAAGCATAAATTTAATGTCCTTATTTGTGTTCAAAGAACATGACTTGGGAGAACCACACCCAATCGATATCACCTTTTTATTAGAAAAAAGATCTCATCTAGCACCAGATGGAGTAATCGGAGATATGCTCATAAGAGTGGTGAAATTCATAATTCAGTCCGATTTTATTATTATATACTTTGAAGTAGAGGCTAGAGTACTAGTCATTCTAAGCCTTCCCTTCTTAGCCACAGAGGAGCATTGATCGATGTAAAATATAAAGATAACAATGAGAGTCTATGATAAAGAGATGTAAATTCACGGTCTATAAAAAAGCTTTCATACTATTATATTTTCGCCAAAATTAGTCCATATTTTCATTTGCGAATGGATTTTGGTGGTTGGAAGAACATATATTTCAATAGAATTTTATACTTGTGATAGTTGGGAGATTGAAAATTATCACATGTATGGGTAAGATTCAGAGAACTTCAGGCACAAAAGGACCATAGGTTGTACTACTCCATCATTCTAGATATATTTTCTGCAACACTTGATCCAATAAATCAAGAATTAGATATAGTTGTAGCAGGAGAAGACTTGAAAAACATGTCTAACGAGGAGATCAAAGAAGTATTGAATGACAGAAAAAGACACGGGCGTAAGTGAAATTCCATGGTTAGGGAGGTAATGGCTAATAACATAGAGAACAAGAGTAACCTACAAACATGTCATTATTCTGAAGATTTTTTTATTCATGAATTGTTGGTTAAGACAAATTTCATTGTGTTGCAATAATAAATCAATCGTTTGTCGAGAGGCAACTTCTTTGTTAATAGTAAGTAGTTGAATAAAGTATGAGGATTTTCTTTATACCATGGTTATTTCCCAAGAAGCACTTTTTTCTTTCTCTTTTATCTTTGTTTAGTTTGTATGTCGAATTGGGTTGGTACTTTACTATGATAGGTTGATAGGCAATTTTCTTAAGAAAAAATGTCAAGTTTTAGTTTTATTTTGGTTTCGTGTCACACTTCTCGCAAGTGAAACTGCCAAAACTTTTGATTGGCAAAGGATTTTTTAAAATATTTTGAAAAATAAGAGAAAAAAGTGAATTCGAAGGCAATCTCTTGTCATGAATTATTGGATTTCTACTCAGGGAGAAAATCTTAGCTTTCCATTTTCCTTGGTGGAGGATATGATGCCTCTCAATTCAAACCAAAAATACATGATAGATTTTAGTTTAGAACACTAACAATCTGAAGTTTTAAAGTTTGAGGTCACCCCATACTTAATTTGCTGTCATGATACTAATTGTCTATTTTGATAGGTACTCATGCTTCCCCAACTAGTTATAATTAGTGACTAGAACCATTTTCAACGCTATTGCAGTCATATCTAACATCCCAACAAGATAATCAAATCAATTTCAAAATTTTAGCCCTAGGGCTACCCTAATTTCTTGCTTTCTATGCATTTTCAAGTTTGTTCTTCAACACGGAACAAAGTTTTAGCAAAACACCATAAAAAATATGATCATATTCACATGCCCATTGCTAATTTAAACAATTTTGAAGAATTAGGATTTAAAATTTATATGAAAAGAAACTAACCTTGAAACACAAAATAATCTTTAATATAATGCAATAGAAACTTGCCATGAAGCTTGTAGAAGTGATTAAAGAAGAAAAAAGATCAAAATTAGGGTGTTCTTCGAGGACTGATTAAGATAAATAGAGGAAGTGTTACTCAATGATAAAATAAAGAGCAAAAATAAGGTTTGGGGGTATCAAAAAAGGTCCCAAGTTGGGTTGACCTGAAATTTTAAGTGAAAAGTTATCCAAACCACATCAGGGTGAGGTTTGTGGCTCATCACAAGCAAGAGGGGTGTGCACCACAATCGTAAAATGCGGGTTTTCCCTTTTCTTCAAGTCTCTTAAGTTTAGTTCATAGAACGTCATGGGACAAGGCATAGTGCATAGACATGTACATGGGATCCACGGTGGAGAGCCCAATACACCAACTTGTCTCTTTTTACTTTTGAAACTTTCTTGTTCCATTACGTGCTTCCTCATTCGCATAGTATCTAAAACATGGAAAATACTTAAAATATCTTTTTGTAGGGTACGTTACATCCCACGAAATTGATCGTGGTACAACTCATATTTATCAAAAATCAATGTACTTTATTGCTTAAAACCAAAAAATGTATGTTTTGCAAGCAACAAAAAATGTGACAATATTTTAGAGTGTGTATACTAAAAATAAAAACATAAAGAAAGTATTTATAGACAAAATACGTTTAGTCCAAAATTAATAGGATTGCATGTCTCTCAGCAGCGTACGATTTGTATGTTGGGTATGAGTGAACTTGTGCAATTGGTGTCGTTAAGACATTGGGTTTGTATTATATATGATGAGTGGTTTGATGACGAACAATAGCTTTAAGTGTGATGTGGTGATCTCACCCGTATTATACACCGAAAAGTTTGTAGAGATCTTTGGGGTTCTCTTTAGGGTTATTACCTTTCTATTCTACCTTGAACCATAGCTTGGCTTTCTTTGATCCCTCCTCTCCTTTTTCTTCTTATTCCTCTTACTTTATACCTCTTCATTTACTATTAAGAAAGGTTTCAGGTATGAAATACTTGAGCTTGTCTTCTTGTCTCTCAAAAACAATCATTCTCACCTTCTAACTTCTAAACTTAAAAGTATTTCGCTATCCATGTAGTTATCAACGTGTACTATCTCTAAAAACATTATGCACTTTTAGTTGTTGATCACTCATTTACCTTTTTCAAGAAGTACATAAAGAAATCTAGATTGAAATTGAGTCTTAGCCTGAGTCAAAGCTTCAATAACTGGAGTATTGATTGTTGGTCTAGTTCATCTTCTTCTTCCTTATTCGTTCCATTAGGTAGTGATCTAGTGACTCAGTTGGATGATGATAAAAATGGATGATTTGGCTAATACGGGTTTTATCAGCACGGTAATCCTCTATCGACTTGTACAAAATTTCAGATCATAAAATATAATAGTTCAACTAAAGGGTTTGAAACATTTTAAGACACACTCAACCTCTTTTACTAAGGTCCCTTGAGGTATAATCAAATGCAAAACAAATTCATAGTTGTGTCATACTTCTTCATTTAACTCATGTGTATTTCGTAAAAAGCCTACTAAAGTTTCTCGAAGGACCGATTAGGCATTTAGATGATACTTGACACATAATTCTTGTAAGGTATCTCACCGGAACACTACTAATTAAAAAACCCATTCATCCCTTAAATATTAGACTAACAATGGTACGGTTTCATAATAACAACCCTGACTTCCATATTTATAAATGACAATGTATGCATTTACATAGAGCAATATATATATAAGAGGTTTCCCTATCTGATTATGACATTTATAGAAACATGTCATGAAACAGACAAAAGGGAAACAAATGAATTAACTTGGGATATCTAAATAATAAGTTAGATATAAAATTAGAAGTTTAAAAATTCTTCAAGTACATCATCTCTTAACGCTTAAGTATTAAGATTAAATATTGCCTTGTTTAATCCTTTATCGATCCCAATTTGAGCATCTAATTGAAATCAATACCTTACCATTTACTAGAAAGGTTCCATGTCGCTCACAACAAGAGATAATCCCACTCACAATCATTAATTTCATATCAAGGAATTATAGATGATGCATATAAACTCAGTCTCACAAAGAAATTCTAACAGAACCATAGGCTTTCCCAGTATGTAAATTTCCACTAATGTAGATTAGCGTAACTTTGAATCACCAAGGATATTCTAGCCAAACATAGGCTAGAGGAAAAGGGTAGGATATCATTTGATCGAAGTGACTTAAAAATCTCCCTAATGCTATCACATCTCACTTTGAGCATACTATTTCACATTCTTGATAAAAAAAAAATAGCTTATTTCTCTCATTCATGACATTAAGCACTCAATCAAACACTAATTTTTATTTCTCATGAGGCATGTTCACAATATGAGCTAGCACTAATTCTTTTTTTTTCTTCTTCTTTTTGCTCTTTCATCCATGAGTTCACTCTACAATTTTCATTTCTTAATTATTTTTATCTTGCAAGAACTGCATCAGTCAAATGTTTTTTAAATAAAGATTTTGGATGGGGTTACCCAAAGTTTTAAGTGAAAAATAATCGAAACCACATCGGTTTAGTGCGAGGCCCATTGTAGGCAAGAGGGGTGTGTGCTGCGAGCCTAAATTTGGGTTTTCCTTATTTTTTAAGTCTCTAAAGTTTAGTTTAGAGACACTCATTGCACGAGTCTTAGCACATACATATGGGGTCCAGAATTGGAGCCCGGTACACCAACTTGTCTCTTTTTATTTTTGATACTATCTTATTTCATTAAGTCCTTCCTTGTTGGCGTAGTATTTAAAACTTGTAAAACACTTTAAAAAAAAATTAGTAGGGTCGGTTAAATCCTACCACTCACCTTATTATTGGTCGTGGTACGACTCCTATTTATCAAGTATCAATGTACTTTATTGCTCAAAAATCAAAGAATATATGTTTCCAAGCAACAAAAACTGTAACAATATGTCGAGTACATAAACTAAAACTAAAAACCTAAGAAAAATATTTATAGACACAAATTTTGTCCTAAACAAAATAGGATTGCAGGACCATCAGCAATGTATGAGTTGTAGTTGAGTACGAATGTCCTTGTCCAATTGGTTTTGTTAATACATTGGTTCTATATGATATATGGTGATTTTTTTAGGACAAATAATAGTTTTAAGTGTGGTGTGGTGATCACACACGTATTAATACACTGGAAAGTTTGCAGAGACATTTGGGGTTCTCTTTAGGGTAATGCTCTTTCTGTTCTACCTTGAACCTGTATTGACCTGGTCGATCATTTTAGGAAAGTTTCATGAATTTACCATTTTACCCCTCCTAATATCGACCCCCAATATTTTATGATTGAATTTTGAAAAGTTTGTTTTGAACTTTTAGTTTAAAGTTGAGAATTTATTAAGTTTTGAGTTTCAAAGCCTAATGTTGCTAAAAAGAGGATTATTTTGGTGTATTTTGGAGTTTCGAGTGTTAGAATAGAATTACGTTGATTCCATCTGTCTCGGAATATGGACTTTGGTATGTGGGAGTTGTCAATTTTAGTTCAGAGTCTTTTTAAGGATTAGAGGTCCTAAGTTGTGAAATTATGGAAATTTAGTATTTGGTTTAACTTAGGTAACCATACGGAGTTTGAGGGATCATATCGTTTTTTTGAGAGTTTCGCTAGATGGGGGTGATTTTAGGCCTATGTGAGGTCATAGTTGATTTTTGAGAAGTTCCGAGCTTGATTTAGTCTTTTTATACATAGAGTTAGTTTGTAATGATTTTCATGGATGTCGGGGTCAAGGAGATATCGGATTCATGTTTCAACGATTCCACTGAATCCAAAATGTTGAGTATGATCATTTTGCATATGTGGTTTGTCCGTATGGGCTTCCAAATGATTCTCGAGGGTCCATTCGATGTTTTGAGTTCAAAATAATTCCTGAGGGTCCATTCACGAAGCTCTAGTTAGCAATTTTTGTGTCACTTTCACGAAAAGTCAATGTAACATCTTGGACTTCAAAAAAAAGGATTTCATTAAATTGCAGCATCAGGTTCAAGTCTACGACACCAGTCTATGATTCGTACAGCTTTGTATGGGTCGTAGACTAGTCTTGTAGAAAGGAAGAAAAATATTTTAAAAAATCAAGTCATAGTACATCCTTCTATGGTTCACAAGTACAATCCGTCAAATGATTTATGAGTCATAGATATGTCTCGTAGGTAGGTCTTCGACTTGGTGAAATTTAAGTCCAAAAGTTGTTTTATGTCACGACCAGAGAGAACCCCTAGTCATAACAGGCGTCTTCGTCCTCTTAGTGGCCTTAGACAAGCCCTTAGCATACATCATCGCATCATTGATAGAATAAAAAGCAGAAAATTAAAATTTGTTTTGAAATTCAACTTCACTTCACATATATCAAAATATAATTTGTAATTGTCTCACATGACCACCAAAAATATAAAAGCAAGAGAAATGGGACTTAGCCCTTACAACATAACAATACGTCATATAAGAGAATGCATCATAGTCATTGATTAGGGAATCGAACAATGTCTTTAATAGGAAAATAACCAAAACTAGATTCATAGGATTCGTCCTCGGACTTGAGGACTCACCAACTAGGGGACCATCCAAGCTTCTTTGAGAATGGCCTTGAAGCACCTCAATGGCCCGAATCTACATTTTTGTAGAAATAGAATAGATATGGGTTAGTACAAACCACATGTACTAAGTATGGATATATGCAAGTAAAACATTTGAAGACATGCACAAAGGGACATTTTAGTATAAACATGCTAAGTTTATTTTAAAAGACTTTATGCACATTCCAAGAACATATACAAGTCCATACCACAACAACAATAAGACATATTCATATTCATGTTCAAGAATGACATCATAACAAAGTCATAATAAACATTTCATTTTTTTAGAATCCATTTCATCAATACATCACAAGATCTTACTCATAACCCCTATCCAAGTTCACTAGTGCAATGTGTATGTGAAGCTCCATAACCCCATATAAACCAAGTAAACTAGCAACGAGACCATAAGCATTGCATTTACATCATATAACATCATAACAAGTATGATCAACATCACACATAACAATTTAGACCAACATCATGTATATCAAGTGAAACCAACATCATATAAGACCAACATCATATACATCATTTATGCATAAAGAACCCACCCTAGAATCCCCGTGAAAGTCCACTTGTGCAATGTATAAGTAAAGTCCCATACCCTTACCTTCACTAAGTAACATCTGCTAAGTAGTCCTAGTTAGTGTTCATCTTCTTACTTACATTCATTCATTTTACTTTCAGGAAACTTCGTGATAACCGACATTAGACCATATGAGGTAAACATGGAATACGGTGTCAACCCCTCACACCGAAAGGAGGGTGTCCTACTTGTTAAGGTAGGGCATATACATCATAATAGCATCTAGGTGGATCCACTAGCTAAGTTTCCTATGGGGTCACATAGCTAAAGAAGTAGGAGGTTGTTAATAGAAACCCTCTTTATGCTAATTAGCATTGTAGTTTCCACCTCATGTGAGAACATAGTGTGAAACTCCCTTCCTTTAATTTGTGAAGTAGCATTATAGTTTCCACCTCATGAGAGAACATAGTGTGAAACTCCCTTCCTTCGTAAAGGAACACCTCTCAATGTCAAGTTCACTCGGTGCTAAGCTAAATTCCCTTTTTTGAAGTATCATTAAGTCTTTCTTATCATTAATTCATAACTTAAGTCTTAGTAGTTTAATCCCTCATATAATATGTTCATAGCTCATAGGGCTCTAGGATGAGAAAGTCCTTTCATCACAACCCAACATCATGTGAGAATAATACTTCATAACATAGTCATAAGATGCACATAGGAATTACCTTCAACCCCTGAAAATAGTACACCTATCATCATCTTACAACCATCATATTCATAGAATGATCATACATTCATAACGTCATCATTCATACTTCAATTAGGCAACATTACCTAAGATAAGCAAACAATAATACAAAAGGAAACTCATGACCTTGAAGGTCTTACCAATGGACTTCATGAAACCCATCCAAGACTCCATCCCAAACAAACTATATGTACCTACCAACTCAATTATCATCATCATAGGATAGTCAATTATACAAGATCATACTCAATTACATCACCTCTAATCACAATTCAACATGATTCAAGAGTTAGGGTTAGGAGAAGAGGGAAATTCATGAATTGTTAAAGAAATAGATCAAAAATCCAATTAATACTTGATAAAAGGAAGTCCATGAATTAAAATACGATTAACACAAATATAACACTTAGTATACTCATCATCTTCAAGCAATTGATCAATCAAGATCCAAGATTATGGAATTTAGGAAAGAACATGGGTCCTATGGAATCTCAATTAAACAACATCAATTACCCATCATTATACACTTAAATAAACCTAAATAATCATAATTCATCACAATTAATCCACAATTTAGGTTTTAGAATAAGAACCAAGTGCAGAGAAAACCCTTGATTTTTGGGGGATTTGAAATCATCTTTGAATGGACCTCTTGGGGAAAGGAATCCCACGAGTAAAATAATCCATACCTTAGTGAAGACTTTATCCATGAATTTGAGTAGAAAACTTGGAAGATTAGTCTTCTTCTTCAAGCTCCAATGCTCTTCAATAGAGGTTGGGTAGAGAGAGAATTTAGAGAGAAGTGAGAGTGATTTGGATTTCACTTTGGGGATTTGATTTAGGTAGGTTAAAATTACTTAAAACTGACCTAAAATCAATATATACCCCTCACCTAAAATACCCTAAAAAACCCTCACATAATTAGACCTTTTAGTGAAGTCAACTTGACTTCAAAATGACGTGACCAAATCTTGGACATGGCTGCGCGTCGCGGGGTCACCTCTAAATCTTTTTTCTGGTATTCGATTTGAGGCATAGAGGTTCTTGAAAAGTTCTCGTTGTGAGGCAATTTTTGACTTTTGAGTGTTGGTCGCGCGACGCGCCATCACCCTCAAAAAGGTGTTGTTTTCAAGCTGCCTTGGCAGCCTTCTTGTCAACGCTTGGGACCTCTTCAAGGACCCCTAGGGTGGTCCTTGGGGGACCGTAACTGGAATTTTTGACCCTATAAACATTATTTTACCTATTTAACGTATTTTTACAAGTTTTAGACTTCATACGACACTCCCAAACCTTCAAAATACCTAAGGATGTTTACTAAGTCAATTTTGCTAGTTTACGGGCGTCATGGTCGTCCCTTGATGTTTAGGCTCTAATACTTCTAAATCAAATTTATTATATCGTCGTCCCTTGACGTTTAGACTATAATACTTCAATATCTCCCTTATGAGTCGGACTTTCTCCACAACCTCATAGATTGCTTCGGGACCTATTGGAGCAAACTCGCCTACCTCAAACCATCCAATTGGAGATTTACATACAACCACCAAATTGGAGATTTACATATCCTCCCATAAAGGGACTTAAAGGGTGCCATGGAAATACTCGAATGATAAATATTGTTGTAAGCAAATTCTTTCAATGGTATATGGTCATCCCAATTACCCTTGAAGTCAATGATACATGCCCTTAACATGTCCTACAAGGTTTGGATGGTTCGTTCCGCTAAACCATCCATTTATGGATGAAATGCAGTACTAAGTTTCACCTTGGTACCGAGCCAACTTTGGAAGACCTTCCAAAAGTGAGAAGTAAATTGGGGACCCCTATCCGAGATGATATATTAGGCAGCCCCATGCATCCTCACAATCTCATTAAGATACAACTTAGAATATTTTCCGCCAAATAAGTAGCTTTGACGAAAATAAAATGGGCTGATTTGGTCAACCTATCAACAATAACCCAAATTGAAACATGTCGCCTTCGTGTACAAGGCAAACCCACAACGAAGTCCATGTTAACATTTTCTCACTTCCAAGTGGGGATAGTTATATCTTGAGTCAACCCTCCTGGTCTTTGATGTTCGGCCTTGACTTGTTGACAATTAGGACATTTGGCGACAAAATTCGCTATATCCTTCTTCAAACAATTACACCAATGGATCTATTGAAGATCAGGATACATTTTAGTGGCACCCGGATGAATGGAATTCGATAACCATGAGCCTCTTCCGAAATTTGTCTTCTTAGGTCATCCACATGAGGTACGCACAACCTACCTTGATACCTAAGTACTTCATCCCCCCCCCCACCTTGGAGAATGATTCATTGGACTTACTAAGAATCGATTCCTTCAACTCCATCAATAGAGGATCAAGGTGTTTCTTAGATTTTACCTCATCCACTAAAGATAATTCGGAGTTATGATGAACCATCAAACCCTCTTTTGGAGAATGTTCTAATCGAACACCCAACCTGGCCAATCTATGCACATCTTTCACTAACTCTTTCTTACCATCGGGATCATGGACAATCTACCCATTGACATTCTACTTAAAGCATCTGCAACCACATTGTCCTTCCCGGGGTGGTAAAGGAAACTCATATCATAGTCTTTCAAAAGCTCTAACCACATTTTTTGTCGGAGATTTAACTCCTTTTGAGTGAACACATATTGGAGACTCTTGTGGTCTATGAACACATCCACATGCACACCATATAGATAATGTCTCCATATTTTCAAAGCAAACACTAAGGCTGCTAATTCAAGATCATGAGTTGGATAATTCTTTTCATACACCTTGAGTTGTCTAGAGGCATATGCTATCACCTTGCCATGTTGCATTTGGACATAACCCAAACTTACTCGATATGCATCACTATATACAACAAACCCTTTGGTACCCTCCGGTAAGGTCAACACCGGACCGTAGGTAAGCTTATTTTTCAGCTTGTAGAAGCCTTTCTCACAAGCTTACGTCCATTCAAACTTAACTTTCTTTGGGTTAAGGTAGTCAATGGAGAAGCGATACATGCAAATACGTCAACAAATCTCATATAATACCCGGATAAACCCAAGAAACTTTGAATATTGGTGGGCGTTAAATGTCTAGGCTAATTCTTTACCGCCTTCATTTCCTTCGGATAAGACCTCTTTACCCTTACTTGAAACAATGTGACCAAGAAAATCCACCGACCTTAGCCAAAATTCGCACTTACTATATTTAGCAAAGAGTTGATGTTCCTTGAGGACTTGCAAAACTATCCTTAAGTGACCCATGTGTTCATCCTCACTCTTAGAATATACCAAGATATCATCAATAAAGACAATTACAGATGAATCAAGATAATTCTAGAACACCTTATTCATAAGGTCTATGAAAGTCGCCGGGGCATTAGTTAGACCAAAAGACATGACTAGGATCTCATAATGTCCATATCTTGTTCAGAAAGTCGTTTTAGGAATATCAACACCTCTTACTCTAAGTTTATGATAACCTGACCTCAAGTAAATTTTCGAAAAGTAACTCGCACCTTGGACTTGATCAAACAAACCATAAATCCTAGAGAGAGGATACTTATTCTTTATAGTTACCTTGTTCAATTGTCGTAGTCAATACACATTCTAAGAGATCCATCTTTCTTTTTCACAAATAATCCCGGAGCGCCCCATGGAGATATGCTTGGTTGTACAGAATCCTTGTCTAGAAAATCCATGAGTTGAGCTTTCCATTCTTTCAACTCAGTCGGAACCATCCGGTAAGGAGGAATTGAAATGGGTTTAGTATCTCGCATCAAATCTATGCCGAAATCTATTTCCCATTCGGGAGGAATTCCGGGTAAATCATCGGGGAAGACTTTCTGAAAGTCCTTCACTACGGAGAACGACTCTAAAAGAGGAACCTCAGACTCAAGGTCCTTCACCCTCACAATATGATAGATACATCCCTTAGAAATCATCTTACAATCTTTTAGACATGAAATAATTTCACCTCTAGGGATTGAGTTTCCCTCCTTCAATTCTTGTCCCATCCTGAAACCACACCCTAGAAGTTAGGGTGCAATCTTGGATTGCGACCGGCGTACTCGACCTCTCGGAGGTCTCATACAAGCTTCTCATATCATTCATTGCGTATACATATTAAAAAGTAGTGCGGAATTAAAACTTTTCATAAAAAAAATAACATATGTCTTAAAACTCTTTCATATATCGTAATAGGAAATGCTAAGTCTCGAATCATCATCTTAGGACATAAGAATACTTGGGACACGGCACATACGAATTTGATAACATACTACTATATAGTGTATTACAAAACTTCATAAAGAAACATAAAATGACATATATGCCCTCGAGTCAAGTGAGGACATACTTCAAACTTCTTCTTGAATGATCTCCTAGTCCAAGTCTTCTTCCCAAAGCTCTTCACCTACAAATAACTATATAGATAGAAATAAAGAATGGAATTAGTACAACCACATGTACTAAGTATGGCATTATGCATAAAATCATGAAAACGGATATTTATTGGAAATATGCATCTTTTCTTTAAAACATCATAATATCATTATAAGAATAACATTTAGCAACTTAGAATCACATAACAAATCATTTAAACCAAATAACATAATTTTAGAAGACACTTAACAGTGACCTAAATCACTGTACAGTGAAGTCCCTTCACTGTTACAATGAAGTCCATTTCTTCCCTTTTTATCACTACCTAACATGTAGTCTTCTCACTAGAACCATCCTAAGATTCACTTAAGTCACACAAAGAGAGACCGCCCATACACCCTCTCTAGATGTGCCTAAACGATCCTCAAGATTACTCATAATGAGACACACACACCTACAATACATCAACATATAAAACATATAAGATATGACAATCTCCCCTACCAAGGCTATCAAAAGACTTCCTCAAGTACTCCTAGAAGAGAACGCCCATACATCCACTTCAAGCCTACCTAAGTAATCCTTAAGACTTTCTAGGTTTAGATCATGTCAAACATATCAAGCAACTTCCCTAACTAGAGTTATTCTCAAGACTTCCAAAGATAAGACATGAAGAGATCATCCTTTATGCCCTCTTCACACTTTAACTAAGAAATCCTTAATTCACTTTAGATTAGGTACTTATTCATACTTTATATCATTAAGTCATTAGTTCATTAGTTCATTTAAGAGACATACATCACATAAAGGACATTCAAATAATGGTCTTGGAGAATACCTAGGGACTCTTACTAACATCTTCAAAGCCTATTGTGCAATGTCTAGAGAGCGTCCCATACCACCACCTAAACCTCATAGAACTTCTCTAATGCTAATAGGTATCCGATATGATGAGAATAGGCAATAACCGACATAGACCATGGTAGCAAAGCATGGAATCCGAAGTTCTATCCTACTTCGATGAGGTGTTCTACTTGCCAATGGTAGAACTTAGACACATCCCATGTAGGCACATGGTTATGGAAATATGAAGGACTTCTTTGTATTGTAGTCTCAATCTTTAACTAGAACTACTTCCCTTACCATACTCACTCGTTGCTAGCCTTTGCTCTCATAGATTAAGTCACATTAAGGTTCATACAAATGGGTCCCATTTCATGTTCATGACCCAATTACATTTACTCTACCAAAGCAAGGTTGCTAGGGCTATCTCACTATGGCGACAAAAGCTCATCATGACTTTCCTTAGGATTGATGTGATGTCGCTCCAGCCAATCAACCTTAAGCCCATCATTCATTACATGAAGGATACCATTACGGCTTACTACTTCAAGTTTCATAACCTTACCACTTGGTTCAAGGTTTCACATAAAGGACCCTTTTATCATCATTCAAGGTCTCACCTATATTCATTTATTCAAGACTAAGACCCTTTAGGTTCCTAAGTAATGACATCACATATTCACATAAGCATCAAGTAAGGGACACAAGTCTACCTAAACAAGACACAACATACTTCCATTTAACACATATAGCATATCCTTCGTTAGACACTTAGGAGTGACACTTAACCTTATTTAGTCAACCTATTAATTACTTTAACATCAACAAATTAACTATTTTAGACTCATCTATCCAAATTAGGAACAACCATGTATCAACTCTAAGACTACACACTTAACACATAGTCAAAGCATAACATGATTACCTAGATAGTATCAATAGTCTAACACATACTTTCACATATAGGTAGATATGATCACACATCACTAAACCAACTACACAAATAGCCATATAACTTCAAGTAGTGCCGACAAGGCCATGATTATCAATGTACTTAAAATAACGCCGACAAGGCCACATCACATAACACCTCCACCAAAGGTGGACCAAACCAATCATAACATAATTGAAGTATAATTAACATTGAATAAGAAGAAACAGGGCAGCGTACCACCACTTCATCATCAATATTTCAAGCCAACTCCAAATCACCCAATTCAACATCATAAGGCTCTTACTCATGGCCATGAACACCAATTCAATACACAATTGTGAAAATTAATGAAATCTAAGCCAATTTGACATAGATTCAACAATCTAAGATCAATCAGATAACAATTGAATACAATTCTTACACCATTAGAAAGCCCATAAGAAACTACACATAAATTCATCAACATTAGACCAATATCAAGTAACCCATAAGTTAGTCAAAATCTAAGGTTCATCAATTTCATGGGTTCATAGGTTAGTTAAAATACCAAAAATAACCACAATTCAATCACTAATAAATGATTAAAAACCATTTATGCAAGAACTCATGGTAGATCATGAAAAAGGTCAATTCATCTTTTGAAAACTTTAGAAAACATCTTTGAAAGTTGGGCTCCTTGAAGAAACGAGTTTCAAGGACCAAAATCCATACCTCAATGAAGCTAATTCTTCACTTTGATGAAGAATCTCCACTCAAAACGTCACACCAAGTTCTTCCTTGATGTTGGACTTCAATGGAGTCTTGGGGAAATTCTAAGGTATTTTGGGGTTTTGATTTTGAAGAATGAAATCTTCTAAGTGTTAAAGCCTTATAAACACATGTAAAATACCCAAAAGACCTTTAGGGCACCGCCAAACCTTCCATTTAGAAGTGGGGTGAAATTACAATTTCACCTCTCAACTTACAGTGAAACTGCATGCAGGACTTGGCACCATCGACGGTGGCAGTCGACGGACCGTTCTGTCCTCCCGTCGATTGGTTCAGAGGTTGGATGTGGTTCACAATCTTTCCCAGACTAAGTCTCAACCTACGGTGCCATATACGGACCATCCTTGGACCTACGGACCGTCCTTTGTTCGTGGTCAGGGACATGGTCTTGCCATCGACGGTCTGTCCATCGACGGGACGTAGGTCCACTTACAAGTTGTCCTGTCCTACGTCGATAGGTTCAGAGGCTTGGGACAGGTAGCTTAGCCACCAGGTTAAGTACCTACCCACTCCCATCACCCACGGACCGTCGACCAGCCCACTGGCGGTCGATTGGCTTCCGTAGGTGAGGCTGCCTTGGGCAGTCTTGGCCACCACCGGCATGGGTCCTTTCTCAAGGACCCTTGGTTGGTCCTTGGGGATGTTTGCCCAGACGTTTCCAACTCAAACATGACCAAATACGAGCTTAACACCTCTCACATGAATTTCACTCAAGACGAACACGTAAAACTCGATGAAACATGCCGAGACACACAAGGTCATTTCAAGGCACATCTTTCTAATGCAATGTACGTTCTTGAGTGTTTGACCTCCAAAATTCTCTAAACTTGACACGATACCTATAAACATCATATTAGACTCATTTAAGACCTTATAACCACAAGAGTCACACATAAACACATAGGCCCTCACATGAGACACTTAGGTGACTTAGTCGTCGAGCGTCTTGGTTGACCCTTGATGTTTGACTTCCAATGGACCTAATACTTTAGCTACTACCTCAATACAACATTATAACCATATTTAGGACATTATACCACCTATACAACATTGTTAGGCTCTAGTTCACCTATGTCATTTTTGGGACCTTACATTCTCCCCGACTTGGACAACATTCGTCCTCGAATGACACTTGCCACTCTCCGAACACTTCCAAGTTTAGAGAATCCCCTTAAAAGCACATAACCAAACCATATAACTCACAATCAAGGAGAAAACATCAGTTTAACAAAGTCAAAAGATTTACAACACAACAGGAAACTAGAATACAATTCTATAACTCATTATGCTACAAAACTCACATGCTTCATTCTAAATAGCAAAAACCCATTTTATATTAATTAATATACTCATACACGTCAGTTATAACCACATAACAATAATTTTGGACCAAAGAATCAATTAGTCACTTTTTCAAAAATTTTACAGTGAACAGTGCATGCTACAGTGATTTTTAGCAAATTTTTCAAAAATGCAATCTTAGGCAATTAATGATATAGACATGCTAATATGCAAGGTAACATCATATAAACACCTTTTACAACATTCTCATAGCTTACTAGAACACACAATGCAAGAAGTTAATGAAATTCAATTTCAACCAAACTCCTAAACATCATGCACATGCAACAATCTAGCACATCTATCTAGCCATACTCCCCCACTTAGAAGGAACTCATACCATAATAAGAGAAACAAGGACTTACCAATATCATCATCACTCTCATTCGGCTTCTCACCTCTAGTCCGGAGTGCATAGAAACGCCTCCTAGTTGGAGCATCTTCCTTTGAAACACTAGGATCAACTTTCTTACCCTCCTTCCTAGAAGCAATGTTTGGACAATCTCTCACCTTGTGCCCATCTTTTCCACATCCAAAGCAATTACCCGTACCCACTAGACACTCACCATAATGTTTCTTACCATAAGTGGCACATGTAGGTTTGTCATTGTGAGAACCACCTCCTTTCTCAAACTTCTTCTTAGGAACACTAGGTCCATCTTGAGTTTGAGCCATCTTTTTGAACCTAGGTTGCACTTGATCACTAGAAACACTCCTTTTCAAGTTCCTTGACATCCTCCTAATTTTAGACTCTTCAATTGATTGTGCATACACCATGAGTCTATCCAAAGTCATATCATCATGCAACATAGCCGTACGGCATTCTTCCTCACTAAGTCGGTTACACCCGTCACAAAGCGACTCATTTCATCCCTTGGATTTGGCACTAGGGAAGGTGCATATCTAGACAAAGTTGAGAACTTCAAAGAGTATTCCTCAACACTCATATTGTCTTGCTTGATATTGATAAACTCCTCTACTTTCACTTCCCTCCTCTCACGGGGAAAGTACTTACCCAGAAAAGCTTCCTTGAATTCTTCCCACTTAATAAGACCCGACTCGACCGGCCTATTGTCCTTCCATTGAGTGTACCAAACTTGAGACACATCTCTCAACTGTTAAGAAGCCAACTCCGCCTTCTCCTTAGATGTAACCCCCATAGCACTCAATACCTTGTACACACCATCAAGGAATTCTTGGGGATCTTCATTCACCTTAGAGCCAAGAAAGATTGGAGGATTCAGCCTCACAAAGTCTCTCAACCTAGATGACATAGTGCTCTCCATAGCATTAACCCTAGGCACCATATTCAAGTTTATTTGAGTAGTCACGGCTTGTTCTAAAGCAAGCAACGCCTCTCTAATCTCCCGATTAGTCAATTCCTGGGGAACCACCCGAACCTCATTACCCCCTCCCACATTAGGGGCATGATCACCTTGAGGAGGCACTTGAGCACCTTGGACACCTTGCCCTTGCTCAACTTGAGGAGGAGCTTCCTCATTCACCCTTCCCTCTTCCATCCTTCTAGCGGCCATCCTCCTAGTATTCATCTCCTAGAAACACAAGGAAACACATTTAGAAGGATACTCATAACATTACTCTATCGCACTAACATAGGAGTAGAAATGAAGGGAAACACTATCGTCCTATAGCCTCTCGCCCATAGATGTATCGCGACTCACACCGCTGGTCAAGACTCTACTAGACGTGACTTTTCGTGACTTTTTGATTCCTAAGACTACTTTCATTAACCTATGCTATGATACCAAGCTTGTCACATCCCGAAACCACACCCTAGATGTTAGGGTGCAATCTTGGATTGCGACCGGCGTACTCGACCTCTCGGAGGTCTCATACAAGCCTCTCATATCATTCATTGCATATACATAATGAAAAGTAGTGCGGAATAAAATCTTTTCATAAAAACAATAACATATATCTTAAAACTCTTTCATATATAGTAATAGGAAATGCTAAGTCTCGAATCATCATCTTAGGACACAAGAATACTTGGGACACGGCCATACGAATTTGAAAACATACTACTATATATTCTATTACAAAACTTCATAAAGAAACATTAAATGACATATATGCCCTCGAGTCAAGTGAGGATATACTTCAAACTTCTTCTTGAACGATCTCCTAATCCAAGTCCTCTTCCCAAAGCTCTTCACCTACCAAGAATTATATAGATAGAAATAAAGCATGGAACTAGTACAACCAAATGTACTAAGTATGGCATTATGCATAAAATCATGAAAACGGACATTCATTGGAAATATGAATCTTTTCTTTAAAACATCATAATATCATCATAAGAATAACATTTAGCAACTTAGAATCACATAAGATATCATTTAAACCAAATAACATAATTTTAGAAGACACTTAACAGTGACCTAAATCACTGTACAGTGAAGTCCATTTCTTCCCTTTTTATCACTACCTAGCATGTAGTCTTCTCACTAGAACCATCCTAAGATTCACTTAAGTCACACAAAGAGAGACCGCCCATACACCCTCTCTAGATGTGCCTAAAGGATCCTCAAGATTACTCATAATGAGACACATACACACGTAAAATACATCAACATATAAAACATATAAGATATGACAATCTCCCCTACCAAGGCTATCAAAAGACTTACTCAAGTACTCCTAGAAGAGAACGCCCATACATCCACTTCAAGGCTACCTAAATAATCCTTAAGACTTCCTAGGTTTAGATAATGTCAAACATATCAAACAACTTCCCTAACTAGAGTCATTCTCAAGACTTCCAAAGATAAGAAATGAAGAGATCATCCTTTATGCCCTCTTCACACTTTAACTAAGGAATCCTTAGTTCACTTTAGATTAGGTACTTATTCATACTTTATATCATTAAGTCATTAGTTTATTAGCTCATTTAAGAGACATACATCACATAAAGGACATTCAAATAATGGTCTTGGAGAAGACCTAGGGACTCTTACTAACATCTTCAAAGCCTATTGTGCAATGTCTAGATAGCGTCCCATACCACCACCTAAATCTCATAGAACTTCTCTAATGCTAATAGGTATCCGATATGATGAGAATAGGTAATAACCGACATAGACCATGGTAGCAAAGCATGGAATCCGAAGTTCTATCCTACTTCGATGAGGTGTTCAACTTGCCAATGGTAGAACTTAGACACAACCCATGTAGGCACATGGTTAAGGAAATATGAAGGGCTTCTTTGTATTCTAGTCTCAATCTTTAATTAGAACTACTTCCCTTACCATACTCACTCGATGCTAGCCTTTGCTCTCATAGATTAAGTCACATTAAGGTTCATACAAATGGGTCCCATATCATGTTCATGGCCTAATTACATTTACCCTACCAAAGCAAGGTCCGCTAGGGCTATCTCACTATGGCGACAAGAAGCTCATCATGATTTTCCTTAGGATATATGTGATGTCGTTCCAGCCAATCAACCTTAAGTCCATCATTCATTACATGAAGATACCATTACGGCTTACTACTTCAAGTTTCATAACCTTACCACTTGGTTCAAGGTTTCATATGAAGAACCCTCTTATCATCATTCAAGGTCTCACCTATATTCATTTATTCAATACTAAGACCCTTTAGGTTCCTAAGTAATGACATCACATATTCACATAAGCATCAAGTAAGGGACACAAGTCTACCTAAACAAGACACAACATACTTTCATTTAACACATATAGCCTATCTTTCTTTAGACACTTAGGAGTGACACTTAACCTTATTTAGTCAACCTATTAATTACTTTAACATCAACAACTTAAACATTTTAGACTCATCTATCCAAATTAGGAACAACCATGTATCAACTCTAAGACTACACACTTAACACATAGTCAAAGCATAACATGATTACCTAGATAGTATCAATAGTCTAACACATACTTTCACATAAAGGTAGATATGATCACACATCACTAAACCAACTACACAAATAGCCATATAACTTCAAGTAGTGCCGATAAGGACATGATTATCAATGTACTTAAAATAACGCCGACAAGGCCACATCAATTCACATAACACCGCCACCAAAGGTGGACCAAACCAATCATAACATAATTGAAGTATAATTAACATTGAATAAGAATAAATATGGCAGCATACAACCACTTCATCATCAACACTTCAAGCCAATACCAAATCAGTCAATTCAACATCATAAGGCCCTTACTCATGGCCATGAACACCAATTCAATACACAATTGTGAAAATTAGAAATCTAAGCCAATTCAACATAGATTCAACAATCTAAGATCAATTAGATAACAATTGAATACAATTCTTACACCATTAGAAAGCCCATAAGAAACTACACATGAATTCATCAATATTAGACCAATATCAAGTAACCCATAAGTTAGTCAAAATCTAAGGTTCATCAATTTCATGGGTTCATAGATAAATTGAGTTAAAATACCATTAATAACCACAATTCAATCACTAATCAATGATTAAAAACCATTTATGCAAGAACCCATGGTATATCATGAAAAAGGTCAATCATCTTTTGAAACTTTAGAAATCATGTTTGAAAGTTGGGCTCCTTGATGAAACGAGTTTCAAGGATCAAAAGTCATACCTCAATGAAGGTAATTCTTCACTTTGATGAAGAATCTCCACTCAAAATGTCACACCAAGCTCTTCCTTGATTTTGGACTTCAATGGAGTCTTGGGGAAATTCTAAGGTATTTTGGTGTTTTGATTTTGAAGAATGAAATCTTCTAAGTGTTAAAGCCTTATAAACACATGTAAAATACCCAAAAGACCCTTAGGGAATTGCCAAACCTTCCATTTAGAAGTGGGGTGAAATTATAATTTTACCCCTCAACTTACAGTGAAACTGCACGCAGGACTTGGCACCATCGATGGTGGCAGTCGACGGACCGTTTATCCACAAACGGACCATCCTGTCCTCCCATCGATTTGTTCAGAGGCTGGACGTGGTTCAAAACCTTTCCCAGCCTAAGTCCTAACCTACGGGACCATCGACGGACCATACTTGGACCTACGGACCGTCCTTTGGTCCGTGGTCTGGGACATGGCCTTTTCATCGATGGTCTGCCCATCGAAGGGATATAGGTCCACTTACGGGCCGTCCTGTCCTCCGTCGATGGGTTCATTGTCCTGGGAAAGGTATCTTAGCCACCCAGTCTAAGTACCTACCCACTCCCATCACCCACGGATCGTTGACCATCCCACTGGCCGTCAATTAGCTTCCATAGGTGAGGCTTCCTTGGGCAGTCTTGGCCACCGGCATGGGTCCTTCCTCAAGGACCCTTGGTTGGTCCTTCGGGATGTTTTCCCGTACTTTTCCAACTCAAACATGACCGAATACAAGTTTAACACATCTCACATGAATTTCACTCAAAACAAACACGTAAAACTCGACGAAACATGCCTAGACACACAAGGCTATTTCAAGGCACATCTTTCGAATGTCATGTACGTTCTTGAGTGTTTGACCTCCAAACTTCTTGAAACTTTACACACTATCTATAAACATCATATTAGACTCATTTAAGACCTTAGAACCACAATATTCACACATAAACACATAGGCACTCACATGAGACACTTAGGTGACTTAGTCGTCGAACATCTTGAATGACCCTTGACGTTTGACTTCCAATGCACCTATTACTTTAGCTACTGCCTCAATACAAAATTATAAACATATTTAGGACCTTAGACCACCTAGACAACAATGTTAGGCACTAGTTCATCTATGTCATTTTCGGGACCTCTCAATTCTAAAACGGGTTCATTAGGAAATTGGTATTTAACTACCCTTGTTCTACAATCAATTGAAGAAAAACAAACATGTAACCAATCCATCCCCAAAATGACCTCAAATTCCAACATATCAAGTTCTACAAAGTCAACCAATGTAACTCTATTAGACAACAATATGGTACAACTCCTATAGACTCTTTTAGCAACAACGGAGTCACCCACCAAGGTAGAACCCGAAAAAGGTTCAACTAATACATCGGGGAGAACATCAAACTTCATAGCCACTAAAGGAGTTACAAGAGAAAAAGTGGTACCGGGATCTAGCAATGCATAAACATTAATTGAAAATACTTGCAACATACCGGTAACAACATCGGGAGAATCCTCTTGATCACCCCTAGATTTGAGAGCATATAAGAGGTTCTTCTTAGGAGCATCAAAATTAAGACCATTCGCTTGAGCTTGGTTACTCTCCCTTCCCTGAGTCTTGGCCATGGGACAATCCCTCACCATGTTACCAATCTTTCCACAGCCAAAACAATGGTTCGTACAAACTGGACATTTACCACATTTGGCATAACTAGGTTTCTAACCTTGTGAACAACCACCGTTCACCCTTGAGGCTTAGGGTTAGACACCTTATACTTTCTAGCCTTTAAGAAATTAGAAGGAACTTGGTTGGATTATAGCTTATTAAACTTTGGTTTGTCTTGGATTTCAATCTTACCCTTTGAAGTACCTCCATCATAAGGTCTTGCCCTTTTAACATCCCTATTTTTCCTCTTAAGCCTACTCTCCTCAACTTGTTGAGAATGCACCATCAACCGACAAAAGTCCATGTTGTCATGAAGCATTGCAGACCAACATTCTTCCACAAGATTATCAGACACACCCGTCACAAAATGGCTCATTTCATTTATAGGATTAGACACCAAAGAAGAAGCATACTTGGACAACTTGATGAATTTCAAAGAGTATTCTTACACACTCATACCTCCACGACGAAGGTTGATGAACTCTTCCACTTTTGCCTCTCTTTTCTCCCTTGGTAAGAATCTATCAAAATATGCCCTCCTAAAGACTTTCCAACTTATGGGACCCTCTCTCAAAGACCTATTGTCTTTCCATTGAATATACCAAGTTTGAGCCACATCCTTGAGTTGGTAAGCGGCTATCTCAGCCTTCTTATTTGAACTCCCCCCCCCCCCCATAGCATACAAGATCTTATAAACCTCATCAAGAAAGTGTTGAGGATCTTCATTCACCTTAGACCCAAAGAACATTGGAGGATTCATCCTTGTGAAGTCTCTCAAACAAGATGCCATGGTACAAGCATTTTCATTCACACGGGGTGCAACTTCCCAGTTTGCTTGAGCCTCAATAGTTTGAGCTTGAGTAGTTACAACTTGAGCTTGAGTAGTCATTACTTGAGTCAAGTTTAGGAAAGCCGCCCTTATTTATCCATCTGACAGGACCGGAGGATTGACCGGAGCTTGGCCACCTAAAGGATGTTGCTCTTGAGGAGGTGCTGGGTTGTCTTAGGGAGGAACTCCCGCATTTACAATCTCTTTTTCAACCTTTGTTGTGGATGCCCTTCTAGTAGTCATAGCCTATAACCATAAGAAAACGATTACAAAAAAAGAATACATAGAGTTAAGTCTCTTGAGGCACGACATAAGAATACCAAAGAAGTGAGAATTTTCTAAGAATCACATAGCCTCTCATTCATAAGAGTGGCGTGCTTCACAATTATGAACAAGAATCTACATAGACATGGTTTTGTGAGACATCGTTCCTAAGATTATTCAACCTGATGCTCAGATACCAAGTTTGTCACGACCGGAGAGCACCTCCTAGTTGTAACTGGCATCTTCTTCCTCTTAGAGGCCTTAGGCAATCCCTTAGCATACATCATCGCACATTGATAGAATAAAAGGCATAAAATTAAAAATTTTCTTTGAAGTTCAACTTCACTTCACATATATCAAAATAGAATATATAATTATCTCACATGACCATCTAAAACATTAGAGTAAGAGAAATGGGACTTAGCTCATACAATATTACAATACGTCTTATAAGAGAATACAACATAGTCCTTGATTAGGGAATAAAGCAATGTCTTTAATAGCAAAATAACCTAAAGCTAGATTCATAGGCTTCGTCCTCGGACTTGAGGACTCACCAACTTGGGTACAATCCAAGCTTCTTTGAGAATGTCCTTGAAGCACCTCAATGGCCCAAATCTACATTTTTGTAGAAATAGAATAGATATGGGTTAGTACAAACCACATGTACTAAGTATGGATATATGCAAGTAAAACATTTAAGGACATGCACAAAGGGACATTTTAGTACAAACATGCTAAGTTCACTTTAAAAGCCTTTATGCACATTCTAAGAACATATACAAGTCCATACCACAACAAAAATAAGACATATTCATATTCATGTTCAAGAATGACATCATAACAAATTCATAATCAACATTTCATTTTTTTAGAATCCATTTCATCAATACATCACAAGTCCTTACTCATAACCCCAATCCAAGTTCACTAGTGCAATGTGTATGTGAAGCCCCATAATCCCATATAAACCAAGTAAACTAGCAACGAGACCATAAGCATTGCCTTTACATCATAAAACATCATAACAAGTATGATCAACATCATACATAACAATTTAGACCAACATCGTATATATCAAGTGAAACATACATCATATACATCATTTATGCATAAAGAACCAACCCTAGAATCCCCCTCAAAGTCCACTTGTGCAATGTATAAGTAAAGTCTCATACCCTTACCTACATTAATTAACACCTCTTAAGTAGTCCTAGTTAGTGTTCATTTTCTTACTTACATTCATTCATTTTACTTTTGGGAAACTTCGCGATAACCAACATTAGACCATGTGAGGACAATTGATCCACAAATTAGGTTTTAGAATAAGAACCAAGTGTAGAGAAAACCCTTGATTTTGGGGGGATTTGAAATCATGTTTGAATGGACCTCTTGGGGTAAGGAATCCCACAAGTAAAATAATTTGTACCTTAATGAAGAATTTATCCACGAATTTGAGTAGAAAACTTGGAAGATTGGTCTTCTTCTTTAAGCTCCAATGCTCTTCAATGGAGGTTGGGTAGAGAGAGAATTTAGAGAGAAGTGAGAGTGATTTGGATTTCACTTTCGGGATTTGATTTGGGTAGGTAAAAATAACTTAAAACTTACCTAAAATCAATATATACCCCTCCCCTAAGATACCCAAAATACCCTCACTTAATTATACCTTTTAGTGAAGTCAACTTGACTTTAAAACAACGTGACCAAATCTTCGACATGGCTGTACGTCGCGGGGTCACCTCTAAATCTTTTTTCTGGTATTCGATTTGAGGCATAGAGGTTCGTGACAAGGTCGCGTTGCGAGGCAATTTTTTCCTTTTGAGTGTTGTCCGCGCGATGCGCCATCACCCTAAAAAAGGGGTTGTTTTTAAGTTGTCTTGGCAGCCTTCTTGCCAACGCTTGGGCCCTCTCGTGCTCCTTGGGGGGGCGTAACTGGAAGTTTTGACCCTATAAACATTATTTTACCTATTTAAAGTATTTTTACAAGTTTTAGACTTCATACGACACTCCGAAACCTTCAAAATGCCTAAGGATGTTTACTAAGTCAATTTTGCTAGTTTACGGACGTCATGGTCGCCCCTTGACGTTTAGGTTCTAATACTTCTAAATCAAATTTATTACATGGTCGTCCCTTGACGTTTAGGCTCTAATACTTCAATAACTTCCTTATGAGTTGGACTTTCTCCACAACCTACCTTGATACCTAAGTACTCCATTCCCCTCCCCCCGAAGAATGATTCATTGGACTTACTAAGAACATTAGAGTAAGAGAAATGAGACTTAGCTCATACAACATTACAATACTTCTTATAAGAGAATACAAAATAGTCCTTGATTAGGGAATAGAACAATGTATTTAATAGCAAAATAACCTAAATCTAGATTCATAGGCTTTGTCCTCGGACTTGAGGACTCACCAACTTGGGGACAATCCAAGCTTCTTTGAGAATGGTCTTGAAGCACCTCAATGGCCCAAATCTACATTTTTGTAGAAATAGAATAGAAATGGGTTAGTACAAACCACATGTACTAAGTATGGATATATGCAAGTAAAACATTTGAAGACAAGCACAAATGGACATTTTAGTATAAACATGCTAAGTTCATTTTAAAACCCTTTATGCACATTCCAAAAATATATACAAGTCCATACCACAACAACAATAAGACATATTCATATTCATGTTCAAGAATGACATCATAACAAAGTCATAATCAACATTTCATTTTTTTAGAATCCATTTCATCAATACATCACAAGTCCTTACTCATAACCCCAATCCAAGTTCACTAGTGCAATGTGTATGTGAAGCCCCATAATCCCATATAAACCAAGTAAACTAGCAACGAGACCATAAGCATTGCCTTTACATCATATAACATCATAACAAGTATGATCAACATCATACATAACAATTTAGACCAACATCGTATATATCAAGTGAAACATACATCATATACATCATTTATGCATAAAGAACCAACCCTAGAATCCCCCTCAAATTCCACTTATGCAATGTATAAGTAAAGTCTTATACCCTTACCTACACTAAGTAACACCTCTTAAGTAGTCCTAGTTAGTGTTCATCTTCTTACTTACATTCATTCATTTTACTTTCGGGAAACTTCGCAATAACTGACATTAGACCATGTGAGGTAAACATGGAATCCGGTGTCAACCCCTCACACCGAAGGAGGGTGTCCTACTTGTTAAGGTAGGGCATATACATCATAATAGCATCTAGGTGGATCCACTAGCTAGGTTTCCTATGGGGCACATGGTTAAGGAACTAGGAGGTTGTTACTAGAAACCCTTTTTATGATAATTATCATTGTTGTTTCCACCTCATGAGAGAACATAGCGTGAACCTCCCTTCCTTTGTGAAGGAAAACCTCTCAATGTCAAGTTCACTCGGTGCTAAGCTAAATTCCCTTTTTTGAAGTATCTTTAATTCTTTCTTATCATTAATTCATAACTTAGGTATTAGGAGTTTAACCCCTCATATAACATGTTCATAGCTCATAGGCTCTTGGATGAGAAAGTCCTTTCATCACAACCCAACATCATGTGAGAATAATACCTCATAACATAGTCATAAGATGCACATAGAAATTAACTTCAACCCCTCATAATAGTACACATATCATCATCTCAAGACCATCATATTCATATCATGATCATACATTCATAACTTCATCATTCATACTTCAATTAGCCAACATTACCAAAGATAAGACAACAATACTACAATAGGAAATTCATGGCCTTGAAGGTCTTACTAATGGACTCCATGAAACCCATCCAAGACTCCATCCCAAACCAATGATATATACCCACCAACTCAATTATCACCATCGTAGGATAGTCAATTATACAAGATCATACTCAATTACATCACCTCTAATCACAATTCAACATGATTCAAGAGTTAGGGTTAGGAGAAGAGGAACATTCATGGATTCTTAAAGAAGTAGATCAAAAACCCAATAAATACATGATAAAATGCAGTCCATGAAGTAATAATACAATTAACACCAATATAACACTTAGTATACTCATCATCTTCAAGCAATTCATCAAATACGATCCAAGATTTATGGAATTTAGGGGAGAACATGGGTCCTATGGAATTTCAATTAAACAACATAAATTACCCATCATTATACACTTAAATAACCCTAATTAATCATAATTGATCACAATTGATCCACAATTTAGGTTTTAAAAGAAGAACCAAGTGTAGAGAAAACCTTGATTTTTGGGGGGATTTAAAATCATCTTTGAATGGACCTCTTGTGGAAAGGAATCCCAAATGTGAAAGAATTCATACCTAAGTGAAGAATTTATCCACGAATTTGAGTAGAAAACTTGGAATATTGGTCTTCTTCTTCAAGCTATAATGATCTTCAATGGAGGTTGGGTAGAGAGAGAATTTAGAGAGAAGTGAGAGTGATTTGGATTTCACTTTGGGGAAATGATATGGGTGGGTAAAAATGACTTAAAACTGACCTAAAATCAATATATACCCCTCCACTAAAATACCCAAAATACCTCTCACTTAATTAGACTTTTTTGTGAAGTCAACTTGACTTTAAAACGACGTGACCAAATTTAGGACATGGCTGCGCGTCGTGGGGTCACCTCCAAATCTTTTTTCTGGAATTAAATTTGAGGCAGAGAGGTTCGTGACATGCCCGCGTTGCAAAGCAATTTTTGCCTTTTGAATGTTGGGTGCACGACGCGCCATTACCCTAAAAAAAGGGTTGTATTCAATCTGCCTTTGCAGCCTTCTTGCCAATGCTTGGGCCCTCTTCAAGGACCCCTAGGGTGGTCCTTGGGGGCCCGTAACTGGCCGTTTTGACCCTATAAATATTATCTTACCTATTTAAAGTATTTTTATAAGTTTTAGACTTCATATGACACTCCCAAACCTTCGGAAGACCTAAGGACGTCTACTAGTTCAATTTCGCTAGTTTCCGGGCATCATGGTAATCCCTTGACATTTAGGCTCTAATACTTCTAAATCAAGTTTATTACATATTTTTAGGTTTGGAAACATCATTTTAAACACTATTTAATAGATGAGGCCTTAGTCTAGGTCATTGGGTTTCCGAGGTATAACATTTTATTTGGTTGGTGTCTACGGACCATAGATATTTCTACGAGCCGTAGAAAGGTCTTATCAAAGTCGATAAAAAAATATAGGATTCTGAAATTTTCTACGTTTTACCTAGAAGGTTTGTAGAAATATCTAAAAACCATCAGTAAACTGTAGAAGGGTTTGATAGTTATTTAAAGGGACTTTTGGGTCTTTTACTATTTGTTTCAAGCCAAACTATGTCGTTTTGTCTTCTATCCAAAGACCTATATAAAGATTTCAAGTCCTAAATTACCTCCTAAAATACCCATTATCCTAATTCCCCAAAACCTAAACGAATTCACTCTCCAATTTTCTCTCAACCTAAGCAAGAAGAAGAAGCTATGATTTAATTCAAGTCTCCAATTCACCATTCTTTGTGGGTTTTGAGTAGAAAGGCATGTGAGGATCACCCATGGAGTTCATTCCTCCATGGGTTGATGAAATTCTCACTAATTATGAATGAAAATGCCAAAATCAAGGCAAGAAATAAAGAAATGTAGATAGATAGACAAAAAAAGAGGAAATAGAAAGCAACCAAAATGTATATTAAACCTTAAGACCTTAATCTGTTAATCCCACAGGAAGCACTTAACTCTTACGATGACCTCGAGGGAATTGAATTCACCTCGCAACAACGTTTCTAATTAATAGTCAACCAAAGCTTGTACCAAGCTCTCAAAACTCATACAAGAGTTTCACAATATCAATATTCAAAATAGTCTACCTAAAAGGAGAACCTAGACTATCTATTTATAGTTTTAGGTCATTATTACAAAATATGCCCAAAAGTGGCCCAAAATAGTAAAAGGGCGAGTTGGGTCGGCCTTACCTAATGGACTCGAACTCGTCGAATGGGTTGGAGAGCTGACTCTTCTCAGGAGCTCCTAGAACTTTAGGCGAGCTAGGGGTCCTCATCTAATTCATTAGGCGAGTCGCCGAATGGGTCCTGCTCTCCTAAAGGCGAAAATTCTTCAACCGTCTTCCCTTAACCTTCCCAAACAATCTTCAAGGAATGGAACTTTTCTTTGCCATCAACACAAACTCAAGAACCTCTAGCTTCATGAACAATCTTTTCATTCTTTGAAGGTCCAAGACTTGACTTCAAGTGAATGCCCTTAGTGCAATCCTAGTTGCATCAGTGGTGCCCAAGTTTTCAGTTTCACAAATCAATTTTGATTGATCAAGTTAGGGTTTCCATTAGATATTTATGGGTTCTCTTGAATTAAAATTTTATTAATTAATATCTACCTTCTAATGCATGAATTTAATTAATTACATTATTTTAAGTTGAATTCGCATGAACACATGCATGATTTATGATTTTGGTTAAGTACCAATGATGATTCTTATGAGCAATGAAATATGAAATTATGAAGATATGCATGTTTTATGAAATTATTGTAACTGATTTGGGGGATGCTTTAAAAGAAAAGTATTAATGTTATAGTAAAAGGTTTTATCACATGCTATTTATGATCATGATTGTGAAAGGTATTTCTCACATATGGATTCACATTGGTGAAATATTTTCTCATATATGTTGATTTTGTTTAAGGAGCTATTCTATGTTTTCACCTAAAAAGTGTGGACTGGTATTGATCATTTTCTTTCCTATGTTATATTGATTTTTGACTTTTATCTATTTCATTGGGATTTAGAATTAGCATTGAGATGGATTTGAGGTGGAGGCTTAAATAGTGTAGTCTCTATTAGCATCCTCTAGTCCCAAACTACGTGCCCCCGTAGGATTGTCTACAATAACCTAGCTATTGGATCTACTTTATCAAAAGATGATATGTATGGATTCTACATTGGTAAGTAGGATGCCCTTCTTTTCATTTGAGGTATATACCAAATTTAATAATATATCTCTCATGGTCTTATTATCGATTCAAGCTAATATCCCACAAAAGGACCATATTTCTTCAAAGTTTTATTTTTTTCTCTTATTTTATTATATTGATCATATTTCCTGATTTACATGTCATTGCTTCTTTAAGATTTTAAATGTTCAATAATTAGTCAGTCCTTACATGTTTTAAGTCATTCATGCTACCATATTTATTTTATGCATATTGCCCCATTCGTTTTACATTTCAACTACTAATGTATACTTGTGCCGACACTATCTCATTAGTATAGGGTATGACGCTCCTACCCCTCACTCTCATGGCTAATTGATTTTTCTGTATTTCAATAGATTTGTGAGTCCTCGTGTTACGAGGACCAAGACACTTTTCACTTGCTTTATGTTTTTCTAGTTTTAGGATGATGTATATAGTGCATGAGTTATCTCCCAACAAATCCTTATAATGTTTAGATGGCTTATTGAGATTTATGTTAGACTTCCGCTTTGTCAAACTCTTTTGAAGTATGAAATTCTATCTTTTGAATTTGATACTTCTATTATCTTGTATGATATATGCTAAGTGGTTTGTGTAGGGCTTCTCGGGGTTCTATGCACCATGTTACACCTAGGGTATACATTGGGTCATAACAAACTTGGTATTCAGAGCACAAGATTTAGAAGTCCTAGGATGTCTCATAAGCCGCGCCAAGTAGAGAATAATTCATGAGTGTGAAGCGTGACATATTTATGAATAAGAGGTCATAAGATGTTTAGGAAATTACACATCTTTTATCACTCTAAATTGGTGCGGTAGAGTTTAATTGTATATGTCCCTTTCCTAATCCTTATACGATGCTTTTCAAGATATGGCCCCTCAAAGAGTATACGTTAGGATGACTGCAAATGAGAACATGGAACAAGAAGCTCCTCAAGTTTCGGCTGACCATTTGGCCAAACTAGTGACTAATACAGGGTTTTGAGCTGCTTTTCAAGTTTTGGATCAATCTATAATGGTCTAAGCCAATAGGGAGGTTGTTGTCATCGTAAACCCAAATTTGGGTACGATGGATACTGAGTTGAGGAAATTCAGTAGGATGAATCCCCTAGAGTTTCATGGTTCCTGGGTTGAGAAAGATCCTCAGAAGTTCATTGATAAGGTGTATCAAGTTCTAATGATCATGGGAGTGACACCGGTGGAAAAGGTGGAATTGGACGCTTATCAACTTAAGGGTGTTGCTCAAGTTTAGTTCAACCAATGGAGGTAAGAAAGGGTGGTTGATACAAGTCATCTTATTGGGAGAAGTTTAAGGTCGCTTTTCTTGATAGATTCTTTCTACTTGAGATAAGGACGGAAATGGTACTTAAATTAATTGAGCTTTTGTTAAGAAAAGGTGAGTGTGAGAGACTATTCCTTGAAGTTCATATAATTTTCAAGACATACTCCTACTATGGTTGTCGATCGTAGGGCAAAGATGAGCAAGGTTATGTCAGGTCTGTCTGAAATAGTGGTAAAGGAGTGTTGTACCGCCATGCTTATTAAGGAAATGGACATTTCTCATTTAATGATTCTTTCTCCACTAATTGAATAGGATAATCTTAAGTCAAGGTCTAGGGTGCCGAAAAGGGAAAAGACTGGTAATGTTGATTTTTCACATTCAAGGTTCGATAGACATGGTAGGTCTAATAACTGACAAAGGATTTTCGGTCAAGGTTCCTCCGATGTTCTTACTCCTAAGTTCAACAAAGAAAGGGTGTCTATCACTAAGCGTTAAGGAGGAGATGGTGCTTAAATGGATCTTTGGTTCCCGCATGCCAAAAGTGTGGCAAGAGTCATTCGGAAAAATTTATGAAGAGTACGGATAAATTTTTTGGTTGTGGTAAAAGTGGCCATCACTTGAGAGATTGTCCAGCTAGGGTCGACAAAGGAAAATATAGTAGGCAAACTCCGCCTAGTGGTTTGGGTTCAAGTTCTCCAAAGCAAAACCAATTTTATGCACTTCAAACTTGACATGATCAAGAAGGTTTCCTTGATGTGGTTATCGACATGTTAAAAGTCTATCTTGATATTTGTGCTTTGCTTGATCCTGGTGCTACCTTTTCTTTGTGACTCTATATGTGGATATGAGGTTTGATGTTCTTCTGCATGTGTTGTTAGACCCTTTTTCTATATCTACTCCTATTGGTGAATCTATTGTGGCTAACAAAATCTATAGAAGTTGTTGCGTCTCCATGTCCCATAGAGTCACTAATGTTGATCTTGTAGAGCTTGATATGTTAGATTTTGATGATATTGTTGGTATGGATTGTCTCTATTCTTTTTATGCTTTTGTGTATTGTAGAACTTAAGTGGTCAATTTTTCGTTTCCAAATGAGAATGTCCTAGAGTTGAAAGTCGTAAACTCTATGCCTAAGGGTCAGTTAGTTTCTTGTCTTAAGGATGGGAAATGAATCTCTAAGGGTTGCATATATCATCTTGTTTGGGTTAGGGATACTAATTTTAAAACCCTTATTGTTGAGTCAGTCCCCATTGTAAATCAGTTTTTGGGAGTGTTTCCCAATGACTTACCCAATGTTCCTCCCGAAAGGGAATAAACTTCGATAATGCCTTCTCCGAGATACACAACCTATCTTTATTCATCCTTACAAAATGGCTCCGACATAACTTAATGAATTGAAGGGGCAATTGAAAAATTACGGGATAAGAGTTTCATTCGGTCGATTATCTCTCTATGAGGTGCTCTTGTTTTGTTTATTCGTAAGAAAGATGGTTCAGTTCACATGTGTTTGACTACCGGAAATTGTGAACGGTTACCATTAAGAATACGTATACTCTTTCAAGGATAAATGGTTTTTTTATCAACTCCAAGGTGCAAGTTAATTCTCTAAAATTGACCTACGACCAGACCAGTTGAGGGTGAAGGAGGATGACATTCAAATATGGACTTTCAAACTCTGTATGGTGTAACACCTCAAATTTTGGAAAAGAAAGGAAAAAGGGGTTTTGGGTAGTAGGTTGGTTCTACGGGTTCTCATCTACTAATCCTAGTAACTTCTACGGGCCATAGATGGCACCCATAAAAAGAAGGGAAATAATTTCTTGAAAATCAAGTCCAAATACTTTTTCTATTGTTCACCAGGACGGTTTTTCAAACAATTTATGGGTCGTAGATAGGGTCCATAGAAAGAATCCAGACTTAGTGAAACTTTAAGGCCAAAAGTTAAATCTTACGGTTAGGGTCTACGGATTGTAGAAATTCTTAAGAACCATAGAATGGTCCCGTCAAAAGTTAAGTGATTTCATGTTCCCAGCACATGGTCTACGGTTGACTAGTACATACCGTAAAAAGGTCACAATCGTAGATCGAGTCTGATAGTTAAATTCAAGGGATTTTGGGTCTTTTCATAATTATTTTAAACCAATACTATGTCATTTTGTATTCTGCCCTAAGTCATATATGAAGCTTTTAATTCCTAAAACTACCTACTTTAACCCCATTTTCCTAATTCTCCAAAACCTAACCAAATTCACTCCCTAATTTCCTCTCAACGAAAGGAAGACGAACAAGAAGACTCTAGAATCCAACCCAAGTCTCCAATTCACCTTTTTTATGGGATTTGAGTATCAAGGTATGTGGGTGTTCACCCATGGATTCCGTTCCTCCTTGTGTCCAAAGGTTTCCAACTTCTCAATTCAATTTCAAATAATCAAGTAAGGGTTTCAATTCAATCTTTATGAGTTTTATCCAACCATGACTTAGTATTGTTGATTAAGTTTTCTAATGCATGATATAATTTTAATACATGATATTTAGTTAAAATTAGCTTGTCCCATGCCTAATTTATGATTTTTCAACTATGAACCTATGATGAACTCATGAATTATGAATTTTGAAGAATTATGGATTTCTTATGAAAATGATGTTTATGATGATAGGGTAGTTCTGATGAAAGTATAAATGTTATTGTAAAAGATTTTCTCACATATGAATATGATCATGATTGTGAAAAGTATTTCTCACATATGAATTCAATAGGTGAAACATTTTCTCACCTATGCATGAATTGCGTTTTAAGGAGTTATTCTATGTTTTGATATTTAACATGTGGATTATTATTGATCATTGTCTTTCTTATGATATATTGATATTTTTACTTTTACATATTCTATTGTGATTTTGACTTAGCACGGAGAGGGCTTTGAGGTGGATCCTCAAATAGGGTCGTCTGTAGTAACAACCTCTAGTCTCAAACTACGTGCCCTCGTAGGATTTTCTTAAATGACCTAGCTAGTGGATCCACTTAGAAAAATATGATATGTACATATTCTACCTTGTAAATTAGATACCCCTTCTTTCGTATGAGGGATATACCAGATTTCATGATATAGCTCTCATGGTCTTATTATAGGTTAAAGTTAATACCCCACAAAATGACTATGTTTCTTCAAAGTTATTTTATATCCTTCATGTTAATGTATTTGACCAGATTTCATGATTCACATGTCATTTATTATTTAAACCTTCAAATTTTTAAATATTGGTCATGCCTTTCACGTGGTTCTCTTTTGTGAACCCATGGTTGCAAAAGCGATATCAGAGGGGGGGGGGGTTGACCTACCATTTTCGAATTTTTAAGTTTCATTCCAATTTTTGAGCTTAGGAAACCCTTGAAGACAATTGTTTGAAAGGATTTCTTGTGAAAAATCATTCGGGTAAGCTTTTATAATCGTAAAACTTCATTTCACTTTGATTATTTATGGATTTGAACATCAAAATTTGGGATTTCAATTGGTAAATGAAATTTTTTTCAAGAACTCAATTTCTAAATTAAAATGGAGATTGTGAATTGTTTTGAGTCATTTTTCAAAATTGTTTTCACCAATAAGTTCCTAAGGCCTTGAGTAATTTTTTCAAGTGTTGATTTTCGAATTCAAACCTTGTTTTTGAAATTGAGTTTTGAGTTTATTGACCCATTTTTCATAGAAATTGATATGGGTATTGTTGTTTTCAGAAATTTATTGTGAATAATTGATTGTTATAGATTGTGTGTCTTTGTACATTGGTCGAAAAGGGAAGACTTAACTCTTGGAGTGATTAAATAATTGCATTGAGGCAAGGGATCTCCTAAACCTTGTATTCTAGTAGAATTCGTATATATATTCTCTTCGTTGTTTGTGTATTGAGAGTAATGAGGACGAGGTAAAGGGTTAATTTTCACTTGATTAATCTTAATGAAGAAAAATGATTAAAATGAAAAGGTTACGTGATGATCATGATGATGTAAATTGCCTTGTTATGGCCCTTATTGATTGACTGATGAAATGATTGATAGCATGAATGTGGACTTGAATTGTATGAATTATTGTCTCTTCCATGTGGTGTGATAATACTTGTGTGCATTGACTTTGAACGCATTGATGAGACATGTGAGATTTATGGTGTCGATGTCATTAATGATAAGTGGTATGATGTCGAGGCCATTTTCGGCAAGTGTTTATGACGTCGAGTTCATTGCTCGTAAGTGTTATGATGTCGAGGTCATTTTCGGTAAGTGTATGTGATGACGAGGTCATTTCCCGCTAGTGATTTGATATTAAGTCGAAGAAAAATAGTTCTGACTAGTGATATTGTGCTGATGAGAAATATTTTTGGCGAGAGATTGAGTATTGTGGTTTGATGCATTTTGATGCTTATGTGTAACTTGCTAGTTAATTGTGATCGATGCACTTTTTGTGTGTGATGTATCTACTTGATATTGAGGTTGACTTACTTGATTCGTATTGGTTATTGAGTTGTGATCGTTCATTAAGCCTTATGAGCGCGTATAGTAGAAATGTTATGTTGGGCTGATTTTTGTGTAGGTTGTAGTTTGAGGAGGTCCGGGATGAAAGGAGTATTCAATTTCTAGCTAAATGCTTTTTAGCAAGTTGCTTGTTGGGTACCGTAGTTTTGGTACTCACCCCTTGCTTCTACACTTGTATAGGTTCCAAGCCCAGTTTTGTGTGATAATCCTTCTTCTCCTACTTCTCAAGGCTTGTAAAAGAACTATTGAGATGTAGCTACTTGTCATCTCGGCGGACCTTCTTTTCCTTTGTATTATGATTTTTCCTATTTGAGAAATAAATACTTGAGACTATGTAATTATTTTATTTATGTAGTTTCGTATTAGAGGCTTCTACACGTGACAACTGGGTTTTGAGGTGTTAATATAAAGAATAAGTTTTTTCGCTCTTATCGTGCTCTTGCTTTATCTTTCCATTTTTATTTCGTTTCGTTGGGTTTGAAGCTGACTTGTCTTGGCGAAAATAATAAGTGTCATCACGTCCATTTTTGGATCGTGACAGAACCATAACTTAGCTTCAATTTCTTTGATACTTTCTCTTCTTTTTATTAATTAGCATTAATTATTTTACTATTAAATAATATTTCGGTTATCAAATATTCAAGTTTGTCTTCTTCTCTCTCCAGAATCAATCCTTCTGTCTTTCTAACTTCTAAGCTTAAAATCTTTCACTATCCATATTGTTATCAAGGCGTACTATCACTTAAAATATGTAATTTTAGATGTCCATTACTCGTCTACCTTTCCCAAGAAGTAAATGAGGATATCTAGATTGAGATTGAGTCTCAGTCTGAGTCGGAACTTCTATAACTAGACTATTGATTATTTCGTCTAATTGACCTTCTTCTTGCTCATTCAAATTATCCTAACATTCATATTATCTTTCCATTAGTTAATAATCTAGTGACTCATTAGAGTTATGATAAAATTGGATGATTTGGCTCATACGGATTTTATTAGCATGAGTAATTCTTTATTGACTTGTAAAAAATTACAAATAATAAAATGAAACAACATAGCTAAATTTAAGGGTTTGAAATATTATTATATGACACACTCAATATCTTCTACTATGGTTCCTTAAGGTATTATCAAATGTATCACATACACATAGTTGTATCATACTTTTTATTTCAACTCATGCCTTTTCGTACAAAGCCTACTGAAGCTTTTCAAAGGCATTGTAGTCACTCCCTATCCAAAGTTAGATTTGGCCACATAAACAGAATACTAAGATTCATTATCCGCATAAAAGCAAATAAAAAACTACTCATCTTCAGAAAAAGAAATTTTTAAAAATTGGAACATGATTTTGAAGAAAAACAAAAGGATAAAAATTGAAATTGAACAAAACAATACTTCATAAATCAAAATATAGATGAAGTTACAAAACAAGCAAAATAAGGCTGAATTTTATTTACCTTTGCTTGCAATGATCTGAGCTTAATCGAGATTTGTGTCTGATTCGTCAAAATGTAAGGGTTATTAAATTAATTTTTTTTCTATGTTTGTCTGATAGAAAGATCATTTTAAATGTGGTGGGAGAGAATCTTTTTTTTTCTGTTGAAAGTTATTTACTTTTTGTTTGATTCTTATAAAATGGGAAAATTTGTGTCAAAAATATTGAGCAAAATTCTCCTCGAAAGAAATTTTCTTCAAACATGAATAAGGGTATTAGATGGCTCGATAAAGTTAATTGTATTATAAGTGATTTATTTGGGCTATAACATCGTGTAATCTTTGTTATTTTCCTAAGAATGGATGTTTGGTATTCAATTAAAAAAAATTCAAGTTAGGTTAGTATATTTCACTAATTAGTAACTGAAAGTAGATATTGAATACTGAATTTGCAAAGGTTAATCCAGTACGATAATTTAGTAATTACTTATTGAAGGAAGAGATATTTGACAAAATATGAACATAATTTGTCCAACATATGTCAAATTAACTTTTAGAGAAATCAATATAGAGGTTAGATCTGCACTCTCAAATCATAACATTATTGATTGTCAATGCAAGCCAATCAATATATTAAAAAGTATGGGTGCGAGACAAAACGTTAACCTGATATGAGTTGAAGGGTAAATATGACGAATCTTTAGTTTTTCATATTTTATAAATTAAAATAATAAAATATTAAATATTAAATTAGGTAGAAATTTGAAGAAAGTATAAAATAAATGCGAATGTATACAAAAATTTCAAAAAAATATAAAATAAGTGTAACTGTATATAGAAGTGATTTATCTTAAAACGTTAATTAACTTCACTAAAAGAAATATTCATAATTACTCATCTATAAACAATAATCTGACTTCTTAAAAAAATTAAGTAGAAGAACCTGCATCAGAAGAATCAGATCAGAGTAAATAATGAAGGGAAAAGGGACGGATTTACCCCCGAACTTTAATAAATGGTACGTATATGCCCTCCGTTATACTTTGCGTCCATATAAGCCCCTGACGTCCAATTATAGGTACATATATACCCCTCTCACTAACGGACCCCTAATTTTTTACACGTGTCTTAATCCTATTAAACTACATGTTTGACCCCTTTTTTAACCCATAACCCAACTATCCGCCCCATAATCCAATACCCACCCAATTTCCCATAAAAGGAAACCAAATTAAAACACCCAAATATAAGCTACCCAGCATGCTTCTCAATATCTCCTTTGAAGTTACCATATATTTTTTCAGGAACATATCGCTGTAAGCTATCAACTTACAGAGTGAATTTAGATTCTGTAAGCATTCAGAGAGTCCATAGTATCTGATTTGTATGTAATTTTCAAGTTACACCAGAACTTAAAGGGTTAAAGACATCCGATTGCAAGCATAACAAGCATTTTTGCTTTTATTCCTTTCTTTAAAGCGTCTATGATTAGATGTGTACAATTCTCTACCTGAACTGTCCAACAAATGCACATGGGTACTGCTTTTTTCACATTGTTTTAACTTGGTTTTTTTCCTTTCCCTACTTAGTATAATATTTTCGGTGTGTTTGGCATGGTTCATTGTAAAAAGATTATGAAATAAGACCTCATCTGTCAGTCCTTGTTGTAATGTACAAAGAGATAATTAGGGATCTCTAGAGCTTTTTCACACATCTATTTTGGAAAAACTTCTCCTCGATAAATTACCTTGTGTTAAACAAGTCTCCCTGTGACTTATAAGAAGTAAATAAAATCCTCTTTAGTCGCTTTTTTTTTCTATGCATCGTTTAAACTTTGCCATGTATCTTACAACACAATTTATCATATGATACATGATTTATAGGATGGTCATCTTGATACATATCCCATACTCTGCCATGGTGTTGTCATGCATATCTCTTGTTTCTCTCGTATTTACAGCCACAACTTTGATCAAATGAAAATGTTAAGTTTTTATTTTGAATAGTAGAGATCGTTTTCCACTGTGATTCCAATCATAAAAAGGCTACCTTGCCAAATTGGTTGCATGCATAATATAATTTCAGGAGATTATATGTTAATACACTGTAGCTTATATTTGGGTGTTTTAATTTCGGTGTTTTAATTTGGATTCCTTTTAGAGGAAATTGAGTTATGGGGCGGATAGTTGGGTTATGGGTTTAAAAAAAGGGTCAAATGGATAGTTCAATAGGATTAAGACACGTGTAAAAAATTAGGGATCCGTTAGTGAGAGGGTATATATGTACCTATAATTGAACGGCAGGGGCTTATATGGATGCAAAGTATAACGGAGGCATATACGTACTATTTATTAAATTCGGGGATAAATCTGTCCCTTTTCCCAATAATGAATAATGATACATTTTTACTTTGTATTTGTGTGTTGATCATTTTTCCTTTTTATATGGTGAAAGACAAAGAGAAACAATAAAAATTAAGGCTAGGAACAAAAATATTTCGATTTTTATGTTTGTTAACTTTTAAAATTTCAATGACAAGTTTGAATTGTGATTTTCTTATAAATTCATATTTGGCTATTATAATTTAATTAGGAAAAGTTTTCAGCACTTACATTGTAACGATCCGAAAGTAACCCCTAGAAGAAGGGAGCACCCTTAGGTCGAAACAATTGTGTACTTGACCTTTCGGAGGTCTTGTACAAGCCTTAACTATCATTCATTACATAAGACATGAAAAGTAGTGCGGAATTAAAACTTTTCACGAATAAAATAATAAAGGAAACATATTTTATAAAAGCTAAGGAATGATCTCGTCTTCACAAGCCAACTTAAAGACACGACATAAATATATTAGGGACACGGCCCTTTACATTAAATGAAAAATACATAACAAGTCTTAAACTAGAATCTAAGAAATAGCACTATGCCCTCGAATATGTGAGGACATACTTAGTCTTGAGAGAGTCGATTCCCAAGCTTTGCCTTCTAGTCTTCAACTTGCCTCCAACCTACACTTATTAAGTATAGAAACATATGGGATTAGTACAAAATAATGTACTAAGTATGGCATATGCAAAAACATGCGAAAAGGGACATTTTAGTAAAATAAGCTTTCATGCCAAATAAATAAAACTTTCGTGATTTTAGAGTTAAAATAGTATAAGAACATCATTTATCACATAAAATAGAACTCTCATAATTTTAGAACCAAAAGATACTTTACAGTAAGCCAAACAACTTTACAGTGAAACTTTACAGTGAACATTATGAAACCTTACAGTGAGCTATTCATCCCAAGCATATTGAATTCATTTCCTTTGAGGTTTCCCTAACCAATTTATCCTAAGACTCCCTAATGTAAGACAAGAAGGGGCCGCTCATACACCCCCTTCAAGAAATACCAAAGTGATCCTTAAGACTACCAACCATAGGCTTACCTCGCACGGGAAACAAGTCCACACTCTTGGCTAGATATTTGAAGGACATTCAAACATTAAGGACTTCATGTAAGTACCCTTCTCCAATAGGACCTATAAGTCACACTAAGTGCAATGTGAGAGTAGCATCTCATACTACTACTCCCACTTAGTGCTCCTTGAGGATTCTCTTGGATTAAGCACTCTGCGTTAGTCATTCCTAACTTCATCATATAAAACTTAACTTTAACTTGATTCTTTAACATTAGACCTTAAGTCATCTAACTTCATTTTCAACACATGATAACTCATTCATACACTTCATATAGAGCACACCAAGACTCCCCTTTCGGAAGGTCTACTTAGTGCAATGGATAGATAGCGTCTCATAATACCACCTACCCTAAGTAGTACGCTCTTTTAGGAGACTTAGTTCATACACTTCACACAAAACACACCAAGACTCTCCTTTCGGAAGGTCTACTTAGTGCAATGGATAAATAGCGTCTCATACCACCACCTACCCTAAGTAGTATATTCTTTTAGGAGACTTAGTTCATTCATTATTTTGTGGGGAATTAGCCTTAACGGACATAGACCATTAGAGCTAGAAATGGAATCCCGATACTACCCTTATCGGATGAGGGTTCCCCACTTGCCTAGGTTAGGGTCATTCTCTTAGCTTTTGCATGGCTTTTCCAATAGCTACACCTATGCGGGCGCATGGTTAAGGGATAAGGAGATTGCGACTAAGTAACTCATTCTCTACTAACGAAGAGTACTCATCTCAAGAGGTACATTGGAATACAACATCTCAACTCACAAAGTCTAACCACCCCTTCTTCATATCCTCTCGGTGCTAGGCATAACTCCCCCACGGAGTCTTAAACATTCTTTACTGTAGACTAAGGGATAGCTAATTAGCACCACATCTCAACTCACGAAGGGTACTTATCCCTAGAGGTTACATTGGAATATCACATCTCAAGTCACTAAGGGTATCCAACCTCCAACTTATCTTAGAAAGCTCTTGGTAGTGAGGTTGCTACTAAACACTTCATCTCAACTCACGAAGAGTGTTCACCTCAAAACTCCCCTTTTCATACACATTCTTTAACTTCATTCATTCATTTAAAGTGTGAGTATGTGTACATGTGAGCACATCTTTCACATAAATCATCACTTTCATAACATTGGCTTCGAAACATGCTTATATCTTCATTCATCATATTACACACTTTGACATGCTTCACATAATCATAAGGTTCCTTTAGACATTGCCTCTAGCATACTTCACATAACAAGCTTCATAAAGCACATCAACAAGAACAACATCATTTTCATCTTACTTCACATAACAAACTTCATAAAGCACATCAACAAGAACAACATCATTATAATCTTACTTCACATAATATGCCTTCATGGCCTCATTCATAATACATAAGTAGATTCCCATTCATATATTTCAAGTAAACACCGCCACCAAAGGTGGACCATACCACTCAAGAGCATTTCATAATAAGAGCTTAAGCAAAGTAACCAATTTACCCTTAATCCAAGCTCTCACCACCTATAAATCAATTCCTCAATAATACTTCATAAAATAGTCCTTAGGGCAGTAGCTAAGTCACACTATAACCATAAAGAAACTCTAACTCTAACATTATCAAATCATGTTCATTAGACCCATTTCATAAGCCAAAAGTTGATAAAAAGCAATAACATTCATCATTAAAATTTTAGCATTAAAATCACCTACTAACATTAGAAATAGCATATTTGAATCCTTTGAAACATTTTCATGCAAGACTCATACTTAGAGTCTAAGACAAAAGAAGTTAGAGTTTGAAAACCTCTTTTAAAATTCCTTAGAAATGGCTCCTTGAATGGAAGAGAGTTCAAGGATGACTACCATAACTCAATGAGAAGAAAACCCATGAATTGTTTTATGAAGAAACGACCACCAACAGCCCCTCCAAGCCCATCCTTGAGTCCAAGCTTTTATTTGGTTTTGAGAGAGTCTTTCTTGAGAGAGGGTTTTGGGTTTTAGGAAATGAAGTCTAAAATTAGGTCTTAGTGTTTGAACTCTCTTAATATACCTAAATGACCCTAAAATAATCATCCATGATTCATAAAAGACTTGGGGTGAATTTACCAAACACCCCAAGCCAAGGCAGAAAAGTTACAGCTTTTTGGCAGGCCAACCAACACCCTTCGCAGATGGGTCGTTGCCCAATCGACGCCCCTTAGATGGGGTCCGTCGATTCGGGCTGAGTCTCTAACATGTGCAGGTTTGGCTAGCCTTGCAGGGCCAGTCGACGGGCCGTTGGTTGACCAACGGTCCGTCCCTTGTGGCCGTCGTTGGTCACTGCTTGGTAGCCTCCTGCCAAATGGATGGGGTCCTCTTCTAGGGCCCCTCGTGGGTCCTAGGTGGGGTCATACGCGGACGTTAAGCCCCTACACTATGTCATCTAGGTCTTAGGAACATCCCACATCAATTTTGATTAAAACGAGCACGTAAAACTCACTAAAACACATGAAGACACACAAGCACTTTCTAAGGCACACCTTCCGAACGTCATGGACGTTTGACCTCCAAACGTCATCAAACTTCACACACTGCCTAAGAACTTCATTATAACTCATTTTAACACAAAATTGACATCATGACACATCCAAGAAACTCTAGTTCACCTTAGTTCATTTTAGGGTGTTACATACACTCCAAAATAAAAACCCGTGTATACACGTAAGCATACGACCAAATTGACGGGGCTTATGTCTCACAACACTTTCGCCCCCCACAAACTATTGTGGTGGATTTTTACTACACCTCGTCTAAAGGATCACCTAGGGGTGTACAAAATCGAACCGAAAATCAAATCAAACCGAAAATCGTGTCAACCCGAAAAAAACCCGACTAGTGGTTTGGTATTAAAAAAAACCCGATTACATTTGGGTTTTTAACTAAAAAAACCAACCGACATAATAAATCTTATTTTAAAATTTATTTTATACATAAAAATATTTACTTTGATATAATTTTAAAATATTTCATATACTATTTCATGGTTTTATTTTTTAATAAATTAGTTCAAGTTTAAAACTAGAAATTCGGAATGATCCAATAAATATTATAGTTCATAGATGTTAATAAGTATAATAAAACATAAATCAAAATCAAATTAATACTAATCTTAAATGTAAAATCGATTCAATACTAAGAATGACAATAATTTTGAATATTTGTTCTTTAGTTTTACATTGGTTTAGATAATTAAAATACATAATCTAATTTTAATTTTCCTTAAATATTTAGTAATGTAACTAATACTTATTAAACTAATTTTAGCATGATTTGGTACTTTTAAATTATGATCATTTTGATTATGACTTTACAATATTTATTTTATATGATGATTCCATTATTATTTTTAAGGGAGGCATTTTTAGTCCCTCTGTTAAGACTATATTCTTATTTTAGTCCTCGTGTTATCTAACTTAGCATTATTAACCTTCAATTATATCAAGTAAGTGATTTTAGTCCTTCAACTTACAGATTCAAAAAAAAACTAACAGAGAGTTCACTGCTAAAAGGGGTAGTTCGGATATTTCCTTTTCAATTCTCTCTCTTTGAAGAACAAGCTAAGTCTTTCCTATCTCTATCTAGAAGAACAAGCCCTGAGCTACAATTTCAAAAACCAACTTGATAGGCATTAACCCTCCCTCTCACACCGACCAATGATAAATTATGCAACAAATGATTTTTTAAAAAAAAGTTTTCTGTTTTATCAAGCAATTACGTTAAAATATCCGAATTACCCCGTTTAGTAGTGAACTCTCTGTTAATTTTTTTTGGATATGTTAATTGAAGGATTCAAATCACTCACTTGCTATAATTAAAGGTTAATAGTGCTAAGTTAAATAACACAAGGACTAAAATAAGAAATTAGCCTTAACATAGGGACTAAAAGTGCCGTTTCCCCTATTTTTAATTGAATATTTTTGTGTCATCAATACTCATCTCATATTTTGTGTTATTTTTTTAAGAAACACCTTAGATAATTGTATTTTGGTTGGACTAAAGAAATATTGAAGCTCAAGTTAATTATATGTTTGTATGCAAATTTTACCGAAAAAATCTAAAAATCTGATAAAAATCGAGGTTTATTATTTGGTTTGATTTATAAATTTAAAAATTCGACACAATGGTTTGATTTGGTATTAGAAAAATCCGAACCAACCAGAGATTGAAAAACCCAAAAAAAATTGAATTTTATTAGTTTGGTTTGTTTTATAAATTTAATTTTTTTATACAAATAATTTGGTTTGATATTTAAAAAATCCGAACCAATCCGATCATGTACACCCCTAGGATCACCCCAAACATGTCTTTTAAAACACTGTTCAAGACATATACAGCACTCATTAATGTTACCCATATATGAGATAAATAAAACATATCCACAAACTTAAAAATAAATAAGGAAAAAATAAAATAAAAATTCTTAAATTATATATAAACTTGAACAACATTATTCTCCTTTAATAGTTTGATAAGTGTCCTCATTATTATTACATAAAAGACATTTCTAGTCAAACTTTAAAATTTTGAATATTTAGAGGATTAAGAATGTCCCATTGCATAATTTATTGGAGAATATTATTGGTGTTACTTAGTAGCCCCTCACCAATTTCCTCTTTTTCTACCTCACTTATTTTTTTAAAATAAAAATAAAAAATAAAAGAAGAAGAGGGTTGCCCTTTATTAATTTGTTGGGAGTAAAACCATTTTTTTTTTTTTGATGTAATGAGACATCATATTCTTTCCTTAAACATAATTCATTTGAAATTTTGATTGTTCGGCGGAATTTTCTAAGTAATAAATTGACATTCACCTTCACCATAGCTATTTGAAATCTTTGTGCGTTTTTTTATTCACTTTACCCAATCTCAGGTGAATATTGGTCCTTTTCTCCTATTTTCTTACAAAATTTTTGATTGGATTTATTTTTGCTTGTTAATCAAAGTTTTAGTTTGTATAAATAGTTGTTCTTCACTGTAGATGCTTTTCTGGTTCTGCTGGGATTCATTTTGCATTTGATTGTTATTCCTTGCCATTATTTGTTTTCTCAAGACACGAGGGCTTTCTGGGAAAGTTTATTTGATCATTGCAGCTGAATTAGGTATGTTTTCGGCTTTTCACAATCTATTATATTCTGTTAACTAAACCATGAAATCTTGAATTTACATATTTAATATTTATGGAGTGGATGGAGCAACAACTACATTAGTCTAAAGTTATGAGAAACAAATTGATGAGCTTGCAATGAGGTTTTAGAGAACAAATGGTTTATTCAATCAATTACCTACCCTTTAATCCTTCATTAGTTGGGGTTTGCTATATAAATCCTATGTATTTCTGTTCGTTCTGGTTGATAAAGGGAGCATTTCTCTCCACGAGCCAGTCCATTAAATTAAATGTTCTAGAGGATTTATTAAAGTTCATACAGAGGAAAGTAGAATCACTACCAAAATATTAACTATATCAAGCACCAACAATTTCGTTCTACGAAATTCTTTGGCCAGTTGATCGAAGTGGATAGCTTCCATGTGTTTCTACATTTCTCATATTTTAGGAACTTAGCTTGATTTCCCTCAAATCAAGTGATGCGGTTAGAAAAGAGAAGTAGGACCTAGTTTCGGTATGATCCTTGAAAGTAGCTGAAATTAGGTAATCAATATGAATTTCCTTAAATGGACCCTTCTTTCTTAATTTCTCTTCTTAGGAGTAGGAAATGTCATTAAGAGCTAAAGATAGATGACAAAGAATATTGTATTTTGAAAGCAACAGGATTGTTACCTATAATAGTTGTAGGACGGACTCATAGATGTTGGAACATATATGATGGCAAGGCCTAAGCATTAAACTATGTGTAATGTGAATCCCCCCTTTTTACCGTACAATGTATTCTCACCCCGTCAACCTACCTCAATCCTCCTCCTTTATCGGGGACTTGGGCCAACTGTTCAATGCTCATGTAGGTGAAGTTAATTCTCTTGTTGAGGCTTTGGATCTTGCATTTAATTCTAGATTATTTTCATCAGAGGTTAGGTTGAATCAGATTCTAATTCAAATAAAGCACTTCGTCCGCATAATCTTTCTTAAAGCTGGCGTGAAGTTGCTACCCACTGTTATGTATATTCTAGTTAGCTTGGTGTTAGACTATCATTTGCTTAAAACACTTCTGGACTGAGAACATGTGTCCCAAATAGGAGTTAGGCCAAAAATGTCTGTAATCGAAAGATAAATTTATTATAATGGTTAAAGTGGAAATGAGAACAGGAAAAATATAACAGTACATAGTTGTTACTAGAATTGTCTGGATTTGAACGTTGTTCGGATGCTTCCAAAACCAGTTGTCAATATTGGTAATATGTGTCTAATAAGCGGTGGCCTTTGAGACGTGTACGCATATTACTCTGCATGAATAGAGTGCATCAGTAGCTACTTGAATATAAATATGGGTCATTGCCTGCAAATTATCTATCTTCCAAGATATAGTGAGTGAGGAAACAACTTAGTGGTCATTTATAGGGGAGTCTGAGGTTTTCGGGAGATCAAAGATTTCAAGTTGTTTGGTAAGCAACTCTTTTGCTGAGCTATCCACTTCCATGTAAGGTGAATTGGTTGAACTGTGATTTGCAGTTTTCTCATTTGAGCTTAATGTGTGGTAACTCAGGTATGGCTGTGGTACATTTATGCCATGTTGGTAAAGGAAAATGAGCCTTCAAAAGATTTTCTCAATATAAAATTTCCAGTTCCTTGCTTTTATAAGAATCAAACCTCTTTTGTTAGTGTTAATGATATCAAACATTTCATGGCAACCGAAAGTAGTTTCTCCCCCAATTGTACATAATCATTGATCCTTTGTCTGGTATGCATGATCGTGTTAGATCAGGATGGAATTTGTGATTTGGAAAAACAGTACCTGGTTGCTTTTATTCATGCTTGTTTTTGCATTAAAAAAAACCACATCTGTGCTCTGAGGCTTCCTTTTTGCAGCAAACAAAGCTATTACATTTGGTTAAATTCATTTTATACAGTTTAAAACTAATGATAAAATTCTTTCATGCACTTATCTAGATTGATGACTATAGTATAAAGTGTAGTTTCTTTCTCAAAGATGTCTTCTCTTGTTGTCTATAACCTGTTTCCTTGCTTCGGGTATTGTATTATTTTCTATTGATGCTGTTATTTTCTCAATTATTCTTACTACGGCTTCTTCAGTATTGTCTTCCCTTTTAATACCTGCTTTGAAACTAAATTGTGTGGATTCTTCACTTTCGATGCCGCAACCAAGTCGGATTCTCCAAAAATACACTTTTTTGGAGAATCCGGCACACGCGCTGACATTTTTGAACAGTCCGAGCAACATAGCTTTGAAATGTTTTACTTGAGACGAGGGTCAATTGGAAGCAACCTCTCTACCTTCACAAAGTAGGGGTAAGGTCAGGATACACACCACCCTCCCCAGACCCAACTTGTGGGATAACAGTAGGTCTGCTGTTTTTGTTGGTGTCTTCTTCTAGTCATTCTTTTTGTTGCTACTCCTTGTGTCCCTATTTTTCCTTCTTCCTTTTCCTTTACTTCAATTGTTTGTTTTGGCTTTTCCCAGATGTAGTCCACTTTCAAATTGATACTGTTCATAATTATAATCTTTGAACCTCTGAATTTAAGCCGAGGATCTATCGGAAACAACCTTTCTACCCCGCAAAGGTAGGGTAAGGTCTGCATACATCTTACCCTCCCCAGACCCCACTTGTGGGACTACACTGGGTATGTTGTTGTTGAACCTCTGAATCAGAACGAGCACCAAAAAGTAACTGTCAAGTTGCCCCAAGGGTTTAGTCGAAGTGGCAAAGGTTGAGGGACTTGTGACTAAGGTCATGGTTTTGAGTCCTGCGTCATGCCAATTAAACTCAGTATTTAAGTTGGAAAGGGTAGAGGGTGCCCCTTTATTCCCGAGTTTCGAAGGCTATAAGGGTTGGCCCGAACAGATTTATTTGTCATCCAAAGAAAGAGGTATCTACCAAGTGAAGAATGCTAATTAAAATAGAGGAAATTATTTGTCCTAATTTTCTGGATGGGATTGGTAGTGCCTACAGAATGTCTTTTGTTCTTTTTTTCCCAACTATCTACCATATACAAGTAAGATTGATCTTCCACCAGTACTCCTCACTATTTCTTCTCCCACATTTCTCCGTCTGCTCAGAAGTTTCACTAAGGAACTGAACATAGCTCAATTTATCCATAATATACAAAAGAACATGTGCCACAAATTTATAGTTGTCTTACAATGTAGAAAATGGTGCTCATTAGTTACACTTTCCTGACCACATAGTAGGCGCATTGAAATTTTTTTGAAGTCCTCTTGTCGGTAACTTTTCTTGAGTGGCATACTTTCCTGACAACCAACCACTCAAATAAAGAAACCTTTACTAAAATTTTGACTCTCCAAATGAGCTTTCAGGACCAGAGCACATTTAGATGAGTTCTGTGATTCAAATTTCAGTACCGACTTCATTATGGATTTCCATCTGCTATTCGACCTTCATTTAAACTTTTCTGGAAATTCAGTAGTGCCACCAAAAGGGGCCAGTTGCTGAAGCAGAAAGGTAAAACCCTCAATTTTCCAATCATTTAAAGCTCCTTTGAAGATCAAATCTCAACCATGTTGATTCCAAATATGGTTTATCTACCATATTTTTGAAGGACAATTGAGTATATATTAGGAAAGGTGGACTTTAAGCTATTCTAATCGAGTGGTCCTCTCCAAAATTTAGTGTTTCTTCGGCCCGGACACCACGCTCATCAAAAAACAAACCCACTTTGATCTCCACACTTCTCAGAATTCATGCTACTGATTCCTAATGGTTTTTCCAGACACTACTAGCATGGGAGCTTCATTTGTAATCGACTTATTATTCATTCCATATTACTGTGTGACGAAGTGTCTTCATAATGTCATCTCTGTTTTAAACCTCCCTAGCCACTTTTGTAAAAGACTTCTATTGTGTGATCTCAGAAGCTTTATGCCCCTACAACCTTGCTTCTTGCTAAGAGTTAGGACTTCCCATTTCACCAGACTGACCGATGCTTCTGTTCTCCGTGTTACTCCTTAGTTTGTCTAACTTCTTTTCTATCCTCCCCCCCCCCCCCCCCCCCCCCCCCCGGAATTGGGAAGACAACCATCATACAATTGGGAAGAGCATCCAATACTGAGTCAATTAGTATCAATCTTCTCCCTAAGGATAAATATTGAGCTTCTCAGCTTGCCAACTTCTTGTCACATCTCTCAGTAACCTCATTCCAGCTGTCCACTGATTTTCTCTTAGGCCCCAAAGGTATCCCCAAGTACTTTGTTGGAAGAGTCCCCACCTGACAACCTAAATTCTTTGCAAAACTCTGTAGATTTATTACTTGGTTTACTTGATATAAAGAGTTTTTGTTCCAGTTAACCCTTAAGCCAGAAAGAGCTTAAAAAATGGACAAGATTTCCCTAAGGTGTCTGATCTGATCCACTTCAGCTTCACAAAACACAAGAGAGTCGTCTGCAGATAACAAATGAGAAGTTTCACCAGCAACACCAACTTCTTTTAGGACTCCAAAGCATCTAATCCAGCCATTAGACCTAGCTGTCCTAATCATTTGATTTAGGCACTTCATTGCTCGAAGAAATTGAAAAGGTGACATTGGGTCACCCTGTCTAAGCCTCCTTTGAGATTGGAAGAAACATACAGGATTGTCATTCATCAAAACAGAGAATTCAACACTGGAATTGCAAAACAATATCCATTTGATCCCATTTATCACCAAATCCCATATCATCGAGTATTTTCAAAAGACAGCCCCAATTAACATGGTCGTAGACTTTTTCAATATCCAACTCGCATAGAACCCCTGGCCTATCAGATTTAGTTCTAGATCCCCCAACTCATTGCCAGCACAACATTTCATAATCTGTCTTCCCCTCAGAAAGGCCATTTGATGTGCATCAACTAATATCCCCTTACTGTGTTCAATCTCTCCGTAATGATTTTAGATTCTAATCTTGTGAACTCGACCTATTAAGCTTATTGGTCTGAAATCTTTTAACTCTTCTGCATAATTTTTCCTTGGAATCAGAGCAATAAAAGTAGCATCGAAATGTTCCTTAAAGAACTTATTTTGGTGAAATTTGTGAATTGTTTGCATCAAGTTTTCTCTGAGTGTTTCGCAACATTCTCTGAAAACCCCCATCGTGAATCCATCTGGACTAGGTGCCTTGTCCTCTTATTGAGTATAGTAAAGAAAATATTATATATTTATTTGCTAAGATACAGCTAGAACCCATACATCGCAACATGTCAAATCAAATTTACTTGCAGTTTGCAGCTTTGACCATGACAGCATATGCATTTTACATGAAATTTAGGAGATTTCCGGTATGTTCTTCAAGTGTATTGAAGATTTGACCCTCAGTATGTTAGCAAAGTTGATATATTAGAGTGAACACAACCTTGGGTCAGGATGGATTTTTCGATTAAGAGATAAGAAGCTTTGGCTTAATACCTAAATAACGAGGTGCACTGTAATGCTTACTTTTGATGACTTATTATGAAAAATTGATGATGGTAGCTTTCTCCGCCTATTCTGCTGTTTTGTTTTGTTTGGATTTTGGGTGGGGGATAAACTGGTGGGAAATTTTCTATTTTCTTAATGAGGTAATTTTATATGTAACGCCAAAATCAAGTGATTGCTGGTGTTTTTGAACAATTGCAACCAAAAAATTAGTCCTCACTGACTTTGTAAATAGCTCATGAAATAGAGCACTGCCTCTACATTTATGTAGAATTGTGAAAATATGAATAGTAATAGATCTCCCCGATTTCTTTGTGATCTAAAGAGTGTGCTCAATGCTGGTCATGAAACAGTTACCTACTCGTCTCTTCAATAGAAGTGGTTCCTTTTTAGGATTAGAGAATGGTACTTTTGGAGAAAGGAGCTCAAGATTAACTTTCTTCATTGTAGTTACCCTATATCTGAAAGAAAGACCATTTAAAAGGGAAAAATGCCTATTCAGTGCAATGATGTTGGAAATTGGAGGTCGACTACACCTACCCTACCCTTTTGTTTCTTTTGATAGCTACGGTGTCCGAGTTTTCTTGTGCACACCTCAACTATTCTATTAGGTACCTGCAACCTCTCGCCAACACAGGTACCGGAACAATCTAGCTACACACAATCTACTTCGACTGGGTGGAAGTGCCTTCTAAAAAATGATATGGAAGATATAGTCCACCTCCCTAGGGACCCAAGGAGAATCTCTTTTTAGGTTGTTACTGATTCTTACTGAGATTTCAGGTTCTCATATCTCATACTTGTTTCCCGATAATATTCTGTAGCTTTAATTAAATACTAATACCAACCACCAGAAAAACCTCAACCAAACGAGACTATGCATAATTAATGCTCCGATAGAAGTTCCTACCGTTCCTTTTGTAGGCCTATTTTCCTTTCATATTGTAGATTACTCATTCAACGATCACTATTTGTTCCAATGTTGACATGGTTGCCCACCTTTTTGTTTAGCGGTGAGGAGGAATGAATTCGGTTATGGTTTTTATGAAGAGTTGTTAGCGGACCTGCTAAAGTATGGGTAGTGATGGTACTTAGCTCACTGCTAAGTGTGTAGGGTTGGGAACTCAGTCACGCGTGGATTAGTCCCCTTAACAGAGCGTCAAACCTGAGTTTGGTTTTCCAGGATCTACTTGGTTAATTCTAGCAACAGATGTCACCATGTTATGGAAAAAGATGGTGCTCTCGCCGATCTCAATGATGAGGTCAGATTGGTGTTAATCGTCTATATAATTTCTGGATTGTACAGACTTGTTGTGAGGTTTATACTTTATTTAGTATAAGTTGGTGTACAAAAATATAGTGGAATAGGCTTGATAAAACATCTTAGTCCAGCTCAAGCTATTAGCATTAACTAATTTTTAAAGCGTAACGGGGAATATAATTTTGCTCCAATTTATCTGATCCAATAAATATCTACACATTTTAACTTAGTCTATTAATGTCATTCAATAGAAATTCTCATTTTCCATTATCTTTTTGCTGTTAAAATTCATTTCTTCTACTATTTTAATTTCACCACATTGAAACGTACCTGAATTTGTTATTTTATACTTGTTCCTGGATTTGGCTTTGAAATTATACTTTTCTAAAAAAAAATCAATTTATTAGTTTTTAATCTTAATTAATTTAGTTCTTAACTTGATCTTATTCGATTAGAGAGAATAATTCAGTGTCGGGGAGCTTGAGCCATCATTCATCAGTAGTCTCATAAATACCCAGAGAAACAAGGAGGCATCCAAGGTCTGGCTAGGTGAAGTAGTGAAGTTGTTATTTGGATATTGTGACAAAATTCAGTTCAATTTGTTGCCCAGGACTACTTGTGTAAGCGTGTTTCTGGGTATTTCTCTTTCTATTTTGCTTAGTTATTCTTTGAGGATGAGAAGTGGTGAGTAATGTGTTGTTAATGGCTCTCAAAAAAAAGTAAGAGATTAGTGCTGACAAATGATTGGAGGGGGGGTATGTTACTGAAGCTACAGATTGTTTGTTTTTAATTTTTATCTAAATCCTGTTTCCCGAACTGAAGCAAAGAGCTCAGATATAGCACCTACGGCAAGGGGGAGACTGGTTTCTTGTTCTTGGTGATGAGAGAAGAATATAGAATCATTAGTTAATAAGTATACTCTTTTTCCTTTTCTTCTAGATTTCTGTGGTACTGGGGAAGAGAGAGGATCTTATATGAGGGCATCATATTTGAAGGTGATGCTTACAGTCTTTGCATGAATTCCTTTCCTCTTTTATTCTTCTAGAAATATCAGAAACTGAAGAACCTGCACTTCCCATTTTCTCAAGAAAATAAAGCTTAAAGATTTTTGCATTGGTTGAAGTGCTTGACAGGCAGTAGTTTATCTAAGGCTGTGCGCAAGGAGTTGTCTCATTAGTGGAAATAATGATGTATTTTTGTTTGGTGTTTTCCCTTTTTAAATCAGAGAATTGGTAGCTGGTTTCCAAGGAGGTGGAGAGAGTTTTGCTTGCTCTTAGAGCCTTTGGGTTTTAGATCCTTGATAGAAGAACCTTGGGTTGAGAACAATATGTCTGGAAGGGGTGGGGGTTCTTAGTTTGTCACTAAGTAAATACCCTTAATTGTTAGAGTTAATGGTCAAAAACACACCAAAACCATCACATTTTTGTGAGTTTCATACCTCAACTGTCCATTGTTCCATTCACCTACCTAAATTGTCTCTCTTTTTGTAGAAGAACACCCCGAGTTGGCCTACACACGCCTATTGTCTGGTGGGAAAAATATTTGATCAACTCAGCATCGAGCTGTATTTTAATGCAAAGGGAGTGATAGTTTAGATAGGTAAAGGGAACAATGGATATTTGAGGTATGGAACTCGCTAAAAAGTGATAGTTTAGGCGTGTTTTTGACCATTAACTCTAATTATTAACCAACCCCTATCTTTTGAAGATTTCTGTATGATCACAAAGTTAGAAGCTAGTAATTGCTGGTGATCAAAGTTTTTGTAACTTTTGGTGTGCCTGGAATAGTGGAATGTAGGTTAGGCCGGAGGATATGACAATTCAAAGAAAGAGCTTGACATGAGAGACTAAGAGTGTAGATGAAAGGAACTTACAGGCAAATTTAGAGGGGGTTTAAGTATTTGCTTTTTTTCCTTCTTTCATTGAAAATCCTTTCTTTTATTGTTCTGTGCTTTTGTCGAACCCGCACACACACATACTCTCTCTCTTTCTTGGGTGCCGGCACGCCATCTTGGCACATACTTTAGGGACTAGGGCCAACTTGTTTGCAATGAAAGCTATTCTTTCTTTGGTGTGAATGTGATTCAAATGTCATCATTTAGAGCAATTGCATTTGAGCCATGCACAGGTTTGCTACTCTCATTTCCCCATCACATGAGTGTAGTACTCATTGTGTACTAAAATTTTCATTCAGTCATGATTGCATTTGAATCAATATAAAGCTTAGAAAATCGTGACTCTTGGTTCTTGGCGAATTCCACGCACTATATTACATACAATTATTTATATCACCAAAAAGCAAGTCCCTGTAATGTCTTACAGTCGAAAGACAATGTCATTGAAGGGCTTGGACTGCTCACCTGCGCAAAGGCATTAAATTATTTCTTAGTAAAAGAGGTGGTGATATGAAATGAATGAAGTTATATTCTCCAAATTAGTTGATAGCTGTCTTGATGATGCTTTTCTTCGGGCTTGGCATGTTCTGGAGAATAGTTCTTTGCAAATCTTGCTGTAAGGTGAGGGGGATACCTTATTCAGTTCTAGGTGTTGTAGGACTCGATTTGGGTATAGAAAGTGCTAACCACTACTCTAACCAGAACTTCGTCCTCTCAGATTGCAATTATCACTGAATAGACGATTGTCTTCCATCTCATGTATGTATGTCTGACATAATTTTCCTACTATATTTCATTTAAATTTTGTTTTTCTCGTCAGTTCTTCTTAAGATATCTGTATTGTTAATATCATGATGTTTGATCTAATTTGCAGGCATCATATATCATTTGATGAGTTTATCTTATGAGCAATATGGATTCTTTTTTAGCATTTCTATGTATACCTGCTTTAATGATTGGAGAGACGACATACAAATAGCTTGTGATGATATAGTGTTTTGATTCAGAAAGACCCTTATGAGTCATGGCCATGTTCTAAGAGATTTTTCATGCAATGCCTAATCCCGAAATTGGTTCTATTTCTTGTTTACAATAGGATATGTTTTATTTTCAGGTTAACTTGGGAAAGTTTTATGTGCTGAAAATTTTCATCTTATTAGCTAGACTCTGCTTTTTTGTTTTTGAAGCAACATGAACCATCCTCATCCATATGGTGAAGATCATGTAAGTCATAAATTCTTGTGGTAACTGATAGGTGATAGCTCTGGCATGTTTTTGACTTGCCTAAATCTAATTTATGCACACAGGATGAACCCACTGTCATGGGCTTTGAAGTTCCAAGATCACCCGATGCAAGTTACAACAATGTGTATCCTGGGCATTTAGATGAAGGAAGAGAACCACCGATGGTACCGCCACATTTGCATCACACCTTGCTAAACCACCCAGCTACAGGAGATGAATCAACCTCCCTCCCATTGCCACAGAACGCGGTGCTAAACCATCTGTATATTGAGAACGGAGAAGTCCCGAGGTCAGTTGTAGCACTTGGTGTAACACACCGTTTTCGCTCAAAATATGTTACGGTCGTGCTTTACAAACCCGTCCAAAGAAGATGAGGTAGCATACCGGACATGCCTGAACGTACACACCGTCTTTGGCTTTTGGTCTGATGATAGTAGAGGTAAATACACAGCAAGTTCTGCAGTGGAGAATGTTTATTTCTTCCCAGCTACTAGTAGTAGGAAAATATGATAGCAGGTACCCTTGGACTTGAATAATTGAAGTTAGATGTTCACTAGTTTTAAAAAGTTTACATGTATTATGGCAAAAATTTAGTGATGTCCCTGTTAGTTTGCCTTGACAATTATGTTTTTGAGTAGCTCGTCAATTGTGACGTGTGTGAAAATCTGTTAAGCACCTTGTTGCATTTAAGAATTTGCCAAGTTCACTGCATCTAAAATGATTAAACATGTCATGTGAAAAGTTGAAATTGAAGTGTTATCGAAAAAGAAAATGAGTCAATTCTTAGTTAAACACAATAAAAAGCAATAGCTCATTTTCTTTAAAACGAAAGGAGCAACATTTTGTACATCTCATGTCCGAGCATAATTTTAGTGGCTACACTCGTAGATTAGGCTGACAAAAGTAAAGGATGCCCTAAAAAGTAGGAGGATTACAAAATATTATGATTGTTATAAACATATTTGCATTATAATGAACCTACAGTCTATTATGTGAAATTCTTTGAAGAAAAGTGAACCTACTAGGAGATCAAGTCAGTTTTTACTTATAAATAAATGAGTTTTCCTTCCTTGTAATTGACCTGTGAATATACCTCAATCCAGAGAAATAAGAAGTCTTCTCTATCTTCCCTACTTTATTCTTCTTATTATTTTATGTGGTTCCATAATAATGATTTAGATATTAATTTTTTAAGGGTGTACAAAGAAAATTTAAAAATTCTTATTATTTTGTGTACTTCGATAACAATGATTTAGATATTAATTTCTTAAGGATGTACAAAGAAAATTTACAAACTGCACCAAACTGATAACTCTAATCACATTGAAAAAAAGATTTAACGATTTAGTTTGGGGTTAGGATTTTTTTTTTAATCATACTTGATTTAATTTGATTTTAACTAAAAAAAAAAGAATTTCAACTTACATGTATATAATTTTTATGGATATTTTATAGATAAAATATTTATTGTAATATACTTTATATATGTTGCTTAAATTATTTCGAGTGTGGCTTTAGAATTTTAAATGGTCCACTCAAGCTTAGCAGTATGAGTAGATAAAAAAGGAAACAGAAGGGAGATGTAATCTGGATCGTAGAATAAGGTAAAATGGACGGTTGTGTTCAAATTTGAGAATGGGTCGGGTTGTTGGGTCACAGGATGGGTCATCCGGATTGAACGAATTGGGAAATGATTTGCAATTTTAAAATTGAATTAATATTGGCTAGAATTGACATAGAAATTGGGTAAAATTTAAATAAATTAACACGATATTGATTAGGCTGCCATTTAATTAATCGAGTAAATTTTAAGAATAACAAACATAAAAGTAGGCTGCCACTTAATGAATCGAATAAATTATAGGAATAGCAAACATGAAAGTCATATTAGTTATCTATAGCTATACTATTGTTATAGTTGTATTAGTTCTCTATAGCTACACTATTGTTATTTGCACTCCATATCAAATATAATTTGTTATGGAACATCTCATTTGCATAAATCGATGACATCTGATTCGCAGACATTTGATTGGTATAAAATTGCACCAATTTGTATAAATTTGGTGTTGGTGTCAATGAAAACTGTATTTGTATATGTATATGTTCTTTGTGTTAGGCTAGAGTGGCGAGCGAGATTAGAAGAGACGGTATAGGGGCGAGAGAGAGGGGCAGTGAGTAGAAAGAGGTGCATTGTATATGTATATATCGGTTAGATAATTCTTTATATATAACTACTTTGTATATGTATCAATGATTGTTTTTGTATATCGACATAAAATTTAAATTATATACAATTGAATCGAGCTAAACCATTTGTATTTGTAAATCAAATCTCTCTCCCTTTATACAAACACAAATTGTACATTGTATTTGTATAATTTGTGTTTGTATAAAGTGTGTGAGAGAGAGAAAGGTAAAAGAGAACTCGGCAATGGGAGATTTGTATTAGTATAATTATAAGTGTATAGGATGAAGAGAAATGTATTTGTATATATAGTCTCTCTCGCTTTATACAAACACAAACACAATTTATATATTTGTGTTTGTGTAAAAGTGAGAGAGGCGAGGGAGAGAATTGAGAGCAGTGAGGGAAATTCATGGAAGAGAGGCGAAAATAACAATATGTTTACTACGAATTAGAATTAAATAAAACTATAATTATAACATTTATTTTAAATTAATATTTTGATATAATGCACAAACTTCCCTAGTTTTTAATATGTACGTGGGTACGGATTGATTATTGGCCCAGACAAAATTTTAGGAACAGTATATTAGTATTTGCAGACGAATATTCGTAATATAAATTGATGATTTAGTATTTGAGAGTTTTTAAAAACTAATTAATTAAATATTAATATAAAATATATTAAATTTTAATAACTTCTTTTATATATTCTTGTATCTAGAAACTTCAACTCTTGTTTTTTTAGTGTTGTTATTATTGTCATTCAGCATTTAACTATTTTTTAATATTAGTATCGATCTGATTTTGATTTAAGCTTTATTAAAGTCGCTAAAATCTATTAACTATAACATTTATTGAATCATTCAAAAATCTAAGTCAAACTTGAAATAATATGTTAAAAGATAAAAATCATTAAAAGTATAAGAAATATTTGTAAATTATATCAAAGTAAATATTTTTATATATAATAATTTTTTTTACAATTATATATTTAATGTTGGACTAATTTGATCACGATTTGTTTTTTTTTTAAATTTAAAATCAAATCAACTTGGGTATGGTTGAATGTTTTTTCTATATCAACTAAGCTAAACCAATGACTAGTTATTTTTTTTACTTGATTTACAATTGATGTATTGGTCATTTATTCCATAAATAAATATAAATAACCTCCCACGTATCCCGCAATTAATATCTTGCTATTCCATTCTTGAGTTCTTTATGATATATTTTTCGTCCAAGCATTGACTTATTATTAAAATACAAATTAAAAAAAAAAAAAAAGGAGCCCTTGCTATTTTTAAAAATATAAATAAATAAATAAGGGAATCAGTAGCTGGCCCATTATTCACGTCTTCCCTTCCCATTTTCTTTTTAACGGTTAAAGTGTGTTTAGCATAAAGAAATATTTCTTGGAAAATGTTTTTTTAATTTTTTTTTTTATGTTTGGTTAATAATATTTTTAAATTAATTATTATTCTCAAAATTAAGAAGAATTTTTTATCTCCAAAAAGTAAGAAAAGCATTTTTCACTATTTTTTTTCAACCTCACAGTTCAACTTTTTATTCTAACTCAAGTCTCCAATACTGATTTTCAATATTAATTCGAGATTCAACTATTGATCCTCGATTCGAGATCCAACTCTTGATCTTAATTTGAGACCCAACTCTAGGGTCTCGACTTGAATCGGGTCTGATTCCTGAAAGTCAGGAGGGGGTGGATAGTATGGGGCAGTCGATTCACCGGCACATAGTATAATAGTATAAGGTAAAGATACACATAGTAAATAGAAGACCTAGAGAGGTTTTATATTGGTTCAGTATACCAGTGTGGTGCCTACTTGCAGCCCCCTTGGGTTTTAAGAGTTTCCTTAAAAGCTTGTGAAAAACTTAGGTAGTACAAAGAATTTCAACTAAGAACCCTGTCTATTATACAAATAGAATTTTCTACATTAACACAACCTTTACTCATATAATCTACACTCAAATTTTTCTTTCTCTATTTTTTTCAAGGGAAAATGGTCAATAATGTCCTTAAACTATGTGAAAAGAACAAAAATACCCTTCGTTAATAGGTTGACTCAAAAATGCCCTTGTCGTCAATACTTCATTTCAAAAATACCCTTGCAGTCAATACTTTGGTCTAAAAATGCCCCTATAGTTACTAAAATGGGTCAAAGATGCCCTTTTCAGAATAAGTATATTATTTTGCTTTATAACCAAATTTTCTTCTTGATTAAATTATTAAAGAACTATGATCTTGTTTTTTTTTTTTAAAACCTCTTTAATAAATAAAAATATAGGAAATATCTTAATCTCATCTTATCAATTAAAATTAAACTAATTTCATTTACCTTCTCGACAGATAATATATATTATATGTATAATACGATCATATTATATCCATCATTAATTTATATTTATATAGCAATAGAAAATAATTATAATAAAATAAAAACTATTTTCATTTTTTACTTTTTTTGAATTGAAGATAAAAAAATTTATTAGAAAACAAATGTGTTAAAAAGAAAATAAATAATATATTTATTTGAAAAAAGGAACATTTTTTTACTAATAAATATGACATTTTTGGACCAAACTACAAACGGAGGGCATTTTTGTTCCTTTCGCATAATTTATGGACATTTTTTTTTACCCTTTTCCCGTTTTTCAATTGTATGCTCACGAGAATACAATGTTTTTATGAACGTCAATAGAAGACAATAGTACAAGTTCAAGTGAAGTGTGTGAACTTCTATGATTCTAAGGCTGACTTAAATATGCGAGATTCCTTTGCTTTTTTTAGGAAAACCCAAGGAAAAAATCATTCAATCAAGGATTTGTAGGGATTCCTTGATTGAAGCTGATTTGAGGAATATTATGATCATGTCCTTATTAGATATGTTCATGATGTCTTTCCTTTTCTGGTGAAGCGTCTTGCTTTCCGGATTCCTTGAATCATGCATTAATGCTTATTAGTTAACCTTTAAGATCCAACTTTGTCTGTGTCGGTATACCTTGATTGCTGGAGATTCACCAATTAATCTAGATTTTGGAGTATCTCTTGCTTTCCTTCCTTTTGATTTTTTTCGCTCAATATATTGAATCCCGAGGGATTCAATTATGTTGTTGTATAGATTTTATCTTGCTCTTCACTTGAAAGTAGGTTTATTGTTATTGACCAAAATCTATGAACATTTAGGAAGCTACCAATCCTGAATCGGGTGTCGGGTCGTAGTTTGAAAGTCAAGGTCCCGGGTCGGGTGTTAGGGTTTGATCTCAATTTGGAAGTTAAGTCTCATGTTAGGTGTCAGGGTCAAGTCCTAGTTTAGAAGTCAGGTGTCAGGTGTCGGCTCCTCGTTTGGAAGTTGGCTATCGAGTCATGTGTCGAGGTTGGATCCCAATTTGGAAGTTAGATCCCACATTGAGTTTCGGGGTACTACTAGTTAAGGAGAAGGATATTGGGTAACAGGTCAGTCACCGAGGTCAGATGTCATTGTCGGGGTTAGGATGAATTAACAAAAAAAGTAGCGTACGAGATAAAATTACTATAGAAAGATAGGATAAATAATAAAATAAGATTATTATATAATGTCACACATCAACAATTTAAATGATAAATCAATAAAAAAGTAGTGTACAAGATAAATCTACTATAGAAAGATAAGATAAATAATAAAATAAGACTACTAATAATAAGTATAGGCAAACTGAAAAAACAAGTTATGGTAACAACGCGATCACATGATCAAATTAATCATTACACAAAAAATGACTTTTCGTTGTCACCTAACAATGAATTTAAATAATACAATCTATGACAAAGTCATCTTTTGCAATCTCTCAAAGACCAGCTTGCTTAAGATAAGAACGGAGATATTGTTACTAGACTAATTACGCCATCTATGTATAATATATAAGTTAGTCCATTTTGATGATAACTTTACGATAATTACTAACCCGTTAATATGTTGTCCGAGAAAAGAAAAGAAAATGAATGAGCAAAGATTAAAAGGGATAATGACTCCAACTCTCTCTAAGTCACCAAATTAGAAATCTAAAGACAGCTAATGCATATCTCATCCACACAAGACCATAACATGGAGTGAAATTCAGATTAATGAGTCAATAAATTTTGAATATTAAATTATTATAAATAACTAAAAAAAAATACAAAGAAAAACAAGAGCTATCATCTGATGGAAGCCAAAGTTAGCACGTCTAATTAAAATATAATATGTATAAAAAATCAATTGATAATAATGCAAGTGGAGAGACACAACATGTGACCAAATTAAAGTCAAATAAGGAAATCCGTGAATTAAGCATTCCGACAGAGTGGGGATAACCAAACGCAACTATCATCCGTACTTATATTATTTCCTCCTAAACCATTTTTTTTGTCCCCACTTGATAAATGATAATCTCTATTATATGAAGTCTACTTGCAATTTTGTAACTATACACTACCTAAAAAGAAGGGAAAAAAAAGTCAAATTGCTCACCTTAAAGACTTAAAAGGTGATCGACTTTGCAGTGATGAAGTCAAAAATTTTATTAATGGTGTTCAAGAATAATGATGTCTGAATGTCAAAACGAAATAATTTTTTTTTGGTGATATTTGTGATTCAAACTCAAAACTCCTTCATTCAAATGGACACCCATCACCACTACGCACGCCAAAGACATAACTTTTGTCAAGGGTGTCCGACTTTAAATATATATCCTTTAAATATAGAAGTTGACATATGTATATATAACGTAATTTTTCGACAAAGGGTGTCCAATTGAACACCCTGGAATGGTTGTGGCTACACCACAGGGTTTTTGTGAGTATAAAAAAAAATAATTCTAAAAGAGGATTTTATTTTGAATAAAAGAGTACAAAAAAAAAAGTCAAAAATCAAAATGAGGTATCTTAGATTATGATTTTTAACTTTCAACTTATAAGTTACTTTAAAAATTACATCCAATTACCCCTAAAGTGTAGCTATCTCAAGTACCTTTGGCAATTTATAATTAACCAATGAAATTGCTCTCTTTTTTCCCCTTCAAATTATGGTGGTTAAAACCTACAATAACTTTTGTAAGAATATATTTCTAGTCCCTCAATTATATATTGATTAGGTGTTGTATTGATGCTTGTGGTATTCAACTAAGTACTTATCAAATTCAATTAATAAACAATTGTGTGGTTGCTCCCTTTACATTAAAAAAAGTATCACAAACAAATTATTCTAACTATATTACGTTGAAAATATGAATTTCAATTAAATTTAACACAAACATCTATTATCATTTGGTTTTGTGATTAATAATTAATTTAAGGGAAAATTATGCGTATATACATTTACAAGTCGATGAATGAAGGTCTACTTTTAATTAATTTATGTTAATAGCCTTAATCAAATACCACACGGATCAATATTGAAATTTGCACATATTTGAGGGTCAAATATGCAATTTCCTTGATGGAATAAATGTATAACTTTCTAAGCTTTGAAATAATGTGATTCATCATGACTAGAGAGAACAACTTAGGAGCAAAGAAACAACTTTTTTGGTAGCCCATGATGCTTACTGGTCATACATGTTAGGAATTATTTTTGAAAGATGTATGTAAAAACACACTAAGTATTTCGATTGTAATATGTTAGGAACGAAATAATTAAATATCATGCAGGAGCTAATAAAACAGACCTAAAAAGATAAACGAGAAATATATCTAAGGCATAAAGATTTAAATGGTTCGATCAATCGACCTATATCCACAAACGAGATGAACAATTCACTATAAAAATGAGAATACAAAATATAGAGAGAATAATTGAATCAATCTCAACTAATTCACTCGGAATACAAGGAAATTCACACAAGTGATAACAAATCATTTGTGTCCCACAAATTCTCTCATAACCAAAACTCTCAAGCCCTTTACAGTCATGTTATTTAAGTTAGAAAGAAGGATCCTCAATTTAATTATAGAGTCCTAAGCCTTATGAAGACTTTATGTTTTCCTTTTTTGGAAAAGGAAAACACATTTAAGATAAGAAAATCTGGACAAATAATATAAATGTCTGTCCTTTTAATCAAATGAAAAAGATAATGTGATTCCTCAAGTATCAATCATCAATCCTTAATTAAGGTGTGATGATCATGGGATAATTAATCCAACTGTCCATTGAAAATCACATCTTTAAAATAATATAACAAACTTATCAATTTGTTCACTGTTGGCCACCTTTTGAAAAATGAATCATCAGAAAAGGTAATTAAGTAAAATTAACCCAAAAAATAGTTTGTTTTTTTTTGTCAAAGATAAGTATGCATGTGTATGTGTTGAAAGGTCAAGTGTGATTAATTTATTTGGGTCATGCAATTAATAGTTGTATAGTTACTGGAACTGTCCAGATACAGAACATAATTTTAAATAAGTACCCCCACCCCACCTACATTAACCTATAAAATGGTTTGAAATAGTAAAAAAACAAGGTAATAAAGGTACAGGAAGTCAAAGCACTAGGATTTGGATCAAAGATGCAACAATTAAGTATGAGTACGAAAACATACATATACTTAAAAACCAACATAGTGTTAAACTTTGAATAAAACTGTGTGAATCTCAGTTCACCATTGATGAACCTTCTGGAAGAGAAAGCAGAGCTTTGAGAGAAATTGAATAATTGGGAAAAATGAATTAGTTCATCTGAAGTGAGTCTTTACAATATATATAGACAAAGAAGAATTAGCTTCTACCAACTACTCTAACAAAATCAGTAACTAACTCTAGACAGTGTTAACTAACTCTTAACATTAATGAATAGTGTTAACTAACTACTAATTAATTTGTCGACTAATCAATAATTAGTAAATCCTAACACCCCCCTCAAGTTGCAGCCAACTTGTGCAAAATGATAGAATGTTTTGAGCTTGGTAAAGGCTTGGTCAGAACATCAGCTAGTTGTTCCTCAGTAGGTATGTGGTGAAGTTGAATGAGACCTTTTTGCAGCTTCTCCCTAACGAAATGGCAATCAACTTCGATATGCTTTGTCCTCTCATGAAACACAGGATTTCTTGCAGTATGGACAACTACCTGGCTGTCACAAAATACAGAAATAGGTAGATTGCATGGCACAAGTAGTTCAATCATCAATCTTTCCAACCACACCAATTCTCCAACTACATTTCGGACAGCTCTGTATTCAGCTTCTGCTGAAGATAAAGAGATGGTTGTTTGCTTCTTAGATTTCCAACAGATAGGATTGTCTCCCATCAACACAATGTAACCACTGACTGACCTTCTAGAGTCAGGGCATGCAGCCCAATCTGAATCACAGTAGACAGTAGGCAGTTATAGTGCAGTTCTTGTTATTGGATAGGAAAATCCCTAGACAAGGATCACTCATGAGATATCTTAAAACATGATATGCAGCTTGAAGATGTGGTTCCCTAGGAGATCGAAGAAATTGGCTAAGATGTTGGACACTGAATGCTATATCTATCCTGGTATATGTGTCAAGAAATTCAGCTTTCCCACCAACTTTCTGTAGTGTGTGGGACCCTTCAGTAGCACCCCCTCATTGGCCTTTAGTTTAACTGTGGACTCAAGAGGATACATGACTGGTCTACATGAGGAACAATCAAACTCTTTCAACAAATCAATAAGAAACTTCCTCTGTGAAATCAAAACTCCAGTTTCCTTGTAAAGTATCTCTAATCCCATAAAATAGTGAAGCTTCCCTAGATCCTTTATCTTGAAGAAAACATCTCAGGGAATTTATCTCACCAACATCATTTCCTGTCAACACTATATCATCAACATAGACAGCTACAAATACAAGGGAAATACCAGTCTTTCTGAAAAATAAGGAATAATCACTGTCTGAGTGAGTGTACCCTCTTGAAAAAAGTAGCTCATGGGCTTGAGCAAGTTTATCATACCATTGTCTACTTGCTTGTTTTAGACCATATAAGGACTTTTTGAGCTTGCAACACATGCCTGAATCATCTACTAGCAGTCCTTGTGGTATGGTCATATAAACTTCTTCAGATAAATCTCCATGAAGGAAAGCATTGTTGACATCTAACTGATACATGTTCCAACCCTTCTTCACAATTGTGCTGATTAGGGCCCTTATTGTAGTCATTTTCACCACCGGAGAGAATGTTTCATTGTAATCAACACATGTCTGCTGAGTGTAACCTTTCACCACAAGTCTAGCCTTGTATCTTTCCACTGAACCATCAACTTTGTGTTTGATTTTGTACACCCATTTACATCCTATTGCTTTCTTTCCTGCAGGTAACTTAACAAGCTCCCAAGTATTGTTAGCATATAAAGCTTCAAATTCAGATGTCATTGCTGCTTGCCAAGCAGGTTCTACCACTGCTTCTTCATATGAAGAAGGTTCAGTGTCTTATGAAATGACGTTAATCAGATATTGACTGTCTGGATTGAAACTAGTGAGGGATGTGTGGTGAGTGAAATGAGAGGGTGGTAATGGTGATGATGTGGAAGCTTCAGATGTAGGTAGTGAGTAATGGTATTCCTTAAGGTAGGCAGGGATGGTATGTGATTTGTAGATCTTCTAAGATTGTGGTGTTGATCTTGATGTGTAGTGCTATTTGGTAAGTCTGTTTCATTGTGAGGAAGTGGACTTGGTGATGGTATGGAAGGATCACAAACAAGCTGTGAGGCAACATTGTGAGGCTGTGAGGCATCATTGTGAAGAAGTGAATTTGATGATGGCATGGTAGTGTCAGTGACATTATTTATGGTATCATAATCCAACACATTAACTTTGTTAAAAGAACTATTATCAAAATTCAGCATGTTTGAATTTGTGGTTAATTGTCTTAATATTGTGGCAAAATTAGAATTTGGCTCAAAATTAGCACAAGGAAAAACATTTTCACAAAATGACACATCCCTGGAAATATGTATTCTTTTGGTGCTTAAGTCTAGAACCTTGTAGCCCTTTGTGTTAAAAGGATATCCCACAAAGATGTGTTGTGGATCTTGGGTCAAACTTGCCTTTATGGGCTGTAATTGTAGGGAAACAAAGGGCTCCAAAAGATCTAAGGTGAGAATACAAGGGTTGTTTATTGTATAATGTCTCAAAAGGGGTCTTGTTATGGATTGTTGAGTTGGGAAGTCTGTTAATAAGGTAAGTTGCTGTGAGGATACACTCTCCCCAATATTTGTTAGGCAGTTTAGACTGATACAACAATGCCCTAGCAACTTCTATAAGATTTTTATGTTTTCTTTCCACCACACCATTTTGTTGTGGTGTGTATGGACAAGTTTTCTGGTGTATTATGCCTTTATTTTGAAGATAAACAGTTGTTTCAGTATTGAGGAATTCTGATCCATTGTCAGTTATGATAGTCTTAACAGTGGTTTGGAATTGGTTCTCCACAAGAGAGACAAAAGTCTTTATAGTTTGGAGTGTATTGCTTTTGCAGGTGAGAAGTTGAGTCCATGTTGACCTGCTGAAATCATCTACAATGGTCAGAAAATTTTTATAACCATTATGAGTGGCTTCATGGTAAGGTCCCCATAACGTCTAGGTGAAGGAGGTCAAAAGGTTTATTACTAGATGAAGTGGTCTTTGTTGGGAAAGGAGATCTTGTTTGTCTGGCCATGGGACAGATAGAACATACAAAAGGTTGTTTGTGTGAAAAAGGTATGGGAATAGAGGAGATTCCTTTCATTTTTATAAAGGGTACATAGCCTAGCTTGTTATGCCATAGAAGATCAACCTTATTACCATGAGATATGTATGATGTGGGAGGATAGACAGAAGTAGAATTAGAATGAGAATTGAAAATAAGAATTGCAGTTTTATTTCTTTTACTACAAGATGAGACAGAAGTGTCATACAAAGAGTTACATGATGTTGAATTAAAACTTGAATCATTACATAAGGAATTACATGTTGCAGTACTTAAACTCTTTGAAATAACAGAAAGTGAAGAATTATGTGATCCATTTGCTTGAACAACAAGACTAGAACAAGAAATGTGACATTTTGAGCATAAGAAATAGAGTCCACTTTGTGCTCTCCCAATCACCACAGGGCTCTTCATTGAAGGGCCCTGCAACAAACAAGAAGATGGATTGAAACTAATGACATCTTTGAAATGAGAGACTAAACAATGTACAGAAATCAAGTTGAACTTAAAACTTGGAATAAACAGAACTTTATACAAAGTTAAAGAAGGATTAAAACAAACATTACCTATTTCTGTCACCTTTACTCTATAACCATTTGGTAGATTTACTAGGAAAGGGTAAGACAATGGTCTGATATTGATTTACAAGTTCTTATTGAAAGTCATGTGATTTGATGCACCTGCGTCTATTATCCAGGAGTCATCAGAGGGATTAAAACATTTGCATGACAATGTACCAACATAAGTAATTGAAGATGAACAGGTTAGAGTACCTACAAAATTCGCAGGTCCACCAAAAGTGTTGTTTGCATTATCTCTAGATGTGTTTGCATTTTTGTTTCCTCCTTGGACCTGAATGTTTTCCAATAGACTCACCAGCTGCTCAAGGTGTTGCTTAGTTAAAACTGGAGATTTCTTCTCATGATATTCACTTCCTTCATAACCTTTTCGTTTGTGTGCAGCAACTTGTTCCTACAACATTCTTACCTTTGGTGAACTTAAAATCTTCAGGGAAACCATGGAGTCTGAAGCACTTATCTCTTATATGCCCAGATTTTTTACAGTAATCATAAAACATATGAGACTTATTTGGAGGTCTACTCCCTCCACTGCTATTCCCCCAATTTCCTCCATTGCTGCTACCACTGTTACTTCCCCAATTGTTTTAGATGGAGCATAATTTGTCTTAAAATTTGTACTGGTATTGGCAGCATTCGCATGTAAAGAGGTGGATTCTAGGTTGAACTTACCATGAGGCTTAACTTCCCTCTGCTTTTCCTCTTGTACTAAAATAGAGAAAGCTTGGGCCATGGTAGGTAAGGGATTCATCATTAAGATGCTGCCTCGAATGACTGTGTATACTTCATTCAATCCTATGAGGAAGTGAATAAGCTGCCCATTTGGCTCAGCTTTGTACATTTTTGTTTCCCCCCCACAAGTACATAAACATGTACATTGACAACTAGTGTCTAATGTATTAAGTTCCTCCCATAGCCTTCTCATTTTTGTATAGTAACCAGTAACATCAAGGTTTTCTTGAGTTAATCAGCTCTCGCATTGCAATTGATATAATTTTGCTCCATTTGCTTGATCGTACCTATCAGTTAACTCATCCCACAACTCCTTTGCATTGTTAACATATTGCAAGCTATCAGCGAGATCCTTTGAGAGTGAACTGAGAAGCCACGAAGTGACCATATCATCACATCGTTCCCATTGAGCAAAAATTAACTGAATTTGGATTTGGCTTCACAATTTTTCCTTTGATAAATCATGTCTTATTCTTCACTGATAATGCTCTGAGAACTCCTCATCTCCAGGAGCGATAACCTGATCCATCAAAAAAAACTGGAACAATTGAAGATCCAACATTCTCAGATGGATGCATATAGAATACATTAACAGACAAGACTGGTAGATCCTGAATTTGAATTGGTGGAGCATTTTCCTGATCGAGATCGAGATCTAGAGCCATTGCTACTAGAGATCAACAATAACAGAAACAAACAGAAAACAAAGACGAAGACTGTGAATGCGGAAAGAAGAACCTTTACGGCTCTGATACCATGTTAAACTTGAATAAAACTATGTGAATCTCAGTTCATCATTGATGAACCTTCTTGAAGAGAAAGTAGAGCTTTGAGAGAAATTGAATAATTGTGAAAAATGAATTAGTTCATCTAAAATGAGTCTTCGATATGTATAGACAAAGAAGAATTAACTTCAACCAACTATTCTAACAAAATCAGTAACTAACTCTAAACAGTGTTAACTAACTCTTAACAGTAATGAACAGTGTTAACTAACTACTAATTAATTTGTCGACTAATCAATAATTAGTAAATTCTAACACATAGGATAAAACTAAAATCAAATCAATTTATCCTGTTTTTAAATTTCTAAAATCATATCAAAGATAACCGAAGAAATAGTCAGTGGTTTGGTTAAGCTTTTTTGGTTTTCTGATGAAAGTAATAATTTTGTTGAAGGCATATATTTCGATAGATATGTACACCAGTTTTTGAACAATTCACATGAAAGTTACTGTGTTAAAGAGTACTACAGTTATTATTACACAAACAAGCGATTCAATTAAGAAAATGTGTGGCTATCTTAGGCGAGGTACGGTAGGTAAAGATTAAAGTAATGAATTGTAATGGACTTGGACTTAAGATTGTAATAGTTTGACTAAAATTTAAGTGTTGAGCTTGAAAAAATAGTAAAATTAAAGATCTAAGTTAATCAAAATTTAACAATATATATACACATATATGTGTGTATATGTTTTCTTGGTTCGATATGATTATTTTTGTGAGTTTTCTTTTTAGTAAAAATCAAAATCAAGCCGAATAATATCGATTTTCAAAATTAAAATCAAACCTAACCAGACAAAATATTATTTTTTTAAAATTGGTTTGATTTGAATTATGGTTCAATTTAAGTTTTTAACCAATGAACAACCCTAATGATATGCAATACAATCAGAAGCGGAGGTAGGTGGGGGTTCATACGTTCGGACGAACCCATTAACTTTTTCGTAGGCCTTATATTTGTATTGAAAAATTAAACAAATAGATATGTATATTAATTTATAAACCCCCTAAAAAGTTGATTGACAACTCAGTGGTAAGGGAGGGACGATAAAAATGTCTTTCACGTTAGTGTTGTGGATTAAAGTTCCACTATCAACAAAAGTCTTTGTCTTGATGAAAGCATATTTGTAATATTTTTCTCTTATTTACTAAAATTTAAGACCCACGAATTCCTAATTCTGATTCTACCTCTGAATGCAATGGTCGTATGATCATGTGGCTATACACCAACTCCATCGAGTATATGATCATGTCCAAAATCTCATCCCAAAAAAGGATAAGCGGTAATTGTTAATATAATTTATTTTTTTGTGATTGGAGTTGATCCCATTAGTGTTAGGACCGAAATAATTAGGTGTAATGTGAAAGTTAGCAAAGTAAACCTCGAAAAATCATAAGTAAGAAGACAAACGAGAAATATACCAGACACAAAGATTTAACATGAAATTCACTCTAAATATGAGAGTACAAAATATAGAGAGAAATAACCTCAACTAATTCACTTGAAATACAAGGAGTTTCACAAGTTCTCCCACATAACCAAAACTCTCAAAACCCTAGGACTACATTGTGAATGTTGATTAAGTTAGAAGGAAAGAGTCTTTATTTATAGAGTCTTAAACCTTTTCTTATAAGATAATGACTAGTCACTCCTAAACTTTTTCTTAAAAGGAAAACTTATTTATGGTAAAAAACTCAAGGCAATTAATGTTAGGATTTTCCCCTGATTTTTTTTCTTATTTGAAATTTATTTTTTCCTTAAAGAAAAATCAAAGTAATAACATAAAGGCTTGAACTTTTTCTTAAGAAAAATATAATTTTCTTCCATATATGGTTAGTCTTTCCTTAGAGGAAAAGGTTATAGATCTATAAATTGGAGATTCCTATCCTCATAGCATAACACAATAGAATCCACAATGTAGTTGTTTAGAGACTTTTATTTATGAGGAAATTTTATTCTCTACAATTTTAATGTCTTTTTATTAGTTTTTAGTTATGTAGGTCAATTGGTCATATCATAAAAATATAGATGTCTTTTAGTATAGTTTTATGTATCGTCTAATTTATCGATGGTCTTATGATTTGCAATTGTAAGCTTCTACATGATGCCCTAATCACCTTCATAACCCAACAAGTGGTAATAGAGCACATGGTCCGATGATCCAATGGAACGAGGTTGAAGATATGTTCAACGCGGTTTCAAATCAATTTGCAATAAATTTGATGATGATGAAGATTTTTGTCCAGCTAAATATGGAGAAGAGATTTAAACCATATTTTCAACATTTCTATTGCTGCATCTTTGAAAATAAAAAATAAAATATTTTTAAACCATATGTTTTAAACTTTAGTTTTAACCATGACAAGCAACAGTAATGAAGAACATGTGATTAACGAAGATTATCATGCATGTGAAGAAGGTGGATCAAGTTTTATCAAAAAAATTCAGCCAAAAAGGGAGATTTGTTAGGGTTTTGCCCTGATTTTCTTTTCTTATTTTTTTTTCCTTAAAGAAAAATCAAAGTATTAACATAATTGCATGAACTTTTTCTTAAAGAAAAATATAATTTTCTTCCATATTTGGTTAGTCTTTTCTTAGAGGAAAAGTTTGGAGATCTATAAATTGAAGATCCCTATTCTCATATCATAACACAATAGAATCCACAATATAGTCGTTTAGAGACTTTGTTTATGAGAAGATTTTACTCTCTACAGTTTTAATGTCTTTTTATTAGTTTTTAATTATGTAGGTCAATAGGTCTTATCATATAATAAAATATTATGTCTTTTAGTATAGTTTTATGTGTCGTCTAATTTATCGTCTTATGATTTGCAATTTAAGCTTTCACACGACGCCCTAATTACCTTCATAATCCAACGATTAATACCCAATAAATCTCCCCCTTAGCCTGAATTTTTGACAAAATAAATTTGTCCACCTTCTTCACATAATCATCAACTGCTTGCATCTCCTCTCCATGACCTCCTTTGCAAAATCTATGTCTCAACACAGAGAACCTCTCTAAAATAATTTCTCCAACAAAGTCTTCATTAATATAAAAAAGATGGCGGCTAGAACAACACCCACCAAGATTCGTCCCTAGCCTGGTTCCATCATTGAACCATTGGTCCTGACTCCACATCATTGAATCCTTCAATCTGGATATATCATTGCATTTGAATCCATCGTTGAATCTGGCTACAATACCACTTATTAGGGTCGAAATAATTAGGTGTAATCCGAAAGTTAGCAAAACAAACCTCGAAAGACAATGAGCAAGAAGACAAATGAGAAATACATCATAAGACACAAAAATTTAATGTGGTTCGGTCAATCGACTTACATCCACAAAGGAGATGAGCAATCCACTATAAATATGAGAGTACAAAATATAGAGAGAAATAACCTCAACCAATTCACTCGTAATACAAGGAGGTTCACAAATTCTCCCAATAACCAAGCTATTAAAAACCTAGGGCTACAATGTGAATGGTGATTTCTATCGCTCACATCTCTTTCCCTATTTTAGTATATATACAGTAGCAAAAATAAATAAATATATATAGGTACATCTAACTTGAAATCTGATCATATGAAATTATTGATTAGTGAGACAATATATAATTATTTCAAAAATATAATGAGAATTATTAAATATAATAAAAATATTCAAGGGCGGACCCACATAGGAAGTATCGGATGCTCGAGCACCCATTAACTCCGATTGAAATTTTGTATATACTTATAGAAACTACTAAAAATAGATATAATTGCATTGTGAGCACCCACTAAACAAAAAAGGTTGTTGGCTGGTTTGGTTCAGAGAGCAAAGCTAAAGTTTGTTTTGAATACCCTCAACTTCTAAAGGTTTCGCCATTGAAAAATATTTGTGAGGAAGATTTTTCTTTTTGTTTTTTAATATATATATATATATATATATATATATATATATATATATATATATATATATATATATATTAATGAGTCAAAAAATGGAGGTGGAAACATACGTGAGCAAAGGAGCAGGCCTCCAAAATTGTTGTCATGAAAGATACGTTTGTCCATAGCACAATATCTTATAAAAAGGTACGGAACCGTAATCACCGTACCCTTATTTGACTTCAACCTTCATTTATTGTTTTTTATTCATGGAGTAAAAATGCATATTGATATTTTTCTTTTCTTTCACGTAAATATGCTAACTTCTTGTGAATATTATAACTTCCAATATTTTTTTTTTAGTTTTATCATATTTAATGGTTGGCGCACATGTCAACATGACAAACCTTTGGCACCTAATTTGATTCTTGTGATCTTCGAGGTAATTCCTATTTTATGATCGATTCAGAAGCGTATTCAGGATTTTGATAAAATGTACATAGTTATAAGGAAAAAAATACATCTTAAAATATAAATTTTATCACTTTGACTTTTAGATTCTTAATATAAATCATTAAATTTAAAAAATTATAGATCCAAAATATATAATACTACTCATTTTAAAATTTAATATACACATTTGATTTAATTATATAAAGATTTTACCGTGCTAAAATTTTTAGGAACTTTCAATGTGAGATAGATGAGAAAATGATCAAAATGGTCTATAATGTATAAGGGTAAATTATTTTGGTCCCCTATATATATCATCTTATCTAAATAGTCCTTAATTTATACAAAATCATGACCATTAGTCATTAGCCCTAAAACTAACCAAAAAGATAAACAAAAAGTCTGTTAACTTTAACTGTGGGTTCCTTGGAATTGAGACCCTTCTTCCTCAATCTCTCTTTCACCATTACAACAAGCAGGGGCGGACCCACACTATATCGTGGGGTGCACGTGCACCCGATAACTTTCGAAAAAATCATATGTATATATATATATCTATTTTGAGAAACTAGTAGAAATTAAGATATAGTTAACAATGCACCCATGAAAAACATAGAAGGGCTCTTGTGCTATTGGTAGAAGATAGAGATACCATCCTCTAGATCAGGTTTTGAGTCCCACCTAAACCTGTTTTTTAGACCTTACATTTGAGCTATTTTTATATTGGTGCATCCAAAACCTTCAAATTCTGAGTCCGCATCTGACAACAAGCACACCCGTTTCCTTAACTTTATTCTTATATATGATCTAGAGAGGGAAACATGGGTTCACGTGATCCAACGATACCCCCTCTCTATATCCCCCTGGATAGAATCAACTAGATATATTGATTTTATGGATTTTAGATTTTTATGATAGTTTATTTATACATATTAAGTAAATTTTTAGATATAAATATAAAAATTTAAGTCAATAATATTGTGTTGAGCTGAACTTATTGACAAATTCTTTCTTGTTTTTACTCTTTAGCTTTGTATAGTCGAAACGAATTCCTTTTTGAAGTTACTACGTACTTTGTGCATTTGTTGAAGTGTTGTACAATTTAGGCTTTGACTATCAAATACTTACATTTTAAAAGCACCTTAACTTTAGTTTAAAATACATTACACTTTTTTCTGGTTATGGAAATCCTTCAAAAGATCATTACTTACTTACAAAATGTCCAAAATCACCAAAAACAAGGAGGTCAACTTCAAGAGGGAGATATTGAACCACCAAAGTCAAGAGGTTGGTGAGATGAATATGATCGATCTCTTCATTCTTAAATAGAAATTTCAGGTTTGAAGCATTAAAACAAAAAGAATCCAAATAATTATAAGGACCTACTCCCCTTTATAGGTCATAAGCCATATACGATGCATATACAAATTAATCATTTCGATATATTTTGAATACCAAACAATTTAGAAAGTCCGTTAAAAATGGGGAGAGCCATAACCTAAAAGAAATCTTTTATTGTCATCGATAATCTATAATATGTCATTATGATGTGTATTAATGTATTGTAATTGCAGGTGTACGTAGTGTGCTACATCGATTAATTTGGACTCATTAATGACAATCTTTTTTTTAAAATTATTTTTGGTACAATTCATTAAAGACGATTGTTTGTACGTAAAAGTAGAAAGTAGTTAAGATGTTTGAAAAATCATTTTTTTTGGGACAATGGGGGCAAAAATGTCGTTTGGGAAATGAATAATAATGTTATCCTTTATTATTATTATTTCATTCACAAGATCGATCGATATAATTAACATGCCCTTTAACAACGTGTAATAAATTCAAGAATATTATTTGTCGGACTAGAACTATTTCTATTTATTTAAGGAAACAAATTAAAGTCGATACTGTTTTAGAAAAGTAAACGAAATTATATTATATTAATAATTAGTAGATGGAGTAGCATTTATATTTCTAAAATAAAAGAATATACTCATCCTTAATTATTATGCTACGAACTTTCAAGGAAACTTCGTCTTGCTATGACACGTCAACAAAGTAACACGTAAAAAAAGAAGAAGCAGGTGATGTCAATGCTGCTATAAATATTTGGCTCATCAACAAGCACAAATATGAAATATTACATTTTTCTTCTTTCTTTTGTACTAATTTGTAGTGATAATATATATATGGCGAATGCTGAAGGTACATCGGCACATGGATTAACTGGCGAAGATGAAACATTTAAGTTTTCATTGCCAGTTGATTCAGAACACAAAGCAAAAACTCTGAAAATCTTTTCATTTGCACAACCTCATATGAGATCATTTCATCTTGCTTGGATCTCTTTCTTTACTTGTTTAATCTCCACTTTTGCTGCCGCTCCTCTCGTTCCCATTATCAGGGATAATCTTGATTTGACTAGATCAGATATTGGCAATGCTGGTGTTGCTTCTGTTTCTGGTAGCATTTTCTCTAGGCTTGTTATGGGTGTAGTATGTGACTTAATTGGACCAAGATATGGATGTGCATTTGTTAACTTGTTAACAGCTCCTGTTGTTTTCTCTGTTGCTTTTGTATCAACACCACAGGTATATGTTGTTTAATATAAAATGACTATAATTATCTAAATCATTAATGCATTGCGCATCCATTTTATTATAATTAATTAACTTTGATGGACAGGGATACATAGCAGTTCGGTTCATGATTGGAGTTTCATTGGCAACATTCGTGTCATGTCAATACTGGACAAGTACAATGTTTAATGGACAAATAATTGGTCTTGTTAATGGTGTTGCTGCTGGATGGGGAGATATGGGTGGTGGTGTGACTCAACTCCTTATGCCTTTCCTTTTTCACATTATTCAATTAACCGGAGCTACTCCTTTCACTGCTTGGCGTATCGCCTTTTTCATCCCTGGATGGTTTCATATCATTGTTGGTGTTATGGTCTTAATTCTTGGTCAAGATTTGCCTGATGGTAATCTTAGTGACTTGCAAAAAAGTGGTGATGTACACAAAGATAAATTTTCAAAGGTATATTCTTAGCCACTACCCAAAGAAACAAAACAAAACAAAACAAATACATATATATATATATATATATATATATTTATAATATAAGCGCATGCACGGGCTAATTTTATTTGGGGGTTTACATGTTAATATACATATATTCATTTAATGTTCTAATATAAATATAGGGTCTACGAAAAAGCTAGTATGGGTTTGTTTGAACTCAGGAACCACCACTTAGCTCCCGCCTCTGTTAATAAGCGCTTCTGATGAAATATTTTTAATTTCCTTTTGTTAGGTGTTTTGGTTTGCAGTGACAAATTACAGGACTTGGGTGTTTTTTCTTGTTTACGGTTATTCCATGGGAGTTCAGCTCTGCATGAACAATGTAATTGCGGAGTACTTTTTTGACAAGTATGTTCTCCATCTACTCACCAATTCTATTTAAATACTCCATCTATTTAACTTGTCCCATTTTATAGGAGGTAGTTTGACTCTGCACGAAGTTTAAGAAAGAACATAAGACTTATAAAACTTGTGATTCAAAATGAACGATAGAAATTTATATGGCAGCAAATCATTTCATTAAGAATAAAATAGACATTTTATAGTTAAATTGTTACTAATGTATCATTCTTTTTGAGTCTGACTAAAAAGAAAATTAAATCACATAAACTGGTACTCTAATTACTCGAAGTTAATTATTAATTAGGTCATTGGAAACCACACAGGTTCAATCTAAAGCTTCACACAGCGGGAGTTATAGCTGGAGCATATGGCATGGTAAACTTTGTAGCACGTCCTTTTGGTGGATACGCCTCTGATTTAGCAGCAAGAAAATTCGGAATGAGAGGAAGACTATGGATATTATGGATTGTCCAAACGTTAGGAGGAGTTTTCTGCGTCTGGCTTGGCAGAGCAGAAACACTTCCTGTAGCTATATTAGCTATGATTTTATTCTCTATTGGAGCACAAGCTGCATGTGGTGCAACTTATGGTGTCATCCCTTTTGTATCGCGTAGATCGTTAGGCCTAATTTCTGGCCTAACAGGTGCAGGTGGTAACTTTGGTGGTGGTTTAACGCAATTGATTTTCTTCTCAAGTACAACATTTTCTACATCAATGGGATTGACTTGGATGGGATTTATGGCTGTAGCTTGTAGTGTACCAATTGCTTTAATTCATTTTCCACAATGGGGGAGTATGTTTTTACCAGCTTCCAAAGATGAAAAGTATAATGAAGAAAAATATTATTCATCTGAATGGAGTTATGATGAGAAACAAAAAGGTCTGCATAATGCAAGTATTAAATTTGCCGAGAATAGCGTATCTGAGCGTGGAAAAAAACATACAATAATTTATTCAGCTACAACTCCACCACATGTGTGATCAAATATATGTGAATTGTGATTGATTGCATATATATTATTATATGAGTATGTAATCATGAATCTATTATAGTAAATAAACCTTGTACTCTTTTTATTTCTACATCTAAACTTGTTCTTGCCCAGTTGCCCTTGTTGTATTTCTTAAAACAATTAGTACTACTACTTCCTCCTTCCATCCTAATTTAAATGATAGTATTTTACTAGGCATTAAGTTTAAGAGAAAAAAAAGAAAAACTACTAAAATATTTTCTTCAAACGAGTACTTTAAATATTTGTGTGATTTGCAAATTATCTTATAAAATTAAATTATTTTGTAGATATAGAAAAATGACAGTTTTTTTAGACAGATTAAAATGAAAAGAGTATCATATAAATTGGAACGCATGAAATATCATTTTTGTCCTATTTTATGCAAAATCATTTGATTAAAAGGTAAAAGAAAAACACATAAAACAATGCGGAAAAAGAAATTTCAACAAAATAAATGATAGTACCAAGGTTCTAAACCACATAAATTGGACTTACCCTTTAACAATTTAAAAAATGCATTTTCAACCCAACTCAACCTCAAAAATTTATTCATTAAAGTGAAAATTATAGTTTTTTAGCCCTATATATAAGTGAACAACATGGGTAGAACACAACATTAGAAGTGGTACAAAGAGTTGTAGTTTGTACTTTATGTGATTTCCCATTCCTACCCTTAAAAGACAAATGGCATTACTAGAATACAAAACATAAGTGAGCGTCAATTTTACTATTTCGCTTAGCCTATTGTCACAAACTTAGGGTGTGTTTGGTAGGAAGGTAAATATTTTTTGGAAAATATTTTTTAATTTTCTCATGTTTGGTTGGGCAAAATATTTTTCAGATCAACTCATTTTCTTAAATCTAAGGAAAATGATTTCCCTTCAAAACTTGAGGAAAACATTTTTCAAAACTCAATTCCAACTTCAAATTACAATTTTTTTTTGTTGAAAAAATCAATTTATTTTGTCCCTACCCTCGAACGGGCACCCCCCCCCAAAAAAAAAACAAAAAAACATTCCCATAAAAAATAATTTAAGTTTATTTTTTAAAAAATATTTTTAATTTCAAAAATTACTACTCTAGTAAAAATAAAAGATATTTCTCAAAAACATTTTTCATCCATAAACCAAACACAAAATCTTTTCCGAAAAATATTTTTTACTCACGAACAAAACATGAGAAAATAAGTCAAAAATCTACTTTTTTTTTTAGGAAAATATTTTCCTTCATACCAAAGACACGCTTAGTCTTCTACTAAGCACACGTGCGACATTTGACAACTTGTTCAAGTTCTTGCACTATTTATTCAGGATATTGTTATGTCAAGTCAGCCTAAAACACTAGAAATTACTAAGAGAATGGTGGAAAGAACGCAAGAAAATTATTAGGAAGAATGTAGAGAATTTTGATAAATTTTTGCTTGATAAATTCATAAATGAATGCTCCTCTCTTTATACTACTAAATTAAGAGTTAGTGTCCGTTTGGATGGACTTTTAAGTTTGTCAAACTGACTTAAAAGTCAGTTTTTGACTTGTGAAAGTATTTGACAATCATAAGAACAACTTAAAATAAGTCAAAAGTAACTAAAAATAACTCAAAAATTAAAAGTAGGGTGGCCCCTACTTTTCTTTTCAACTAAAAACTCATTCTACTTTGACCAAGTATATTACTTTTGTACCCTTAATTCTTTTAAACAATTGTCAAATTCTTTCATGTGATCTATTCAAATTATATATTTTTGAAATTTAAAATAAGTTGCACATTTAAAATTAACTTAAATATTAAGTTAATGAAATTGAATTATATTTGTTTTAGTTTTTCTTATAAATAAAAATCATAGATTAATCAACTTTTTTGTTTTAAAGTATTTCAGTCATTTTGATTTTAAAAAAAATTATTTAACAATATTTATTTGCGAAACACATCAAAAACTTTTTTCTACTACAACACTTTTATCAAAACACAAAATTACTTATTTTTAAAATAACTTTCAGCACTTTAAAAAGTTACTTTTTTAGGTCAATCTAAACGGGCTCTTAATATGCTAATAATAATTGTTATGCAAGTCCCCACATATTTATAAATAATCCCCAATTCTATAACATTCTACATAACTAGAATGTTCTAAAGACCTTCCAAATCCATGGAATTTTAAGGTCTTCCAAGGAGTTTTCTATATATTTCTAGAATATTCCATCAAGGACTATTATTCTCCCAATAAAAGCTTTTCACGTGGACAACTTTATGCTACGTGGTATCTAAGTGGCATGATAATGTGATGGGTCATCACACTCTGTCCCACCTGATGTTGCTACGATCGCATCACATTGTTGCAACATGAACTCCTAGACCTTGTCTTCATGTATGCACAACCAATAGTGCATTGACTCGATCAATGCCCTTGTGTGACGCTGCACCCGGTAACCAGCCAACAATGTGTCATGGTTTTCCTTCATGATATCCCGACTAATAGGTCCTAACTTTAGCATGTAGACCCTCCGACCAGTGGTGAGCAATAGTTCGTCCTCTACCATGAAACGTTTCATCTTGCCTTGGACAACTAATTGCATAAATCACTTATTTTCTGGACTATGTTGCATGCCATCCTTGATAGCATCACGAATGTCACATGAATTGGGATGATGGAGGCTAGTTCAATCCTAATATCCACTTTGCTCCTAGGAGGTAAGTGCCTTAACACACAATCCCAAAACGCATGCAATAGATTCTCAACATCATCTAAAAAAGCTCAATCAAATAATAAGTCGACCATATCCTACCTCGGATCAGAACACAAACTCTCCAAAACCATTGACTTAGAGCACTTCATTTAAATCACCTCCGATCACCGCCACACTGACAAATTATGGATCACAATGTCAACACAGACTTTTAGACACCAAAATAGCCACAATTGGTGATGGACCCAAAATTCAAGTCAAAATAGAAATGTAGACACGCACCAAGAATTTTTGAATTGACTCCATTAATAGGTCCTAATTGCCTTTTGATTAAGTGTTCCATCTTCTCCTTTTTAGCCATCTCCTTTCTCCATTCTACTTCCCACATATGATAATCTTAATTTGATGATCATTTTACCACACTTGAAGCAACCTTCACATTGTGGTTTATCTGTACTCTTTTCTTTGGTGGGTGGTGACTTTTTGTAAGAATTCATGCGCCTTTTGAAGAGTTTCTTGAAGTTTTTGTTGATCAGTGCTAAATTCTTATCATCTATATCTGATTCATCACTTTCAGTTGCTTTGAGTCCAACATTTTTTCTTTGTTTCCCTCACTTCTTTTGTCAACATTCATCTCATATGTTTTAAGATTCCCTACCAGTTCATCCAAAGTCATATTGATTAAATTTCCGACTTCTCTTATTGCAATAACTTTTATTTCCCATCATCTAGGCAAGGTCCTAAGCACTTTGTCTACCTGTCCTTAGTGGTGTATATTTTTCCCAAGGAGATTAACTCGTTTACTACTGTAGTGAATCTGGTGATCATGTCTTGAAGTGATTCTCCATATTTTATCTTAAAGGCTTCATATTCAGAGCATAGCCATACTTGAGTTGTGCATTCATGATCATTCTGTAGAGTACCCATATTTGTTTCGTGGAGGTATAACTTGAGATGCGATTAAACTCATCTTGTCCTAGTCCACGTACAAGAATGCATTTGGCCTTTGTATTTTTTTCCAGCATCTTGTAGTCAGCTTCTCTGTATATTTCCTTGGGTTTTGGAACATTATTTTCTTCACTATCCTTAACAGTAGGGGTTAAAGGCCCATTAATGGTTCTAACCCATAGTTCATAGTCTCAGCTTGGATGAAGTCCCCCATTCTTGTCTTCCACCATGAGTAGTATTGACCATTGAACAATGGTGGTATGTTGATGTGTTGCCCTTGACCATGTCTGAGAGGAGGTGCAGAATACATAGTGATCTTTATCTTGAGTTATTAGACTCTTGATTAAGATAACATTCTCTAATACCACTTGTTAGAATTATGACCTCTTTAATTCTGTAAAGGATCGTGTACTTAATACTCGTTCTTTACTGTTTGCGAGTCTGTAAATAATTTCATAAAATAAAAATTAGTTCACAACTTTGTATTATTTATCTCAACTCCACACAACACAATGATTACACACTTACGTAATCTAAAGAATTGTAAACTATAATTCCTAACTACCCAAGACAAAAAAACCCAGGCTTAAGTCTTTTAACGTTTTTCAGTTTCTCAAATTATTCTAGACGTATCCTACACACAATGCTCGATGTAATAAAAAAACTCTTAACTACAATCTTACAACTTTTCCTCACAAACTTGCAGCATTCCCAAGTAAATTACAAAACTCTCTCAAACTCTCTTTAACAACGTTTTGTTTGACTCTATGTAAGTGCGCAAACTTCCTCAATGAAGTTTTTGCCCTATTTATATATTTGGATTTGAATTCAAAACCTATTTCAACTTGGACTCTTACTTGTGCCCTGCTTCCTCTTCCATTTGGAACTTAGAAGCTCACACTAGTATTCCTGCTTTGTGTAGAACTTCTAACAAATTACACAAATTATCAAGTGCTACTCAATTGAGAAATCCTTCTCTCAGTCGGATTAGATTAACTTGGAATGTTGATACGACCTATTCTGTGCAACTTAGACATTCTTTAAAACACTTAGGCTTTTCCACCTTAGAGACTGTCCCGCAGGTAAACATGGATTAGTAAGTATCCTAATATTAAAGTCATTACCCATGCGCTATACACACCCTTTTTGAAGAGGATATTTGGAAACACAAAAAGACCTCCAAATGAAACTAGGATTTCATCCTTCTTTTGCGGTAAGAAACTTAGACTGGCGGTAACACTTACCCTTAAATATAGAGATAATAAGAGCTTAAGGGCGAGTATCCACTTGATTCTTGGTCCTTCATTGCCTTCATTTCACCAGCAAAGACAATTCATCTCACGCTCAATGGTAAACAGGGACATGACATAATTTGGAATAACTTGGATCACTGTTTTTAATAATATTTCCTTCCCCACTTGTGACAGGATTAAGCCTTTCCAACTATGAAGTTTTACATGCTGTTGGAATGTATGCGTCCACTTATATTGATGGGACCAGGACCTCAATACAGTAAAGTCAGAAAGTAAAGAACAAATGAGAAACGTAAATATTGACAAGAAACTTTACGTGGAAACCTCCTTGCTCAAGGGAGGAAAACCACGACCTGTTCTCAATAGGACTTTTCAAATCACTTTCACTAATCTTCAACAAGCAAAAGTAAAAGTCGGTTACAACAAGAGATAAGCCTGCTAATCTCTCCACTAAGTAATACTCCCTATCACTTAGCTGAGCGTGAGCAGATACAACACTGCTCTCTATACTAATCCTACCCGATTAATATAGACTAAGAGTAAGAATCTAAGTTACCCTCAACCTAGGCGTTACAATGATTCACTCAAGTTTGAAACGTTTCTTTCACAATTGAAACGAATCCTGCAATGTAAGAAAAATTACAAGCAACCAAATACAACAAATACAAGAAGCAATAAATGAACTTCGATCAGTTTCCTTTGTTGTTCTTGAAGCTTGAAATTTCTCTATATGAATGAATGAATGAATTTTGTTGTTGTTTGTTTGATATATACCAAGAAAAGTTATTACCCAGCAAACAAACAACCTGGTCGTCCCTGATTAGTGAAGTACTCTTCTGCTTCACCAACTTTCCTGACGGAGACAACTTTTACTGCTGTCCAGCACTTTACAGCCTGGACGAATTTCATACTCTGTAGAGGACCAGGTCCCTGCACTTGTGAGAAGATCATTAAAACATCTAAGAACATAAACACTTATAAATTTCCACCGTTTTGATGATGACATACAACCTGCATAACTCCTAACGTGAGTGTACAATCATTCATTCATATGGCCATAAACAGTAAGCATTATTCATATGGCCAATGAACTCTCCTTCACTCTATCAAGTCCCTTTGTTGAGTTGAGCAGAGTTCTTCCTTGAAGATGGTTTTCGCTTTGTAAGCTCATGAATTTTCAGAGAAGAGAAAATCCAAATTTAGTTTTCCAAATCTTGAGTTTGTGTTTTGGTGAGAAGACTATATGAAATACACACAAACTCCTTTGGACCGCCCATTGGCTGAGAGCTTGCCTTTATTGAAGGACGTACACCTACCACATCAGAAGTGCAGATTTTCTGAAGCTGTCTTGTCGTCCTTTCACATATGCAGTCTTGTAGGGACCAGGTCCCTTGCAAACTTCTTTATGAATTCTTGAAAGGTTTGGTGGTTGACTTTCTTCTTTGAATGAATGAATTTAATATGATGTTTGTCATGCTAAAAATATCAAACATAAAGAGTTATTATCTTTTGGACAAACACCCTCGTCCATTCTGATTGGTGTAGTACGCTAACGCCTCACCAACCTCTGACACGACAGCTTTACAACTATACCCCATTATAGATCTGGACGAGCAAACTCAGACATGGACCAGTTCCTTCATTTGTGAGGATCATCAAAACACCTAGAATATGACACATGCTCCTTATCTTGGATGAAATTGAAGAGCTCCTTCTTGTTGCATCCCACACTAGCTGACAAACTACGATATTGTCCTAGTTTATCAAATTATTTTTTACAAGCAAAATGGTTGCAACAACATCCTTCACCTCTCCTGTGGTGTTTTTGCTGAAATATATTTCAGATTAATGGAAGTTAACTTGTTTCCTAGATGCATCTTGATAGAGTAGTAAACACTGTTTGATAATATTAGCCTTCGGCTCCACAACTTGAAAAAGAGGTGAGTATCCCTCTTTCGAGTCTCTGTAATGGAATCACAAAATTGTTACCAACATGAGATATTTGGTAAGAAACAAATTACAATACAAACCATTTTCATAATCTTTATAATTCAATCCGACGAAAATCCCATCTTTATCACCATATTTTTAAAAAAAGTTCCTCTCCATTGTATCATAGGCTTTGCTCTTGTCTGTTTGCAATGTAACAAATCCCCTCTTTAGTGATTGACCTCAAAAGCGATCATGAAATTATCAAGAATAAATATTCCACAGATAAATGCACTCTAGGATTCAACAACATAATCCATCAAGCAAGATTTCATGCAATTTTCCAACATCTTGCAAACTATACAATCAATAACAATACACAAAGAGATCGGTCTTAGATCATAAACTAGCTCGAGTTGCTTATTTTTTTTAGAATCAATAGTATTTTGTGTTTGCATCACCTTCCTTTAACCAATGTTGTTTGGCTTTCTGCTTCCAATAAATATTTTGCTGCTCAAGGGCTTGTAGATATGCTGATTTGGAAATACTAAACAAATGAATATGGTAAGTGTCGGGTCATTGTTATTTTTATAGAGGGTCATTTATGCCTTGGATAGTTTAAATTTAGCCTTAAATTGTGTATTTTTGTTTCCCCCTATCATACAAGTATCCTCTGCAACATTTAATCATTTCATCAATAGGATCTTTTTCCACGTCGTCTGAACGGCCTATTTAATGTCCAGTTCCTTCATCCAAGAATTATCAAATTGAAAAGGCTTAACCCCAAGTTAAAAAAAAATCCATCCGTGATCTAAAGAACCAGATTTGATGTGATAAACTTTTGCATTTAGGAAGTTGACTTTCCAATTTTTATTGGCTAGTGCATGATCTAATCACCCCCTTACCCAATTACGTGAATTCGTGCAACATTCTCAGGTGAATCAATTTCCAACATATCGAAGATTAAAAAGATTAACCACTTCTGTAAATCCATTTATCTTCATTCTGGTTGTTGAATACGGTCCAATTCATCGCCATAATTAAGTATAACATGGGAGATGCGATCTGTCTTTGAGTGATTTTAATAGATTCCACGAGACCCCTCTTCAGTGTAATCCTTGATATGCATAAAAACTTGGAAAGAGGAATATTGGAAAACCTAATACATGAACCTCTACGTCAATAAAATGCTTGTGGTAGCTAATGAGTGAGCATCATTTTTTTCCTTTCAAAGTAACGCTAGACTTCCACTAGAGCCTACTGAATCAACAACAAACAAGGCTTCATAGTTTTGTTGTGTGTAGACCAACCTGTCTTCCTTTCTTAGAGGAAAATGAGGTTGGGATGCTTAGAAGAAACCATGTCCTTCAATTCTGATTGTTTGTTGGTTCCCAAGCGCACAACAATTCCAAGATAGGTAACTCATAATGTATGGTGGGTCTGGAGTCCAATACCCACAGTCAGCCCATTTTTTGGATCAAGGACAACAATTTGATCATCATCAGTATTTTTGTTAAGTTTACTAATTTTGATTCCCTCAACTCGTGGCCTTTTAAAAAAAAATAAAGAACTAAGGCCCCTTCCTTCTTTGTCATTTGCGATTCCTTTAGAACTTCCTTATTTCTCTCTGAATATTTTTCATTATTTTGTACTCGAGATCTTTGATTTACAGGAAAAAAATTTAGGAATAGAAATTTCACGTGAGAAAATAAGATCTTTTGTATCGGGGATTTCAGGTTCATGTTCACCCGGTGGCAGATCGAATCCATTGTGCTCCAACCATGGGACATGATTCTTTATTTTCTGGTCTCAGCCATGAACCAAAAAAATATTGTTCACGAGTTATACCTGATATGTGATACAAACCTCGATAATATTTATTTGAATGACCTACTAATCCACAAATGAAACAAAAGGCGCCAAGACGTTCATATTTAAAATTAAGAGTCATATAAGCAGGAACCTTAACTTGGATCTTTCTCTTTAATGGTATGCGAATATCAATACGAACCCTAATACACATGTAGTCTCTCCAAAATATATTGTAGTTATTGGAATCATCATAGAAAAATTCCCAATAAAATTCCAATGTCTCGTGCCACGAGTTGTGAACGCAAACCAAAGATGATATCATATATTTGAACCCATAGTTCTATAGTCGTTAGTTGCATATGTCTGAGGTTTTGATTGGGCTCCAATGGCTGAATCAAAATCATATTTTGGTTCTAGTTCCATAGTCCATCACTCGTGATACGGTATCCGGTTCATGATAAAATTGCATATGAAAATAATTGTTGCCAAGATCTTTTGGTCATGCCCTAAACCAAAGGGGCGCAACTGGCATCTTCTGCCAAAACTTAGGTATGATCTGACTGTACTAAACCCTTTCTAATAGCGCTTAGATTCCACACAAAGTAAATAAAACAAACAAGGATATCCTAACTTAAAAATAAGACCTTGGTCGGCAAGACCCCCGCTGATAATTATATAAAAGAAATAGTTACGCTTAACCGTTCATATAAAGAAATAGCCAACTAATACATAAGTAGGGGTGTCAAATGAGTGTGTTGACTTGAAATTATATATATTTAAATGGGTTGAAATTGAAATTGAATTGGTTCCTGACCCGCCCAAGCTTATTTTAGGCTCAAATGGACTTAAAAAGCGGGTTGGGTCTTGACCTGTCCAATTTGACCCCGTTAATCTCAATAATCTTATTGTCTTTTAAGCTTTATAACCATAATTTGAATTCCAACTCAAGAAAATTATAAAAACTAAATTACAAATTGGTAGATAAATCTTAAAAGATATAAAATAGATAATATTTGATATCTTCAATATAGGAACATACATTACATCAATGCAAATAAAGAGTCTTAAAACAGGTTGAAATCAGAGATGAAATTTGGATCAACTGAGGATTCTCTTAAAATGGGTTAAGGCTTAAATGTATTGAGATCGAACCAAATTCAAATTATCTTGAGCCCAACCCTTAAAATTCTGAACAAGTTGGGCGGGTTACCTATAGTTGGGCTCATTTTATAACACCTCTACACATAAGTCTTGTTTGGGACGTCAAGACCACCAAAATATCTAGGAAAATATAAGTGCTATATGGGACATCAAAACCACCATGATATTTGTACAAAACCTGAAACTCAATTGTACACCAAACAACCATCAAACTTAGGTGAACAAATAAACAAGGAAAACTTGGACAATAACGTGACTAAAATCTGTAACACACTAGTCTGCAAGCCTCTAAGTGTAATAAAGCTTGGACGGGACAGGGCCCCGACCTACCCAAAGCTATATATAACAAATTCCAACAATCCTTCAAATTCTGGCAGCTTCGAAAGAAAGGGGCTATCCAGCCTGTTGAAACTCACTCGTACTACTAGGGAGGTCTATCATGTCCTTTGTCGGAACCACAAGTACGAATGCAGCGCCCCCAGGCAATAAGACATCAATAGAAAATAATGTATTGTGTATGAAAGGCGATAGACTAGATGAGCAAGTATCATGATATATTGAAAGTATCTGGTAAGTAAATCAAGACTAATATAAGCATATTGACCTGTTCTAGAATCCAAACATACAAAAATAATCAAACAAAGACCTATCAAGCCCCTATAAGCTAAGCAGGTACAAACAACTAGAATTGTCAATATGGGTTAGCCCACCCCATTCGACTACTCATGCAAGCTTTGACATTTTACGGATCAGGTCGGGCTAGCCCATTTTTGGTGTGGACCAGACAACGATCGGTCCAACCCACAAGTACATGGGCTGCAAGCTTGCCGGGTCAGCCCACCTTCTTAAAGTTATATTTCTTTTTTATAATTATTAAATTAAATTATAAATTATAATTTAAAAATATTTTCATAAATATGGACAAAACAATATTACATGATGTTAATGATACTACTTGTTAATCAAATCCACAAATAAAATTATATTTATAATATTTATTATGTTATTTTCACTAAAGTATAAATATCTAAATAGAAATATTAACCTAATTATTTTGAGTTTGGACTCTCTTTAATTTTAAATTTTAATATTATATTATATTTTTAATTAATTTTTATTGGCTCACGGGCCGGCCCTACCTGTATTTTTCAAGCCCGACAAATCAAGATGCTTATTCAGGCCAGGCTCAAAAGCCCTTTTTTGAAATGGGCTCCAAAAATCTTAGACTAGCCCTATTAAATTTTGGATTACGCCAGACTGTCCCAACGAGATTAATCCATATTAACGGCTCTACAAACAACAAACAAGACCACCTAAATAGGCTCCCATAAGCTCAAAAGGTCTCAATTCAATCTATATACCCCTATAGGTAGTCACCTAGAACCGTAGGAAGGCTCATAACTCTCTTAAGAATCAATATAGTCCAGAGGAAAATGTTACATATCCCTCTTAAAAACGACATAATGTCGTAATCAAAGATCACATAACCCTCTTAGGAAACAACATAGCCCCGTAAACAAACATCACATAACCCTTTTAGGAAAAGCCACACAGGCAAATATAATATAGTCCCTCATATGCAACAACAAAGCCCCACAGGAAAACGTCCTGTAACCCTCACAGGAAGCAACATAACTCCATGACCAAATATCATATAGCCTTCTTAGGCAACAACATAGCCACGAAGGCAAAGATCATATAGCCTCTCCGAGGTAGCAACATAGCCCCGCAAGCAAACATCACATATCACTCTTAGGCAAAAATATAGCCCGGACAAGGGATGAAAATAACCTCTTGATGAGCCAACCACCCAAAATTATGTCTAAGAGTACATCAAAGATAACACACCTATTATATTGCTACTATGATTTCAGGAAACATACCATAAGAAGGGAATAACCTTAACCTACCTTTTAATTGAAGCCTCAAATAAGTCTATACGAAACTTGCCCAACCTATCATAACACAAAAATTGCTAGAATCAACAAGGTTCCGAGAACGAGCCATATATAGTTATTAATGTGTTAATGTCACACCCGTGACTAGCAAACTCTAAAGCATAAAATGAGGCCAATAACAATAATAAATGACAATTAAATCCAACAGAAATACGCGAACCACATCTCAAAAGAGTGACGAACTCCCAAGACACTATTTCTATGCATACTTTATGTCGTTTGATCCAACAACTTTTACATGACTTATCTAAGAATTAAACCTACCCTAGTTCCTCCAACACCTTAACACCATTAATTGTCACGACCCAGGGGTACCCTTAGATTTAACATGGCATATGAAATCCATACAATCCACTTAGATCTCATAACATAAAAAATAGAACAATAAGAGTAAAAAAATAGTCCACGTTCAAAACATTTTATAAAAGCAAAGCGAAAGTCTAGTACACTTTTCTCATCATAATCATCTAATACTATAGAATGAAATTAGGCCTAGCCCATACATCATGTCCAAAATAGAAGTACATGAAAGAAAGTGAAACAATAAAACTTCATCCTCGAAGCATGAACACTCACCAAAGCTTGAAAATCTCGAACTCAACCACTAGCCACGAAACTGAGTTCCGTGATGGTCGGACCCTACATTTGGGAAAATGTAAGCAAGAGTATGTGTTAGTACACAAAAATGTACCAAGTATGATATCCATGAATAAAACATTTAAATTATGCTAAAAGGGGCATTTCATTTCATGACATACAATTGACCAAGCTAAACATGATATAAAAGAGTTAGAAAACATAAGTCATAACATCATGGTCAATGCAAGCTACTTCATCTTTAAAATCTTTGAACTCATATGTGATACTTCTTGAAGTAACTTTAGTTCGTTATTACTTGTGGGGAATTAGCCTTAACCGACATAGAGACCATGTGAGCTATAACACGATCCTCCGGTGTCTCCACACGAAAAATGATAGTCCTACTTGCTAAGGTAAGGACCATACTACAAAAAAACCTCAAATTGCCAACAAATTTTACTAAAAACTTAAGTTGGTTAGTGTTCTACTAACAAATTATCAACATATTTCTAACTGAATAATATTTTAAAACTTAACAAATAAATTCTACCAGATTACTACCATAAATCTTACTAACTAAGTATTTTAGTTGGTAAATACGGCGGGAAAAAATGGCGCCAAATTTAGAAACATTCTATCAATGGATTACCAACAGAGAGATCACACTCTTTCCTACTCCAGACAAGTAGTACGGGATACGGACTATAACTCAAGCCTACTGCTCCATACAGAGTCAGGATTCAGGGATTTCAATCACTCTAATGGACTATAACAGCTGAGTAGTACAAGTACAATAGCCCTGAGTGACTCTTGGCTGCCTTCAGTGATAGACGCAATTACTTAGACGATTCTATTCCTACGAATAGAGACCACAGAGGAACGCGTTGTCACGAGACCCGCCCTCCGGGATAGAAAAAGAAAAAAATCCTAAGTGGCTTCTTGTTTGGGGTATCTGAACCGTATTCTTGTTCGGATACCTTTTGTTGGTAATATTACCAACGAAGTATATATCAGTTGATAAATATGACAAAAAATTGTTTATATAATTTATTAACATATTACCAATGAATTACTAACCAAATATTTATCAACGATAAGATTGTGTTGCTATATTTACCAACCAAATATAAATGTGTTGGTAAATTAGTAACGAAATGTAATTTGTTGGTAAACTTGACAAACAATATCAAATTAATTTGAAATTTTACCGACGAATAAAGACTGTAGTTAGTAAATTACTAACATCATTGAAATAGTTGGTAATATACCAACCGATCACTAGTCCATTGGTAAAATTTACTAACATATTAATTATTAGTTGGTAATATTACATATTAATGTTGAATAGTAACTATTACCAACACTGATAAAATTTATTGGTAAATTATTAATGACTAACTTATATTTTAATAGTTAGTAAATTAACCAATTGAAGTTAATTTTTTTGGTGAATCAGTGTCTATTGTTGAGGCTTTCATTTTTAATTTGTATCATTAGGCGTTTTAACTTTTAACTTTTAACAAAAACTTGACTTTGTTTAATATTTTTGGTAAACGTGCTCAGATTAGAACTCTGTCAGTGTCATTAGCTTCAAAAGGTCATTTTTATCTAACCGGAAGGTTGATTCATTTTTTGAGGCTTTCAGTTTTTGTTTGTGCCATTATGTGTTTTAAATTTTATGTTTAGGCAAATTTTTGACATTTGGTCAATATTTTTGTGAACGTGCTTATATGAGAATTTTGTCAGCGTAAATAACTCCAAAGGTCATTTTTTATCTAGTAGGATGGTTGGTTTGGGTTTTGAGGTTTTTATTTTTACTGTGTGCCATTGGGTCTTTTAACATATAAATTTTGGGAAAAATTTAATTTTTGTCAATATATTTGATAACGTGCCCAGATAAAAATTTCGCCAGTGCAGTTAAATGGGAAAAATCAGTTTTGATGTAGTAAGATAGAGGGTTCGAGTATTGAGGCTTCCATTTTTAGTTTATGTCGTTAGGCATTTTAGCTTTTAAGTTTTGACCAAAATTTCACTTTAGTCAATATTTTTGGTAATCGTGCTCAAAGTGAAATTTTGTCACTGCAGTTAGCCATATAAGTTCAGTTTTGATCTCATAGGATGGTTGGTTCGAGTTTTGAGACTTTTATTTTCAATTTGTGTTGTTAAAAGTTTTAACTTTTAACTTTTGGCTAAAATTTGAATTAGGCCAATTTTTTCTTGGAAAATATGCTCAAATTTGAATTTCGTCAGCGCAGTTAGCTCTGGATGGTCATTTTTCGCTTTATAGGATGACTGATTCGGATTTTGTGGTTTTCATATTCAGTTTGTACCGCTAGGCGATTTAACTTTTAACTTTTGGCAAAAAATTGATTTGCTTAGTATTTTTTGTAAACGTGCTCTGATGAAAATTATGTCTGCGCGATTAGCTTCGAAACGTCATTTTTATAGTTACTAAGATGGTTGTTTCAGGTATTGAGACTTCCATTTTCAGTTTGTGTTTTTAGGCGTTTTAACTTTTAAGTTTTTGCCAAAATTTAGATTTGATCAATATTTTTGGTAAACGTGCTCAAATTAAATTTTATGATATAATGATATGTGTCATGTTGAGACTAATTTAACTTGTTATCATAGATTTTGCATTGTTTCATTCAAATATAATTTATAAAATTGATTAATATTTTTTATTTATATTCGTATTCTTAGATTTTCAAATGCAATAAATTAATAAATATTTTATTATTGAATAATCATTCAGTTAATAATATTTTGAACATATTGACAATCAATTGCTAACTTAACATTGAACTTGAATGATATATTACCAATAAACTTATAATCATATTAGAAAAATAAATAATCATACTAACGTATTTAAAATTTATTACCAACAAGGGTTGTGGTGTAGTGATAAGTACTCCTGCAGACTGCATCCTTAACCAAGAGGTCTCAGGTTCGATTTCCGTTAGGTACATAATTATCTTTGTTAGGGAGTGCTTTACCACCCAATGTGGGACTTTCCAACGTGAATCCAGATTTAGTCGGGCTCCAATGTGGGTCCCGAACACCGGATGAAAACAACAAAAAAATAATTAAAAAAGTATTTAAAATTTATTGGTAAATTACCAACAAAAATTTTTTGTTACTAAAATTACCAACCAATTACCGATGTATGAATCGGAAAATGAAGAAAAACATTTACCAACTCCTTTTCAATTCGTTAGTAAAGGTACTAACGATATACTAACCAAAAATTATTTGGTAAATTTACCAATGGAAATTTCAGGGTCATATTTCAAAATTTTGTAACAACATCTTTGGGTGTTTACCAACTGATTTTTGATTGGTAAGTTTACCAACAAATTAAAATCGGTTGGTAATATTTACCGATGAGTTTTTTAGCAATGGATTAATATAAGTTGATATTTGGTTGGTAACTCAATTTGCCAATCGATTTGATCAATTTACTAACGAATTGTTTCGTTGGTAATTGAGGTTTTTTTTGTAGTGCGATCCACTAGATAATCAACCTATGAGGGCACACAGTTAAGGGATAAGGAGGTTGCTACTAGAAACCTGACCTCTACTAACTGGGGAGCTTCCATCTCATGAGATTGCTTCTAGAAACCCGACTTCTACTAACGAGAGAGATTCCATCCCATCATCAATATCCACTCGGTGCTAAGAATAGATCCCATGGAATAGTCATTTCTTACATGACTTCACTAATCATGGAAAGGATTCCTTGGACAACCTTACCAAGCTAGTTCATTAGGATAGCTCTTACTCTTTGATTAAATCAGGCGAGAAAGCCTTTCAACCTAATTTTTTTTCTAAGTGAGAAAACCTTTCACATCATACTAGTATGTGTTTATGAGAATATTCTTTCTCAACAAAACATCATCATTGGTACTTTACTCTCAAAGAACCCTTAAAACATTTGCATGAATTCCCCTTACAACATTTCCATGAGTTTCATAAAACAATGAATAAGTCCATAATTTACCTCTTGAGGCTCAAAAACCACTTTCAATCATGAATGCTTACAAAACTTGGGTTAGATATGTGTAACACCCAAGAATTCAAGAAGGAGCAAATAGCATGATTTCTGAATTTTTGTACGTGCCACCGGTGGAGGCCAAACCACGGCCTGTGGTTTTGACCACGGATCGTAGGTATGGTTCGTGGTTGGCCATACAAAACTACCAGGAAAAATTACAACCCCCGACAGGACCTACAGATCATAGGTGGGACCACGGTCCATGGTCTAGGGTTCGTGGATCATGACCCCCAACACCTAGTCTCAGAAGACCAAATAACGCCATGCCAGGATGGACCATCGGTCAATCCACGATCCATCGATGTCCTTGTCAACTGTTAAGTCAGGGTCATTTTTTTACTTATCCTATGCTTTGGACATTTAAACTACATCGTTTTACTCAGTTTAAGCCTAATAATTTAGTCAGAACCTACCGAAAACTTTATTCACCAAAAATCATCAAACATTTAGAGCAAAAATATAAGAAAGAGGTGTTAGCTTTCCCAAGGGCAGTTAGAAAGTTTCTTCAAGTTCTAGCCCAAAATCAAAGGAGTTCTATGTAGATTTTGTCACCAAGTATGTGAGTTTTCACTAATGGGTTCCTTTCATCCACCAGGTCCCTAGTTTTCAGTCAGAGTCTTGATTATCTATATCTTTTTTAATCCTAGGTTTCTAAAACCTTGGAGAATTGTTATGATTTGAGTTGCTATAGTATCTATAATCTAAATATCATGTTTTATTTGAAACGTTATTTAATTCCTCGTTAGAAAATTCAAAACCTAGTTTGTTTAGATTTTCCAAGTTCATGAGTTGCACTTGTTAGGTCAGTTAAACAGATAATCACGCTACAATTTTTGAAAGTCACATTAGTATCTTATAAATGTTACATTCTCAGATTGCATGTCAGTATTTTGAGATATTCAGTATGCCAGTTACATTTGTATCATATACATATTCATTTGGGAGTAGACAAATCACTGAGTTGGACTAGGTTCATCGTATCCTCATAGTCCCAGAACTACGTTCCCTTCTAGGAGTATAAGTCTCCTCTATTGGGCATCAGATTTGGTGATCACGCTAGTCGTGCCTTTACACACCTTGCAAGGTATATTCGGTCCTATCAATGGGGCGTATACATCAGACTCCACGTTTAGCTCACGACTCTAACTCATCCTAATTCATCACTTCTCAGTCTACCCGTAATGGAAAACACCTCATTAATAACTCACTCGGTTTATGGCTGCAATACTATAACTTGCCTCATCACTATTGTCTGTTCCAGATTGCATGCATTCTTCTAACTATGTGAACTTTTACTACTATTGCTTATAACTTCGAAACTCATACTACCTTTTCGGGTGAAAATACTACCCAAAAACTCTAAAAACACACTTCCTCATAAGGGTGTCAACAAAAATAAGGTTTAGGGAAAAGAGTCTGGGAATACATTTCGTTTTTAGCTTGAACGCATGATTGATATCAATAAGAGTGCGTTCTTTAAAAACATAACACTTATATCACTCACGGGCTTCTGTCAAGCCCCTCTTCAATCTCATAATTTTTTAAAGATTTTTGTTGAGAGTAACTCATCGATAAACATATGGGCTTTGCTTTTTAATTTAGAGTATGAAAGAAGGAAAACTTTTCTTAAATGTCGGGAGTCCCTCATTTATAAAAGTGGGGCCTCACAGCCATAAATAAGATCCTACTGAAACAACTTCATAAACAACTAATAATTTATAAAACTGGAGTCCTCCCGAAGCAAGGAGGTATTACTCAAAAGCTTACGAGCGGATGAAGTGATCTCAACATATTTTTGTTGAGGATCCTAAGAACCTATATCTACATCATAAAAATATGTAGGTCAAATGACATCAGTACATTGAATGTAAGAGTATGTAATATAACTAAATAATAAATAATTGAACTGATATGACTGTAATAGATACAAATAAACTCAACTGAATGTAAAGGATTAAAGGAATGAAATCATTTAAAATTGTACAAAACAATTAGTCATCTCTGAACCTCAACATAATCAGTGATATAACAAAAATACATTTTAAACTCTATTTGGGAGATTCTCTAACCAATAACTATCACCATGAGCTATGTGATGATACAACGTCTCTCCCACACTATCAGAATTGTCCTATACCTTGTCGGGATATAGAATACCTGAACAAAGTGGATCCACTAAGATCTTCCCCAAAAGCACTTAGAATTCATCTAAAAAGTATGATCATGTACCCATGTTGGCATACATGAATTATGAGGAATGTGATTTGTGTGAAATCATCTTCATATAGGTGCTCAATACTACTCCCAATAATATATACTCATTCTCAATGTTTAAAAACATACTCTTCCTCTGATTAGAGATAATTTCTCAAACTATCCTCTTAAAAGAGGTAACTATTTTTGTAATATCTTTAAACTCATAACTCATTTATAAATCAAAGTGTCTCTTTTATCAATGTAAAACCTGATACCTTTGGAAATACTTAGTTCCCTTATAATTTTAATCAATTCATACTTGAAAAATCTTTCTAAAAGTATATCAAAAATTATATTGTGATATGATCATTAATGACTCGCCAATTCATACTGCATAAATATTGATGGTATATCCATATACCATACTACTTAAATATTGATAACGTTCTCGACTATCATACTAATCCTGTTTTAGAAACTCTCTCTCAACTCATATTTACTTTCTTAAAACTCAATCTAAAATTCAAGTGTTGGATTTAAAAATATTCTCAAGATTTATAACTCATTCATAGGGTTCATGCAGAATTGTGGAGATAAACGACTCTACTTAGGAATCTTAATAGCAATATGAAAAATCAGTACTCCTCAACGACACTACTCATATCAGTCATACTCAATTCATAGGGTTCATGTTAAAATATAGACATGAACGAATCAACTCAAGAATCTTAATACATAATATATAGAAATTCATTAATTAGGAATAAAATTTCAACAAGAAATAGGAACTCAAGAACTCAAAATCAACTCATCTCAATAATACTCAAATCTAGGGGTAGAATCCTAGATTACTCTTTTACTTATTTGAAGATAGTGAGGACGAACTAGTCCAACACTATGATAGTCTTACATACCTGGAAGAACAAGTGGAAGAACAATATTCTTGAAGAATCTTGAATTAAAACTTGATTGAAAGCTTTGAAACCATATCTTGAAGGTAAACAATCAAGAAAACCTTTCTTGAGATTTTTGAATTAGTTTTTTGAAATCTCTATGGTCAAGAATTATGATTTTTATTAGTGATTCATAATTGTATGGAGAAATTTTAGTTGAAAACAATGAAATTCTAGGAGCAAGACTTAACTTGAAGAGGAATATTGACAAACATTGAAAGAATCTGGAATGAAGTCTTCTACTTTGATTTTACCTTAGGGTTCAAGAGAGAAGAGAATGATTCGTTAAGAGATAAATATTTGATTGTTTTGGGTCTATAATTAGTCAAGAAATCCATTTAGGATTTTCTTAGAGGTAAAAGGATAAAAAAATACCATTTTTAATATTTTTCCGTTGGCTAATTCGTCACTACACCTTATCATTTCACTAAAATGGTCATAATAATTTAATCAAAACTCTGATTGTTATGAAATTTGTGGCGTTGGAAAGAAGATTCAAATACCTTTAATTTGACATGTAACGAGCCACATAACTCTTTATATTCTAAGATATATGACTGTCTCAAGTTGACCCAAAGAAAATCTTAAAACTCAATCCGTAAGGAACTTTCAACTCAACTTTTTACTGAGTTTCTGGTGACCTTAATTGATATCCAAAATTATTCCACACTAAAGAATGTACCTCTACACATATGGTCAATTTAAGAATCACCCCATATGACCTTATATGCAAATGAAGAATAATTTGGATTTTAACTTAGAAATTTTTAGGGTGTTACATTTACCGACTTATTGGATGTGATAAAAGCCATCATGACTTCAGAAAACAGGCCGTAACACTATTGCCCTTTTTGTTAAATCAATTTGAAAACTTTTGAATCATCACTTACATTTGTTTTCAATATAACCTCTAATACGTAAGTTTTAAAGTATTTTGTTTCAATAAATTTAAATATAAGTATATAATTCGTTAAATATGATTTTAAACTATTTCATTTACGACATTCAAAACTCAAAACCCAAGAGTGTTCAAACATTAATAGTGTAGCCTTGTGCCCCTGTCTTATGCCAAAGTGAATCATTACTCATATTTGTTATTACTATAATCTCTAATTAAGTAGTTCTATGAATTAATGTGTTTAAATAAATTTAAATTCCATATTTAAATATTTTTCTAAAATATAATTTGAAAATATTTCAACAAATTCAGTCAAAACCCAAAACATTTTATGCATAATAGATATCAAAACACAATAAAAATCACGAAATCTATATGACTTATAAGTTTCGACCCTAATTAATTAATTACACTAAACATTTTTATATCATGACTCTGCTAAGGAAGGATAAACACTTTATTATTTAAATATAAAATCAAACACTCAAATATTCTATATTATGAAAATCATAAAGTTACATTGTCCAATAATGTTATCCCTGTTTTTCTAAAAAATAAAAATTAAAACTTGTATAAAATGAAAATTCTACATAAATTAAACTTCATCTAACTAATTATATATAAAAAACTTTAAAGCAGAAGAATAAATAAAAACTAAATTAAAATAGGTATTATAGATAAAAATAAAGTGTTACATTTAAATAAAATAATTACAAAAAACGTACATATTAAAACAGAAATAAAGTTATTACTAACACTCCGTATATCTCATTAAATAATTTGTATCAATTAACATTTTTGAAATTATTTATTCTTCTTTCAATCAAATGCATGAAGAAAAAAATTATTTTCATTAAAATTTTTATAAGGATATTATTTTAAAATATGTTCTTTTTATATAGTTTTAGTGTATCGTTTCATAATTACATTTTTATTTATTTAGGTATAGATAAACTCATTGGAGATGTAAGTGAATAATTTTCATAGTAAATGAAATGTGATTTTAATTTTAAATAGAGAGTTTATTTTAATTTTAGGCATATTATAAAAAATCATATTAATTATTTATATACTAAGAATCTGAAATTAAATTTTATAAATGGTGGATATTCTTTTATGATCTTCAAAAAATGCATTATATTAATGAGTCTTTATTGAAAACATAAGGTAAATATTTGTTTATATATTTTACTTTCATTTTATAGGATGAATGTGACTAATTTGAATTCTTAATATATAATCATTTATTGTCATCATATTTTTAGTTATTTTTAAAAGATCCATCAAGAAAAAGATAGGAAGATGTCACGATCTGAGAGCACCTTCTAGTCGTAACCAGCGTATTCAACCTCGAAAAGGTCTTATACAAGTCTCTTAATATTCATTCATCACATGTCACACCCCAAGCCTACACGTTGGTCGTGGCCGGCACTCGAAGACCATTGCTGGCCCCAAGCGAATCCTTGGCCTGACTTTCTTAACTCAGCGGAAGACTCAAAGCATTAGAACATGGATTAAAATGCACGTACTCAACTGTTTAAAAGATAAATTAGAACGTTTTTAAAAATAAAACATTCAACTTAGTCAAAGGCAACTCAAGTCTAAGTTATAATAAATGACAATGTTAAGACAACTGACTGCTAACTGTTTCTCTATAAAGCCTCTAATAACTGAGATGGATGTCGGGACAAGACCCACGACCATCCTAACAACTGAAAATTAAACTGAAAACAATGAAAAAGGAGTCCTCCAGAATGGAAGAAGGCTCATTAACTGACTCTGAGCTACTCACTGGATCAACAGTGCGCTGGGTGCCAATCTTTGTTACCCGCGTCTGCATCATAATACGATGCATGCCATTTGGCATCAGTACATTGAATGAACGAGTATGCAAGTTGGAATGCTAAACAACATAGGCCTTACGATATTCTGAAGGAAACACTTACCTTGACTTTTCTCAACTCATGAATAATTAACTAAACTCATTTCAATATTAAGCAATTTAAAAGCAAGTGCATAATAAAGAAAATTTATTTTAAAACATGTTGTAAACTCAGTGTATGCAAAGATACAAAATAACTGTGAGATGTATGTAAAAATATAAAATAATATGACATCAATCCATAATCATTATAAAATACATATCATGCTTTCTCTCAAAGTCTGCTTGTGCAATGCATGAATGAAATCTCATAACCCCATTCATACTAAGCAGAACCTCTTGAAGAACCATGTAACTACTGCTGTGGGAGTTTCTCTAATCGACAACCATCATTTATGAGCTATAGTGATGATACAACACTTTACCTCGCGCTTCCAATGACCGCCTATACCTTGCCATCAGTATAAGAAGCTAACTTACCTAAGTGGACCCACTAGCTTAACTTAAGTGATCATCTAAAAAGTATGATCCTTTAATGCCCATGATGACTACATGGTTTATCAAGACTTGAGTTAATATGAACTCGCATCCCCATATTGGTTCTCAATACTACTCCCAAGAATATACTTAACTCATATGTTTTAAAAATAACTTCTTTCTTTGGGTTGAGATAATTACTCAACACTTAGCTTAAAACCTCTCTTGGAATTGATGTTCCCTTTTTCTTGCTCAAAACTCTTTTGAAAATCTTAGTTTCCTCTTAACTTAAATGTGAAAATATTTATAATTTCTTCGGAAATACTTAGTTCCTTATATCTTTTGAGAAATGAACTCAACTATTTGCTCTTAGCTTAACTTGAAACTTTTAGTCTTAAAACAAAGTTAAAACATTTGTAAAAGACCTTGAAAACTTTGTTGAACTTCACTTAACTTTACTCTTAACTTTAGTTGAATTGACTCCTAAATTTACTTGAATTGAACCTTAACTTTACTTTAATTGACGCTTAACTTTCCTTGAATTGAATTCTGGATTCAAGGAATTAAGACTTGTGATAGGAAAGGTCTCTTGATGTTTAGGAATGATTTAAAATAGCTAAACTTGAGAAAAGTTACGAAATCACCGTCTTGGAACAATTCCGTGATGCAGAGATGATCCTAAATAATTATTCATAAAATTTTATTTTTATAGAGACGAGTCCGCGTCCTATCCGCGACGCAAAGCAACTGTTGTTCACTGAGGGAACAGGTCCGCGACCTGGTACCTGTTCCTTGTCCGATTTTTCTCTTCTTTGTTTTTCAGTCCCTATTCGCCTAAACTTGAATATTTTTCTCAATATATCTTTAGATTCAGATACCCAACATATATACTCAAGAACCTAACTCAAAACAACTCTATAATTTGAATCAAAGATCTTAGAAACTTCTCAATATCAACCCAATTCAAGAACGACATCAAATTCAAGAATACATATCTAGAACATCAGACTTTCAACCTTTTTAGGATGAATTCATACTGAAATAAACATGTTTGGAGCGTGAGTGAACAAACCCGATGCTATGAGAGACTCACATACCTTTTTAGGGATCACCCCCGAAGAAATCCACAAGCCAATGATCGTTCGTGGAAATTCTTGATTTTCCCCTTCTCCTTTTTCTTGCGTTCTTTCTCCAAAAGCCCTAACGTGAATTCTCAATCTTTCTAAACTGAACCAATTCTGTTTTTTACCCTAATTAAGTTACTAAAGTGAATTAATTTAATTGGGTAAGAAAAATACCAATATACCCTTTTTATTTCCGGATTGGACATTTACTTAATCCAACAACCCAACTACCAAAGGGCATAACTAACTCATCCAAACTCGAAAATTTGCAATTTTGATGGAGTTGGAAAGACCATTCCAACGAGTCTCCAACCATATCTGGAACTACACCTAACTCATCCTGAGCTAGGAGTTATGGTCGTTTGAAGTTAACTAAAACCCATTTTTTTACTTACTTAATATTTCCAGATTTCCTTGTACTTTCCAAAAATAAGTATTTCCAGATTTTAAACTCTTTTCTAGTTCTTTTTAATTGCGAGATGTTACACTATATCCCCTTGGGAACATTCATCCTCGAATGAAGTTATTCTTACTAGACTAAGGATAGTAACATCAAGTTCAAACACCCAACAAGCAAATGCAACAACAACATGCTCACTCACAATTTAAAGAGTACTAAGAAGAACATTAGTACATTGGTCTAAAATTTTTCTTTGGATTCAAAGAGATGTGGATATATCTTCTTCATATCATCTTTAGCTTCTCAAGTGGCTTTTCCACAAACCAATTTCTCCACAAAACTTTGACTTGATGTTACTTACTTTGTTATCAACTTGTGAACTTGGCGATTTAGATTCTGAATCAGGACCTACTCACAAGACAAACTATCATTGATTCCAATATCCTCAGTTGGTATGATATGTGAAGTATCTCCCATGCACTCCCTCAACATGGAGATGTGGAACACCTGATGGATAATTGCTAACTCTTGTAGTAGTTCCAACTCATAAGCTACCTTATCAACCCTTTTGGAAATCTTTTAAGGATCGATATACTGGGACTGAGCTTCCCCTTCATACCAACTCTCATAACACCTTTCAGGGGTGAAACTTTTCAAGCGACTCAGTCATCTACCTCAAACTCTAATTCCATTCTCCTAACATCATTGTAGGACTTCTGTCGACTCTGTGATGTTTCTAACCTCTCTTGAATGACATCATTTTCTCCATAGCTTGATGAACTAACTCAGGTCCTATAAACCCTGCTTCACAAATTTCAGACATTAAAAAGGAGATCTGCATTTCTCCCCTGAAGAGCTTCATAAGAAGCCATTTGGATGCAAGAATGGTAACTATTGTTGCAAGCAACTCAATGTGATATAGGTGATCATCCCAATTACACTTGAGATCAACCACATAATCTACTTCGATACCTCAAAACACCATCTCCCCCTTTTTTAGAAGCAATCATTTTTTTTTGCTTGTGAACATTTGCTGTTAATTCAAGCAAGATAGGGTCTTGGTATTGCTCGCCTTTTACCTCTGACACTAATGATGACTCAGCCCCATTCGTCACCACTATTTCTTCTTTTGTGGAATCCATTAATCGAACTCCTAATCGTGCAAGTCTATGCACCTCTTGTGCTAACTTATTCTTATCTTCCTTAAAATGGGTGGTACTACTCATAGACAACCTGCTTAAGGAATCAACAACAACATTAGCCTTACCTGGGTGGTAAAGAATACTCATGTCAAATACTTGAATAACTCTAACCACCTTCTCTGTTTGAGATCAAACTCTTTTTAACCAAATATAAATTGAATAATTTTGTGATCGGTGAACACATCCACATGAACACCATAAAGATAACGACGCCACATTTTTGAAACAAATACTACAACAACCAAATCTAAGTTATGGGTTGAGTAATTCTTCTCATGAATTTAAACTGTCTAGAGGCATAAGCTATAACTTTGCCATTCTGCATTAACACACAATCCAAACCAACTTTATATGCATCAAAATACACCACAAAACCTTGAGTACCTTCCGGTAAAGTCAAAACTTGTCGTAGTAGACTTCTTTTTAAATTTCCAAAAGATTTTCTCACAAGCTTTAGACCATTGAAACTTAACTGTCTCCTAAATTAATTTGGTCAAATAAAACCTTATCTAAAATATCCTTCAACTGCTCTTTCAACTCTTTCAACTCTGCTGGTGCCATTCTGTATGACAGAATAAAGATAGGATAAGTATCTGGAATGATGTCTACACCGAAGTTTATTCCTCTCTCAAGAGGGACTCTGAATAGATCATCTAGGAAGACTTCTGGAAACTTTTTTACTACTGAAACTGAAACTGACTGAATAAGAGGTATCTCAACACTAAAAACATTAACTCAGACTAAGTGATAGACACATCCCATGGAAACTAACTTTCTTGCCTTAATGCACGAGATGGAATGACCCTCAGGCACTATTGAATTGCTCTTGAACTCTATAACTGATTCACTCGAAACTGGAACTTGACTACTTTAATTTTTACAATCTATTGATGCATAAGAAGCATGAATCTAGTACATACCTAGAATGGCATAAAAAACTACCATGTCTAATTAAACTAAGTTAGCCATGGTACTCATGTGGTTGACGAGATGTACAATCACGATTGAGTTTCTCTGCTACAACAAACTAACCAACAAGTGTAGAAACACTGAAGGTCTCACTATGTTGCTTAGGAATAACATCAAAGTTCATAAAAACATATGAAGTTACAAAATATAAGCTCGCTCCTGGGTCTAGCAATTCATAAACATTAGATTTAAAGACTCTAATCACACTAGTGACAACATCTGGTGAATCTCCTTGCGCTTGACAATTATTGATAGAATATAAGAGGTTTGTTCCCCCACCAGTACCATTTCCTTACATGTTCTTTGGACACGCTTTCATGAAGTGACCCTCTCGTCCATACTTGAAGCAACCTCTTTAAACCTGACAAAACTTTCCTGGGTGGGTTCTACCACACCTAGCACATAAAGGAGCACAGTTACCTCCTTGTGCTACACTACCCTGAGACCTCATCACAAATTTATTCATTCTAGCTCTAGAATCGGTAACCAAGGTTGGGGCATATTTAGAGAGTTGGGTAAACTTGAGAGAGTATTCCTTCACACTCATTCCCCCTTGACGGAGGTGCATGAATTCCACCAACTTTTAATCCCTCAACTCTATAGGGAAAAACCTATCAAGAAAGGTCGTCTTACACACTCCCCAATCCATCGGGCCCACCCTTACGGGTTTCTCATCCCTACATTGCTCAAACCACAGTTGTCATATACGGGGAGCACCCCCTAGACGTAACCGGTGTCCTCGTCCTCTTTGAGGACTAAGACTAGCCTCTTAGCATTCATCATAACATTCATAGGCTAAAATATGCGGAAAAATTAAAACTTTTAACTATATCTAATTGGAGGTTTACATAGACCTCTACATACACGTAACAATATTAATATCGAGTATACATAGACCCTTCGTATAAGAAGATTACTTAGTCTTCTACTTTTTTTTCACATACATATATAAGATAGAATAGAGTCATAAGATCCGTCTCATGTCATAACCATCTACAATGACAATAGCAATTTGGGCACAGCCCTACATCAATATAAGGAAGCCACATATAGGCTTTATACAACTTGTCCTCAAATGAAAGATAGAGTAAACATAAGTGTCTTAAAAATTAAGCAAATCCGTAACTAGAATATTGGGATCGCCCTTGGGAAATGAGGACCTACCCACTTGGATGATAGGAATATCCAAGCCTCCTTTTAAGTCGCCTCGAACGAAACCTCAACGAGAAGAACCTAAAATGTTTGGGAAAAAGGGAGAAAATGGGGTTAGTACGCCACCTGTACTAAGTATGAGACCATATACACATATAACAACAACGCATGCTAAAAAGGGACATTTAGTTAAATCATGCCATTTTACCTCTTTGAAGACTTATGCACAATCAACAAACTATACCAATCATTTAGACATGTTCAACAAGTCAAAGCAAACTATATGCATATCAACATACTTGAACCTATAATCTCATATAACTTATCACCAAGTAATAACATCACAAGCATGGATAAGATTTCATCATGTAAATAGAAGAGCAAGACAACTAATCATAAATCCTTATCAAGTCAACAAGTGCAATGACCAAGCAAAGTCCCATAACCTTACTCAATCAAGTAACCCAACAAGAACCATAAATAGTAACTCACTTCACATAACATAGCTTTTAAATACACATAAGTTCATACTTTAGCAATAAAGACCAATTACATGTTCATGAGCATCATAATCATCATATAAGATCATTTACATTTATCATCATTTACATACATAATATTAACCTCCTAAAGCTCCTATCAAGGCAAACTAGTGCAAGGCATAGGTAGAGTCCCATACCCCTACCTAAGCTAAGTCCAACCACTCAAGTCACTTTAGTTAGTTTATACATCATTACTTCATTTTAGTTTAGGGAACACTTGCCTTAACCGACATAGACCACATGAAATAATGTGGAATCCGGTGTTGTAAAACTTTACATCGATGGAAGGTGGTCTACCGGCCAAAGTAAAACCAAACATAAACGTAGCTTTCTAGGTGGATCCACTAGCTAGTCTTCCTATGGGGGCAACATAGTTCAAGAACTAAGAGATAGGTATATCCCTCTATATACCACTTGGTAATTGGGCCTCATATCATGGGAATCAATGAAATGAGTATCCCTCAAAGGGGAGTCAACATCACATATAGAACTATAGGGTAACTCTTCCTCTATTGGAAAGCCATAACGTCCCATTGTCAAGTTCACTCGGTGCTAAGCTAAGTCCCTTATTGAAATGTCTTTAATCTTTATTTATCAATCATAGCTTAGTTTAGGTCATAGGGTCTAGACCTTTTATAATCATCATCATAATAGCTCAATAGGAATTGCATGAGTATAATCATTTCATCACAATTCACATAAGTAAGGTTAACACATTATACATTCTTTCATAATATGGCACATTGGTAACCACCATCATCCTTATAGCTTTACATCTTAATCAACCTCACAACCATAAGCAAGACATTTCAATTAAACATCATACCACCCTATCAATCCTAAACAAGACATACTCCAACACAATCATCATGACTTAATCACAATTAACCATAATTGAAGCAAAGTATAGGGATCACAAGACTTACCAAGTCTCCTTCACAATTCATCGTCAAGGTCTTACCATCAGCCCTTAGTTCAACTTAATTAGGTCATCAAATCACCATAATTCAATAACCAATATAATCACAAGGCTAGAAGAATCACTACATAACAATTCGATAATAGATCAAAGCTTAAGATTAAGTTAATTCATCATGCTCTAGATCACTTCTCAAGAACTAGCATGAAAGACTATACATCATCCTAATTCATTCATAATTAGCATAACAACATCATCTAGTAGTAATTCAACCCTTAACCAAGTTAATTAAATGAATAGTCTACAATATAAGTCAAGATCACAACCTAGGGTTAAGGACTTAGGATCATTGATGTACCGTAGTTATACGGTACTTTCAATGGTTTTAACTTAAGTTTAGTGTGTGTCTAAAGCCTTTTTGTATTAGTTTTAATGTAATTTTCTCTTTATTTTCAGCAAATCTGTCCAGAAAAAGAACGTGAGAGTTGTGTGCTGAAAGTTGCAGAAGTGGCAACCTACGGAGCCATCGACGGTCCATCGTGACCTTGATGGTCCGTAGGTGGCCACCGTCGTGAGAAGAAGAAGACTGACAAAGGAAGGTGGGGAATTCTGACCAAGTGTGGGGCTATAGAGGCTCGCGACGGACCGTCATAGCCACGACGGACCGTCCTGCACATCCGTCAACATCAACAGAAAGTAGTCCCAGTACCAATCTCCAGAAGTTTCTAAGTGTGGAGTGACGAAAGGCCTCGATGGTCCGTCGTGACCTCGATGGTCCATCGTGGCAGTCGTCGACTCAGCCGCGTTTTTTAGACAGATTTTCCTTAAATAGGTTTCCTTCTTTTATTAGGATTTGAGTATTATAAATACCTGTAAACACCTCGTTTTTGGGGTTAGACTTTTGGATATTTTTTAGTTTTATTGTTCTCAGTATTGAAGGTTGAGATGTTGGGAAATCACTTTATTTTCCGGAATTGTTTGTTGCAAGTTTTTGATTAATTCAAGTAAATTTCTGGATTATCTTCAATCTCATCAAAGTAAGTGCATGAATTCTTATCTAATTAATATGAATTGTGTGATTATTAACATGGGTAACTATACTCCATAACTAGGGTTGTGGGAACCATGGGTAAATAACAAGGTAAAATCTAACGAAAATAACAATTCTCAAATAATGTCTTGCATGTATTGATAATTCTTTCATTTAGAAGTCTTTTTAACGGTGGCCAACGTTAGAACTCGCCTTATTGCTACTTGCCGGACCAAGGAGGTAGATAATAAAAAAAGAATTATCAACTTAGATTTAGTATATACTATCTAATAAGCTAGTGTTGGTTGGTACGAAGTAACAACTAAGCCAAATATCGATTATGATGCTTAATATGAGGTAAAGGTAAGGTTTAGTAAGGCATACACACGTAGCCGGACCAAGGTGCGGAGTGAAATTTCCTAGTTGTCGGACCAAGGAATTAGGGATACATAACTTACCACTTTGCATGCAAGATATTAGGAACGAATTGTTATAGTTAGAATTACCGAGTTATGAACCTATGGGGAACACTTAAGCCCTTGTTACTTTCATTACTTGAATAAAAATCAAATCTTTGAACGTGCCAACTGTTTACGTAAAATTAGTTAATTACATTTGTCATTCAAAACCCCCCTTTTGTTATTTGTTTTCGGAAGAGACTTGACTAAATAAAAGTAATAGTAGGTTAAAGTTAAGTCTAAATCATTTTCCTCGTGGGATCGATCCTAACCTCATATTTGGGTTCTTTACTTGATACGACCGCTTATACTTCTTTTCGAGAAGTAAATTTGAGCGTATCAATCATGTTATTCAATTTAGGCAAGACCACCAACAATTACCATAATCAAGTTAAAATACATGTTAATATATTCAATATAACCTAAAGAAAACATCAACAACTCAATTCATAACTTCAAATTCGAAATTGGATGAAACCCATTGAAAACTCTAGTTTTGAAAACACTTTGAATGAACCCTTTGAGGAAAGAGGTTTCAAAGGTGAAGAGATCCCATACCTCAACGTTTTGGTGAAGATTTAGAGATGAAATCGCCATGTTCCAGCCCCCAATACCCTTCCTTGACTTAGCCTTCAATGGAGTCTTCCAATAGAGAGAGAAAGAAGAGAGAAGGTAAAAGAATTGTTTTAGGAGTTCTCATTAGTTTAATGGGGTTGGGGACTTTATATGGGAGGTTAACTAACTTAATTAGACCCCCTTAATCCCCTTATTAACCACCTAACCCAATTAAATGAATCAAATTAAAAACGTGCAGGAAAAACATGACCCTCACAGACGGAACCCCGTCGACGGGCCGTCTGTGAGTCGACGGCTTGGCTCCCATCCATCCTGCACATCTGTCGTCTTGGTCAGAGACTTGTGCAGGCGAGGGCTTCCCCATTTTGTCTAAGTGTGGGACGACGGTTGGCATCGATGCCCCGTCGATCCACATACGAACCGTCGTTTGCCCCGTCGATGCACACTGCCCAAGCAGTGTTCCCTTCAACCTGCAAGGGTCCTCCCCAAGGGCCCTTGCTTGGTCCTTGGGGATTCGTACCCGGACTTTTTGACCATGAAACATCCCTAACACGTGTCACACACATTTTCACCAATTTTCATTAATTTCCGAATCTTAAAAACTAGTCAAATAGGCTAAGACACGCTAGTACATCTTTGAACCAACTTCCGAACGTCATGGACGTTCTGGTTTCTAAACTTCCTAAATGACCTATATTCATCAAATAACCTTAAAAACAGTGTCTATACTTCATGACACCTATGCTAGGATTTACGACACATCTTGGATTTTATCCCCCCCTTAGGAACATTCGTCCCCGAATGACACTAAAATTCTTTTGAAGGAAGGAATTGACTCAAGACTAGTAGCCCAACCAACATCAATGCAATACAACATAATACATATCATTTCAATCAAGGCAATTCAAAACTTCAATTACCAAATATGAGATTCTAACATTACTTCATGAGGCATTTCCTTCTCACAACAACAATATGAACTCAACATGACATACTGAGTCAATTTGAATCAAGTTCAACTTTTCAACATGCCATACATTATTTCATAAAGATTCACTGTCACATCCCGAAACCACACCCTAGAAGCTAGGGTGCAATCTTGGATTGCGACCGGCGTATTTGACCTCTTGGAGGTCTCATAAAAGCCTCTCATATCATTCATCGCATATACATAATGAAAAGTAGTGCGGAATTAAAACTTTTCATACAAACAATATAGAAGTCTTTAAACTATTTCATATATGTAGAAATAGTAAAATACTAAGTCTCGATCATCATCTTAAGACACGATAATACTTGGGACACGACCCATATGAATTGAAAACATACTACTAATAGACTATTACAAACTTCATAAAAAGAACATAAAATGACATATATGCCCTCGAGTCAAATGAGGACATACTTCAACTCTTCTTGAACGATATCCTTGTCCAAATCTTCTTCCCAAAGATCTTCACCTACCAAGAACTATATAGATAGAAAATAAAGCATGGAATTAGTACAACCACATGTACTAAGTATGGCATTATGCATAAAAATCATGAAAACGGACTTAATTAGAAATATGCATCTTTTCTTTAAAACATCATAATATCATCATAATAATAACATTTAGCAACTTAGAATCACATAAGAAAACATTAAACGGAAAACATAATTTTTAACTCACATTACAGTGAGTTCACTTCACTGTACAGTGAAGTCCCTTCACTGTTACAGTGAAGTCTAAGCCCTCTCTTTTGAACATATTTTAGCATGTAGTCTTCTCACTAACGTCATCCTAAGATTCACTTAAGTCACACAAAGAGAGACCGCCCATACGCCCTCTCTAGATGTGCCTAAACGACCCTTAAGATCACTCATAATGAGACACATACACACCTACAAAGTATCATAATCATCAAGGTAAGATTCTTCTACAAAGGTGAATTCGAAGTCTCACTTGAGTGAGTTGTGAAGCAACCGCCCATACAATCCCTTACACACACACTCAAGAGATCCAATAGACTCCCTAGGATAGCGTTCTCACGAAACACACCAACACATAGATGATATGACACTCCCCTTTCAAAGGCTATCAAAAGACCTACTTAAGTAAATCAAGAAGATAATGTCCATGATTGACCTCTTCAAGATTACCTAAATAGTCCTTAACACTACCTAAGGCTTAGATCATGTCAACAACACCAAACCTTTTCCCTAACTAGAGTCATTCTCAAGACTTTCATAGATAAAACATGAAGAGATCATCCTTTATGCCCTCTTCACAATTTAACTAAAGAATCCCTAAGACACTCTAGATTAGGTACTTATTCACTTACATACTTCATAACGTAAGACATTAGTTAATTAGTTCGTTTAGAAGACATACATCACATAAAGGATATTCAAATAATGGTCTTACACAAGACCTAGGGACTCTCGTTAACATCTTCAAAGCCTATTATGCAATGTGTAAGTAGCATCCCATACCACCACCTAAACTTCATAGAACTTCTCCAATGATAATAGGTGTCTCGTATGATGAGAATAGGCAATAACCGACATAGAAAATGGTAGCAAAGCATGGAATCCGAAGTTCTATCCTACTTCGATGAGGTGTTCTACTTGCCAATGGTAGAACATAAAGATCCCATGTTGGCACATGGTTAAGAAATATGAATGTAAGACCCCAAAAATGACTTAGGTTAACTAGAGCCTAACATGTTGGTAATGGTTGTATAAGGTCTTTAAAGTGGTCTATAATATTTTATTGAGGCAGTAGCTAAAGTGTTAGGTGTGTTGGAAGTCAAACGTCAAGGGACGACTAAGACGTTCGACGACTAAGTCACCTAAATGCCTCATCTGTGGTTTAATGTGTTTATGTGTGATTCATGAGATTGTAAGGTCCTTAAATGAGTTATTATAGCATGTATAGGCAGTGTGTCAATTTTCATGGAGTTTGGAGGTCAAACCTCCAAGAACGTTCATGTCATTCGAAAGATATGCCTTGAATCGACCTTGTGTTTCTAGGCGTGTTTTGTTGCGTTTTACATGTTTATTTTGGATGAAATTTATGTGAGAGGTGTTAAACTTATAGAAGATCATTTTTCGGTTGGAAACGTCCGGGAAATTATCCCCAAGGACCATCCAAGGGTCCTTGAGGAAGGACCCAACTTGGTTGACAAGGCAGTCCCAGGCAGGCCCCAAACGACGGAGGCATCGACGCCCAGAGGGTCCATCGACTCCCCGTTGATGGGTGTCGTCTATATGGACTTAGCCTGGGGAGCTAAGCTCCCATTCTCCAAGTCTCTGAACCCACCGACGGTTGCCAGCACGGCCCGTCAGTGGGCTGACGCCCCGTCAATGGTGCCGTCAGTGAGGGCTATTTCTGCACGCAGTTCACTACCAACTTAGGGGTTAATTGGTAATTTTACTACACTTCCAAATAAGAGTTTAGGAGATTTGTTAAGGGTCTTTTGGATATTTTAAATGAGTATATAAGTGTTAAACACTTAGAATAATTCATTCTTCCAAAAAACAAAATCCCAAAGACTCCATTGAAGTCCAAAAATCAAGGAAGAGCTTGGTGTGACGTTTCGAGTGGATATTCTTCATCAAAGTGAAGAATTAGCTTCATTGAGGTATGACTTTTGATCCTTGAAACTCGTTTCATCAAGGAGCCCAACTTTCAAAGATGTTTTCAAAGTTTTCAAAGAGGAATTATCCAATTTCATAATTCTACCATGGGTTCTTGCATTAATGGTTTTCAAACGTCTATTATGGATTAGATTGATGTTGTATTGATGATTTTAACCTAAATTACCTATGACCCCATGTAATTGGTGAACCTAAGATTTTGACTAAATTATGGGTTACTTGATATTGACTTAATATTGATGAATTCATGTGTAGTTTCTTATGGGCTTTCTATTGATGTAAGAATTGTATTCAATTGTTATCAAATTGATATTGGATTTTTGAATCTATATTGAATTGGGTTAGATTTCATTGATTTCTATAATTGTGTATTGAGTTGGTATTCATGGCCTTGGGTAAGGGTCTTGTGTCATCAAATTGAGTAAGTTGACTTGAATTGAAGTGTTGATGATTGAGTGGAGGTATGCTGCCCCATTTCCTTTATTTTGATGTTAATTATACTTCGATTCTATTATGATTGGTTTGGTCCACCTTTGGTGGCGGTGTTATGTCAATTGATGTGGCATTGTCGGCGTTACTTTCTAGTATATTGATGATCATGGCCTTGTCGGCACTACTAGAACTTATATGGCTATTTGTGTAGTTGATTTAGTGATGTATAATCATATATACCTATATGTGAAAGTATGTGTTAGACTATTGATACTATCTAGGTGATCATGTTATGCTTTGACTATGTGTTAAGTGTGTAGTCTTAGAGTTGATGCATGATTATTCCTAAATCGGTTAGATGAGTCTAAAATGGTTAAATTGATGATGTTAAGGTAATGAATATGTTGACTTGATAAGGTTAAGGGTCATTCCTAAGAGTCTAAGGAAGATAGGCTATATGTGTTAAATGGAAGTATGTTGTGTCTTGTTTAGGTAGACTTGTGTCCCTTACTTGATGCTTATGTGAATATGTGATGTCTTGACTTAGGAACCTAAAGTGTCTTAGTCTTGAATAAATGAATATAGGTGAGACCTTGAATGATGATTAAAGGGTCATTTATGTGGAACCTTGAACTAAGTGGTAAGGTTATGAATTGTGAAGTAGTTAGCCGTAATGGTATCCTTCATGTAATGAGTGATGGACTTAAGGTTGATTGGCTGGAATGACATCATATCATACCTTAGTAAAGTCGCGATGAGCTTCTTGTCTCCATAGTGAGATAGCCCAAATGGACCTTGCTTTGGTAAGGTAAATGTGATTGGGTCATGAACATGATATGGGACCCATTTGTATGAACTTTAATGTAAATTGATCTATGAGAACTAAGGATAGCACCGAGTGAGTATGGTAAAGGGAAGTAGTTTTAGTTAAGTATGAGACTAGAATACAAAGTATGCCCTTCATATTCCTTAACCATGTGCCTACATGGGATCTTTATGTTCTACCATTGGCAAGTAGAACACCTCATCGAAGTAGGATAGAACTTTGGATTCCATGCTTTGCTACCATGGTCTATGTCGGTTATTGCCTATTCTCATCATATTGAATACCTATTAGCATTAGAGAAGTTTATGAGGTTTAAGCGGTGATATGGGACGCTACGTAGACATTGCACAATAGACTTTGATGGTGTTATTTGGAGTTCCTAGGTCTTGTCTAAGACCATTACTTGAATGTCCTTATGTATTGTATGAGTCTCTTAATGAATTAATAGATTAATGACCTAGTGAACTAATGACTTACGTTATGGAGTATGTAAGTGAATAAGTACCTAAACTAGAGTGGCTTATGGATTCTTTAGTTAAATTGTGAAGAGGGCATAAAAGATGATCTCTTCATAGCTTATCTATGGAAGTCTTGAGAATGACTCTAGTTAGAAAAAGGTTTGGTGTTGTTGACATGATCTAAGCCTTAGGTAGTCTCAAGGACTCTTTAGGTAATCTTGAAGAGGTCAATCATGGACGTTATCTTCTTGATTTATTTAAGTAGGTCTTTTGATAGCCTTTGGAAGGAGAGTGTCCTATCATCTATGTGTTGGTGTGTTTAGTGAGAATAATTCTATCCTAGGGAATCTATAGGATCTCTTGAGTGTGTGGGCAAGGGATTGTATGGGCGGTTGCTTCACAACTCACTCAAGTGAGACTTAGAATCACCTTTGGTAGAAGAATCTTACATTGATATTTATGATGCCTTGTAAGTGTGTATGTGACTCATTATAAGTAATCTTAAGGGTCGTTTAGGCACATCTAGAGAGGGTGTATGGGCGGTCTCTCTTTGTGTGACTTAAGTGAATCTTAAGATAGCTTTGAGTGAGATAATTACATGCTAAAGGGTGTCTAAAGTGAAGGTTTGCAACTTCACTGTACAGTGAAGAAATTCACTGTAACAGTGAGTTGAGGTCACTGTAAAGTGGCTTCAAAAATTGTGATTTTTGGTTAAATATTTCCTTATGTGTTTCTAAGTTGATAAATGTTGTTATTATGATTAAAATATGATTTATAAAATGAAAAGATGCATATTTCCAATAAAGTCCATTTTCATGATTTTTGTGCATAATGCCATACTTAGTACATGTGGTTGTACTAATTCCATGCTTTACTTTCTATCTATAGTTCTTAATAGTGAAGAGCTTTGGGAAGAAGACTTGGACAAGGATATCGTTCAAGAAGAGTTGAAGTATGTCCTCATTTGACTCGAGGGCATATATGTCATTTTATGTTTCTTTTATGAAGCTTGTAATAGACTATATAGTAGTATGTTTTAAATTCGTATGGGTCGTGTCCCAAGTATTATCGTGTCTTAAGATGATGATCGAGACTTAGTGTTTTCATATTTCTACATATATGAAAGAGTTTAAAGACTTCTATATTATTTTACGAGAAGTTTTAATTCCGCACTACTTTTCGTTATGTATATGCAATGAATGATACGAGAGGCTTGTATGAGACCTCCGAGAGGTCAAATACGCCGGTCGCAATCCAAGATTGCACCCTAACTTCTAGGGTGTGGTTTTTGGGATGTGACAAGCTTGGTATCAGAGCATAGGTTAATGAAAGTAGTCTTAGAAATCAAAAAGTCACGTCTAGTAGAGTCTTCACCATCGGTGTGAGTCGCGACACATCTATGGGCGAGAGGCTATAGGACGATAGTGTTTCCCTTAAATTCTACTCCTATGTTCGTGCGGTAGAGTTATGTTATGAGTATCCTTCTAAAAGTGTTTCCTTTTTTTCTAGGAGATGAATACTAGAAGGATGACCGCTAGAAGGATGGAAGAGGGAAGGGTTGATGAGGAAGTTCCTCCTCATGTTGAGCAAGTTGAGCAAGTGCTTCATGATGGGCAAGGTGTCCAAGGTCCTCAAGTGCCTCCTCAAGGTGATCATGCCCCTAATGTGGAAGGAGGTGATGAGGTGCCGGAGTTGTCTAATAGGGTGATTGGAGAGGCTTTGCTTGCTTTAGCCCGAGCCGTAACGTCTCAAGCTAACTTGAACATGGTGCCTAGGGGTAATACTATGGAGAGCACTATGTCATCTCGGTTGAGAGACTTTTTGAGGTTGAATCCTCCAATCTTTCTTGGCTTAAAGGTGAATGAGGATCCCCAAGAATTTCTTGATGGTGTGTACAAAGTTTTGAGTGCTATGGGGGTTACATCTAGGGAGAAGGCGGAGTTGGCTTCTTATCAATTGAGAGATGTGTCTCGAATTTGGTACACTCAATGGAAGGACAATAGGCCGGTGGAGTCGGGTCCTATTGAGTGGAAATAATTCAAGGAAGCTTTTCTTGGCAAGTACTTTCCCCGTGAGAGGAGGGAAGAGAAAGTAGAAGAGTTTATCAATCTCAAGCAAGGTAATATGAGTGTTGAGGAATACTCTTTGAAGTTCTCAACTTTGTCCAGGTATGCACCTTCCCTAGTGTCTAATCCAAGGGATGAAATGAGTCGCTTTTTGACGGGTGTTGCCGACTTAGTGAGGGAGGAATGCCGTACGGCTATGTTGCATGATGATATGACTTTGGCTAGACTCATGGTGTATGCACAATCAATTGAAGAGTCTAAACTTAGGAGGATGTTAAGGAACTTGAAAAGGAGTGTTGCTAGTGATCAAGTGCAACCTAGGTTCAAAAAGAGGGCTCAAACTCAAGATGGACCTAGTGTGCCTAAGAAGAAGTTTGAGAAAGGAGGTGGTTCTAGCAATGAAAAATTCTACATGCGCCACTTGTGGTAAGAGACATTATGGTGAGTGTCTAGTGGGTACGGGTAATTGCTTTGGATGTGGAAAAGATGGGCACAAAGTGAGAGATTGTCTAAACATTGCTTCTAGGAAGGAGGGTAAGAAGGTTGATCCTAGTGTTCCAAAGGAAGATGCTCCAACAAAGACGCGTTTCTATAAACTCCGGACTAGATTTGGGAAGCCGGGTGATGGTGATGATGATGTTGGTAAGTTCTTGTTTCTCTTTTGATAGTATGAGTTCCTTTTAAGTGGGGGACTATGGTTAGAATTGTGCTAGAAGTATTGCATGTGCATGATGTTTAGGAGTTTGGTTGAAATTGAATTTCATTAACTTCTTGCATTGTGTGTTTTATTGAGTTTTTAGCATGTTATAAGATGTGTTTATATGATGTTACTTTGCATATTAGCATGTGTATATCATGAATTGCCAAAAAGTTGCATGTTTGAAAAATTTAGTAAAATTACTGTAGCTTGAAAACTGTTTACTGTAAAATTTTGCCGAAATTGACTAATTGATTCTTTGGTAAAAAATTGTTGTTATGTGGTTAGAACTTATGTGTATGATTATATTAATGAATATAAAATGAGTTTTTACCTTTGGGAATAAAATATGTGAGTTTTGTAGCATAATGAGTTATAGAATTGTATTCTAGTTTCTTGTTGTATTGTGAATCTCTTGGCTTGTGAAATTGATGTTTTATTCTTGGTTATGTGTTGTATGGTTTGGTTATGTGCTATTAATTTGATTCTCTAATCTTGGAAAGGTTCGGAGAGTGGCAAGTGTCATTCGAGGACGAATGTTGTCCAAGTGGGGGAGAATGTAAGACCCTGAAAATGACTTAGGTTAACTAGATCCTAACATGTTGGTAATGGTGGTCTAAGGTCTTTAAAGTAGTCTATAATATTGTATAGAGGCAGTAGCTAAAGTATTAGGTGTGTTGGAAGTCAAACGTCAAGCGACGACTAAGACGTTCGACGACTAAGTCACCTAAATGCCTCATATGTGGTTTTATGTGCTTATGTGTGATTCATGAGGTTGTAAGGTCCTTAAATGAGTTATTATAGCATGTGTAGGCAGTGTGTAAAGTTTCGTGGAGTTTGGAGGTCAAACGTCCAAGAATGTTCATGTCATTCGAAAGATATGCCTTGAATTGACCTTGTGTGTCTAGGCGTGTTTTGTCGAGTTTTACGTGTTCTTTTTGGATGAAATTTATGTGATAGGTATTAAACTTATAGAAGATCATGTTTGGATTGGAAACGTCTGGGAAATTATCCCCAAGGACCATCCAAGGGTCCTTGAGGAAGGACCCAACTTGGTTGACAAGGCATTCCCAGGCAGACCCCAAACGACGGAGGCATCGACGCCTAGAGGGTCCATCGACGCCCCGTCAATGGGTGTCGTCTGTAAGGACTTATCCTGGGGAGCTAAACACTCATTCTCCAAGTCTCTGAACCCACCACGGTTGCCAGTGGGCTGACGCCCCGTCAATGGTGCCGTCAGTGAGGGCTGTTTCTGCACGCAGTTCACTGCCAACTTAGGGGTGAATTGGTAAATTCACCTCACTTCCAAATAAGAGTTTAGGCGATTTGTTAAGGGTCTTTTGGGTATTTTAAAGGAGTATATAAGTGTTAAACACTTAGAATAATTCATTCTTCCAAAAAACAAAATCCCAAAGTCCTTAAGAAATCTCAAAGACTCCATTGAAGTCCAAAAATCAAGGAAGAGCTTGATGTGACGTTTTGAGTGGAGATTCTTCATCAAAGTGAAGAATTAGCTTCATTGAGGTATGACTTTTGATCCTTGAAAGTCGTTTCATCAAGGAGCCCAACTTTCAAAGATGTTTTCAAAGTTTTCAAAGAGGAATTGTCCAATTCCATGATTCTACCATGGGTTCTTGCATTAAAGGTTTTAAAACGTCTATTATGGATTAGATTGATGTTGTATTGATGATTTTAACCTAAATTACCTATGAACCCATGTAATTGGTAAACCTAAGATTTTGACTAAATTATGGGTTACTTGATATTGGCTTAATATTGATGAATTCATGTGTAGTTTCTTATGGGCTTTCTATTGATGTAAGAATTATATTCAATTGTTATCAAATTGATATTGGATTGTTGAATCTATATTGAATTGGGTTAGATTTCATTGATTTCTATAATTGTGTATTGAGTTGGTGTTCATGGCCTTGGGTAAGGGTCTTGTGTCATCAAATTGAGTAAGTTGACTTGAATTGAAGTGTTGATGATGGAGTGGAGGTGTGCTGCCCCATTTCCTTTCTTTTGATGTTAATTATACTTCGATTCTATTATGATTGGTTTGGTCCACCTTTGGTGGCGGTGTTATGTGAATTGATGTGGCATTGTCGGCGTTACTTTCTAGTATATTGATGATCATGGCCTTGTCGGCTCTACTTAAACTTATATGACTATTTGTGTAGTTGATTTAGTGATATATAATAATATATACCTATATGTGAAAGTATGTGTTAGACTATTGATACTATCTAGGTGATCATGTTATGCTTTGACTATGTGTTAAGTGTGTAGTCTTAGAGTTGATACATCATTATTGCTAAATCGGTTAGATGAGTCTAAAATGGATAAATTAATGATGTTAAGGTAATGAATATGTTGACTTGATAAGGTTAAGGGTCATTCTTAAGAGTCTAAAAGAAGATAGGCTATATGTGTTAAATGGAAGTATGTTGTGTCTTGTTTAGGTAGACTTGTGTCCCTTACTTGATGCTTATGTGAATATGTGATGTCTTGACTTAGGAACCTAAAGGGTCTTAGTCTTGAATAAATGAATATAGGTGAGACCTTGAATGATGATTAAAGGGTAATTTATGTGGAACCTTAAACTAAGTGGTAAGGTTATGAATTGTGAAGTAGTTAGCCGTAATGGTATCCTTCATGTAATGAGTGATAGACTTAAGTTTGATTGGCTGGAATGACATCATATCATACCTTAGGAAAGTCGCGATGAGCTTCTTATCGCCATAGTGAGATAGCCAAAATGGACCTTGCTTTGGTAGGGTAAATGTGATTGGGTCATGAACATGATATGGGACCCATTTGTATGAACCTTAATGTAAATTAATCTATGAGAACTAAGGCTAGCACCGAGTGAGTATGGTAAAGGGAAGTAGTTCTAGTTAAGTACGAGACTAGAATACAAAGTACGCCCTTCATATTCCTTAACCATGTGCCTACATGTGATCTTTATGTTCTACCATTGGCAAGTAGAACACCTCATCGAAGTAGGATAGAACTTTGGATTCCATGCTTTGCTACCATGGTCTATGTCGGTTATTGCCTATTCTCATCATATTGAATACCTATTAGCATTAGAGAAGTTTATTAGCTTTAAGCGGTGGTATGGGACGCTACGTAGACATTGCACAATAGACTTTGATGGTGTTATTTGGCCACCAACTTGGGTCCTTCCTCAAGGACCCTTGGATGGTTCTTGGGGATAATTTCCCGGACGTTTCCAACTCAAATACTATCGTCTATGAGTTTACCACCTCTCACATAAATTTTATCCAAAACGAACACGTTAAACTCGACAAAACATGCTTAGACACACAAGGTCGATTCAAGGCATATCTTTCGAATTTCTTGAACGTTTTTGGACGTTTGACCTCCAAACTTCACGAAACTTGACACACTGTATATACATGCTATAATAACTCATTTAAGGACCTTACAACCTCATGAATCACACATAAACACATAAAACCACATATGAGGCATTTAGTTGACTTAGTCATCGAACGTCTTAGTTATCCCTTGACGTTTGACTTCCAATGCACCTAATACTTTAGCTACTGCCTCTATGCCATATTATAAACCACATTAGGACCTTAGACCACCATTACCAACATGTTAGTCTCTAGTTAACCTAAATCATTTTCGAGGTCTTACAATCTGCCCCACTTGGACAACATTCGTCCTTGAATGACACTTGCCACTCTCGAACACTACCAAGAGTAGAGAACCAACTTAAAATCACATAACCAAACCATATAATTCACAATCAAGAAGAAAACATCAATTTCACAGAGTCAAGAGATTCACAGCACAACAAGAAACTAGAATACACTTCTATAAATCATTATGCTACAAAACTCACATGCTCCATTCCAAATAGCAAAAACTCATTTTATATTCAATATAATACTTATATACATCAGTTCCAACCACATAACAACAATTTTAGACCAAAGAATCAATTAGTCACTTTTCACAAAATTTTACAGTGAGCAGTGAATTCAGTGAACAGTGCAACAATGAATTTTACCACATTTTTTTTCAAAAATAATGCAATCTTAAGCAATTCATGATATAAACATGCTAATAGGTAAGGTAACATACTATAAAAACCTTTTATAACATGCTCATAACTCAATAAAACACACAATGCAAGAAGTTAATGAAATTCAATTTCAACCAAACTCCTAAACATCATGCACATACAACAACTTCTAGCACAATTTCTAACCATACTCCCCCACTTAGAAGGAACTCACATCACAAAAGAGAAATAAAAACTTACCAATATCATCATCACCCTCATCCGGCTTCTCACCTCTAGTCCTGAGTGCATGGAAACACCTCCTAGTTGGAGCATCTTCCTTTGGAACACTAGGCTCAACCTTCTTACCCTCCTTCGTAGAAGCAATGTTTGGACATTCTCTCACTTTGTGCCCATATTTTCCACATCCAACGCAACTACCGGTACCCAATAGACACTCACCATAATGTTTCTTACCACAAGTGGCACATGTAGGTTTGCCATCTTTAGAACTACCTCCTTTCTCAACCTTGAACTTAGCACCCCTAGATTCTTCTTGAGTTTGAGCCCTCTTTTTGAACCTAGGTTGCATTTGGTCACTAGCAACACTCCTTTTAAAGTTCCTTGACATCCTCCTAAGTTTAGACTCTTCAATTGATTGTGTCTACACCATGAGTCTATCCAAAGTCATATCATCATGCAACATAGCCGTACAACATTCCTCCCTCACTAAGTCGGCTACACCCGTCACAAAGCGACTCATTTCATCCCTGGATTAGACACTAGGGAAGGTGCATACCTAGACAATGTTGAGAATTTCAAAGAGTATTCCTCAACACTCATATTGCCTTGCATGAGATTGATAAATTCTTCTACCTTAACTTCTCTCCTCTCACGGGGAAAGTACTTACTAAGGAAAGCTTCCTTGAATTCTTCCCTCTCAATAGGACTTAACTCATTTGGCCTATTGTCATTCCATTGAGTGTACCAAATTTGAGACACATCTCTCAATTGATAAGAAGCCAACTCCGCCTTCTCCCTAGATGTAACCCCCATAGCACTCAAAACTTTGTACACACCATCAAGGAATTCTTGGGGATCCTTATTCACCTTAGAGCCAAGAAAGATTGGAGGATTCAACCTCACAAAGTCTCTCAACCTAGATGACATAGTGCTCTCCATACCATTACCCCTAGGCACCATGTTCAAGTTAGCTTGAGCCGTTACGGCTCGGGCTAAAGCAAGCAAAGCCTCTCCAATCACCTTATTAGACAACTCCGGCACTTCATTACCTCCTTTCACATTAGGGGCATGATCACCTTGAGGATGCACTTGAGCACCTTGGACACTTTGCCCATCATGAAGCACTTGCTTAACTTGCTCAACTTGAGGAGGAGCTTCCTCATTAACCCTTCCCTCTTCCATCCTTCTAGCGGCCATCCTTCTAATATTCATCTCCTAGAAACACAAGGAAACTCATAAGAAGGATAACCATAACATAAATCTACCGCACGACATATGAGTAGAAATGAAGGGAAACACTATCTTCCTATAGCCTCTCGCCCATAGATGTGTCGCGACTCACACCGATGGTCAAGACTCTACTAGACATGACTTTTCGAGACTTTTTGATACCTAAGACTACTTTCGTTAACCTATGCTCTGATACCAAACTTGTCACATCCCAAAACCACACCCTAGAAGATAGGGTGCAATCTTGGATTGCGACCGGCGTATTCGACCTCTCGGAGGTCTCATACAAGCCTCTCATATCATTCATCGCATATACATAATAAAAAGTAGTGCGGAATTAAAACTTTTCATAAAAACAATATAGAAGTCTTTAAACTCTTTCATATATGTAGAAATAGAAAAACACTAAGTCTCGATCATCATCTTAAGACACGATAATACTTGGGACATGACCCATACGAATTGAAAACGTACTACTAATAGTCTATTACAAACTTCATAAAAGGAACATAAAATGACATATATGACCTCGAGTCAAATGAGGACATACTTCAACTCTTCTTAAACGATCTCCTTGTCCAAGTCTTCTTCCCAAAGCTCTTCACCTACCAAGAACTATATAGATAGAAAATAAAGTATGGAATTAGTACAACCACATGTACTAAGTATGGCATTATGCATAAAAATCATGAAAACGGACTTTATTGGAAATATGCATCTTTCCTTTAAAACATCATAATATCATCATAAGAATAACATTTAGCAACTTAGAATCACATAAGAAAACATTAAACGAAAAACATAATTTTTAATTCACATTACAGTGAGTTCACTTCACTGTACAGTTAAGTCCCTTCACTGTTACAGTGAAGTCTAAGCCCTCTCTTTTGAACATATTTTAGCATGTAGTCTTCTCACTAACGTCATCCTAAGATTCACTTAAGTCACACAAAGAGAGACCACCCATACACCCTCTCTAAATGTGCCTAAACGACCCTTAAGATCACTCAAATGAGACATATACACACCTACAAAGTATCATAATCATCAAGGTAAGATTCTTCTACCAAATGTGAATTCTAAGTCTCACTTGAGTGAGTTGTGACGCAACCACCCATACAATCCCTTACACACACACTCAAGAGATCCAATAGACTCCCTAGGATAGAATCGTTCTCACTAAACACACCAACACATAGATGATAGGACACTCTCCTTTCAAAGGCTATCAAAAGACCTACTTAAGTAAATCAAGAAGATAACGTCCATGATTGACCTCTTCAAGATTACCTAAATAGTCCTTAAGACTACCTAAGACTTAAATCGTGTCAACAACACCAAACCTTTTCCCTAACTAGAGTCATTCTCAAGACTTCCATAGATAATACATGAAGAGATCATCCTTTATGCCCTCTTCACAATTTAACTAAAGAATCCCTAAGGCACTCTAGATTAGGTACTTATTCACTTAAATACTTCATAACGTAAGTCATTAGTTCATTAGTTCATTTAGAAGACATACATCACATAAAGGACATTCAAATAATGGTCTTAGACAAGACCTAGGGACTCTCGTTAACATCTTCAAAACCTATTGTGCAATGTGTAAGTAGCGTCCCATACCACCACCTAAACTTCATAGAACTTCTCTAATGCTAATAGGTGTCCCATATGATGAGAATAGGCAATAACCGACATAGAACATGGTAGCAAAGCATGGAATCCGAAGTTCTATCCTACTTCGATGAGGTGTTCTACTTGCCAATGGTAGAACATAAAGATCCCATGTAGGCACATGGTTAAGGAATATGAAGGGCGTGCTTTGTATTCTAGTCTCATACTTAACTAGAACTACTTCCCTTTACCATACTTACTCGGTGCTAGCCTTAGTTCTCATAGATCAATTTACATTAAGGTTCATACAAATGGGTCCCATATCATGTTCATGACCCAATTACATTTACCCTACCAAAGCAAGGTCCATTAGGGCTATCTCAATATGGCAAAAAGAATCTCATCGCGACTTTCCTAAGGTATGATATGATGCCGTTCCAGCCAATCAACCTTAAGTCCATCACTCATTACATGAAGGATACTATTACGGCTTACTACTTCACAATTCATAACCTTACCACTTGGTTCAAGGTTCCACATAAATGACCCCTTTAATCATCATTCAAGGTCTCTCCTATATTCATTTATTCAAGACTAAGACCCTTTTGGTTTCTAAGTCAAGACATCACATATTCACATAAGCATCAAGTAAGGGACACAAGTCTACCTATACAAGACACACCATACTTAAATTTAACACATATATCCTATCTTTCTTTAGACACTTAGAATGACCCTCAACCTTATTTAGTCAAACTATTCATTACCTTAACATTATCAACTTAACCATTTTAGACTCATCTAACCAATTTAGGAATAACCATGGATCAACTCTAAGACTATACAATTAACACATTGTCAAAGCATAACATAACTAACTAGATAGTATCAATAATCTAGCACATACTTTCACATATAGGTAGCTATGATCATACATCATCAAATCAACTACACAAATAGACATATAAGTGTAAGTAGTGCCGACAAGGCCATGATCATTAATGTACTTAAAATAACGCCGACAAGGCCACATCAATTCACATAACACCGCCACCAAAGCTGGACCAAACCAATCATAACATAATTGAAGTAAAATTAACATTAATAAGAAGAAATAGGGCAGCGTGCCACCACTTCATCATCAACACTTCAAGCAAATACCAAATCACCTAATTCAACATCATAAGGCCCTTACCCATGGCCATGAACACCAATTCAATACACAATTATAGAAATCAATGAAATCTAAACTAATTCAACATAGATTCAACAATCCAAACCAATTTTATAACAATTGAATACAATTCTTACATCAATAGAAAACCCAGAAGAAACTACACATGCATTCATCAACATTAAGCCAATATCAAGTAACCCATAATTTAGTCAAAATCTTAGGTTCATCAATTTCATGGGTTCATAGGTAGTTTAGGTTAAAATCATTAATACAAAATCAATCTAATCCATAATAGACGTTTGAAAACCATTAATGCAAGAACCCATGGTAGAATCATGAAATTGGACAATTCAACTTTAGAAATCTTTAGAAAACATCTTTGAAAGTTGGGCTCCTTGATGAAACGAGTTTCAAGGATCAAAAGCCATACCTCAATGATGATACTTCTTCACTTTGATGAATAATTTCCACTCAAAACGTCACCTCCAAGCTGTTCCTTGATTTTGGACTTCAATGGAGTCTTTGAGATTTCTTAAGGGATTTTAGGGTTTTGATTTTAGAAGAATAAAATATTCTAAGTGTTAAACACTTATGTACTTGTTTAAAATACCCAATATACCCTTAATAAACCGCAAATACACTTATGTGGAAGTGGGATGAAATTCCCATTTCACCACTCACTTAACAGTGAGCTGCACGCAGGCACATGCTCACAGTCGACGGATCAATCGACGGGGCGTAATCCCACTTACGGACCGTGCTGCCCACCGTCGATTGGGTCAGAGCCTGGAAAATAGAAGCTTGGCCACCTAGGCTAAGGATCCAACGACGCCCACCACCTACGGGGCGTCTATCAGGCCACTGGCCGTCGATTGCCCTCCGTAGGTGGACTGCCTTTTGGCAGTTTTGGCCACCAACTTGGGTCCTTCCTCAAGGACCCTTGGATGGTCCTTAAGGATAATTTCCCGGACGTTTCCAACCCAAATAAGATAGTCTATGATTTTAACACCTCTCACATAAATTTCATCCAAAACGAATACGTAAAACTCGACAAAACATGCTTAGACACGCAAGGTCGATTCAAGGCATATCTTTCGAATTTCCTGAACGTTTTTGGACGTTTGACCTCCAAACTTCACGAAACTTGACACACTGCCTATACATGCTATAATAACTCATTTAAGGACCTTAAAACCTCATTAATCACACATAAACACATAAAACCACATATGAGGCATTTATGTGACTTAGTCGTCGAACGTCTTAGTCATCCCTTGACGTTTGACTTCCAATGCACCTAATACTTTAGCTACTGCCTCTATACCATATTATAAACCACATTAGGACCTTATACCACCATTACCAACATGTTAGGCTCTAGTTGACCTAAATTATTTTCGAGGTCTTACACTCACCATGTCAAAATACACAACATAACTCAAAACAAGCCAAAAGCAAAAATTTCAAGTTCATAGGCACAATCACTGTAACTTCACTGTGAAGTATTCAAAAATGCACATTTCTCAAAACTTCACCCAAAATCAAGAATCTTTAATTTCTAGTCATATTTATATTATTAAAAAGAATGACTAACCTTAATTATCAAAAAGATGAGGGTAACGGGACTTCATGTCGGCCTCGGCCTTCCATGTTGCGCCCTTAACTAGGTAATTTTTCCATAACACTTTTACGGATACCACCTCTTTGTTCCTCAACCTTTTCACTTGCCTATCAAGGATTTGAACCGGAACCTCTTCATAAGAGAGGTTATCCTTGACACCAAGACCCTCAATAGGAAGAATGGAATCGGGATCACCGACACACTTCTTAAGCATAGAAACATGAAAAACCGGATGAACCGAAGCCAATTCACTAGGCAACCTCAACTCATAGGCAACCTTACCAACCCTTTGCAAGATTTCATAGGGACCAACATAACGAGGACTCAACTTCTCTTTCTTGCCAAATCTAACAACCCTCTTCATAGGTGAAATTTTTAAATACACCTTATCACCTTCTTCAAACTCAAGATCCCTCCTCCTATGATCGGCATAAGACTTTTGCCGACTATAGGCCGTTTGCAAGCGATTTATTATAATATAAACTTTTTCCAAAGTCTTATAAATCAAATTGGGACCAAGAATCGAAGACTCACCGACTTCAAACCACCCAATAGGAGACCTACACCTCCTACCATACAAGGCTTCATAGAGAGCCATGGAAATGGATGAATGGAAACTATTATTGTAAGCAAACTCTACCAAAGGCAAGTGCTTATCCCAACTCCCTTTGAAATCGATGACACAAGCTCTAAGCATATCATTAAGGGTTTGAATAGTACGTTCTGCTTGACCATACGTACGTTCCGCTTGACCATCCACTTGGAGATGAAAAGCGGTACTCAACGTCACCTTAATACCCAATCCTTCTTGAAACGACCTCCAAAACCTAGATGTGAATTGTGCACCCCTATCCGATATGATGGATAACGGAATACCATGGCGACACACAATTTCATCTATGAATATCTTAGCATAATCTTCCGCCTAATAAGTAGACTTGACGGGAATAAAGTGAGAGGACTTGGTCAACCTATCAACCACCACCCATATGGAGTCATATTGCTTTTTTGTCTTAGGAAAACCTACCACAAAATCCATATTGATGTCTTCCCACTTCCAAGTAGGAATTTGGATTTCTTGTAGTAAGCCACCCAGTTTTAGATGCTCGGCTTTCACTTGTTGGCAATTTGGACACTTGGCAACAAACTCCGCTATGTCCCTTTTCAAACCTTCCCACCAATACACCTCCCTAAGGTCATGATATATTTTTGTTGACCCCAGATGAATGGAATAATGAGACCCATGAGCTTCCTCAAGGATACGGTTCCTCAAATCATCAACATTAAGAACACACAACCGCCCTTGATATCTCAAAACACCATCGCCCCCTAAGGATAATGACTCATTCAATTTGCCAAGAACCGATTCTTTTAACTCCATTAATGGTTGATCAAGGTGTTGTTTGGACTTCACCTCAACAACCAAGGATGATTCAGAGTTATGATGGACCATTACACCATCATTTGGAGAACCTTCCAATCTAACACCCAACCTAGCCAACCTATGAACATCTTTCACTAGGTCTTTCTTGGATTCTTTAATATGGGACACACTACCCATGGTCATACGACTTAGAGCATCCGCTACTATATTAGCCTTGTCGGGGTGATAGAGAACACTCATATCATAGTCTTTCAACAACTCTAGCCACCCTTTTTGTCGGAGATTCAACTCATTTTGGGTAAACACATATTGGAGACTTTTATGATCGGTAAACACATCAACATGGACACCATACAAATAATGCCTCCAAATTTTCAAAGCAAACACCACGGCCGCTAACTCAAGATCATGGGTGGGTTAGTTCCTCTCATGCACCTTAAGTTTCCTAGAAGCATAGGCAATCACCTTCCCATGTTGCATAAGCACACACACCAAACCCACACGGGATGCATCACAATACACAACGAAACCCTTTGTACCCTCCTGTAAAGTCAACACCGGAGCAGAAGTAAGCCTATCTTTCAAGATTTGGAAGCTCTTTTCACATGCTTCCTACCAGTCAAACTTCTTACTCTTTTGGGTCAAAGTAGTCAAGAGAGATGCAATGGACGCAAAACTATACAAAAACCTCTGATAATAACCCGCTAGACCCAAGAAACTCCTAATGTCGGTTGGATTCAATGGTCTAGGTCAATTTATTACCGCCTCCATATTCGTTGGATCAACCTCAACTCCCTCACTAGAGATGATATGACCAAGAAATGCCACCGACCTTAACCAAAGCTCATATTTGCTATACTTGGCAAACAAGTGATGTTCTTTAAGGGTTTGCAATACCACCCTCAAATGACCCATGTGATCACTATCATTTTTTGAATATACCAAGATATCGTCAATTAACACAATGACAAATAAATCTAGGTAACTTCAAAACACCCTATTCATTAGGTCCATAAACGCCGCCGGAGCATTAGTGAGACCAAAGGACATAACTAAGAATTCATAGTGTCCATATCTAGTCTGAAATGCCATCTTTAGTACATCCTCACCTCTCACCCTAAGTTGGTGATACCCCGATCTCAAGTCAATTTTTGAAAAATAGCTTGCCCCTTGGAGTTGATCAAACAAGTAATCAATCCGAGGGAGAGGATACTTGTTCTTAATAGTGACTTTGTTGAGTTGGCAATAATCAATACACATTCTCAAGGATCCATCCTTCTTCTTCACAAACAAAACCGAAGCACCCCATGGAGAAATACTAGGCCTTATGAAGCCCTTATCTGGTAAATCTTTGAGTTGTGCCTTCAACTTCTTCAATTTGGCCGGAGCCATCCGATAAGGAGGAATTTAAATGGGGTTTGTTTCCGGTAGCAAATTGATACCAAAATCAATTTTCCGTTCGGGAGGAATACCGGGAAGGTCATTAGGGAATACCTCCGGAAATTCACTCACTACAGGGACCGACTCAATGGGAGGAATTTCGGAGTCAAGATCTTGGACTCTCACTATATGATATAGAAAAACCTTAGAGATCATTTTGCAAGCTTTTAAACAAGAAATAATACGACCTCTAGGAATAGAACTTCCCCCCTTCCACTCAACAACTGGTTCATCTGGGAAATTAAACCTCATCACCCTCGTTCTACAATCAATAGCGGCAAAACAAGAATGCAACCAATCCATACCTAGAATAATATCAAAATCAAGCATATTTAGTTCTACTAGATCAACATTGGAAATTCCATTAGTCAACATGATAGGAGAATCCCTATATACCCTCTTTGCAACTACCGACTCATCCACCGGTGTAGACACTAAGAAAGGCTCATGCAAGATATCGGGTAAAGTATCAAACTTTTTAGCTACAAGAGGTGTAACAAAAGACAAAGTAGCACCCGGATCAATTAAAGCATAAACATTAATAGAAAAGACTTTTAACATACCGGTCACCACATCGGGAGAGGTCTCTTGCTCACCCCTAGTACGAAGAGCATATAAGCGGTTCTTCTTTGGAGCATCACTACAACCACTTGCTTGACCACTCTTCTCTTGCCCTTTCATGTTAGGACAATCTCTAACCTTGTGGCCACTCTTGCCAAAACCAAAACAATTGCCCGTTCCGATCAAACATTCACCAAAATGACCCTTTCCACACTTGGCACATGTAGGCTTCTCATTAGGTGAGTTTCCACTCCTTCCATTTTGAGCTATAGGTTTATCCACCTTGTCATCACGAGCCTTAGGGAACTTGGATGGAACTTGATTAGAGAACCTCTTCTTGAACCTAGGCTTGTCTTGAATCTCAAGCCTACTCTTAGAAGAACCACCTTCCAAGGATCTTGCCCTCTTAGCATATCTACTCTTCCTCCTAGATCTTGCCTCCTCCACTTGTCTAGCATCCACCATAATACGGGAAATGTTCATGTTGTCATGTAGCATATCCGAATGACACTCCTCTTGTAAGTCTTTCGACACCCCCATCATAAAGCGACTCATTTCATCTCTAGGATCGGAAACCAACGAAGGAACATATTTTTACAATTGAGTAAATTTCATGGAGTACTCAAGAACACTCGTACCTCCTTGACGAAGGTTGATGAACTCCACCACCTTAGCTTCCCTCATCTACCTATGAAAGAACTGATCAAGAAATGCCTTCTTGAAAATCTCCCCCGTCACCGCTCCACCCCGAAGAGGCCTATTGTCCCTCCATTGAACATACCAAGTTTGAGCCACATCCTTGAGTTGATATGTGGCTAACTCGGCCTTCTCACTAGTGCTTAACCCCATGGCAAAGAGTATCTTATAAACTCTATCGATGAACTCCTGGGGGTCTTCATCCGCCTTAGACCCATAGAAAGTAGGAGGATTCATCCGAGTGAAGTCCCTTAGGCAGGATGCCATGGTAGAGACTTGTTGATTGGCTTGGGGCACAACCTCCCGATTGGCTTGGGCCGTCATAGCTTGGGCTTGAATAGTAGCGGCTTGAGATTGAGTAGTAATGGCTGGGGCCATTTGGAAAAAGGCAACCCTTATTTCTCCATCCGTCAAAGGTGGAGGATTGGTCGGAACTTGTTCAACATTAACTCTTCTTCAAGAGGAGGATCTTGATCACCACAGGGAGGAGCTCCTGCATTAGCAACCTCTTCCTCAAGACTTTGAGCCGCATTCCTCCTAGTATTCATTGCCTATAACCAAAATACAAGGTTTAGGTGACAACACATAATAGTTACTCTAGAGGCACGACATTGGATTTCCAAGAAAGAGAGAGATTCCTAAGCATCACATAGATTCCTACTCATAAGTGTGGCGCGCTTCACAATTATGAGTACGAATCCAATAGACATGGTTGAGAGAGACATCATTATCAACGATATTTAACCTCATGCTCTGATACCAGGTTTGTCACATCAGGGGACCACCCCCTAGACGTAACCGGCGTCGTCGTCCTCTTTGAGGACTACGACTAGCCTCTTAGCATTCATCATAACATTCATAGGCTAAAATATATGGAAAAATTAAAACTTTTAACTATATCTAATTGGAGGTTTACATAGACCTCTACATAAACGTAATAATATTAATATCGAGTATACATAGACCCTTCGTATAAGAAGATTACTTAGTCTTCTACTTTTATTCCACATACATATTAAGATAGTAACCCAACAAGAACCATAAATAGTAACTCACTACACATAACATAGCTTTTAAATACACATAAGTTTATACTTTAGCAATAAAGACCAATTACATGTTAATGAGCATCATAATTATCATATAAGATCATTTACATTTATCATCATTTACATACATAATAATAACCTCCTAAAGACCCATCAAGGCAAACTAGTGCAAGGCATAGGTAGAGTCCCATACCCCTACCTAAGCTAAGTCCAACCCCTCAAGTCACTTTAGTTAGTTTATACATCATTACTTCATTTTAGTTTAGGGAACACTTGCCTTAACCGACATAGACCACATGAGCTAATGTGGAATCTAGTGTTGTAAAACCTTACACCGATGGAAGGTGGTCTACCGCCCAAAGTAAAACCAAACATAAACGTAGCTTTCTAGGTGTATCCACTAGCTAGTCTTCCTATGGGGGCAACATAGTTCAAGAACTAAGAGATAGGTATATCCCTCTACATACCACTTGGTAATTGGGGCCTCATCTCATGGGAATCAATGAAATGAGTATCCCTCAAAGGGGAGTCAACATCACATATATAACTATAGGGTAGCTTTTCCTCTATTGGAAAGCCATCACCTCCCATTGTCAAGTTCACTCGGTGCTAAGCTAAGTTCCTTACTGAAATGTCTTTAATATTTATTTATCAATCATAGCTTAGTTTAGGTCATATGGTCTAGCCCTTGTATAATCATCATCATAATAGCTCAGTAGGAATTTGATACGCTCAAATTATACTTCCCTAAAGAAGTATAAGCGGTCGTATCAAGTGAAGTACCTAGTTATTAGGTTGGGGTCGATCCCACGAGGAAAATGGTTTAGACTTAACTTTAATCTACGATTACGTCTATTTAGTCAAGTCTTTTCCGAAAACAGTTAAATAAAAGGGGGGTTTTGTGTAACAAAAATGTTCAATTATTTCTAAGTAAACAAGTAGCAAGATTAAAACTTTGGTATTTATCAAGTGATGAGAGAAACTAGGGCGTAAGTGTTCCCCATAGGTTCATAATACAATAATCCTAGCTATAACAACTCTTTACTAGTGTCTTGCATGCAAAGTGGTAAGTTATGTATCTCTAATTCCTTGGTCCGGCAACTAGAGAATTTCACCCCGTACCTTGGTCCGGCTACGTGTGTTGAATTACTAACTCTTACCTTTACCTCATATTAAGCATCATACTCAATGTATGGATAAGTTACTACTTCTCACCAATTGAGACTAGCCTATTAGATAGTGTATACTAAATCTATGTTGATAATTCTTTTCCTATTAACTACCTCCTTGGTCCGGCAAGTAGAAATAGGGCAAGTTCTAACGCATGCACTCGTTAAAAAGAATTCTAAACGAAAGAATTATCAATACATGCAAGAACCTATTCTAGAATTGTTATTTAGCTAGTTTTATCTTGTTAGTTACCCATGGTTCCCACAACCCTAGTTGTGGATTTAGTTACCCATGCATAGAATTACACAATTCATGGTTGTTAAACAAGAATTCATGTACTTACTTTGAAAAGTTCGAAGAAAATCTAGAAATATCACTTGAATTAACGAAAATATTGTAAGAATCGATTCAGGAAACTTGAAGTAATTCCCAAAATCCAAAGTTTAACTTCCACTAACAAGAGTATGAAAAATAATAAAAAGTCTAACCCCAAAAATGAGGTTTTTAACCCAATTTATAATAATAAAGTCCTAAATTAAAAGGAGTTCTAAATAAGTAAAATTTGTCTTAAAACGCGTCTTCAGTTAACGACCCAACTGACGGTCCATCGATGGAATGACGGACCGTCGACTGCCTCTGTCGGTCCACACTTAACTTTTTCTTCAGGCTTCACTTTTGCATCCTCTCTGTTACAATCGACGGACCAACATCACAGTCCGTTGTCTCACTTAGTGTCCGTCGATGCCTCCGTCCTTCCATACTTAGTGATTTCTTTAAGTCGGGTACTGGGACTACTCTCTGTTAGAAACGACGGTTTGCCAGGATGGTCCATCGATTAGTCAACGGATCGTCGATCCTTCCGTAGCCCCAAACTTGGTTAGATTTCCCCAATTTGCTTCCAAATGCTTGAACCTCCAGTCGACGATCACCACCTATGGACCGTCTATGGGTCGACGGACCATTGATGGCTTCGTAGGTCATCACTTCTGCACTGATTTTAGCACAGTCTTCTGCATTTCCATTTTGGACAGCTTTCCTGCAAGCATAGATAAAAATATATTAAAATTACTACAAAAAGTCCCTAGACACACACTAAACTTAAGGAAAAAGCATTGAAAGTACCGTGAAACCACGGTACATCAGAATTGCATGAGTATAATCCTTTCATCACAATTCACATAAGTAAGGTTAACACATTATACATTCTTTCATAATAAGGCACGTTGGTAATCACCATCATCCTTATAACTTTACATATTAATCAACCTCACAACCATAAGCAAGACATTTCAATTCAACATCATACCACCCTATCAATCCTAAACAAGGCATACTCCAACACAATCATCATGACTTAATCATAATTAACCATAATTGAAGCAAAGTATAGGGATCACAAGACTTACCAAGTCTCCTTCACAATTCATCATCAAGGTCTTACCATCAACCCTTAGTTCAACTCAATTAGGTCATCAAATCACCATAATTCAATAACCAATATAATCACAAGGCTAGAAGAATCACGACATCACAATTCGATAATAGATCAAAGCTTAAGATTAAGTCAATTCATCATACTCTAGATCACTTATCAAGAACTAGAATGAAATACTATACTTCATCCTAATTCATTCATAAGCATAACAACATCATCGAGTAGTAATTCAACCCTTAACCAAATTAATTGAATGAACAATCTACAATATAAGTCAAGATCACAACCTAGGGTTAGGGACTTAGGATCATGTTCTTCAATTTAGGCAAGACCACCAAAAATTACCATAATCAAGTTAAAATACATGTTAATCTATTCAATATAACCTAAAGAAAACATCAAAAACTCAATTCATAACTTCAAATTCGAAATTGGATGAAACCCATTTGAAAACTCTAGTTTTGAAAATACTTTGAATGAACCCTATGAGGAAAGATGTCTCAAAGGTGAAGAGATCCCATACCTCAACATTTTGGTGAAGATTTGGAGATGAAATCGACTCTTTCCAGACCCAAATACCCTTCCTTCACTTAGTCTTCAATGGAGTCTTCCAATAGAGAGAGAAAGAAGAGAGAAGGTAGAGGAATTGTTTTAGGAGTTCTCATTAGTTTAATGGGGTTGGGGACTTTATATGGGAGGTTAACTAACTTATTAGACCCCCTTAATCCCCTAATTAACCACCTAACCCCTTAACTAATCAAATGAATCAAATTAAAAACGTGCAGGAAAAACATGACCCTCACAGACGGAACCCAGTCGACGGGCCGTCTGTGAGTCGACCGCTTGGCCCCCCTCCGTCCTGAACATCCGTTGTCTCGGTCAGAGACTTGTGCAGGCGAGGTCTTCCCTATTTTGGCTAAGTGTAGGATGACGGTTTGCATCAACGCCTTGTTGATCCACACATGGACCGTCGTTTGCCCCGTCGATGCACACTGCCCAGGCAGTGTTGCCTTCAACCTGCAAGGGTCCTCCTCAAGGGCCCTTGCTTGGTCTTTGGGGAGTCGTACCCGGTAGTTTCGACCATGAAACATCCCTAACATGTGTCACACACATTTTCACCAAAATTCATTAATTTCGGACTCTTAAAAACTAGTCAAATAGGCTAAGGCACGCTAGTACCTCTTTAAACCAACTTCCGAACGTTATGGATGTTCTTGGACGTTTTGGTTTCTAAACTTCCTAAATGACCTATATTCATCAAAATAACCTTAAAAATAGTGTCTAGACTTCATGACACATATGCTAGGCTTTACGACACGTCTTAGATTTCCGAAGTGTTATAACATTTATGCCACATCTTTTAGTTGGTAGGCGACTAGTTCTGCTTTTTCCCTAGAAGTTACTCTCATAGAATCTACTACCTTTAACACCTCATCAATGAAGCCTTGTGGATCCTCATCCACCTTAGTGCCAAGAAAACTAAAAGGATTCATCTTTGTGAAATCTCAGATTCTAGAAGCGGGAGTACTTGCATTGGGGTTCACTTGAGGTCCAACTCCTCAGTTAGCTTGGGCCGTCATGGCTTGAGCTTGAGTAGTGAAGACTTGAGCTTAACTCGTCATGCGTTGGTTCAGAGTTTGGAAGTAATCCCTTATCTCCACATTAGACATGGCCCCTTCCTCATTGGGAGCTTGTGGACCTTGGGGCACTTGAGGGGGAACCTCCTCATTCACATTCCCTTCTTGATACCTCCTTGCATTAGCCCCTCTTGTATTCATGTTCCTAAAACCACAATAATAGGACTAGGAACTCATATACATATACTTTAAGGCACGACTTCAAGAATATCAAGGAAGTGTAACTTCTATCGTCCTATAGTCTCTCGTTCATAGATGTGTCGCGACTCACACCGATGTACAATACTCTACTAGACATGGCTTGTGATACCTTGAACCCTAAGACTATATCCATAACCTTATTCTCTGATAACAAGTTTCTCACCACCCGAGAGCACCCCCAGTCGTAACCGGCATATTCGACCTCAAAGAGGTCTTATACAAGCCTCTTAACATTCATTCATCACAAAGACATGAAAAGTAGTGCAAAATGAAAACTTTTCACAATAAAGTCAATAAGTGGAAACACTTTTGTAAAACTTAAGAAGGAGTAAGTCTTAACAAAAGCCATCCTAGACACATCTCATTATCATAGGGACACGACCCTTGCATTGAAAGAAAGATACAAGTCTTATACAAATGTCTTAATAAAGGAAAACTAGAAATAGAAAGTCTTGTCCTCGACATATGAGGGCATACCCAAATCTTGAGAGAATTCCTACTTCCCAAACTTCAACTCAAAAGATCACCTCACTTGCCAACACCTACACTTTGTAGAAAATAGAGGAAAATATGGAATTAGTACAGTTAAGCACTAAGTATGATGACGATGCAAAAACATGCTTTAGAGAGTACATTTTAGTTGAAAACTATGCATTATGTCAATTTAGTAAAATCCTCATGAACATCATAGAAGATACATAGAAACCAATCAAATGACATATAAAACCATTCTTTACATTTAGACACATTCACTTCATATATATCATCACCTTTCCTTTACCTCTGCGCGTCAAGTAACCCTCAAGCATCACTTGGTGCAATGAGTGGATAATGTCTCATACCACCATCCAACCTCAAGAAATACTCTAAGGCCACCTAAGATTGACTCACATGCTACCTCCTTAAAATCAACCACATTTATTCATAAAGCATAGACATCACATAATCATAATCACCACATAAGGACCATACCCTAAGATAACTCTAAGTTACACTTGTGCGATGTGCAAGTAGCATCCCATACTACTACTCACACGAAGTTCTCCTTTTGAATCATCCAAGAATAGGCAGATCATTTTCAACAAGTCATATAACCTTCATTAACATTCGACATAAGACCATCATGCTTCATTAACATTATACCCTAACATACATACTATCTTTAAGAATTACTTGCATAACTTCATAATACGCCTTTATGCATATGTATCATAACATAAACTCACTTAACGTTCAATGCCTTCAAGGCCATCATCACAATACACATGCATATACATATGCAATATCTAAACACCGCCACCATAAGTGGGCCATACCACACGAGAACAAATCAATAAAACTAGAGCAATTTAGGTCAACTTACCCTTCATCCAAGCCATTATAACCCTTTCACAATTCTCCAACAATTCATCGTAATTAGTCATGGATAGCAATAGATAACAATAATACAACATAATATAAGCACAATTCTAACAATCTCAAATAACATTCATCAAACCCACTTTGTAATCCAATTTAGGAGATTAGGACAAAACATGGGGTTTTCAAGGAGTTCCGTTGAAAATTATCTTAAAAACCTTGATTCAACATTATTACATCAATATCATGACTTAGAAAACATTTTAACAATGAACCCATGCATAGAATAGAAATTGGGAAAATTGATCATTGATACACCTTTGAAAACTTTTGAATTGGACTTTTTGAATGAGAGGTTATTCAAGAATGAAGGATCACCATACCTTGGTTTTAGTAAGTCCACAAAATTTGAACAAGAAAGCAATGGAAATCTTCAACCCTAGCTCCAATTTGACTTTAAGCTTCCATGGAGTTTTGAGAGAACTTTTGGAAGGGAAGGGTGTTGAATTCTGAAGAATGAAGTCTAGTTCTACGTTTAAGTGTTTTAACTAAATTAAAATATCCTAAATAACCGTCACCATTTAAGTAGAACGTGGGGTGAATTTACCAATTCACCCATTAAGTGACTGAAACTTGGAAGAATTGCAGGTGACCATTGACGGCCATCATCCACAGACCGTGGATGGATTGACAGCTCGTCCTGGTCATCCGTCATTTGTGAATGAGTCTCCTCAAGTTGGGGGCTAAGCTCCCACGACTATGTGTGGAGCCACGCCCCTTCCTACGGGGCGTCAACCACTTGACGCGGCGTCAATTGGGGTCGTCGGTCAAGGCTGTCTTAACAACTTTTTGGCCAATGTTTGGGTCCTCCTTAAGGAACCTTAGGGTTTTACTTGGGGAGTCGCATCCTGACGTTTTAACCCTAAACACAACCATCTAGATTTTAGGGTCATCTCCACTAATTTTAGACTCTAAATGACACACCGAAACAAGAAAAACATACTAGAACACACTAGCACGCAAAAGACTAGTTTCAAGACGTCCTTGTCGTCCCTTGACGTTTGACCCCAAAAATCTTCAAACCAACTATTAAAAGCTATTTATCATTATTTTAACAAGTTATTGTTGACACCCAATTTTGACCCTTCACAATATAAATTAATCATCGAGCTTCTTAAATACCAAACGATTTGAAATAATTGACTTTATAAAATTTTAAATATTATTCAAGTCATTTAAGTAATTTTGTCATTTGTATATATAAAATAATAATAAATAAATAATTTTTCCTTATAATTTTGTATATATTTAATATATTAATCTTTGAAAATTGTCTAAAAATATTTTATATTTCCTTAAATATTTGGTTAAATAGTTTAGCTAATTTAATAGTTTATTATTTTGAATTAATTAGTTTGTATCAAAATTTTATTTTAATTACGTCAATCATTTTATTTTGCTAAGATTAAGAAACTCGTTAATTAATTAATATTAATTCGTCTTATTTAGAATTTAATCAAATTTGTCAATTTAACTCAATTCGGCTATTTCTTAAATACCAATCTCACCTTTTCCCTTACCTCACTTTAAACCCATTTATAAGAACCCATTTTTAGAATTTTTCATTTCCAAATTCCATCCCACTTCTCCATTTCTCAAATAAATTTCAGCAGCCGAACTTCATAACAATTCTCATCACAACATACATATATGCATACAACAATAGAATGCAGCAAACCTGACCCACCCCTGCTTCTTCTTCCTTCACGAGACCAGCGACCCCGTTTTTCTTCATTGCACTGGAAATCACTGACAGCAGCGGAAAATCGCAAGCAAATCAGTACACTAATCCAATTACCCTGCAAAACCCATAACCCTAGCGACCTAATCCATCAATCGTTGTTCCCTTTCCTCCTTTTTTCAAAGATTTTCAAAATCTCTTCCACTGTTTGATTCTGAAAATCCTTTGAATTTTCAGTTCTTTGATTTTCTTGGCTTGCTGTTTGTATTCGAATTTTGTGGTGGGAATTCTTCACGGTCAAGCTCGTCGTCCCAGAACGCTGCTCCAAGAATGGTGACCCCTCATTCCTCTTACTTCGGTTTAGCTAATCATGTAGCTATGCATCTTTGTTGTTGTTTTGGGTTTAGTTAACCTCATATTGCGTAGATTTAAATATTAGTTCCCTAAATACTTGTATTTATAGTTTTTCTATTTATCCTTCCAGTAGGCTTATGATTTGCTTAAGGATGCATTTGCATTCACAAGGGTTATTTCAAAAGTTATTTGTTAATGTCTTATGAGTCTAGCTTGAATCAGTTCCCGACCTTTTTTTATTTTTTTTCTCTGCTCTTTTTTTTTCGTTTCCTTAAGAATTTGCCTAGATCACTTACTATAGACTCTAACTTGATCAACCTTTGTTCTCTTTTTCTTAGGAGCTATATTTATTTAAAGATTGCTTCATTTACTCATAGTGATGATATAATTATCAATAGTTATCAAAGGCATTGTGTTCATTTTCTTGGTTAAAATTATGAATAAAATTTAAGCTCTTTAGCACAATCTTATGTCATCATGTTCTCTGCTTGTTTACCAGTAAGTTTTTTCTTTTCTTTTCTTATTATAGGAGCATATTTTAGGTTGTCTTCTTTCTTGGTTTAGCATGTAGTCAAGTCACTGGTTTGCTCCCCATTCTCTGTAATCATGTTGGCTTTAGAAGATATTATTTCGAGTATGGGTTAGAGTAATTGTATGTCCATTCTTAATTCATTTTATATGACTCAAGCATTCACATTAACATGTATTGAATTGTTATCCTTATCAAGTATGCTTTTGGTGATGTATATTTGTATTGATTTGGATTTTTATGTAGTAATTTTATCTCGCGCAAGCTATAATTCCTCGTGGCTTATTTTCTGCCAATTCGTTCTTTTCTTTGTGTGTTGACATGTTCGGTTATCTCTCTTGTACTTGCTTCACTATTTTGTATGCTAATGTTACTTTTTCGCTTGTTGTATGAATCTCTTCCGAGTCCATGGTGGACTTCTCCTCCTAACATTCTCGAGTCGAGCCATAAAGGCTGTACTTATTTCATCCTCGTCATTCGAGTCAGCCGGGCACATAAAGCAGAAGCACAGGCTGAAAAACAAAAAAATGCAGATCTTTGGAGCCAAAAATAGGTCGTATACAACATTATATACTAATGTACAGGCCAATATACAACCTATATACATTTGGTATACGTGATACATGTTGATAGGCAGGATTACAGCGACAAAGGGAGCAGAATTACAGCTCTCGGGAGTTAAAAATTAATTTATGTACACTGATATACGGACAATATACTGTTTGTATATAAAAATCAGAATTGAGCGAAAGTCCAAAACAAATCAGCAACTTTGGGCCCAAATGTTTCTGGGCAACAAATAGGCCCAAAAGCCCAAATTCTTCTCTCCCTCTCTTTATTATTATTTAATTGTCTTTATTTATTGTTTTGTTATTTTTATTATTATTAACTCTAACTTTAGAATTTTACTTCTTCAAAAGATGAACTGCATTCTTTATGTTAGTAAAACCTCCTTATCAACTCGTGTACTTTATTTGAAAATTTTTAGTCAAAAACTTTTATTTTATTTTTCAATTAATCAAAAATAGTATTTTCATGGTTTAATTGACCAAGTTGGTTCGAATTATTATCTCTAAATTCATTCAAATAAAAACCAATTAATCTAGTATTGTTGAAATTCTAATTGAAAGTCTTTAATCGAAATGTTTTTATTAGTGACCCATTTTCTTTAAAAAAAATAAACTATTTCTTTGTCTAAATATTTTCTTAAAATTAATTGAATATTGAAAATTATTATATTTTTATATTAAATTATTTTTCTTGAAAAAATAGTCAAAATAATATTTAACCTAAGTCATAGGATAACCGCTTGTTAGTGGACGCTTCAAATGCCTTAAAAACCTTCTTGAAGCGTAAATAAGAACCTCTTACCCATTTTTTCTAAATTTATAAAAATTTAATTGGTTAGAGTCTTTTGAATTAAGTTTTCTTAATATTTTAAAAAAAATTAACTGGCGACTCTTTTTCTAAGTTTATCAAATTGTTTATACTTAGAACATTTTAAAAATTGATTTTTCTAAAGATAGTAAAATTACGGCATAACAGAAATGACGACTCTGCTGGGGAATTAATAGGTTCAAACCATAATAGACTTAGGTTACTTATTAAAAAATTTAGCATTTGTTTGTTTCATTTTATTTGCTTGTGTTATTATACATGTCTAATGCTTTGTTTATCATGCTTATGTGATATAAATTGTTTATTTGTTACCGTTTTATATAAATTGTTTATTTGTTAATGCTTTATAAATTGTCATTCTGTTCATATTCTCCACTTCTTGGAAATTCACACTATCACACGTACACGCGAGGTGTGCTTTGCTCAACCGCAAACTTCTTTCAAAAATCCCAAAGTGAGGAGAGTTGGCATATGCGCGAGGTGTCCGGATCTTTTTACGTGTGACCGCATAGCCTCCTCGCTCGAGTTGTCCACTCGGGAACCTTGTGTCTAGAAAGCCAAATCTTACAAAACATAAGATAGAGCTAAACTACCCCTCAATTTAAGTCATGCATGCATATGCCTTAGGTGGATCGATCCCGGGTATCGATTCGACATTTAATAAGTCCACCCTTATGTTGACAGGTTTCACGACCCAATGATCAATGAGCATGTTTTGTGCAATGTGATAAGAATAGACGGATCCAAGCCTATATTTGACATACTGAGTTTGGAAATTATATGTTCATTTTATTTTTGATTTGTAGGATGGATTCATTCCCCCAAGTGCCCAAAATTAGGATGGTCGAGGGTTTTTCGTACAAATTGAAGACCTGGTGGGAAACTTTTACTTCGAGTGAAAAGCTAGCAATTACGAGAAGGTTGGGGTGTCTCCCCATGCTAATCAAAGTTAATCCAGACAAACATGTTATTAGAGCATTCATTCAGTTCTGGGATCCAGAACGTGTTGTGTTCACGTTCAAAGACTTTGAACTGACACCTACATTGGAGGAAACCTACTATTTCACCTTTTTGATGTATCGAGGAATATGTCAAATTATTCCTCACAGTCAATCAGGGAAGAAATTTCTTTGCTTCTTAGGACTGAAAAATTAAAAGAAACTTTGGTGCTTCAAAAATAATTGGGTTTCTCTGGATTACTTATATGAAAGGTATGGACGCTCGGATAGTTACACTGTGTTCAGGAAGGAATTCTCTTGCACTCTTGTTCATTGGTAAGCCAGATGTCCTATCACATTTGTTGTGGCTTTACTACGGATTTTAGTGTTTCCACGAGAACATGGTCATATTAGCACCTGCATATGCTCTGTGGCTCGTGTACTTTTTGAAGGTGTTAATGGAGAAGAGCTCACTGTAGTTCCCATGATTTTAGCAGAAATATTTTGAGCTTTTGGGAAATGTAAGCGAGGGGAAATAAACTTCTTTGAAGGTTGCAACCTTCTTATACAAGTGTGGGCAATGGAACATTTTCACCTGCGTAAAAAGATGGATGACATATGCTTTAGTAATGTAAATCATATTGACATATTTTACGACAGGACAAAAAGGTTTTTATCTCCGGTTGGTACTGATGACTGGTATGGATATCTGGCCTCCCGCACCAGTAACCAAATTTAGTGGAAATATCCGTTACTCTCACATTCCCTGGCCTATATCAGATGCAGAAGGTTCTACTATATCGAGCTTATTGGGTTGATTGGTCTCCATCCATATGCTCCGGTGCGCATACTTCAATATTTGGTCAAGCACAAGAAATCCCTCTTCGAGCAAACATGAGGGTTTCAGAAATTTCCTTTGGACCAAACTTCGAAGTCCTTGGAGCCAGAGAGATACTTTATGAATGGAATAATATTCTCACGATGGATATAGGAAATGGTCCTAAAAGAGAAATTTCAGAATATCAGGTTTGGCTTCGAGAAGAGCGCCATAGAATTAGTCCAGAAGGTGAACAAGGTTTTAAGGATATTGGGACGACAATCTGGATAAGGCATTCTCATCTTTGAACCAAAGCGGTCACTCCTGACATGTGGGTTCAAATGGAAACTATAATGCAATATTTGGATGATGTGGGAGCAGGGCCTAGCACCGTGGGAGCGTCATTGTCATTTCCTCCACCAGCGTGATTGATAACAACATTAAGGCCCAGTCTTAGAATTGTCCCTAGTTTGTGTCATGTTTATGTATTTTTTGTTTGTTCTCTCTTTGTTGTACCATTTTATTGGTATTTAATGGATATTTGGTCTTTGTGTTCCAAACTCGAGTTGTCACAAATTAATAACTTGGATCAATCTATCATAATCACATTATGTTTAACGTTTAGGCCTACCTTTGGCATAAAAAGGTCACAAATCTAGTACGCGATATAAATTGTTTGTGTGTTTCTTGATATAATTGCTATGTGTAGTGATGTGTCATTTTTTCTAAAGCAGAATGAATCCATTATTATTTTTTAGAGCACTCTAAGCATATTTAAAATTCAAAACAACAAAGTCCATCCAAATTATTCTTGAAGTATCGTTCAAGTTTCTCAGAAATATATTAATCACTTACTCCAAAAATCTCTTAAATTTTTATTTCATCTATCACAGGAAGGTCGATTTGCTAGAATGTCTGGAAAAGACGTCAACACACCAATCCCACCCATTGCTTTGGTTAGTGACTAAAAAACTAAAGAGTTAATGTTCAAAAAATTTATCGAAACTAAAGAGAGGATAGTTGCAATCAAAAGGAGACTCACAATACTGGACCAAACTGAATGGACGCTGCGAGAGAGAATTATTGAGGTTGACATGGAACCAACCTCAGTGAAAAGAAAGATTGCAAAAATCGATCAAGAGATAATTAATATCACTAAAGCGACTACAAATAAGCTAAATTTTGGGAGTGCTTCTTCCATGAGGGGAAAAGGGAAAACAAAAGAAGGTTTAGATTATGAGAGAACCGGATCGTCACCCTATGGTTGAAGAGGAAACGAAGGAGTTTGAGGTAGAGTTAGGTTCATGTAGCGCATCTCTCATGTTCGTCATTTTGTTTTTAAGTTTATTTGTAATCAAGAACTATGCGAGATTTGAGCCCATAGGGGGTACGTAGGAAGCTCTTTTTGAGCCTAGTCTCTCTATCGATTTCGTGAAGGTATGCTTAAGTTATCTTATGTAATTCAAACTACGTCGGGCCTGATTTCCTTGGTGGATACGTAGTCCCTATCGTTTTAATTTTTATTCTCCCGTATTAGTAAAAGATTCTAAAAAAGTTTCACCTACAAAACATATGAGTGGAAGAAATTAACAGTGATCTATGCAAGTCGACCTTCAGAATTCAATCATAGAAATATTTCTATCCATTAAAGTCCTCCCGTTCACCCAAAATATTTCCGTGGATTAATCTGCTTGAAGCAAAGTGACACTTATGTATTTATTTTTATGTCATTTTATTTGCATATCTCACTAATAACGAAGACTAACATATATGTCTTTTGAGTTATTTTTCTCTACAGGTAAAAACTGATCTGTGTTGAAATCAAAATTTGCCGACCATCCCTACTTTACAAGATCTAAAGCAATCATACCATCCTTCCCAGATCATTCTTTGGATAAAGGCAAAAGCAAAATGACTGATATTTCTGAAGAAACAGGAATAATTGATGTTACCATCAGAAATGCTGAACTCACTGATCAGAGTGAGTTGATCTCTCAACTAATGCAACGAATTGCTGATATGCAAGAAGAGCTTCAGCAGACTAAGGATCTGGCCAAACTGACCATTGCATCGAATGAACACCCCTTGAAAGTAGAAGACCTCCTCCTCCTTTTCCATCATTAATTTCTCCATTACCCAACTACTTCCCTACCCATACCACAGGACCTGTCACTTCTACTCCTAATCCTCATACCATTGACTTAGTTGTATCCAACGATCCTCACGCCGACACTTCCTACCAAACACCATCACCACCACCACCAAATCATAACCAAGAACCTAACACTAATCACTCCCAAAACTTCACACCAACCTACCAAATCCCACCTCAAGTCTCCAATAATCCACGTGTTTTGCCTAGCCAGCCGGCATACCCTTCCGTAACATTCCAAACTCCACCAGCCTATACAATCCCTAAACCATTTCCTATCTTTCCCATTCAACCAGAGTTGGATCACTATGAAGAGATGGAGAAGGAGTGGAGGCTGAGAGAAGAAAAACGTGAACAAGAAATGAATGTCATGAAGGAGGACATATCTGAAACAGTTAAAAGTGTTCAAACTTCAAGGAAAATCACAGGACTTGAGTATGAAGACCTTTGCTTGCACCCTAATTTGGAAATACCCGAAGGTTACAAAATTCCAAAATTCGGAACCTTCAATGGTATTGGCAATCCCATGGCTCACTTGCGAGCTTATTGTGACAAACTCGTGGGTATTGAAAAAAATGATGCACTAATTATGAGGTTGTATAGTCGAAGTCTGAGTGGGGAGGCGTGAGAGTGGTTCACATCTCAAGAACTCCGTCAGTGGTCTACACGGGGGGCTCTTGCTAAAGATTTTTTTGGAAAGATTCCAATTTAATGTCGAAGTTGTCCCTGGCCGATATTATTTGGAAAAATCAAGCAAAAGACCACGGAGGACTATCGTGAATATGCCTGCCGCTGAAGAAAAGAAGCTGCAAAGGTATAACCTGTAATGACTGAAAGAGAAATAACCTCTGCTTTTATTCAAACTTAAGAGCCCGAGTATTATGAAAGGATGTTGCCTATGATGGGACAAAAGTTTTTGGAGCTAGTCAGAATGGGAGAAGTCATAGAGAACAGTCTCAAATCTGGAAAGATTACAAGACTCACCGCTTTGCAGGCCGCCAAAAAATCCTTACCATCCATGGCCACGGGATTTTCTAGGAAAAAGAAAGAGGACGTGTCTGTTGTATCTTTTAGCCCGAGGCTAAGGCCAAAAAGGTATTTTGGGTCTTGTTCTTCCATTGGAAACTGTAACCAATTTTCCACCGCAAACAATTACCCACCACATCCACATGCTCCAATACCAATCTACTATGCACAACAGAACTACCAACCATCCCCACCTATCTACCAAAATCAACCACCAGCCTACCAAAATACACCACCAAATCACCAAGCCAATGTACCAGCCTTCGAAAGTCCTAGAAAAAACAACCCAAATACCAATAATCTACCCCACCTTAACCTCGAAAGAAAGCCTTCCACATTTTTCACCCCTTAGGCAGAAACACGCACCCAACTCTTTGAGCGTCTGAGAGCAGCATGATTGATCCAACCAGTAGACGCAAATACATTTAATCCCGCAACAAATTTCTTCCGAGCGGATCAACAATGTGCTTACCATTCTGGAGGGTCAGGACATGATACAGAAGGATGTGTCAATCTAAAACATAAGATTCAAGACATAATCGATAACAGAATCATCACTCTCCAGGCCCCTGCCCCCAATGTGAACCTCAACCCATTGCCAAATCATGGGGGAGCGACAATCAACATGATTAAAAGAGACAAAGATTGGCTCGCTAATGGGACTATCGGTGAAGAAAATGTCAACTCGCTCACATCAATAGTGGCCTCATTGACCATAAAGGCCCGTTCAGAGTTTGTTGTAATAATTGCACCTCATCAAGCATTCGCTTTGGCAAGGAAAGAAGCAAAGAGCAGCCCAAAGAGAAATTTGTTGTCCAGGCGGCTACAACTCACGGGATGACACATTCTGGAAGATGCTATGTTCCAGAAGAGTTAGCTCAAGAAACACGAAGAAAAGAGAACCAAAAAAGGCCGACAGAGGGTGAGGCTTAAGAGTTTTGGTGAAGAATGCAGCCTAAGGAGTATTCCATTGATAAGCATTTGGACAAAACTCCCTCTCAAATTTCTGTTTGGGCTTTATTAATGAGTTTTGAGTACCATCGAAAAGCATTGTTGAAGGTACTTGATGAAGTGTATGTACCGACAGGAACAAGTGGTGAAAATCTGGCCACTATGGTAAGTTACGTCATTGGTAGTCACCAAATCTCTTTCCGAGAAGAAGAATTGCCACTCGAAGGAGTTATGCACAACCGTGCCTTGTATATCACCGTCAAATGCAGGGAAACGTTTGTAGCTCGAGTATTGATTGATAATGGTTCAGGACTCAATATTTGCACATTATCAACCCTTACTCAGCTAAATTATGATACTGGAAAAATTCACCAAAGTCGCATGAATGTAAGGGCGTTTGATGGTTCGCAAAGAGAGACCATGGGGGAGGTAGACTTGTGTATCCAAATGGGGCCTACAGAAATTTTCATTGAATTCCAAGTGATGGGTATATCCACAAGCTACAATATGTTGCTAGGAAGACTATGGATCCATGCGGTCGAAGCAGTTCCATCCACATTGCAACAAATCTTGAAGTTCATCTGGGAGGACCATGAAATTGTTATTGAAGATTCCTCTCAAGGTACAGACTTTCACATGGTGGAGATAATGAATGCTGCTTTTGAAGATACGACACCACAAGTACCAATGTCGCCAGTGTATAAAATGCTTGCCACCACTATGATAAGAAGCGGATTTTACCCCGTGTTTGGGTTAGGAAAGAATTTGGATGGCATATCTAAACCTCTTCCTATCCCACTTAATAATTTCCACTTTGGCGTCGGTTATTCCCTAACAGAGGAGAAATTATTCGAAGCAGAAGAAAGGAAAAAACATGGCTGTGATATACCGAAGCCTATTCCAGAATTGTACCAGTCATTTATTGTTAATGCTTTAGAGCCTGAGATTGATGGTCTAGAGGAAGGGATGGGAAAATTGTTTGATGAAGAAGATTGTGCTTGGATATTGGAAGAATATACCACAACACCCACCATCCGAGATGCCAAACTTGAAGAGATGCTATAGAATTTGATGGTCACTCCACTTATGATCCATCGAATGGCTTGGTAGACAAAGACAAGATTTGAAGTTTTATTTTTAAAAATCGGTGATTTTTCAGATGAGGCCCGAAATCACCATTTATGTCACTTTATTCTTCATCGTAATGTCTAAAAAGTAAATGACTCATGAGTCATGACCAAAGTTTGTACGCCTTCTTAAAAATTCCAATGAAAGCCTTGTTTATTTTAAATTGATGATCTTGCCTTTGTGAATTATTCTCTAATATATATGTTTAAACTCTTTCTATCTAACATGGTTGATTTATTGTTATTTTCAGTAAAAATGAATCTAAACCTGACAATGTCATGACATGTCACAAACACGGTGAACAGAGTAAGGTCAATGAAGATGAATGTGAAGAATATAATGAGAAAACTATGATGCCGGAGCAGCTCACCGAGGACTTGACGCAACTTGAAAATGCTAAAAATCCCAACTTAGATGAGACAGAGATAGTCAATTTGGGATGACGAGTCAGTTAGAGAAACCCGAGTCAATATCCATTTGACAGCAATAGAAAGAGGAAAATTGGTCGAGCTTCTCAAGTAATACATCGATGTGTTTGCCTGGTCATATAATGATATGCCAGGGATAAGCACTGATATTGTTTCCCATAAGTTGCCTATCAATTCAAAGTATTGTCCAGTAAAGCAGAAAACCAGAAAGTTCAAGCCCGATTTAAGTTTAAGGATAAAAGAAGAGGTTATGAAGCAGATTGAATCAAAGGTCGTCGAAGTGACCAAGTATTCCACTTGGATGGCTAACATTGTTCCAGTGGCGAAGAAAGATGGAAAATCAGGATATGCGTAGATTATCGGGATCTCAACAAAGCGAGTTTGAAAGATAATTTCCCCTTCCCGAATATCCACATACTCATCAAACATTGTTCTAAGCATGAGCTGCAATCTTTTGTGGATTGTTTTGCGGGATGCCACCAGATTCTAATGGATGAAGAAGATGCAGAAAAAATAGCATTTATCACACTTTGGGGATTTTACCATTATCGAGTGATATCGTTCGGCCTCAAGAATGCTGGAGCTACATACATGAGAGCTATGACCACCATTTTCCATGATATGATCCACAAAGAAATTGAGGTGTATGTGGTCGATGTCATCATAAAATCCCGCAAAAGTTCAGATTATCTGACGCACTTGGAAAAGTTCTTTGACAGGTTATGTAGGTATGATTTGAAATTGAACCCAGCCAAATGTGCATTTGGAGTACCTGTAGGAAAGTTACTCGGATTCATAGTTAGCAGAAGAGGTATTGAGCTTGATCCCTCCAAGATCAAGGCAATTCAAGACTTGCCTCCTCCAAAGACTAAGAAGGAAGTAATGAGTTTTCTAGGGAGACTGAATTACATCACTCGATTCATAGCTCAATCAACAGGGATATGTGAGCCCATATTCAAGTTGCTACGAAAGGATGCACAAAACAAATGGACCGAAGAATGACAGAAGGCTTTTGACACCATCAAGAGTTACCTTTCAAATCCACCAGTATTGGTGCCACCACGTGCAAGAAGTCCTTTGTTATTGTATTTATCCGTCTCTGACAATTCATTTGGGTGTGTGTTGGGACAACATGATGAGACCAAAAGAAAGGAGAGTGCTATATACTATTTGAGCAAGAAGTTCACATCCTATGAGGCTCATTATACCCTCTAAGAGAGGACTTGTTGTGCCTTGACTTGGGTGGCTCAGAAATTGAGACATTATTGTCGCCTTATACACTACATCTCATTTCGAGAATGGACCCGCTCAAGTACATATTTCAGAAAGCAATGCCCACAGGAAAGTTAGCAAAGTTGCAAATGTTGTTGAGTGAGTTCGATATTGTGTACATGACTCAGATAGAAATTAAAGGGTCAAGCCTTGACCGATCACCTTGCTTAAAACCTAGTGGATGTAGGATATGAACCACTCAGAACATATTTCCCTGATGAAGAGGTATTGTTTGTAGGGGAAGATATATCAAAATTATATCCTGGGTGGAGAATGTTCTTTGATGTAGTAGTGAACTCTAGAGGATCAAGTGTTGTTATCTAAATAGGGGCAACAATATCCAGCAACATCAAAGCTTAGATTCTGATACACTAATAACATGGCTGAGTATGAAGCATGTATTCTTGGTATCAGAATGGATCTTGACATGAATGTTCAAGAATTACTGATAATTGGTGATTCAAACTTGTTGATTCATCAAATCCAAGAAGAGTGGGCCGTGAAGAATCCTAAAATCTTACCTTACGTACAATTGGTACGGAGGTTACGCAAAAGATTTAGGAAGAACAAGTTTAAACACACACCGAGAATGCATAACGAGTTTGTTGATGCCCACGCAACCATATCGTCCATGATACAACACCCACAAAAAAGTTACATTGACTCACTTGAGATAGGTTTAAAAGAACAACCAGAACATTGTTTATATGTGGAAGCAGAATCAGATGGAAATCCATGGTATATCGATGTTAAAAGGTACCTAGAAGCTGGTGAATACACCAAAAATGCAACAAACAGTAAAAAAAAACATTTCGAAGAATGGCCAACAACTTCTTTTTGAATGGAGAGGTTCCTTATAAGAGGACACCTGATCTGGGATTACTGCGATTTGTGGATGTTGCAGAAGCCACAAGATTGCTTGAAGAAGTGCATGCTGAAGTGTGTGAGACGCACATGAATAGGTTAACATTGGCAAAAACAATCTTAAGGGCGGGATATTTCTGGATGACGATGGAAAATAATTGTGGTCGATTTGTCCAAAAATGTCATAAATGTCAGGTACATGGAGATCTGATCAAAGTACCTCCCCACGAGCTCAATGCGATGAGTTCCCCTTGGTCGTTTGCAGCATGGGGCATAGATGTTATTGGACCAATTGAGCCTTCTGCCTCCAATGGTCATAGGTTTATTTTGGTCGCCATTGATTACTTCATAAAGTGGGTCGAAGCTGCTTCCTATGAAGTTGTGACGAAGAAAGTTGTAGCCGATTTTGTTAGCAACAATTTGATATGTCGTTTTGGAGTTCCTGAATCTATCATCACAGATAATGGTGCAAATTTGAATAGTCACTTGATGAAAGAGATATGTGAACAATTAAAAATTACCCACCGTAATTCAACTGCATATCGTCCTCAAATGAATGGAGCTGTTGAAGCTGCTAATAAGAACATCAAGAGGATATTGAGAAAGATGATTGACAACTACAAATGTTGGCATGAAAATTTGTCCTATGCTTTGCTAGGTTATCGCACCACAATTCGAACCTCAACTGGGGCAACTCCGTATATATTAGTATACGAAACAGAAGCAGTGATACCAGCTGAAGTTGAGATACCATCTTTGAGGATTATTCAGGAAGCTGGATTGAGCGATGTCGAATGGGTTCGTCATCGATATGAGCAGTTAACATTGATTGATGAGGAAAGAATGAGTGTTGTTTGTCATGGCTAGTTGTATCAACAGAGAATGACTTGTGCTTCAACAAGAGATTAATAGTTCAAACATTTGAGGTAGGCCAATTGGTGTTGAAGCACATTTTCTCTCATCAAGATGAATACAAAGGAAAATTTGCACCTAACTGGCAGGGACCGTATGTTGTCCACAAATAACTATCAAGAGGATCCTTGGTTATAGCAGACATGGACGGTAGAGTGTGGCAAAAACTATCAATTTAGATGTCGTCAAAAGATACTACATTTGAAGAATGATACTTCTTTCCTTTATTTCCTTGTAATCGCAATTTGCTTGTAATCAATGTCGCATTATGTTTTGAAACATTCCTTTTGTACGTGAACTACGTTCGACCTGAACTCTCAAGAATGAGATACGTAGGCGGCCTATGTCGGCCTCAGTTGTTTCCTTATCAAAATTTCTTATTTATGTTAACCCTCAAGAGGGGAACTATGTTTGACCTAATTCCTGCCTCAACGGGATACGTAGGCGCCACAAGGGTTCGATCATATTTCCAATAAGATTTCTCAAAAATTCTACAAGGAGAGTTATTTCCTACATACAAGGGCCAAATATCATGTCGAAATGTGCAATTAGGATATGATTTCGGGATAATCTCAAAAATTTGCAAGATGTCATGACTTCCGTGATTACCATCATATTTGTTTTAAAGACATCTAACTGGGACAAACTTTTTGAGAAGGATCTCAAAAACTCCGTCAAGGGTACTCAGAACGTCAAAGTCAACTTCAAGTGTCTCAATGTTACATACTCTTAAGGAGTTCAAAAGTTGTCAACAAGCTACCTATCTTGACAAAATTTGAGACAGTGGGTTTTGTTTGTGTCGTGCATGTCGTGAAAGTTAATTGGCACAGATTTTCTTTAAAACTATTTTTCTAAAAATTTCATACATAACAAGTGTTTTAATTTAAATATGATCTTGTGTTTTGTGTATTGCGATTCGTAGGGTCAACCAAACTTCCAAAGATAGCGAGAAAAGAAGCAAGGCGACTCGAAGAAATCAACACAGATCAGTGTTACAAAACTAACTTTTTTTTTGTGGATGCAGGATAAAATAATATCAACAAAGATAATATATTTATCAACCAACTATTTAGGGATAACCTATCAGCAAATATCTAATAGTAAGTGAAACATCTCTACTTGACCAAATAATATGACATTCATAGTCAAATGCATCATCTACAACCGCCAAGAGGGCCATTGCATATTGAAACCGCCGAGAGGGTCATTCATATTCAAACCGCCAAGAGGGTTATTCATATTCAAACTGCCGAGAGGGCCATTCATATTAAAAGCGCCTAAAGGGCCATTGCATATCAAACTGCCGAGAGGGCCATTCATATTCAAACCTCCAAAAGGGACATTCATATTCAAATGCCAAGAGTGTGTCACAAATGAAGAGCACACCCTGGGTGCAACCGGCGTCGGCGTCCTCCCAGAGGACTCAGACAAGCCCTTAGCATTCGTCATAACATGTGATCAGTAAAATTGCTGAAAATTTACAACTTTTACATACTATTGAGGTATACTTAGACTTCATACTTAGAATTCATAAAGACATACAATATTCTAAAAACATGTCTCACATATATTAAAATCATCTAAGAGTACAACTCTAGACTTAGCCAATGAATAGTAAATATGCCATATATGCCTTAGTACAAAAGAATCCAAAGAACATAAATGGAAATAGAATATTTTTAAATTCTACTAATCTCATCATAAGCTAGAATAATGGAAGATAGCATCCCCGAACATGAGGACCTACCAAGAAATGGAGAAAGAGTTCCAAGCTTCTTCAAATCGACCTCCTTAAACTTCAATGGCCGGAACTTACTGTTGTAGTAATATAAAGTAATGGGGTTAGTATGCCACATGTACTAAGTATGACTGTATGCACATAACATTTAAGGACATGCATGAAAAGGATCATTTATCATTTCTTTAGAAAACATGCTAAGTCATGTGAATGTCTTCAATGCACATACCATAAAACATATAGAAGTTAAGGATTCCATCAACTTAAAGCATGATCATAATCAATGACATATTATCATACAGTCTTAACATTTCATATTCAAAACATCTTACAAACATAACATACAAACATTTACAAATGACCTCATCCCCAACCTACAAGTGCAATGGTCATGTGAAGCCCCATAACCCCACACAACCAAGTAGATAAGATAGGAGACCATAAGTAAAGCTTTGCTTCATATAACTTGTAACATAGGTAGTCATCACTTCATATTGTAATATAAACCAATAACATGTTCATAATAATAACCAACATCATATAAGAGTAACATCATGTATCATAAACATATATCTTTCATGTTATCTTACATAAGAACAATTTCCTAGGACTTCCCTTAGAGTCTACTTGTGCAATGTCTAGGTAGAGTCCCATACCCCTATCTATACTAAGTAGACTCCTCAAGTCACCCTAGTCAACGTTCATTTACTTGTCTTTCATTTTACATGAGGGAACATTTGCCTTAACCGACATAGACCATGTGAGCTAAACATGTAATCCGGTGTCATAAAACCCCACACCGAAAGAAGGTGGTCTACCGGCAAAAGTAGAACCTAACATGACATAGCTTTCTAGGTGGATCCACTAGCTAGTATCCTATGGTGGCAACATAGTTCAAGAACTAGGATATGTATTAGAGACCCATAGTTCCACATTACATGGTAGCCTCAATTTCATGAGAGTCATTGTGAACCTACCTACCAACTAGGGAAGGGACACCTCTCAAATCTTGTTCATCGGTGCTTAGCGCAAGTCCCTTTCTTGAATAACCTTTAAGTTGTCTTTTAGCATAAACTTATCATAGGTCATATGAGATTAACTCCCTGTATAAAGATGATAATGAACTCTTTTGGATTAGATGAGAATTTTCTTTCATCGTAACCTTTCGCATGTGAGATTAACATAACATAATCATCTTGTGTAAAGCATACAAGAGAATATCATAACTTGCATTTGTGTATTCTTATCATGATATCACAAGTAACATGTTCATAGCCCAACATATACACATAGCAACATCATACATACTTCCATAACATAGCATCATGATTTATAGGCTAACATAAATATTGTAGAGTAATCACAACTTTAAAAGACTTACCTCCTGCTTCCAAGAACCTTATTCAAGAACTTAGTTCAACTTACAACATTGATAACCATAACAGAGTGAAGTACTCAATGGAATACCAAGAACAACTCTTCAAATCATATACAAGAGCAATGCATAATGTAGGGTAAGGTAAAGGGTCATTTAAGAGTTCATTCAAGTCTTAGTCTCAATCCCAACGTTTTCATATTATCAAGTATCAGAAACCATCATACAAAACCATAATTTTGATAAGAACATGATTCACACGAAATTCAAACATAAATAACTACATACTCATCAATTCGTGTGAAATCAACCATAGAAAACACTATCTTTTCATAAAATATCATAATCTAGTGTTAGGAAGAGAATCTGTTTTGTAGAGTAAAAATCCTAGTATTTGAAGTTCTTGAAAACTTATCTTTGAAAGGACCTCTTGGGGAAAGGAATCCCAAGAGTGAAAAACCCATACCTTATAGATGAATGATCCACGAAATTTGGATGAAAAACTTGAAGTCTTCGTCTTCTTGCTTAATCTCTTCTTGTTCTTCAATGGGTTTGGAAAAGAGAGCTTTCTTGAGAGAGATGAGAGGAATCTTGTTTGAATCTGATATGGACGTGTAAAAGTGGTATAAAACTGACCTAATATCCATATATAGTCGTCCTATGAATTATCCAAAAGACCCTCCACTTAAATGGGTCTTTTTAAGAATTTAAATTACCAAAAATATGACTTTAACGATTCTAGGAGGTGGCTGCGCATCGCGGGGCCAAATCCCATCATTTTTATTAATATTTGGGTTGAGGAAGTGAGGTGCATGTCAGACTCTCGTCGCAAGGCTTCCTCTCAAATCTTGAGGCAGTGACCTGCGTGTCAAGCTCGCGTCGCACGCCTTGCATCCAATTCTGCCTGCTCGCAGACTGCGAGGCAGCCTACCCACCCATGTTTGGGTCCTCCCCAAGGACCCTTCGGGTGGTCCTTGGGGTGTCGTTACCGGACGTTTGGACCCTTTGTACTACATAATACCTATATAAGGTCTCTTTACAAGTTTTGGGATTCATGTGACACCTCTAAACCTTCACCAAACATAGGGACGTCAACTAGTTTGAATTAGCTAGTTTTCGGACATCAAGGTCTTTCTTTGTCATTTTGGCTCTAACCTTTTCCAAATGAACTTACTACATTAATATAGGTATGGAAGCATCATTTTAAACATTATTTAATATATTAAGCTCTAGTCTAAGTCATGGCATTTTCGGAGTGTTACATTATCCCCCCCCCCTTAGGAACATTCGTCCCCGAATGACACTAAAATCTTTTGGAGGTAGGAAAAGACTCAAAACTAGCATCTCTATCAATCAATAACATAAAATCATAATGATTCACAGCTCATAGGAGTACATCACAACTCCTTACAACACATACCATAACATTACACATAACACTTAATTCATGACGCACAACATATAAGAGCTACATATTTCATAACACATTGTGAAGAATTTCCTTCTCAACCTTATCATAAGATCAAAATCCATCAAAGAGTTATCATACAATCATTCTTCTCAAGAAATCAACAAAGCAGCAAAATCTCAAGAAGACACATGGATACATATTTCACATAAGTGCAACAGAGTATAAAGGCTTTTTCTTAAAACTCTAGTTGGTACTATCTTTTACCAAAACATGCACCTATTTAGAAAACAAGTCAATTTCATGATTATGAATTACTTTGTCTATTAATAGGAATGTCTAACATCAAGGAGTAAATAGATGAGGGTAGCGGGACTTCATGTCGGCTTCAGCCTCCAATGTTGCACCCTCAACAAGATGGTTCCTCCATAGAACTTTTACAGAGGCAACCTCCTTGCTTCTAAACATCTTGACTTGGCGAGCTAGGATCTCAACTGGAACCTCTTCATAGGAGAGGTTATCATCCACCCCTAAACCTTCAATAGGCAGAATAGACACCGGGTCGCCTATGCATTTCTTGAGCATAGAAACATGAAACTCCGGATGAACCAAAGCTAGTTCACTAGGTAGTTTCAACTCATAGGCAACTTTTCCAATTCGTTGTAAAACCTCATAAGGACCAAAATATCGGGGCATTAACTTCCCCTTTCTATCAAAACTCATCACCCTTTTCATAGTTGAAATCTTCAAGTAGACATGATCACCTATTTCAAACTCAAGATCTCTTCTTCTATTGTCGGCATAATACTTTTGCCGACTATAGTCTGTCTTCAATCTGATTCGAACCTTCTCTATAGCCTCATAGATTATCTTTGGACCAAGGAGTGAGGACTCACCAACCTCAAACCATCCAACCAGAGATCTACACCTTTTACCATAAATAGCTTCAAAAGGTGCCATGGAGATGCTCAAATGATAGCTATTGTTGTAAGAGAACGCAATCAAAGGTAAGCGATCATCCCAACTTCCCTTGAAATCAATGACACAGGCGCTTAACATGTCCTCAAGGGTCTGAATGGTACGTTCCGCTTGACCATCCGTCTGAGGTTGAAAAGCGGTACTAAGTTTCACTTGAGTACCTAAACCCTTCTGAAAAGCCTTCCAAAAACGAGAAGTGAATTGGGAACCTCTATCCGAAATGATGGACAAAAGAATCCCATGAATACTCACAATCTCATCAATGTAGATTCTTGCATAATCTTCGGCAGTATATGTAGACTTAACAGGAATAAAATGGGCAGATTTGGTCAACCTATCCACAGTAACCCATATAGAATCATTTTGCCTTCGGGTTCGAGGCAACCCAACAACAAAATCCATATTGATGGTTTCCCACTTCCAAGTAGGAACATCCATGATTTGGGTAAAACCACCCGGTTTAAGATGCTCAGCTTTACTTGTTGGCAGTTTGGACATTTAGCAACAAACTCTGCTATGTCCCTCTTTAAACCATCCCACCAATAGATCATGATACGTTTTAATGGCACCCGGATATATAGAATAGCGAGAACCATGGGCTTCTTCCAGAATCTGATTTCTCAAATCCTCAACATCGGGTACACATAATCTCCCTTGGTACCTAAGAACACCATCCCCCCCCCCTTGGGAGAATGACTAATTGAGCTTACTTAGTACCGATTCCTTCAACTCCATCAATAGAGGATCAAGGTGTTGCTTAGATTTCACCTCAACAACTAATGATGAGTCGGAGTTATGATGGACCATAAAACCACCATTAGGAGAATATTCTAACCGCACACCTAAGCGAGCCAACATATGAACATCTTTCACAAATTCTTTCTTCTCTTCTTCCACATGAGACACACTACCCATAGTCATACGACTCAAAGCATCCGCAACCACGTTGGTCTCTCCAGGGTGGTAAAGGACACTTATGTCGTAATCCTTTAACAATTCTAACCATCTTCTAAGTCGTAGATTCAACTCCTTTTGTGTAAACACATATTGAAGACTTTTATGGTCAGTAAACACATTAACATGCACACCATACAAGTAATGTCTCTATATTTTCAAAGCAAAAACTAAAGCGGCTAACTCAAGATCATGAGTTGGGTAATTCTTCTCATGAACTTTGAGTTGCCTTGTAGCGTAAGCAATCACCTCGCCATGTTGCATGAGACACATCCCTATCCCACTTGGGAAGCATCACAATACACTATAAATCCTTCATTGCCCTCCGATAAGGTCAACACCGGAGCGGAGGTAAGCTTATCTTTCAATTCTTGAAATCCTTTCTCAAAAGCTTTTGAGCACTCAAACTTCACCTTCTTTTGGGTCAAAGCTGTCAAAGGAAAGGTAATGGACGAAAATCCATCAACAAATCTTCTATAATAGCCGGCTAGACCCAAAAAACTCCTTATGTATGTGGGAGTCAAAGGTCTAGGCCAATTTCTGACCGCATCCGTCTTCTTCGGATCAACCTCTACACCATCACCAGAGAAAATATGGCCAAGAAAAGCAGCTGACCTCAACCAAAATTCACACTTGCTAAATTTGGCATAAAGTTGGTGTTATTTGAGGACTTGTAAGGCCAACCTCAAGTTACTCTCATGCTCATCTTCACTCTTGGAGTATATCAAAATATCATCAATGAACACAATCACAAATGAGTCGAGGTAATCCTGGAAAACTCTATTCATTAGGTCCATGAACACCGCCGGGGCATTTTTTAACCCAAAAGACATAACTAGAATTTCTTAGTGACCATATCTAGTTCGGGAAGCTATTTTGGGAATATCTTCACCTCTCACCCTAAGTTGGTGATATCCCGACCTTAAGTCAATCTTGGAAAAATAACTAGCACCTTGGAGTTGATCAAATAGATCATCAATCCTATGGAGAGGATACTTGTTCTTTATGGTGACCTTATTGAGTTGGTGATAATCAATGCACATTCTAAGGGACCCATCCTTCTTCTTAACAAACAAGACTGGAGCACCCCATGGAGAAATACTAGGTTGAATGAAACCCTTGTATAGTAAATCTTTGAGTTGGAGCTTCAACTCTTTCAAATTTTCCAGAGCCATCCTATATGGAGGAATTTAAATGGGATTTGTATCCGGTAATAAATCAATGCCAAAGTCAATTTCCCTTTCGGGAGGAACTCCTGAAAGGTCATTAGCAAAAACCTCTGGAATTCTCTCACAACAGGGACTGACTCAATAGAAGGAGTTTCACATTCTAGGTCCTTAACCCTCACCACATGGTATAAACAACCCTTGGATATCATCTTACAAGCCTTCAAACAAGAAATAATTTGACCCCTTGGCATAGAATTTCCCCCCTTCCACTCTAAAATGGGTTCATTAGGAAATTGGAACTTCACTACCCTTGTTCTACAATCTATGGAAGCAAAACAATCATGAAGCCAATCCATACCCAAGATGATATCAAAATCAAATATGTCAAGTTCTACCAAATCAACAAGAGTAACTCTATTGTGCAGCATTACAGGGCATTTCCTATAGACTCTTTTTGCAACTAACAGAGTCACCCATTGGGGTACAAACGGAAAAGGGTTCAATTAAAACATCGGGAAGTAAATCAAACTTCCTAGCTACCAAAGGTGTAACAAAAGAAAGAGTAGCACCTGGGTCAAGCAAAGCATAAACATTAACAGAGAAAACTTGTAACACACTCGTCACAACGTCGGGAGAGCTTTCTTGTGCACCCCTAGCCTTGAGTGCATAGAAACGGTTCCTTTTTGGAGCTTCAAAACTAGGACCGCTTGATTGAACTTGGCTATTCCCCTTACCTTGACTTCTCACATTAGGACAATCTTTCACCACATGGCCACCTTTGCCACAACCATACAACTATTAGTTCCAACAAGACATTCACCCACATGTTTCTTACCACACTTACCAAAAGTTGGTCTTTCTCTTGGTGGGTCAACATTTCTCCCCTTTGAGGTTTAGGATTAGAACCTCTATCATTGCGATTCTTAAAGAAATTTGAAGTAACTTGGTTTGAAAACTTCTTCTTGAACTTAGGCTTGTCTTGAACATCAAGCCTACTCTTAGAAGAACTACTCTCAAAATACTTTGCCTTCTTAGCTTCCATATTCCTCTTCCTTAGACGACTTTCCTCAATCTGTTGAGCATGAACCATCAACCTAGAAAGATACATATTGTCATGAAGCATGGCTGCATGACATTCTTCTTCAAGCTCTTCGGATACGCCTATTACATAACTACTCATTTCATCCATAGCATTAGAAACCAAAGAAGAAGCATATTTGGACATCTTAATGAACTTTAAGGAGTATTCCTTAACACTCATACCTCCTTGACGAAGGTTGATGAACTCCTCTACCTTAGCTTCTCTTTGCTCTCTTGGGAAGAATCTGTCAAGAAAGGCCATTTTGAAGATCTCCCAAGTCACGGGACCATCTCCTAAAGCACTACTATCCTTCCACTGAATGTACCATGTCTGAGCCACGTCCTTGAGTTGATAGGCAGCAAGCTTAGCCTTCTTAGTAGTACTCACCCCCATAACAAAAAACATCTTGTAGACCTCATCAAGAAAATCTTGGGGGTCTTCATCAACTTTTGACCCAAGGAAAATAGGAGGATTCATCCTCGTAAAATCTCTCAAACAGATAGCCATAGTACTAACATGTTGGTTCTCTCGAGGAACGACCTCTCTGTTAGCTTGTGCCGTGATGGCTTGGGTCATTTGGAACAGGGCTGCCCTCACCTCACCATTCGTCATAGCTGGAGGATTCACCGGAACTTGATCGTTTGTAGCAGCTTGCACTTGAGGAGCATTTTGATTACCTTGAGGAGTAGCTCCTGCATTCGCAATCTCCTCTCCTACTCTTCTCACGGTTGTCCTTCTTGTGTTCATCGCCTATAACCAAAAGAAACGGATTAGATGCTAAAGGACACATAGTGTCAAAACTCTAAAGGCACGACATAGGATCTCCAAGAAAAGAGAAGTTTCCTAATCATCACATAGCCTCTTGTCCACAATTGTGGCGCGCTTCACAACCATGAATAAGACACTAGGTAATGTGGTTTAGTGAGACATTGACCCTAAGGATATTTAACCTCATGCTCTGATACCAAGTTTGTCACACCCAGAGAGCACACACGGGTGCAACCAACGTCGTCGTCCTCTTATAGGACTCAGACAAGCCCTTAGCATTCGTCATAACATGTGATCAGTAAAACTGCGGAAAATTTACAACTTTTACTTACTATTGAAGTATACTTAGACTTCATACTTATGTCATATAGGCCTTAGTACAAAAGAATCCAAGAAACATAAATGGAAATCGAATATTCCTAAATTTTACTAATGTTATCATAAGCTAGAATAATGGAAGATAGCATCCCCGAACATGAGGACCTACCAAGACATGGAGAAAGAGTTCCAAGCTTCTTCAAATCGACCTCCTTAAGCTTCAATCGCCGGAACCTACTGTTGTAGTAATATAAAGTAATGGGGTTAGTACGCCACATGTACTAAGTATGGGTATATGGACATAACATTTAAGGACATGCATGAAAAGGATCATTTATCATTTCTTTAGAAAACATGCTAAGTCATGTGAATGTCTTCAATGCACATAACATAGAATATATACAAGTTAAGGATTCCATCAACTTAAAGCATGATCATAATCAATGACATATTATCATAGAGTCATATTAACATTTCATATTAAAAACATCTTATAAACATTACATACAAACACTTACAAATGACCTCATCCCCAACCTACTAGTGCAATGGTCATGTGAAGCCCCATAACCCCACACAACCAAATAGATAAGATAGGAGACCATAAGTAAAGCTTTGCTTCATCTAACTTGTAACATAGGTAGTCATCACTTCATATTGTAATATAAACTAATAACATGTTCATCATAATAACCAATATCATATAAGAGTAACATCATGTATCATAAACATATATCTTTCATGTTATCATATTATATAAGAACAATCTCCTAGGATTTCCCTTAGAGTCAACTTGTGCAATGTCTAGGTACAGTCCCATACCCCTACCTATACTAAGTAGACTCCTCAAGTCACCCTAGTAAGCGTTCATTTACCTGTCTTTCATTTTACATGAGGTAACATTCGCCTAAACCGACATAGACCATGTGATCTAAACATGGAATCCGGTGTCATAAAACCCCACACTGAAAAAAGGTGGTCAACCGGCCAAAGTAGAACCTAACATGACATAGCTTTCTAGTCCACTAGCTAGTATCTTATGGTGGCAACATAGTTCAAGAACTAGGAGATGTACTAGATACCCACAGTTCCACATTTCATGGCAGCCTCAATCTCATGAGAGTTATTGTGAACCTACCTTCCAACTAGGGAAGGGACACCTCTCATATCTATTTCATCGGTGCTTAGCTCAAGTCCCTTTCTTGAATAACCTTTAAGTTGTCTTTTAGCATAAACTTATCATAGATCATAGGAGATTAACTCCCTGTATAAACATGATCATGAGCCCTTTTGGATTAGATGAGAATTTCCTTTCATCGTAACCTTTTGTATGTGAAATTAACATAGCATAATCATCTTGTGTAAAGCATACAAGAGAACATCATAACGTGCTTTTCGTATTCTTATCATGATCTCACAAGTAACATGTTATTATCCCAACATATAGACATAGCAACATCATACATACTTCCATAACATAGGATCATGATTAATAGGCTAAAATAAACATTGTAGAGTAATCACAACTTTAGAAGACTTACCTCTTGCTCCCAAGAACCTTATTCAAGAACTTAGTTCAACTTACAACATTTATAACCATAACATAGTGAAGTACTCAATAGCATAACCAAGAACAACTCTTCAAATAATATACAAGAGAAATGCATAATGTAGTGTAAGAGAAAGGTTCATTTAAGAGTTCATTCAAGTCTTAGTCCCAATCCCAACATTTTCATATTATCAAGTAGTAGAAACCACCATACGAAACCATCATTTTGATAAAACATGCTTCACACGAAATTCAAACATAACTAACTACATACTCATCAATTCGTGTGAAATCAACCATAGAAAACTCTTACATTTCATAAAATATCATAATCTAGGGTTAGAAAGAGAATCCGTTTTGTAGAGTAAAAACCCTAGTAATTGAAGTTCTTGAAAACTTATCTTTGAAAGGACCTCTTGAGGAAAGGAATACCAAGAGTGAAAACCCCATACCTTATAGATGAAGGATCCACGAAATTTGGATGAAAAACTTGAAGTCTTTGTCTTCTTCCTTAAGCTCTTCTTGTTCTTCAATGGGGTTTGGAAAAGAGAGCGTTCTTGAGAGAGATGAGAGGAATCTTGTTTGAATCTGATTTGGACGTGTAAAAGTGGTCTAAAACTGACCTAATATCCATATATAGTCATCATATGAATTACCCAAAAGACCCTCCACTTAAATGGGTCTTTTAAGAAGTTAAATTACAAAAAATAAGACATTAACGATTCTTGGAAGTGGTTGCGCGTCGCGGGGCCAAATCCCGTCATTTTTATTAATTTTTGGGTTGTGGCAGTGAGGTACGTTTCAGCCTCGCGTCGCGAGGCTTCCTCTCAAATATTGAGGCAGTGACCTGCGTGTCAAGATCGTGTCGCACACCTTGTATCCAATTCTGCCTGCTCGCAGACTGCCAGGAAACCTGCCCACCCATGTTTGGGTCCTTCCCAAGGACCCTTCGGGTGGTCCTTGGGGTGTCATTACCGGACGTTTGGACCCTTTGTACTACATACTACCTATCTAAGGTCTCTTTACAAGTTTTGGACTTTATTTGACACGTCTAAACTTTCACAAAACATAGGGACGTCAACTATTTCGATTAGCTAATTTCCGGACATCATGGTCTTTGTTTGTCGTTTTGGCTCTAACCTTTTCCAAATGAACTTATTACATTAATATAGGTATGGAAACATTATTTTAAACATTATTTAATATATTAATCTCTAGTCTAATTCATGGAATTTCCGGAGTGTTACAGAGGGCCATTCATATTCAAACTGCCAAGAGGACCATTCATATTCAAAACGCCAAAAAGGCCATTGCATATCAAACTGCCGAGAGGGCCATTCACATTCAAACCGCCAAGAGGTTCATTCATATTCAAACTACCGAGAGGGACATTCATATTCAAAATGCCAAAAGGGCCATTACATATCAAACTTCCGAGAGGGCCATTCATATTCAAACGCCGAGAGGGTCATTCATATTCAAACCGCCGAGAGGGTCATTCATATTCAAACTACCGAGAGGGACACTCATATTGTAAACGCCAAAAGGGCCATTGCATATCAAACTACCGAGATGGCCATTCATATTCAAACGCCGAGAGGGGAATTCATATTCAAACCGCCAAGAGGTTCATTCATATTCAAACGCCGAGAGGTCCATTCATATTCAAACCGCCAAGATGTCCATTCATATTCAAATCGCCGAGAAGGCGATTCATATTCAATTTGCCGAGAAGGCCAGACATATTCAAACTGCCGAGAGGGCCATTCATATTTAAATTGACAAAATGGTCATTGAATATGAAAATGCCAAGAGGGGCATTTATATTCAAAATCGCTGAAAGGGCCATTGCATATTTAAATTGCCGAGAGGGTCATTTATATTCAAACAGTCTAGAAGGCCATTGCATATTTAAACTGCCGAGAGGGCCATCATATTCAACTCATCAAGAGAACCATCAACATATTACATTAGTCTATTTTTACTATTTCGATATTAAAAAGAAGAGTACAGTGAAGAATCATGTCGCAAATATGAGAGATATGCTTTATTTGCTTTGCGGAAAACAGAAAGAAGTTGAATTAAAATATTCAAGGAGAACAATTAAGTCCCAACATGGTAAATGCCGCTATTTCTCCATTTAAATTATATGTTACACTAATGAGCTTTATCTCAGTCTTTTCCAAGGGCATCCGAGAGGATGAATACTCAAATAAAACCACAGGTGCAGACGACATCAAAAAGGATACAACACAATGTGGAACTTTTTCTTAGCAGTGAACTGGGACATAGTCCAAAGAGGAGTATCAAACTCTTAGGAACCGAGCTGAGGAGCGAATTTCGCCACAATCAAACCATACCCCTATCAGAAGGCATGTGGCTTTTTCCTTAGGTTTATCAGTTTCAGTTTCGCATTCGAAAATTTTTTGGTGTTCACCGGAAGCAACTTTTCAATCCGAGTGACAATACACCAAGAGCTTTGGAAATTATCTCCGTGTAAATTCTTACTTATGGGTGTGTAGCGCTCCACATTCATGGTTGCAAGCCACTTTTCCATACTCGATTGACTTGTCACTCTTCCAGAACCGAAGATTATCTAGCACAATAGATTTCCTTTCAACCGATGGAGTCGAACTACAAACAGCCTAATTCCTAAGGTTTAAGGATATGTAGGCGGGCTCAATGTTAAAAAACCAGCTGTATTCTGACGTCCTCTCTCATATCTTATTTTCGAGCATTCCGGTCTCTTCATAATTCGATACCTAGATAGCTTTCGAATTCTTTCATAATCATGCACCAAATCAAGCTGTCGAACTACTAGTGGCTTGAATTCTCATTTAGCCTGAGATATGTAGGAAATCCAAATACGGAGTTTGACCATAATTCCTAAAAGTTCGTACGAAAAATCTCTTTCCGACAGATGAAGATGTGGTCGGTCAAAACTAGACTCGTCAATTTCATTTGCCTCAAATTTCTTTCACCAATCAAAGTCAAACGAGGGACAACTGTTGACACCCAATTTTGTCCCTTCACAATATAAATTAATCATCGAGCTTCTTAAATACCAAACGATTTGAAATAATTGACTTTATAAAATTTTAAATATTTTTCAAGTCATTTAAGTAATTTTGTCAGTTGTATATATAAAATAATATTAAATAAATATTGTTTCTATATAATTTTGTATATATATATTATATTAATCTTTGAAAATTGTCTAAAAATATTTTAGTTTTCCTTCAATATTTGGTTAAATAGTTTAGCTAATTTAATAGTTTATTATTTTGAATTAATTAGTTTGTATCAAAATTTTATTTTAATTAAGCAATTATTTTATTTTTCTAAGATTAAGAAACTCGTTAATTAACTAATATTAATTCGTCATATTTAGGATTTAATCGAATTTGTCAATTTAACTCAATTCGTCTATTTCTTAAATACCAATCTCACATCTTTCCTTACCTCACTTTTAACCCATTTATAAGAACCCATTTTTGGGCTTTTTCATTTCAAAATTTCAGCCCACTTCTCATTTCTCAGATAAATTTCAGTAGCCCAACTTCATAACGATTCCCAGCCCAACATACAAATATGCATACAACAATAGAATGCAGCAAACCCGACCCACCCGTGCTTCTTCTTCTTCCTTCACGAGACTAGCGACCCCATTTTTCTTCATTGCAGCGGAAATCACGGGCAGCAGCGGAAAATCGCGAGAAAACCAGTACACTTATCCAACTACCCTGAAGGGAACCCATAACCCTAGGGACCTAACCCATCAATCGTTGTTCCCTTTCCTCCTTTTTCAAAGATTTTCAAAATCTCTTCCACTATTTGATTTTGAAAATCCTTTGATTTCTCCAACGGATTTCCCCCCCTAAATCGTCCCTTCTTCCCCTATAAATAACTCTCTACCCTCAGTGATTATAGAACGAAAGAAAAATAATATTGGATTTTGAGGTCATACACGGAAAATAGCTTATAAAAGGTTTTACAGTTCAGTTTTTTGATTTTCTTGGCTTGTTGTTTGTATTCGAATTTTGTGGTGGGAATTCTTCACAGTCAAGCTCGTCGTCCCAGAACGCTGCTCCAAGAAAGGTGACCCCTCTTTCCTCTTACTTCAATTTTTAACTAATCATGTAGCTATGCATCTTTGTTGTTGTTTTGGGTTTAGTTAACCTTATATTGCGTAGATTTAAATATTAGTTCCCTATATACTTGTATTATATTTTTTTCTATTTATCCTTCTAGTAGGCTTATGATTTGCTTAATGATGCATTTGCATTCACAAGGGTTGTTTCAATAGTTGCTTGTTAATGCCTTATGAGTCTAGCTTCAATCAGTTCCCGACCTTTTTTTATTTTTTTTCTCTTCTCTCCTTTTTGTGTTTCCTTAAGAATTTTCCTAGATTACTTACTATAGACTCTAACTAGATCAGGCTTTGTTCTCTTTTTTTTGGAGCTATATTTATTTAAAGGTTGCTTCATTTGCTCATAGTAATGATATAATTATCCATAGTTCTCAGAGGCATTGTGTTCATTTGCTTGGTTAAAATTATGAATAAAATTTAAGCTCTTTAGCACAATCTTATGTCATCATGTTCTCTGCTTGTTTACCAGTAATTTTTTTCTTTTCTTTTCTTATTATAGGAGCATATTTTAGGTTGTCTTCTTTCTTGGTTTAGCATGTAGTCAAGTCACTGGTTTGCTCCCCATTCTCTGTAATCATGTTGGCTTTAGAAGATATTGTTTCGAGTATGGATTAGAGTAATTGTATGTCCATTCTTAATTCATTTTATATGACTCAAGCATTTCCATTAACATGTATTGAATTGTTATCCTTATCAAGTATGCTTTTGGTAATGTATATTTGGATTGATTTGGATTTTTATGTAGTAATTTTATCTCGTGCAAGTTATAATCCCTCGTGGCTTATATTTTCTGCCCATTCATTCTTTTCTTTGTGTGTTGACATGTTCGATTATCTCTCTTGTACTTGTTTCACTATTTTGTATGCTAATGTTGTCCCTTTTTCGCTTGTTGTATGAATCCCTTCCGAGTCCATGGTGGACTTCTCCTCCTAACATTCTCGAGTCGATCCATAAAGGCTCAACTTATTTCGTCCTCGTCATTCGAGTCAGCCGTGCACATAAAGCAGAAGCACAGGGCTGAAAAACAAAAAATGCGGATCTTTGGAGCCAAAAATAGGTCGTATACAATATTATATACTGATACACATGACAATATACAACCTGTATACATTTGGTATACGTGATAGAGGTTGAAAGGCAGGATTACAGCTACAAGGGAGCGGAATTACAACTCTCGGGAGTTAAAAATTGAGTTATATACACTGATATACGGACAGTATACCGTTTGTATATAAAAATCAGAATTGAGCCAAAGCCCAAAAAAAAAATCAGCAGCTTTGGGCCCAAAAGTTTCTGGGCAATAAATAGGCCCAAAAGCCCCAAATTCTTCTCTCCCTCTCTTTATTATTATTTAATTGTCTTTATTTATTGTTTTGTTATTTTTATTATTATTAACTCTAACTTTAGAATTATTAATTCCCCAAAAGATAAACTACATTCTTTATATTAGTAAAACCTTCTTATCAACTCGTGTACTTTATTTGAAAAATGTTAGTCAAAACCTTTAATTTTTTTTTTCAATTAATCAAAAATAGTTTTTTAATGGTTTAATTGACCAAGTTGGTTCGAATTATTATCTCTAAAACTCATTCTAATAAAAATCAATTAATCTAGTATTGTTGAAATTCTAATTGAAAGTCTTTAATCCAAATGTTTTAATTAAGGATCCATTTTTCTTTTTTAAAAAAATAAAAAAAATTCTTTGTCTAAATATTTTCTTAAAATTAATTGAATATTGAAAATTATTATATTTTTATATTAAATTATTTTGAAAATTAATTGAATATTGAAAATTATTATATTTTTATATTAAATTATTTTTCTTGAAAAAATAGTCAAAAAATATTTAACCTAAGTCATAGGATAACCGCGTGTTAGTGGACGCTTCAAATGCCTTAAAATCCTTCTTGAAGCGTAAATAAGAACCTCTTACCCATTATTTCTAAATTTATAAAGATTTAATCTGTTAGAGTCTTATAAAGTAAGTTTTATTAATTTCTTTAAAAAAAATTAAGTGGTTACTCTTTTTCTAAGTTTATCAAATTGTTTTATACTCAAAACATTTCAAAAAGTGATTTTTCTAAAGATAGTAAAATTACGACATAACAGTTATTAACTCATAAAACTCATATAAAGCTCTTTCGTCCAATTTTAGTTTGAGGGTGTTACAATACTCTCCTTGGAAATCATCTGTCATCGAATGACACTAAAACACTTTGAAGGACTAAATGACTCAACTAGCAACTCACAACACACATCATCATAAATACAACTTCATAGTCAATGCACCAAACTTACGAGGAACATCAATGTCACATCATTATGCACTCAAAGCAATATAAGCAAGTAGGAACTATCTCCACAACTCATAATGCACACATACTTCATCATTTTCATTGTATTACGAAGGAACTAACTTCTCCAACTTTAGACATGCTCATCATTTCATTATAACTCCAATATGCAATAGCTTTCAAATCACACATAGGCATAATCGACATGACAAATCATGAGGCAAATAAGCAATTTTATTATATGCACATTAACATGAGAAATACATAGATCATCATCAAGAGAATGCAAAACATATTATCATCAACGACACTCATAACATAGGAGGATATGCAACTCTTCATCTTATGCAAGACTCCAAAATAAGGCAATACTACTAAGAACTTCTTAAGCTTGAATAAGAATATAAGGAAAAAATATAAGGATATCAACCACCTTACTACTCGATTCATCCTCCCCCACTTAGGTTAACCCATCTAAGAGCAATTTAAGACAACCATAAAAAACTATGACTCACCGGGACCTTTATTCCGGGTTAGCTCCTTTGTTAGCTTGTAGCACATAGAAACGATTCTTCTTTGGAGCATTAGGATCCTGATCATCATGAGGAGATTGGTTGGTCTCCTTCCCTTTTGCCGTAAGTGCTGGGCAATATCTTATCTTATGACCCCTCTTTCCACACCCATAGCACCCATGCGTACCGCCAAGACACTTATCGAAATGTTGTTTTCCACATGTGGTACAACTAGACCTCTCAAAGGTAGAACCACCTAAACCCCCTCCATGAGAATATGGGTTAGACACCCCACCATTGTTCATCATGGGGGAGTCTTGATTGTAAAACCTCTTCTTAGACTTAGGTTGACTTTGTTCATCCGGCCTAGCCCTCTTCCCATCTCTATTCATCTTCATAAGCCTTGTCTCAATTTGTTGGGCATACACCATGAGTCGACAGATATCCATATCATGATGGAGCATTGTCGTACGACACTCTTCTTCAACCAAACTAGACACCCCCATCACAAACTTATTCATTCTAGCCCTAGAGTTGTCTACCAAGGTTGGGGCATATTTAGAGAGTTCGGTGAACTTGAGAGAGTATTTCCTTCACACTCATTCCCCCCTTGACGGAGGTGCATGAATTCCACCAAATTTTTCTCCATCAACTCTAAGGGGGAAAACCTATCAAGAAAGGTCGTCTTAAACACTCCCCAATCCACTGGGCCCGCCCTTACCGGTCTCTCATACCTCCATTGCTCAAACCACACTTGTTTCACTTAGATGGTAGGAGGCTAGTTCCACTTTTTCCCTAGAAGTTACTCCCATAGCTTCTACCACGTTAAACACTTCATCAAAGAATTCTTGTGGATCCTCATCCACCTTAGTGACATGAAAATAAAGAGGATTCATCCTTGTGAGATCTCGGATTCTACAAGCGGGAGTACTTGCATTGGGGTTCAGTTGAGGTCCAAATCTTGGTTAGCTTGGGCCGTCATGGATTGAGCTTGAGTCGTCATGCGTTGGGTCAAAGTTTGGAAGGCAGCCCCTATCTCCACATTTGACATGGCCCCTTCCTCACTGGGAGATTGTGGACCTTGGGGCACATTGGGGGAACCTACTCATTCAAATTCCCTTCTTGATCCCTCCTTGCATTAGCCCCTCCCGTATTCATGTTTCTAAAATCACAAGAATAGGATTAGGAACTCAGAGACATACACTCTAAGGCATAACTTCAAGAATATCAAGGAAGTGTAACTTCTATCATCATATAGCCTCTCGCTCATAGATGTGGCGCGACTCACACCGATCAACAATACTCTACTAGACGTGGCTTGTGAGACCTTGAACCCTAAGACTATCTCCATAACCCTATGCTCTGATACCAAGTTTGTCACGACCCGAGAGCACCCCCTAGACATAACCAGTGTAGTCGACCTCGAAAAGGTCTTATACAAGCCTCTTAGCATTCATTCATTAGATAGGCATAAAAATTAGTGCCGAATGAAAACTTTTCACAATAAATTCAATAGATGGAAATTCTTTTATAAAATGTAAGAAGAGCTAAGTCTCGACACAAGTCATCTTAGACACATTTCATTATCATAGGGAAACGACCCTTATTTTGAAAGAAAGATACAAGTCTTATACAAATGTCTTAATAAAAGAAAACTAGAAATAAGAAGTCTTGTCCTCAACATATGAGGACATACCCAAATCTTGTGAGACATCCTATTTCCCAAGCTTCAACTCTAAAGATAACATCACTTGCCAACACCTACACTTTGTAGAAAATAGAAGAAAATATGAAATTAGTACAATTAAGCACTAAGTATGATGACCATGCAAAAACATTCTTGAAAGAGGTCATTTTAGCTGAAAACTATGCATTATGTGAATTTAGTAAAATTCTCATGAACATCATACAAGATAAATAGAAAAAAATCACGTGACATATAAAACCATTCTTTACATTTAGACACATCCACTTCATATAGACCATCACCTTTCCTTTACCTCTTCACCTCAAGTAACCCTCAAGTATCACTTGGTCCAATGAGTGGATAATGCCCCACACCACCATCCGCCCTTAAGCAATACTCTAAGGCCACCTAAGATGGACTCACATTCTCCATCCTTGAAATCAACCATATTCATTCATAAGGCATAGAAATAACATAATCATAATCATCACATAAGGACCATACCCTAGGATAACTCTAATTTACACTAGTACAATGTGCAAGTAGCATCCCATACTACTACTCACACCAAGTGCTCCTTTTGAATCACCCAAGACTAGGCACATCATATTCAACAAGTCATATAACCTTCATTAACATTCGACATAAGACCAATCATGCTTCATTAACATTAGATAGAAATCCATTCATTCATTAACATTATAAGGACACACCAAGAACCCTTCAAATGCCTACTTGTGCAATGCAAAGATGTCATCCCATTCCAACACCTAACCTAAGTAGTACACCCTTAGAAAGACCTGGTTCATTTCATTCTTTAGTTGGGTAAGCTTTAACCGACAAAGACCATAAAATCTTGACATGGACTCCCGTTATTAATGCCTATCGGATGAGGATCCCTACTTGCCTAAGGTAGGGTCTTCGTTTATGCTTTGCGTGGAAAACCACTAGCTAGTCCTATGTGAGTACATAGTTAAGGGATAGGGATATTGCTTCTAGATACTACACCTCTACTCACGGAGAGTACCCATCTCAAGATGTTACTACTAGATACTACACCTCTACTCATTGAGAGTATCCACCGCATTTCATATCCTCTCGGTGCTAAGCATTAATCCCCACAGAGTATTAGAATTTCATTACATTCATTTATTATATTTTAAGGGATTGCTACTAAATACTCTGCCTCTAGTAACGGGAGAGCACCCATCCCAACCTATCATTCATTCATTAGAAAGCTCTTAGGAATATTGAGATTGCTTCTAGACACTCCACCTTGACTCACGGGAAAGTGTCTATCCCAACACCCCTCATTCATTCATTAGAGTACAATTGAGAAAACCTTTTAATAGACCCACATTCATTACATTATTATTAGCTTTATTCATTCATGTATGTGTGTGAATGTGCATTTGTGAAAAAACCCTTCACATAACCACCATCATTCATGACATTGTCTTCTAGACATGATCCTACTCTATTCATCATAATCCAAACTCAAACATGCTTCACATTCACATTATACCCTAATAATTCAGACTATCTTTAAGAATCACTTGCATAACTTCATACTACACCTTTATACATATGTATGATAACATAACCTCACTTAACATTCAATGCCTTCAAGGACATCATCACAATACACATATATACACATATATAATAGCTAAACACCGCCACCATAAGTAGACCATACCACACAAGTACAATTCAATAAAATTAGAGCAATTTAGATCAACTTACCCTTAATCCATGCCATGATCACCATGTCACGCCCCGAGCTACCCCCGAGACGCGGACACGGAACCTAGGACCACAAGTGATCCCAAGCTAACCCTGCTGGCATGATCATGAGCATACTAAAGATAATAAACTGATGCGGAAGATAAATCATAATTTAATCTGAAAAGATGGGAATACCCATATTCTCTAACTTAGATATTTGAAAACAATGAGTTTAATACAAAGAAAATATTAACTCAACGCTAAACTGAATCTAACTATGTCGAAATAAGCCTCTAAATTGGACTAGAAATATTGGACAAGCCCCAGCTAAATCAAGCAAAAAGTGAAACTAAATTACTAAAATCCTGAAAAGAAACTCATGACTGTTGTCCTCGGGGAATGAGGACTCACCACTGAATCTGCTGAACTGGAGATCGAAAATCGATCTATGCGTGATCTAGACCTACATCACGAGAAGATGTAGCGCACGTATGTGTCAGTACTTGAAGGGTACTGAGCATGTAGGTTAGAATAAAGTTGAAACAAAACATAATTAAACAAGCACAAGTGCAAGTATAATAATTTGAACATGATATAGAGAATTCTGAGCTAGCTTAATGCAATGACCAATTTATAACATGCTGAAACTGAATACTGAATATACTGAGAAATTGTCAATGCAATAGAGTCTGACTGAACTGTGGGAGCTACTAATAACCGATAATAAAACCACATGAGCTAAATGTGGAATCTGATGTATATGCCCATCGAGAGAACCCAATATACCCTACCAAAGGTATAAAGGCATGCTGGCGTGATCACTAAACTAATGCCCACAAAGGGGACTTACAACCTACTTGGCTAGTAGTTATGGGACTAATTGGGTACGCTGAACCATAGTCGAACTCGGTATTTTGCTACTCCCATTGATTCATGTAGTTAACTGATTATATTTGAATTTTCTTTAAATACTGGATAGCTTAAGACTGAACATGCAAACTGGGAATGCAACATTTAATCTGATAATGATGCATCAAAAATTGAAGCATGTATAACTGCATAACTGAAATATCTGACCTAGCATGTGTATTTCAAGAACTAAAGAAATACAAAGCTAGGGTTCTGTAATTCATGCGATAATCTGAATAATAACTTTACAATCTGAGAACATATATTTAATAAATTCATGAAGTTGTATCAAAGTTCTAGAAACCCTAGGTTTAATCATAATAAGAGAATCAAGAATCTGACTGAAAACTAGGGACCCAATGGGTGAAAGGAACCCAAGTGAAATCCCACATACCTGGTGATGAAATTCACGGAAAAACACTTAGGTTTTGGGGCTGGAAATGCTGGAACCTTGTTACGTTCTTGAACTAGGGTTCTTGACCTTTTTCTCCTTTCTTGCTTCTAATTTTTCTAAGTTTGATTAATGATTTGACTTAGGTAAGTTTTAGTTGTGTTTCTAGGCTTAAACTGACTAAAATTTGATGATTTAGGGTCAAACCAACGTATCTTAGAGTTTAAATGAAGTGGGAAAAGACCAAAAGACCCCTGGTTAAGTTGCTGTCGGACCAAGCGACAACCTGGACAGACAGTTCGTCGTTCAATCGACGGTCTGTCGTTTGGTTCGTAGATTGGGTCTGTTCGACAGGCCTTTACTAAAACGAGCATTAATTTTTACTCTGAGGTCTTCTTTTAGCAAGGTTGGTGGCTATGGAAAGCTAATTCAATTATCTATCTTTTGGTATGTCATGGGACACCTAATTAATTTTGTGCTAAGAGTTATGATCATTTGAAGTTGACCCAACTGCATTTCCCCCTTAACTGTCTATGAATTACCACCCACGGTTGGATCTACGGACGGTGGGTCCACCTACGGACCGTGCTGGTCAATGTGGTCATTGTCAGAGAGTGGCTAAAAGGGGGTGTCGATCGACGGTCACGGACTACGGACCGTAGTTTGACCTACAGACCATAGGTCCGTCCGTCGATCAAGACTTAGCCATTTTTTTTCCGGCTGAGTTTTGGGAGTCTCTGATCACATCGAAGGATGTGCAGGACGGACCGTGGGTCAGGCTACAGTCCGTCGATGGTCACGTTGGTTGCACCTACATATTTTTCAAAAAACCTGATTTTTGGTCTATTTTGGCTACGGGGTGTTACACACCCTTTCTCAATTCTCCAACAATTCATCATAATTAGTCATGGATAGCAATAGATAACAACAATACAACATAATATAATCACAATTCTAATAATATTCAATCGCATTCATCAAACCCACTTTGTAAGCCAATTTAGGAGATTAGGAGAAAACACGGGTTCTTAAAGAAATTCCATTGAAAATCATCTTTAAAACCTTTATTCAACATTATTCCATCAATATCATGTATTAGAAAATATTTTAACAATGAACCCATGCATAGAATAGAAATTGGGAAAATTGATCATTGATACACCTCTGAAAACCTTTGAATTGGACTTCTTGAATGAGAGGTTATTCATGAATTAAGGATCACCATATCTTAGTATTAAAAAGTCCACGAAAACTGAAAAAATAAAGCAATGGAAATCTTCAATCCTAGCTCAAATTTGACTTTAAGCTTCCATGGAGGTTTGAGAGAACTATTGGGAGGGAAAGGTTTTGAGATTTGAAGTATGAAGTCTAAATCTAGGTTTAAGTGATTTAACTAACTTAAAATACCCTAAAATAGGTAAAATAACCGTCCACCATTTAATTAGAACGTGGGGTGAATTTTCCAATTCACCTCCTTAAGTGGCTTAAACTTTGCAGAATTGCAGGTGACCGTTGATGGCCACCATCCACGGACCGTGGATGGATTGACGGCTCGTCCTCGTCATCCGTCGTTTGTTACTGAGACTCCTAAAGGTGGGGGATAATTTGCCATGAATAAGTGTAGAGCCACTCCCCCTTCCTATGGGACGTCAACCACTTGACGGGGCGTCAATTAGGGTCTTCGGTCAAGGCTGTCTTGACAGCTTTTTGGCCAATGTTTGGGTCCTCCTCAAGGACCCTTAGGGTGGTCCTTGGGGAGTTGTACCCAGACGTTTTGACCCTAAACACGGTCATTTATATGTTAGGGTCATCTTCACTAATTTTAGACTCCAAACGACATACCAAAACAAGGAAAATATACTAGAACACACTAGCACGCAAAAGACTAGTTTTCGAACGTCTTGGTCGTCCCTTGATGTTTGACCTCAAAACTCTTCAGACCAACTATTAAAATTTATTTCTCATTATTTTAACAAGTTATTAATTCATAAAACTCATGTGAAGCTTTAGTTCGTCCTATTTAATTTTGAGGGTGTTACAGAAGAGAAACTAATAAGGCAAACAAAGAAAAGAAAAATGAACTGAAGAAAGAACAAGGGAATTAATTTTTTTATAGGTAGAATCCAAAAGGTTCATCTTATCAAAATAATAAATGTCTCATACAACTTAGAAAATAACAAAAATATATATTTATTTTTTAGGGAAAAGGTCAGAATTGTCTTTTCATGGTTATGGTAAAATTTGGCCTAAATTTTTGTTCCACTTAAGAATTTCTCTTAGAAAAACATATAATCTATGTTTGCTTTTTCCACGTGCAAGATACAATTGTTCAAAAATAGATGTTCCCAATGATGACATCTCATTTGAACATGGTTGGTAAAAAAAAATATGTGAATGAGGTATCTAAATAACGTGACAGAAAATAATATATTTATAATAGCAAGAGATGCATTAAAATATTTTGTTCCCTTAAAAACCGATCCAAAAGAAAGCTCACATAAATCATGTGAACTTTTGTACGCTCTCTCTCCTCCCCCCCCCCCCCCCCCCCCCGCCCCTCTTATATATGCATCCACTTATAAGCAATGATAGTCCTTCAAAAATGAAGAAACTTTTAGGGTTAAGGTTGTTCGGCCGTTTCTGCTATTCTCTTATAGTTTGAAAAAAATAAATGGAAAAGGGTTTCTTCAAGGTTTTCAACCCCGAAACCAGTGCAAAATGGATTGTAAGTATTCTTACTCCTCGTAGTATTTCAGCTTCTGGACTTTTTTTCTTAATTTTTGTTTTCTTCTTAATTTTGGAGATGTGGTCAATAGATGTGGAACGGGAAACACCATGGTGAAACTTAAATATGCAAAACCTAGATACAAATGAAATTAGATCCCATGGTCTTTTCTATACATTTTAATTATATTTGTTCTCTCATCCTTTTCCTATCTGATTATACAAATATTTGATATATGATTCTTGTTAACTCCTTTTCTTGATTTTTTGAATAATACTTTTTTGAAAATGTCGGTTGTGAATAAGGGGAGAGAAAGTTAAAGAGGAGAGATGTCTTTATCTTATGCAAGTAATATTTATAAAGTATTTTATGTATGTTGAATCCCTAATTTTAAACATATATTATGTTGGTTTATTTCAGTAAGTTGATGTCATAAATTACATATATCATTTCCAAATGAAAATATTGTGATTGTTGATGAAAGTATCTTTGCAATTGAATTATGAGAATGCCACAAACAGTTATATTCTTGAATTCTAACCTTAACAACTTCAAAATTTGAGTTTATTGGACTTTTTTCTTCTAATATTGGCTACTTTTATGATATGATCAATATAATTTAACAAAACTAATGTTTTTCAATTTTTTTCAAAAAAAGTAAATCATTTTTTTCCTATGCAGAAAATTCCTACTGGTTATACAAATTACAAGAATGGAAAGTTACCTATGAAAGTTTCCTTAAGGGATCGATATGGAAATATGTGGCCTATACGAGTAACCAAACAAGGAAGCGATATTTATTTCAAATATGGTTGGGAGAAATTTATTGAGGATAACAATATGGAGTTTGCAGACATTTTGATATTTGATTATGATGGAAAAGGAACATTTGACTTTAAATTACTTGGAATGAATGGATGTGTAAAAAATGGATCTGGAGGTAAAAATAAAGGGGAAGAAATGAATTTTGAACATGAAAAAAGTGTAGAGTTAAAAGAGAAGACTAGGGTTAGTGATAGAAGCAATAGTTCTTTCGATTATGATAGTGATGAGCATTACATGGTGGAAGAAGATGTGGAAATAAAAGAAGAGACACATAAAGGGGCTTCATATTCAAAACACAGATACATGGAAGAGGAAGAAGATGAGAAGCAGGAGGGGGAAGGGGAGGAGCAGAAAGACGAAGATGAAGAAGAGGATGAAACGGCTGGAACATATACAGAAAAGGTGCAACATTCCAAAGGTAGAAACAATCATTGAAGATCTCTATATGCACTTTAATTCATTTCTTATTAGTATATTGCTGCTAAAATGACGTCTTGGTATATTTGGACATAATCTTGTTGTCCTATAAATATCATGAAATGTTTAGGATTATAATTTACTTATAAAAGGTCGGGGTAGTTAGTTAGCTTACAAAATGAGCCTAAGGACAAATTTTGTTAGTTTTTTGAATAGCAGCAAAGAAAAAATTTAAATACCATTTTTGACACTTTGATATACGCCAATAATCTCTTATATTTGTTAATCTCTATTTTCAATAAATTGCAACCACGCAAAATAAAATTGGTGGAGTATTTGTTATTTTCCAGAGATATGTGTTTGTGAACCTAATTGGTTAACTTTTTTTATTCAGTTAAATGCCAAAAAGTCAATGTTCGCAAGGTGAGCGATGTCCCTGAACATTATGGTGCAGATATATTCAAAAGTGGACGCGCAACTCAGCCCAAAAATCCTTACTTTCTAGCAAAAATACAAGAAAGAATTAGAGACCAATTGGTAACAAAAACACTATAAGTGTATATTCTAGTAAATGATTCTATAGTTCAATCTTATAACATTCTCAGTTAACAATGTATTTGTTCCTAATTACAGTACATTCCCATGGATGTGCTCAGAGACTACAAACTTGAACTCCCTCCAAGAATGACCATTCGCGACTCTGCTGGCAGAGAATTTGAGACAAGAGTCAGTAAATGGACCGACGGTAGAGTATGGCTTTTTGGTGGATGGCGCAAGTTAGGTAGGCTTAATTTTGTGGAAAAAGATGACAGGTATATCTGTGAATTTGTGAGAGAAAAATGTGACAAGGCCCTTTACTTACAAGTTCAAGTTCTCCATGAAAGGTCAAGTTCTCATCCAGACAATAAATAAAAGAATCAGTTTGATGTTATTTAACATAGTATTTTCATTTTTATGGCCTTTAGTGTTGTTGTCTGTCGGAAATTTTTGAAGGAAATAAGTATTTTTGTTTGTTGACAAAAAACATGAATGTTCTTTTAGTTATTATTATTGCTCTGATAAAAGAATTGAAGATTGTATTAGTTTAATATTAATCATGAATTATATATGTTTAAGGGTAATAACATGACTACAAATACCTTGTTTAAAGTTTTCTCTGATAACTATAATTTTAGATCTAAAACACTTCTTATAGTGAATGCTTTTATTTTCTTTTAAGATATGTAAATCTTAGTTATAATCGTAGATTGTTAGACTATGCAATTTTATTTATTTATTATTTTAGATTCACAATGTCTTGTTCATGTTCTTATTTCATCTTAATCATGAATAACGCGTGTAAATATTTTGTCACGGTGGTGGTGGGGTGAAAACTCCACCTAAAATATTAATGAATAACACATACTATCTAGAGAGCATACTTATACATGATCTCATGGTAGGGAGATGTATGAAGTGACATCATTTTAGGTAATCTCATGAAATGAACTTATTATTTGTCATGACTGATGGTTTAACGCGCTTATCAAAAACATTATTCTGATTCAAGTGTCAAAGATCACGAGTACTAATATAACCAAACCAAGGATGGGGTCGAGTCCCAAGGGAGTGGTCTCAAGAATTAGTAGCCAAGTGCGAATTTTTTCGAGTTAGTTATAGCTAAAATATATTTACGAATGAAAACGTTACAAATTAAAGGGTGACAAAAGTGTCAATTATCAAGAGGGGGGAGGGGTTTAAACAATTATCAACTAAAATAGAAAAATATACCCAAAAAAGCAAGTATGAAAATGGGATTTTTGGGATGTGATAGGATTATAAGATAAGACAAATAATCGGGTAATCACAATTAATAGTAAATAGATGTGTATTAGTGATAAGGCTAGACTTTAGTGGGGTTAAACTCTCTCTCTCTCTAGCAATTTACACTGAATCAAATTGGTTTCTCTCGAACACCAATAAGCAGCATTTAAGCACAACCTCCACCTTAATCTATTCACTCTCTCGAGCTGAATGTGTGGAAGAGGGTTTAAAATTCACTCTTTTGAGATGAACCCATGACAACCCAATATCCACATACCATCGATTCAATAGTTTTGGTGTCAAAACCTCTCTCTCTCTCTCTCTCTCAAGCCTGAAACACTAAGCTAAGACTGTATTTCCAACTACAACCCATTAAGTTCAACCACAACTACTTAATAAAATCACCTTTATACAGCAAATAAACTGTCAATTAGCAATACCCAACAGTTATATCAACCCATAATCACACCCCAAGAATTGGGGTTTTAGCTAAATATGGTAAAATATAAGAAATCGATACAATTTGGTGTTTCCATCAACTGGGCACTATTGATATTGTCTTTAGAAAGGTCTACAATGAATTATATTCAACACCCACTTCCAATTTCTTAGAATTGCAAATCTTCAAATCTTCGAAAGCTAAGGGAAAATGTCTCCACACTTAAGACAATGTTCAAAACTAGAATGATAATTCTATACTAGGTGCTAAAATGTCTAGATAATAAACTAGGAATTTAAAAACGTATTTATAGTTGTCAAAAATTAGGTTGCGAAGGATAGTCAACGCAATTAGTTGGGATCGCCGATCCACTATACGATTTGCCCTTTGTCACATGTATCGTCATTTTGATTTAGCCTTCAGCATCCTTGACGTTTTGTAACTTTGGATGATCTAACTTTGCATCACAGAATCATTTAGTGACTCACCAGATGCTCCTTTCCATCACCGAATCAATTTTGTCCTTCGTGTATAAGCACACTCGAACATAGGGCGAGATAAAGACCATCCAACGACATTCCTAATGGGATAGGCGATCCTCAAGCCTTGTTTTTTTTGTTCTTTCAGTTGCCTTATTCCCTTTTACTCCTTAGTGTCCATGCTTTGTTCCTCACTTCAAATCCCTGAAACTCAAGGATATATATCAGTTATAGGGACAAAATATGCATTTAAGGACACTAAATCTATTAACATAGAGCCCTAAATGAGTCCAAATTGTGGACTCATCAACACCCCCAGCTTAAACATTTGTTGGACTCAAGCAAAACTCAGGTTCAACAGTTCAAAAAGGATGTCTCAAACAGTGTTACGCAAGATTAAATCATGAATGCACACAAAAAGACTCAACTTACTCATGCAAGGATCAACTGTGCACCCAAAGATTCAAGTCGTGACTCACCATTACCAAAGAATCTCAAGTTCGCTACACTTGCTTCAAATGTAAGGTCAAGTTCAACAAAAGTGTACAAATGCCTTCAATGATTCCATATTTATACACAATGGTTTACAAATTTAGGTCTTTGGAATCAATTTCAACGCTCACACTCACAAATATGAACACAATGCATGATTTTACTCATAGATTTGCCCATATTTTCTAGTCAACCTTTCTATCAGCTTACTCAAGATCACAAAGGTCTTCCTAAGGATTGTAATGGGCTGAGTGTAAAGGTATGGTCATTTAGGCTCAACGACTTTTATCCTCATGAAATATGGTGCGAACAAAACTTCCTCCCTCTTCTTCATCATTTTCGTTTATTTTCACAAGTCATCCCAGTATTCATATTCCATAGGTTGTTGGAAACCCCATTTTCTTTTTCACTTTCATATCTTTATTCCACAACTTTTTCATTCTATTCTTTTTCATTTCTTTTCCTCTCTTTTTTTATATGGAGGGGTTCCATCTTCTCAAAAACGTGGGTCAAAGGGAATTTATTGCACTTCTTGATGGGTAATGGATAAAAAAAAACTCATAGTTTTATCATGTTTCTTCCAAGAAAAGGTCAAGGCCCAGGGGGTGTTCAAGAAAGGATTACATACTCACAAGGCTGGCCACAGAAGTGGTATATGTATAATTGTCTCACACTCTTTAAAGTTGTCTAAGATTATATAAAGAGATTGCATCACTTAGTCAACCAGAAAAATAGAGCAAATTCTAGGTGTCACATGCATGGTTCATGGTAAGCTCATCACACAATACATTTGCACTAAAGTCAAAAAGGACTCCACACTTTTGGTAGTGTGCAATGTTCATCGCAAGAGACTTAATTCGATACTTGGCTAGTCACAACGAGATGCAATGAGTTCACATATCGTCTATGCAACTTCATTTGGCCTCATCGTAGTCGCACATCCATGTTTATTTGATTAAGAGTACTATTCAAGTAATCGGTATTGATCAAAAACGATATTCAAATTTGCAAGAGAACATTCATATTTAACTAAAACAAGAGGTGGCAAAATTTTTTGGAAGGGTCAAAAATCATTTACAATTAAAAATAGGAGCCACAAGCTCAATCATCCACAATATTCAACTACAACACAAGTAAAGCTCACAACCCAAATATATAAACAGAACTTCAAACATCAATATTTACACAAAAGGTGGGCCTCACCCCACCACAAATAAAATCAATTTACCTCAAATGCAAATGAAATAAAATCCAAAAGTGAAATAATGTAAGACAGAGTGATCCTAACTACAAATTCGTTGCATCTGTATGGGCATCAATGCCCGGTGCATCAATCTGAACATGGGCCTCCGTGCCTGGAGTCATATCTGAAGAAGCAGTAGCAACCCTAAAAGCAGCCAGAGGTGTATCATCTAAGGAAGCCTGCACAACATCATCTATCATGACCTCATCTGTCTCATTGAGGCCCTCATACGATGCTTCCTCAACAACCCCCAGCATCTCCTCAAGACCATGTCCATATCGATAGACTTCAGCTGATCCACGTCACTTCGTAACACGACAATAGCAGCCTTTAAGGTCGTTACCTCCTAAGTGGACCCCAGTCCATGCTCACACACCGCTATTCTAGCCACCAAGGAATCAATGGTAGCACTCAATGGTTTCACAGCATCAGCAAAGGCAGTTTGAATCATGCCCTAAATAGAGGCCTCGAGTCTGGCAACCCGATGATCAGCAGAACGGGTCAGCTGTCCCATCCAAAGTAATGAGGACTAGGTAATCGGAGTCCGATCAGCAGCAGCAGGTCTAAGAAGCAGTGCAGCATAGCAGCAAAAAAACTTGGAGTATCAGAAGAGACGACCATAGGGGTACCTGAAATCCCAGGGGCCCGAGTAGGCAAAGATGCCTCCGCATGTGCTGTTTTTATATCTATGCCAGGGGAGAATCCACCGGGGCTGCCTTCTTCTTCTCTTCCTCATCTTTCAAATATTTTGCCTCGATCCTCTAGATGACGTTCTAGGATGTAGGAATCACTTCCACATCCTTCTTTATATCTCTAGGTACCCGAGCCCGTCTATATAATTCTGTGAGCAATACCGAAAAGGGTAGGGAGGTCTTGCGTTGTTTGGCCCTCATGGCTATCTCCTGTGCTATAGTGATCACCAGATTTATCCTGGCTTCCTCTATGATGCAATCCAGACATGTTGCCTTGGCTAGATAAAGGATCGACTCATTCTAGGATGGCATGATAGTGTTGCTGATGAAGCCAAATCAGAACCGTGTAGTAATGTTAAGATCCTTCGTTTCAATTTGTGCTCCTCTTTCCATCCATGGAGAAGTACCATCTCATTTGAGCGTTGTCACCCATTTTATCATGTTGTCCAAAGTCTGTGTTCTAGTCAGAATCAATGTCATTGGGGAAATCTAGGACATCATTAATGGCCTCACTGCCACATTTAACCTTCTTTCTCCAGATAAATACATAATCAACCGGCTTGAATGCTTCTGCTAGCTTCTTCTGTTGTGGTATTAAGGCCACATAAGATGCATAGAACTCTCGCACCCAATTTGGATATATGGCCACGTGGATTGGTGAAGATCTGGAAATTATGAGCCTTCAGACACCTCGTAATCTCTGGATGCCTATCAATTATACCGTCGGTGGAAAGGCACTTCTCCTCAATAATCGTCATCATACCTTCTGTCTTTAATCTATTCATCAGTTTTGGGGGCAGACCCTGTACGTGGGAAGCTAGGACTACAGCCTGCTCAGGGGTTGGGGGAGGAGTGGTGGGTCGAGGATTCCTAACCATATATGGATCATTCATCCTTTTAGATCGCAGTTCTGCCCTCTGTTCTACTATAAGATCGTTATATTCAAAAGTTATGGACTGGTGCTCCTGGTGTTCACCCTCGCTTTCAGAAGCAGTGAGGTGACTGGCATAGATGTCGTCACTATCGGAGCTATGCTCTAGAGACACCGGTGCTTTTTCTTTGCCTTTGCCTTTCCCACCAGATGTGGGAAGTTTTGTTGATTTAGCCTTGGATGCAGTTGCATCCTCATTGATTGTGATCCCTTAGCTTCCCTTCAGGGAAAAAATGTTTCTTCATGCGAATTTGGGTCTAGCAATTTCTGCAAAATATAAAAAATAAATAGAAACAACTTAATCAAGTTCACAGAAAAACAGATGCAGGAAGACTCATCGATCAGTTCGGTGAGTCGTCGAATAACCTTGGCAAGCTATATCGGGCTTGCCGAAAGGATTGGCTCAAAAACTTCTTGGAAGACAAAAATAGGGACGGTCTTTTGGCGAATCTCCGACCACATTCGATGAGCCATGATTAGCTCGCCGAAAGATACAATGCAAAAACAATCCAGGAATGCAGACAAAAGGGCGATCAAGAGGACTTTCAGTGATTCGTCGAGTTTCTTTGACGACCTCCAGCTTCTCGCCAAAAGTTACAAAACACAAATACAAGTGAAGTATGAAATAAAAGGCAAGACGGAGAACTTCGACAAACCGCCGAGTTCTCAAATTCATGCTCTTGTCAAACTGAAGCTACACCCATTACCCCGAGATACTCAGAATTCTCCCAATTTTGTCAAGTTTGTCCATTTGACGACTTTTTCCCTTAAGAATGGTGTCACCCATATTATCATAGGGTAAATCACGTTATTTGGTGCAAATACGGGCTATTCAAACTTTACCCGACTAACACTAAACATGCAAGCACAACCCCACAGTTTTAATTCATTTCAAAGCACAAAATAATGGTATTTCAACAATCACAACAATACGAGCAGGACTATCAAGTTCAAAAATTAGGCACATTCAACACAAATAAGATCGGAGACGCCCAACACATATCCCAAAGATAAGATCATTCGAAAGAGAATACAAAATGCGATAAAAATAAATATTGGGTTCGGAAAACCAGCTTTTTGTGCCAAACAATATAAAATTTGAAATGTTATGCAGTAAAGTATTTCAACTTCCGAGCACAATTCAACCACTAAAACACTAAGAGTATGATAAAATTAGAAAATACTACATAGGTGCGAGATTTGGAAGATTAGACACGAGGGAAAGCGACTTTAAAGTTTAAACCTTTTTTATTCTAAAAATTGTCCAGTTCTCGCCCATTCAGCGACATTAGTCATGCTCGCTGATCCACTCAGTGACACGCTGAGTAGTCACTTGCCTCCCCAAGTTTTACAGGGCCTCCAGTTGAAGTAGAGGTCCAACTGCAAACAAGATCGAAATCGCCGACACGATCGGTGATTTTCCAAGAATTTTTTTGGGCTCACCAAGTTTTACAGACTCCGTTTTGTAGATTTCTTAAGGCCAATGGTGGTATGGTTTGGGATCGCCATCCTCTTTGGTGATTCTCCGACTAGACTTGTGGCTCGCCAACCTGCACTTTTTGACACTTTCCACACGTCATTCTGCACAATCAACACACAATTATTTACCAAAAATAAAATAGAGAAATAAAGGCTCTTGGGTGCCTCCTAAGCATCGCCTTAGTTAAGGTGGTGGTACGACGTGAATCTTTAGGGTCGACCAAAGTAACACTCGTCAACCTCTCTTGTCGCCTTGGGTAAAAATGATGCAACTCATGATTCATACGGTTCTCAAGTAGCTCAATAGATCAGGAGTGAGATCCAACCATCTCATTTAGCATTAGAATGCTTTCCTTCATCTCTTCCATCACCCTATCTTGCTCGTTGACCTTTTCAAGAATGATTAATAGTGTATCCATAACACGCCTATTCTCAGTGTCCTTAGATTTTCTCCACTTATGAGGAGGTATGTATCTATCATTCCTTTTACACTGGTTTCAACCTCCAATATCTTCTTCATCAAATCATCCAGCTGAGTTAATGGTGGTTCTCCTCTATTTTTGAAATATTCTCAGTCATTTGGCTAAGTTGCCTACCAATTATACTCAGTCCCCTGTTAATCAAAGCAACACCAAAACAAACAAATCAAAACTAAAATTTAAATTAGTATCATTATAACTAACAAGATCAAAATTCAACTTAATCAAAAATTCTCAACTAACACTACTCCCCGGCAGTGACGCCATTTTTAATGGTTTAACACGCTTATCAAAAACATTATTCTGGTTCAAGTGTCAACGGTCGCGAGTAGTTATATAACCCAACCAAGAGTTGGTGTCGAGTCCCAAAAGAGTGGTCTCAAGAATTATTAGCCAAGCGTGAATTTGTTCGAGTTAGTTATAGCTAAAAGACATTTACAAATTAAAGGGTGACACAAGTGTCACTTATCAAAAAGGTTTTTTTTTAATAATTATCAACTAAAACAGAAAATATACGAAAAAACAAGTATGGAGATGGAATTCTTGGGATGTCATAGGATTATGGGATAAGAAAAACAACTGGGTAATCGCAATAAATAGTAAATAGTTGTGTATTCATGATTAGGCTAGACTTTAGTGGGGTAAACTCCCTCTCGAGAAATTTACCCCGAATCGAATTTGTTTATCTCGAACACCAATAATCGGCAATTAAGTACAGCCTCCTCCTTAGTCCGTTCACTCTCTCGATATGAATGTGTGAAAAAGGGTTTAGGATTCACTCTCTCAAGCTGAACCCATGACAACTCAATACCCACATATCATCGATTCAATAGGTTTGGCTTCAAAACCTCTGTCTCGAGGAAGCCTGAAACACTAAGTTAAGATTGTATTTGCAACTGCAACCCATTAAATTTAACTACAATTATTAAACGAAATCACTTTTAGACAACAAATAAAATATCAATTAGCAATACCCACCAGTTATATCAACCGATAATCATATAATCACACCCCAAAATTTGAGGTTTTAGCTAGACATGGTAAATAGTAAGAAATCGATACGAACTGGTTTTACCATAAACTGGACACGATTCATATTGTCTTTACACAGGTCTACAATGAAGAATCTTCAACACCCACCTCCGATTTCTTGGAATTCAAAATTTAAGGGAAAATGTATCCACGCTTAAGATAATGTTTAAAACTAGAATGAAATTCTAAAATGAATGCTAAAATGTCTAGATAGTTAACTAGGAATTTAAAAATGTATTTATAGTTGTCTAAATTGTGTTGCAAAGGATCAGTCAACACAATAAGTCGGAATCGCCGATACACTCGGCGATCCACTCTTTGTCACTTGTATCATTGTTCTGCTTTAGCCTTCAGCATCCCTGACATTCAGTAATTATAGGCGATCTAACTTTGTATCGTGGAACCGTTCAATGACTCGCTGGCTTCTTCTTTGCATCGTCAACTTATTTTTCTCCTTCAGGTCATTGCACAGTGGAACATAGAGTGAGATAAAGACCATTCGGCGACACGCTTAATGGGTTAGGAGATCCTTAGGCCTTCTTTTCTTCGTTCTTTCAGCTGCCTTGTTCCTTTTTTTTTCTTAATGTCCATGCTTTGTTCCTCGCTTCAAATCTCTGAAACTCAAGAATTTATTTCAGTTATAGGGACAAAATATACATTTAAGGACACTAAATCTATGACAATAAATCCATGAATGAGTCCAAATCGTGGACTCATCAATGACCCAAAAATCGAGGTCATGATTCCATACACCTCAAACTCAACCCGATGTGTTAGCCGAAGAATTTAGCAAAAATTTCATAAGTAAACACACAAACTAGACTCCTAGAGTTTAGTCAGGCCATAAAAAAGAACAAAATGAAAAGAATATAACAACAAAATTCCCAAAACATGGTATGATAAGCATATGAGCATCTACTACTACACTGGAATCTGAAGTACATCTCACGTCTTTGATTCGTCAATAAAGACTGTAATAACAACTATAGTCTAATGGAGATCTAAAATTTAGGATCTCATCACAGCTCCAGACAGACTCAACTAGTAAGATACGATCAATCGTCAGGAAAATCACCTTGACTAGGATCAAAATCATTACGATAAGAAAAGCAATGGTGAGAACAATCCACATGTACTTAGTAGGTTTGACCAACTAAGTTTAACGTAATGAATCAAAATTATGAAATAAACTATGAAACGCTTCCACATTCATGCTAAATAGTCTCATTCTAGCATCGTGCCACCAATTTATATAATAACAGTGCGTGTAAAGTAAATACATAAGACTACAAATAATTTCTCATATCAACAGACAAATTACACAACAAATTAAGCTCGCCAACGTAGTGCAGTGAGATTATCTAATTGAACAGAACTAATGACACAACCTATTGTGTACACCATTTCGAGCTAACTTCCTTATAATTGCCCATGGGGGACTCGAAGTCCATATATCAATCTCCCAATCTCAATAACTCATCAACTTGCCACCTAGATCTTGGTCAATGATAAATGTAAGGTTTCTCACTTTCTTTCTCAAAATAGTAATTCTATAGTTTCTCATATTGTCACGATCAATGGTATGATGAATGGAAATGAATGCATCACAACACATACAATACAAATGCATAGTCAATTCAATAAGATCTAAAGAGTCCAAAGTTTTCAAATTCATTAAGTCATGACGTACACCCTCACGTGATAAAAAAAGTGAAGGGATTCATTTGAAATCAGTATTTACCATTTTGAAAATCATTCCTTTCATCTAATGATATGATAAAAAATTATTTCAAGCCCCTAACTCCAACATTTCAAGTCATAATAAATATATATGCATCAACCCCTCTCTCGGTCAATATCAGATATCAAAAGTTCCTAAATTAATTAGTAAAATCACCTAAGGCCCCAAAACGGTCTAAACATCACAAATAAACCTTCACAACACAAAATAGTAAAGTCTACAATTTCAAACATCTCAATTTCATTCTACGATCCAATCCCATAGTCGAATTCATAAGAAAGATTAATTATTCAACTCAATCTAAGAGAAGGATAGACGAATCTACCTCGAAGGTCGAAACTTCTCCTGCAACATTTTTTCTACAAAACAATCTCTGAAATGATCGCCAACTATCAAGAATGGAAAGAATTCTTCAAAAGGGTTTCAACGATACCAATATCACCAGAGTTAGGAATCGGAGGAAAAATAGTCCAAAATATCTTCAGAATCAGGCAGGGTAAAATCCAATTTTTCATAGAAACATATTCTACTAGTCAAGAGGAATTCCTGGTTGGAAAACCCATTACAAACAACCAAAAATCGAGTTCCAAATCATGAAATGACATTTTTTTAAACTAAGGGGGAAAACCCCAAAAGCCACATTGAAATCATGATTTAGAAAACTTTTTAAGTAATAAAATAGAAAGAAATCTATATGGGATTTATAGGGGAAACTTACACCACACAAGTTTTATCAAAATAGCTTTCGTAAATCGTCTCTACTAAGCTCTGATCGATCGAAAATTGTGAGATATGAAAAAATGGGGAAGAATCTGGCAATTAGGCTCTACCTATGTCTGAAATACTCATCGCGATCGTGAGACATTAATTATTACGATCATGAAGCAAACTGAGTTGTACATCACAAAGGCAAGCCTACTAGTTATGATAGCGGAAAGTACTAGAGTGATACATCACGAACGCGAGCTACTGGCCATGATCGCGAAGAACAATGGGCGTGCACTAGAAAACTAGCCAACCATCAACTCAACTCAAGAATAATGACTCTGAATATAACCTCAAAAATTGTTCAGGGTCCGATTAGAATAAGCTAGATATTCTACCCCACTAAATTTGACCAATTGGGCTCAATGGAACTTCTAGATTTCCAAGCATTGATCATTCTAACATAAATACCCTCTCGGACTTCCTTTTGGACTAACTGCAACTTCTCGCATAAATACCCACATAATAACCTAAGGCATCAAACTCTAACAAACCACATTATTACACCAAACACGACGTTATGGCCGCAATAGAACTGAAAGAATCACCATCTGACGCTTGAATCTCATAATATTGGCCAGGGTAAACCATTTCAACAAAATTCAACTTAAAAGTCTAAATTCCATGAAACCCTCACCTAATCGCATAGAGGACCTAACCATTCCCAAAATACATAATAAGCATTGAAACACTACGGGAAAGGGCAAAAGGTCCATTTTTGGAAAAAATGTAAAAATTCAGAAATTTGTTAAGTATGTTAGGTTGAGTTTTTGTTCAACTTCAAACGATCATAACTCCTAGATCAGGATGATTTAGCTGTCTTTCCATATACCATAGGAAATATCTTGGAATAATCTTTTCAATGCCGCCAAGTTTGCGTGATTTCGAGTTTGTATGAGTTAGATATGCCCATTCGAAGTTGGGATGTTCAAATAAGAAAAGTCTAATTCAGATTTTAGAAGGGCATTATGGTCTTCATAACCCATGAATTAATTTCTTTTTTTTGGTAATTTATTGGGGTCTAAACTGATAGCATTCAGTTTACGCTTTTGAAACTAAGTTAGGGTTTTGAGAGAAGAGAAAATAGGGGGAGAAAAGAGGAGAAGGAGAAAGTATCGTCAAGTTCTTCAAGAATTGCTTGTGGATTTCGTCAAGGGGTGATCCCTACGAGGTATTTAAGATCACATAGAATTGTTTTAGTTCACCCACGCACCAATCATGATTCAATTAAGCGAATTATTAGATTTGAAAGTAAATACTTTTAGATCTTGATGAAATTCATTTGAATTCTTCTAGATTGTGTTGTTGAAGTTTTCTTGAGACTTGATTCATGTTTTTGGGTGTAATTTCTAGTTGAATCTAGTATATATTGAACATATAATTGATTCTAAGTGTTTGGTAAAAGAACCAAGTGAAAATAGAGGGTTTGGAGATGCAAAATGAAGAAGAAAAGTTGAGAAGCACCTGGGGAGAGTCCTGGGCGCCGCCCCTAATAGGGGTCTCCGAATGTTGGGCTTTGGAGAACCGCGCCAGCCAGAGCGCCACAACCTTGTCTCTATATTTCACCCTCTAGCGCCCCGTGCCTCTCAGAACACCATGGATGTCAGTTCTTTCCATTTCTTCCCCACCTTTTTGTACTAGTTCCTGTATCAGATGGATTTACAACAAAGTCATTATCCACTAATGTGATAATAAATTTTTCATACCATTGCTTAGGTGTTTTTTTTAGCCTATACAAGGACTTTCTCAATTTGCATACTTTATCCACTTGTTCTAGAACCACAAAACCCTCAGATTGAGTCATATAGATCTCTTTCTCAAAATCACCATTTAGAAATATTGTTTTAACATTCATTTGATGTACCACTAAATCATGAATAGCGTCTAAAGCAGTAAGAGTCTTAATGGTCGCTATTTTAGTCACATGAGAATAAGTATCAAAGTAATCAACACCTTTCTTTTGGTTAAAACCTTGAATCACAAGTTATATTTATCAATTGTACCATCAGGTCTCAATTTCTTATTAAATATCCACTTGCTACTTATGGGTTTACAACCTTTAGGTAAATCATACAAGTCCCAAGTGTGATTAGAAATTATAGAGTCTTATTCACTTTTAATAGCTTCTTTCCAAACTATAATATCTATTCATCTCATTGCTTCATCATAAGTCTTAGGGTCTTCTTCTATTAAATCGGTAGACACTAATTCATCATTTAAAATATTAATATCAAAATTTTCAGTTAAGAAAGTAGTGATAAAATCAGGACCAAAATTAGTCTCAACTCTACGTCTTTTACTTCTTCTAAGCTTTTCATGCTCATTAGAAATAACATTTGAAGAAAGCACAACATGAGAATTAACTTACGTAGATGTAGAAGCATTGTTTTGCACATCACTTGACACATTAATTTTTAAAGGAAAAATATGCTCAAAAAATTCTGCATCTCTAGATTCACAAATAGAATGGTCACTTAGGGGTCGTTTGGTAGAGTGTATTAACAAAAATAACGCATGCATTAACTTTGTGTATTAGTTATACCTCGTTTGGTGCATTTTTTCATACTATGTATAACTAATGCAAGCATTAGTTATACACTATATTGTGTATTAAGGAGTGTATTACTAACACCATGGATTTATAGGTATTAGTAATACACATGATTTTAACACTTGCATTAGATTAACTAATGACAAAACTACCCTCTGAACCTTATCAAAACATTTTCAATACGTTTCCACGGTAAACTAATGTTGTTCTCAAAACATAATCTTTGCAAAATGCAGTAATAAAACATATAGATTATTGCAATTGTAAAGATTTTTGATACAACGAACTTTTTTTTTTGATAAAATAATTTTGAAATTTTAAAAAATGTTGCTGCTCTACTACGTTCTTCAAAATTGAAACACAATTGAAAAAAAGGAGTTACACACATACTATTGCTTCTAGAAATAATAATAATAATAAAATATTATTGTTTTTAGGGAATGAGTAGATAAAAAATGAATATTGAGAACTTGAAATAACTAGTTTGCTGGTGGTAGAATTTGAGGCACGATGGGGGTTAAATGATGAGATATTCAAATGATTTGAATTTCCAATGTTAAATGATTATCTTGAAATGTAATTATGAGTTTTAATTTAAATCTTTATTACATTTTATACTTCCAATCTTAGGATGTGATAAGTAAAATTATTATAACAAGTTATTAATTTTGTGATTTGAATCCGTAATTTATAAGTATCATAGAAAATTTTATCTTATACATTCAAGTGTTTCTATGGATTCTATCAATGCCAATATGTGGTGCACACACAAAAAATAACAATATAAGTGAGTTTTTTTTTCTGGATTTCCTAAAAAATATTATACAGTAATGTTAAAAATTATTTAATTTATTTTTGAGGAAAAAGAAGAGCTAATGACATTTTAGCAAAGAATTCTATTATGATTGTTTTATTAAAGAACCTTGTTGTAAAAGTAAGTGTACAAAATAAAAGAGTGGAGATATTTTTGTAAACAAATATTTTTTTAATAGACTTTATACAAGGCTTGCAATTTTCAATACATCAAATCAAACAATGTATAAGAAATAATGCAAGAATAACTAATGCAAGCATTACTAATACTTGCACTAATAATGTGGGCATTACTAATACATCATATTCTGCATTATCCTAATGCATTCTACCAAACGACACCTTAGAGACATAAATCTATATGCAGCACTAATTTGAGCATAACTGATAAAGACAGTATCAGAAGTCTTAGATCCAAAATTTACTCGTTTAAAATCAGGAAGACCAACCTTAGCCAAACACCCCCACACTTTCAGAAATTTTAAGTTAGGAGCAAACCCTTTACACAACTCATATGAGGTCTTTTCTAACATATTATGTGGGACTCTATTAAGAATATAATATTCAGACAAGACTGGTTCTCCTACATTTTGTTAGATAGGCCAGAGCTTAAAAGCATAGAGTTCATCATTTCTTTAAGGAATCTATTTTTCCTTTTGGCTACAACATTTTGTTGGAGAGTATAAGGAACACTAACCTCATGTATAATATCATTTTTCTCACAAAAATCTTCTAGTCTTTTAGTACTGTATTCACCGCCCCTATCAGATCTAAATCTCTTGATTTTTCTGTCTAATTGATTTTCCACATCTGCTTTGAATTTCAAAAAACATGCTTTCAGCCTCATCTTTAGACTTAAGAAGATATACCTTATTGTATCTAGAAAAGTCATCAACAAAAGATATGTAATACTTTTTACACCTTTTCTAATAGTGTTCTTGAAATCTATTAAATGTATTGGTTCAAGTAATTCAATCTTTCTACTAAAAACATATTTGAAAGGTTTCTTGGCATGCTTTGCTTCCACACACACAAGACATTTAGAAAACTCATCAATTTTTATCAAAGAAATTAATTTCATTTTTCTAGGTCTTTTAATACAAGCAATATTAACATGATCTAGTATACCATGCCACAAATTAATAGACTCAACAATATAAGCAGAATTTGAAATACTCGCACTATTGACAATCTCTTGAATAATATTCAGTACAAATAAGCATCCACTAAGATATCCCTTCCCAACAAAGTCTCCTCCACGAGAAATAATTATTTATCAGCTTTAAAATAAGTTTAAGGCCTACTTTGTTTAGAAGTGATCCGGAAACTAAGTTTCTACGGAGGGAGGGAACATACAAAAGACTGTTCAAGGATAATGTCTTTCCAGAAGTTAATTTAAGTAAAACTATTCCTTTACACATAACTTCAGCAGTAGTGGAGTTACCCATATAAACACACTCTTCATCAGTGGACTTCTCAAAGTCATGAAATAACAAAATGCCTTGAGGCGCCTGTGTCTAAAACCAGTCAAATTTGTTCCAGTAGATTTGTCTCAACGATTACAACAGCAATCACTTCATTACCCTAAGCAAGATTAGCTTGGACATCAATTTTTCCTTACTGCTTTGAGTCCTGCCTTTTTCTTTGATAGCACTTGACAGCCCTGTGACCAACTTTTCCACAAACAAAACAAGAACCCTTAAATTTTTTAATTTGGCTCTCCAGCTTGTTGAATTACTTTTTATTCTTCATATGTTTCTTTTTTGAAACTTTCTTATGCTTGCCTTTGAACCTGTCTTCCATAACAGTACCAGAAGATTCAACAAAATTAGCTTTAGAAGAGTTAAGAGAAAGTTCTTTCATTTTCTCTTTGAGACGGTTTGCCTCTTCAGTCGTCATATGACTAATAAGTTCTTAGAGAGTTAAATTCTTTTTCTTATGTTTTAATTGATTTCGATAATCACTCCAAGATGGTGGAATTTTTCAAGAAGAACATTAGCCAGAAATATCTCACGCATCTTCATGTCCTCGTTGAGAACATCAGCAGTCAAGTTATCATATTCATGAACTTGTTCCATTATTGACTTATTATCAACCATTTGAAATTTAATCCATTGACCGTCAACATACTTTTTCTTTCCTGCATCATCAGTATCATATTTCTTTTCTAAACTATCTCATATTTCTTTGGTAGATTTATAGGTTAAAAATAAATTAAATAAAGGATTAGTCATATGATTTAGCAAATGTCCTCTAACAATTTTGTTGTCCTTTTTAACAACATCATCAACAGTTATAACATTGCTAGAATCATTAGTGGTGTTAGAACCATTTATTGAAAGTTCTTTAAATAAAACATAATCAAATGCTAATTGTTCAAAGAAAACTAAAAGTTTTGTGACCATCATTTAAAATTATTTTCATCTAAAGGCTCAAGTTTTGACAAATCATTAAAAGTTTTGTCCAAAGAAATAACCATTTGTCCATATTGTATGTTAGGAAATCGTTTTCAAATTGTTGGAAAAATACTACAATATTGATATTAGATTGAAATTATAAATGAGTAAATAACTTATCACAAACACTGTGTCGTGGCAAGTCACTGTCTTGATAGCGATTTCAATCCGACTCTGGTGCAAATCGTAGTACCCGGTGGCTTCCCAAGATTTTACAGTTACTCTCAAACACGTGCATTGCACTCATGGCTAAGAGTTTGGAGGTTGCTCAAAACCAATTGCCCAAAAATATTCTAAGAATAGGAGAAAGGAGGAAAAAACTTTTCTCTTTTTTTGATTATGTTGGTAATGTTGTTGTGTTCTTCTTCACAAAACACCATGCATATATAGGATTAGCAAAGATGAGTTTCAATGTGGAGAGTTAAATTTGAATAACGTATTGTATATGTTAATAGAATTAAAGTCTATTATTCCACATTCTTCTGAAACTCTCCTTTTTGTTTTGAAACGGAAATATTTATTCTCTCTGTAAGATATTTTACAAAGAACGGAAATATTGTTCTTCGCATTACTCAAAATGAATAAATGTGTAATTAATTTCACATATTTAGAAGTATGAAGAATGGAACGAGCAAGGGAAAAATTATCTTTTATATCTAAATAATTTTGAATATATGATTTACTATTCTGAAAATACGTACACATTTAATTGGCTTGGTATGTGTTGTGATGTTTATATAAATGTAAATTTATGCTATTTGATACTCTCTTTGTCCCTAATTAATTATTCACATTTTCCTTTTTAGTTGTTCCTAATTACTTGTCCATTTTAACAAAGTAAGAAAGGATAATTTTTTTTACCCATTATACCTTTAATTAATTACTTTAAAAAGGGTAGAATTTCTTGAAAATCTTAAATTTTTAATTAATCAACATCAATTAAAATGATAAACTCACTATATCAATTATTATTTTTCTTAATAGATGTATCAATTTAAAAGGAAACAAGTAATTAAGGATAGAGTATTGAATACTCCGGTGCGAGATGTATGCACTTCTTTATTCTCTGGATGTAATATATATTTAATATATTATTATCATATTAATTATACTATGGAATTAGAGAAGGTCACTATTTTTTTTAGTAATCTGATTACCTTTTAAAACTTGTGTAGGAGAAATCTTTTGATCTAAGATCTTTGTCTTATCACGTATTTTTTAAAATAAGTAGTTTAATTTAATTATTATGATAAAAGACTCGTTAAAGGTTCTTCATATCGAATTGGTGTAAACATGCGTAAATAATTATTTATCCTTTTCTAGGATTTTTTGTTTTTTTGGTAATTGAGTTCTTTTTTTCTAGTTTATTATTGTGTCCCACTTCCACGTGTTTAATAGGATCAAAATTGGACTTTACCAAACGCACGCCTAAAGTTCTCTATCATTTAGGTAGAAATAAAGTATATATACACTCTACTCTTCTTAAATCTCATTATATGATATATATTAAATATATTATTGTTATTATAAAAAAAAAAAAGGTTAATAAGTATATTATACAAATAGATAAAAACAGAAAATATACATATTTATAAAATTGATAATATGGGTTAGTAACTTTTTGTAATATTTATACTTTGTCCGTCCACCTTTAATTGTCATAATTTCTAATTTTAGAGTTAAACTATAAGAATTTTGATTAACATTTTAAGATATATTTTTTTATCATATTGATATGCAAAAAATTGCAATGTATTTTCATATCGTTTTTGAATATCTAAATTTTTTATTTAAAATATCAAATTAATGTAATCTAATTTGACTTTAAAAATTAGTTAAATTGACTTTCGAAAGCGAAACATGACAAATAAAATGGACAGCGGGAGTATAATATTAACGCACATATATGTGTAACACTAAAGTAACTATTGTTGTTGTTGTTGTTGCTGTTGTTGTTGTTATTACTACTACTACTTTAGAAGCATGAAGAATGGAACAATCAAGGGAAAAAATGTATTTTACATCTAAATAATATTGAATACGTATATTAGAGCCTATTTGGCATTGTTGTGGGATGTCGAAAGTGTTTTTTAGAAACTTTTTTTAAAAAGAATTAAGTGTTTGGCAAACCCTCAAAGGTGCTTTTAAATAGAAGCAGAAGCAGTTTTTCAGTTGTTGGAAAGAAGATAAAAACTTCTGCTTCTTAAGAAAAGCAAAAGCAGAAAATGATTTTTTTAGAAGGCTAAAATATCCCTAACATATTAACATATTTAACAATAAATCTCTTATTAATTAATTAACATATTCCGGATGTTTTGTTAAGTTTCATTCAAAGAATTTTATTTTTTTATTTTTATATGATTAAAAATTTATTTTATTTATGATTATATATTATTATTTACATTTTATATATTATTTTACGTATTATCAGTAATAGGTAATAATAATATTTAAATAATTCTGCTTGATATTTTTAATTATAGTTAACTCATCATGTTAACATTATGTTAATATTTTATTTATTTATTTATCTACGTATAATATTGATTAGTAATTTGAATATGTATATTTTATTTTAATTAAAATAAAATTTAATTAAGTTATGTATTAGATATTTAAAATAGTTTATCTCTACAAAATAATCATAAAAGCACATTGATACTTGCCCTTTTTTCATAATTTAACTCTCAAAATTATTTTTAAAAAAAGATAGTCAAACATAAATTGCTTATCAAAAGCATTTTCAAATGAATTTGCCAAATACAAATTACTTTTTTTGAAGAGCTATTTCAAAAAGCACTACTAGAAATAAGCAGTTTTTAGCAGCAACGCCAAACAGACTCTCAGATTTATGTCCTACAACTCTAAGCGTGCATAAGTAAACATTTTAACTTGTATAAAGTTGAACAAGTAGACACACGAATCCTACGTGATATTATACACATAGGACACCATATAGGATGAAAATTGTCATGTAGGATGTCACATAAGACACATATGTCTATTTGTTCAAGTTTATACAAGTTTAAGTGTCTACTTGTGTACACTCAAAGGTGGAGGGTAATTTGAGTTGATGTCAAGTTAAATGACATATTTATGTACTAGTTTATGGGCATGTTTTAGCACATAGCTCCTTATAAGTTTTTATAGATCTATTAGAACTTTATAAAAACATGTGTGTAATGAATAATAAAATGCAATAATTATAAATAAATTTTTAAAGTTTGTCAAGAAAGGCCAAATGAGGGACACATTTTAATATTTAAAATTAATTCAGTCTAAGCAACAAACTGTAGAATTTTGAACTTTGGTTAGTAATTAGCAAACTTACAATAATGTCAAAATGACTAATTTATTCTCAAATAAAAATAAAAACTTACGACAATTAGAAATTCATAGAAAATTAAATTTAGAAAGTCTAATAGAGAAAGTACACACAAAAATAGAAAAAAAAATATCATACACAATACACATCCTTCATTAAGTTTTTAATTACAAAAATATAGATAGAAAGAAAGAAATATAAAATCATTACTTAACTATATAATAGAAATGATAATCTTGGTTAAGGGTCTCATGAAACAAAATAGATGAACTTATATAGATAAAAAGAAATGAGCATAGTACATAAACATGATCCTTAAATTTGCGCCAGCTGACAACTATGACATTTAACTTTGAATGTGTTCAAGTAGACATTCAAACTTGTACAAAATTGAGCAAATGAATACATTCGTCCTACATGATACCCTATACGACAATTTTGTATCATATGTGGCATACTACTTGTATTATGTCATAAAGGACACGTTTGTTTACTTGCTCAATTTCATATAAGTTTTAAGTGTCTACTTGTGCACGCTTAAAATTGGAGGACATAATAGTTCGTTGAAGTCAAATTAAGTGTCATCTTTATGTATTATGCAAGTAAAATACCAAAAGATATATTAAAATTTTAAATAAAATATTTGAAGGTTATGAAGATAAAAAGATGATTGTTATGGATATTAAAGTTTAACCATTGAATAGGCAATTGAATTAAGTATGAGTTATTAATGTGAATATCTAAAGCAAATAAAGAGAAAAATAATAAATAAATGAAGAATAGAAAAAAAAAATTAAAGCTAAGAAACCATGTACAAAGGATACATGCAGAAGATGCTGAATTAGTGATCATGTAAGCATTAATGAGTTTAAATTAAGGGGAAAGAGTCAGAAATATCCTTAAACTATGTGAAAAGAATAGAAAATTTCTTTGTTTATAATTTAGCTCAAAAATATTCTTACCGTCAATATTTTGGCTCAAAAATTTCCTTCTTTAAAAACATTTTTACCCTTTTTTAATGACAATCAAGAGACCATTATTAATGTCTCTTCCAAACCTCGCTTGTAGAGAAAATTTAATACACCATACTTTTCTTTTATATCAAAAATTTCACTCGAACATCTTTACAAAATAAATTTGCATCTGCCTACAAGCTAGAATTCTAGTCACACATATAGATAGTTTGTAAACCAACTAAAAAAATGTTTTAATAACTAATTCTAAGAGAAAACACACATTGGAAGAACCTTTAAGAATGAATTGAAGGAAGTAGGGGTTTTGTAAAAATAAAATCGATCGATAAATCGAATCGAAAAAAGTGTTATTGGTTTATTGTTATAGGGTTAACATTTTCTTAATGGTTTTATAAAAAAAATTATCGAGTTATCGGTTCGGTATTGTTTCAATATTGAATTATTGGGTAAATCGATAATTCATTAAGAGTTAAGACTATAGTAATTTACTACTTTTACATATACATACATATTAATAAATATTAATCTCAATATCTTAATAGTTATGTCTTTATCATTATACAAATCATCAAAATCTAAAGTAAGAATCATATTCCTTCTAATTTCTCTTTGCGTTACACATGTATAGTTCTTTTCATGTTTGTTATTATTATTTCTATTTTATGAGCTTTTGTAAAGTATATTATTATCTTGACGTGTCAAATTTATTAGAAAATTATTATATAAACTAGTAAACTTAGCCATGCACAGTTAATAAAAATCTCATTAGACCTACAAATTAATGTTTTCACTATATTTGAAAATTGCATGTTTGTTAATATAACAACAGTTGAAGTTGTTACATAATTACTATTATAATTGTTTTACTAAATTTGACAATCAATCAATAAATAAAACAGAAAGATGCAAGGAACATTCAATTGACAATCTACCAGCATATATAATAATTTTTGGTTTATATAATAAAAATCATTAACTTATTTATTTAAGCACATTAAGTTAATATTATTTGTACACGATTTAATTTATTGTATTCAAGAAATTTAACAGTGACATCCATTAATTTGTTGTCTCCTCCAACGTATGGTTGGCTCTTCCTGATCTAGCAGTAATGGGATAACTCGACCATAGAAAGAGGGGTGCGACATGCCTGTAAATAAATTCTTGATTTTGAACTCTCGATATCTTTGTTTTCACATGATCTATTTCACCAAAAAGAAATTGATAAACAGAAAGTGACAACGAACATAAACTTACCTTGATCGATGAAGGTACATCTTATGCATGTTAAATAAAATAATATCCAACATTGATCTTGTCACTGAAATACTCTATGGCTTATACATAGCCACGTAAAGTCAAGGGTGACTAGTTAATCACTCTCCAATGAAAAATTATAAAGTAAACAATTTTTTTAAATATATACAGATCAAAAGTTACTTTTTAGATATTAAATCATGAATAACCTTAACTTTTTTTCTATTTTGTCAATGGACTTAGCGTGGCTTCTTCAATGAGAGGAACCCTACATACTGCAGATATAAATGTTGTATCTGAGAAACATGAACAACATATATGACACTATAAAACTGTACCTTGTATGCGTGTGAATTGAAATGGTTATATAGTTACTAAAGTAAGGTAAGATTTTTATTTAATATAGTAGACATCAATACAGTAAAGTCATTTGCTCAACACAACTACAATTTTTTAGCAAGAAAATACAAATTAGCTTAAAACAAACGATACAAACTCAATTCAACTATTACCAATACACAAATAAAATGCTCAAAAGAAAATATAACAAAGTAAATGATATTCATTTGTCTTGTTACATTTCTTGCCCTATTAACTTTCTCAAGACATATGTTTCCAAGGTTTTTTATTATAATAACATTGTTACGTGCAAGGTAATATAGGACTATAGAAGAAATTCTAGTACAAGTAAGAATTTATTATATTATAAGAGAGCAAAACTTATTAAAGAGTTCTTAAATATTTGAATTATCAGTGATCCTCCCTTCTTTTAAGACTTCAAATGAAAAATTCAGTATGAGAATAGAAACATTTTTTCAACAGTTATTTTATTGAATTTCAGGTTTTAGTTCTTATATCCAAATGGACAATGAAATTCACACAACAAAAGAAAAAATCTTCTAAAAACAAAACAACACTATCTCATCAATCATAACAACACTATATAGAATGTTTGAAATAGTATTTTTTTCATCAATTCTTAACTATCATAATAAACTGAGACATCAAATCTAAATAGATGCAAATATCTACTAAAATTAGAATTTGAGGTAATCTAACAGAAAGTGGCATATTGACTTACCAACATAGTTTTTGAAAGATCTCTCTTGTAGTCTTAGTTCACTAATATGGTGTTACAATTATGAAATCCTATTAATAATTAGTTTCTAGTTTTTCAACTCTCATGTCACATGTGGTAATTCAACTCATAAGGTGATAGGGCAGAAGGATCATGACTTGGCAGTTGAAGTAGCAACATGTTTTCAGAGATAGTTAGAATTTCAATTTAGTGTTGTCTCTGACTTAGATTAGATTTGATACCTTTGGATAACAATAATATTGTGTCTAGATAATAGTGTCTATTGATTTATTATTAGTTCTTCAGAAAACAAAACAAAAGAGGCAAATATAAAAAGGGAGTGAGTTCATCTACTCTAACACTTGATCTTTATTAAAAAATTCATATATAGCCATAATTATAAGACACATTTATGTATTACAAACACAAAAATTGGAGAAAACTGCCTTGGTTTCTTTAGTGCTATATATGAGTGCAAGATATATCAGAGTGCCAAAGGAGGAGGGTATTTTACAGTTAAGACCCAAAACATGTACATCTTCAAAAAAGTCACCTCCACATTACCTTCGGTGTAGTGAACAATAAATTCAGCAGAAGTCGCATGTACTCGCCGGTACAAACAGAACATAGTGCTTCAACTAAAAGTTTTTAGGATATCTTGATCACTCTTAAGCTGCGATAGGCAAAAGAAATATTATACATTAATTTCTTCACTCATGTCTTTATCACTGGATCAATTGTCACGCCCCGACCCTACACCCTGGGCGGTACTGGCACTCGAGAACCAATGGTGGCCCCAAGCAAATATTTGACCTAGCTTACTTACTCAGCGGAAGACTTAAAACACAAGGATAGTTGTAAGACCCCGAAAATGACTTAGGTGAACCTAGAGCCTAACGTGGTTGTCATGATGGTATAAGGTCCTAAAATAGTCTATAAAGTGTTATTGAGGCAGTAGCTAAAAGTTTAGGTGCATTGGAAGTCAAACGTCAAGGGTCGACCAAGACGTTCGACGACTAAGTCACCTAAATGCCTCGTATGTGATTCTATGTGATTATGTCTGATGCATGAGCTCATATGGTTCTTGAATGGGTTTATATGATGTTTATAGTCAGTGTGTCAAATTTCATGAAGTTTGGAGGTCAAACGTTCAAGAACGTCCATGACGTTCGAAAGTTGTGCCTAGAAATGACCTGGTGTGCATCTAAGCATGTTTCGTTGAGTTTTACATGTTTGTTTTGGATGAAACTTATGTGGTAGGTCCTAAACTCGTATACATGCATGTTCGGGTTAGAAACATCCGGGTACGACTCCATATAGGACCCGCAAGGGGACCTTAGAGGAGGACCCCAGCCTTGACCTCAACACTGCCAGGCAGTGTCCAGTCGACGGACCATACGACGGCCTGTCGACCAGACGACGGCCCATCGATGGGTCTCGTCAGTGGGGAAATATGGCCTGCAGGTTGGGAAGTCCCTGAACCAAACCACGAGACCCCATCGACGGAACGTGGCCTGGCTGACGGACCGTTAATGTGGGCGTCGATGGGAGAAGGCTTTCCGTGAGTTTAAAGTTTAAGGGTGCAACGACGAGACCCCATCGATGGGGCATGGGTGAGACCACAGACCGTCGATGGTCACGTCAATGGTGCCGTGAGTTTGCTGCAAGTTTTCAGTTAAGTTGAGGGGTGAAGTTGTAAAGTCACCCCAAGCCCCTATAAGTCTATAGACGGTTGTTTTGAGTGTTTATGGGTATTTTAAGTGTGTATAAGTCATTAAACACACTATTAAACCCTAACACTAAGATCAAAACATATTCCCTACAAAAGTTCTTCCAAAAACCTTCTTGAGAGTTCAAGGTGAAGATGAAGCTTGAAGATGGATCTTCAATTGAGTTTCTTCTTCAATTAGCATTGGGTTCTTCAAATAAGGTATGAGAGTTCTTCATCTAAGGTTTTCTATCACCTTAGAGACAATTTCAAAGATGTTTTCAAAGGATTTCAAAAAAATGAAAAGTCCAATTTCTACTCTAAATCTTGGGTTCTTGCATGAAAGGTTTTCAAACGTTAAGATATGATGTTATTGATGTTTAATTGTTGTTTTCCAATGAAATTCTCCATGAACCCATGATCTTCTCAAATCTCTTAATTTCACTAAAGTATGGGTGAATTGATTATACTTTGAGATTAAAGATTTCATGTGTAGATTGTTATGAGCTTTTCAATGATGTATAGATTATGTATGAATGATGTATAGGCTGTTTCAATTTGATTAATTGAGTAATGAATACTCTTAGATATATTGACTATTAGGCTTATTGAATTGATATGAACTTAATGCTTATAGATTCTAGTGTAGTTTCTTGTGGGCTTTCTAATGATGTAAGGATTGTATTCAATTGATATCTAATTGGTTTTAGATTGATAATTCTATATTGAATTGAATTAGATTCATTGATTATTATGATTTATGATTTGAATTGATGATCATGGCCATGGGTAAGGGCCTTATGGTATTGAATTGAATGGTTTGGCTTTGGATTGAAGTGATGAGATCAAGTGGGTGGTATGCCGCCCTAACTCTTTTATTATTGTGTATAGTTATTGTAATTTAGCTTTTGGATTATATGTGATTGGTATGGTCCACTTATGGTGGGGGTGTTATGTGAAATGATGTGGCCTTGTCGGCGTTATTTTAAGTATATTAATGATCATGGACTTGTCGTCACTACTTGAAGTAATATGTTGATTTTTGTAGTTGATTATGTGAATTATGATTATATCTACCTATATGGGGAGTAATGTGAAAGTAGTTGTCCTGCTATTGATGTTATTTAGGTGATCCTGTTAGACTAATGGCTATATGTTAAGTGTGTAGTCTTAGAGTTGATATGTGGTTGTTCCTAACTTGGCTATAGGAGTCTATAATGATTATATTGATGATGTTAAGGTAATGAAATAAGTTGGCTAAATAATGTTAAGGGTCATTCCTAAGTGTCTAAAGAAAGATAGGTTACATGTGTTAAATGGAAGTATGTTGTGTGTTGTTTAGGTAGACTCGTGTCCCTTACTTGATGCTTATGTGAATATGTGATATCTTGACTGAAGAACCTAAAGGGTCTTAGTCATAACATGAATGAATGTAAGTGAGACCTTGAATGATGATAAGAAGGTCCTTTATGTGGAACCTTGAACCAAGTGGTAAGGTTATGAAACTTGAAGTCGTAAGATGATGGACTTAAGGTTGATTGGCTGGAACGGCATCATATCATACCTTAGGAAAATCATGATGAGCTTCTTGTCGCCATAGTGAGATAGCCCTATTGGACCTTGCTTTAGTAGGGTAAATGTAATTGGGTTATGAACCAAATATGGAACCCATTTACATGAACCTTAATGTGATTTAATCTATGAGAATGAAGGCTAGCACCGAGAAACTATGGTAATGGAAGTAGCTCTAGTGAAGCACGAGACTAGAGTACAAAGAATCCCTTCATATTTTCATTAACCATGTGCCTACATGGGATGTGTCTATGTTCTACCATTGGCAAGTAGAACACCTCATCGGAGTAGGATAGAACCATGGTCTATGTCGGTTATTGCCTATTCTCATCATATGGGATACCCACTAGTACTAGAGAAGTTCTGAAGTTTAGGTGGTGGTATGGGACGCTATCTAGACATTGCACAATAGGCTTTGAAAATGTTAGTGAGAGTCCCTAGGTCTTCTTTAAGACCATTATTTGAATGTCCTTATGTGATGAATGTCTCTTAAATGAACTAAGTAATGAAATGGTTTATGTTAAAGAAAGTATGTTAAATGTATAAGTTCCTTTCTAGAATAATTAAGGGTTGTCTAGTTAAGGTGTGAAGGGGGCAGGGGAATGGTCACTTCATCTCTTATTTAGATGAGTCTTAATAAAGATTCTAGTTAGTGAATATGATTTGAGTATGTGGACATGATCTTAACCTAGGTAAGTCTTAAGGAATACTTAGGTAATCTTGAAGAGGTCAATCATGGACATTCTCTTTTAGAGTTACTTGAGTAGGTCTTTTGATAGTCTTGGTAGGGGAGATTGTCATATTATGTATGTCTTGTATGTTGATGTATTTTAGGTGTGTATGTGTCTCATTATGAGTAATCTTAAGGATCGTTTAGGCACATCTAGAGAGGGTGTATGGCGGTCTCTCTTTGTGTGACTTAAGTGAATCTTAGGATAGCTTTAGTGAGAAGAATACATGCCAAAAGATGTTAAACGTGAGGGCTAAGCACTTCCCTGTAACAGTGAAGAAAGGTCACTGTACAGTGAAGTGGTTCACTGTAAAGTGGACTTTAAAAATATGATAATTGCTTAAATGATTTTCTTATGTATTTCTAATGTGATAAATGTTATTCTTATGTTTATATTATGTTGTTTCAATCAAAATTCATGAAAAGCATGTTATTAATTAAATATTCCTTTTTCATGGTTTTTGCATGGCTTCCATACTTAGTACATCTAATGTACTAACCCCTTCTTTTCCCTTTTTGACTAAAGTGTAGGGAATTGGAAGTCTTGATGTACCATGGATGATGGATAGGTTTCTAGAGTTGAAGATGAAGTATTGGTGAGTCCTCATTGATTCGAGGACAATATCCACACGTTCGGTTATGTCTTAAGTTTTTACGTTTATGTCTTGTATGGGATTAGTCCTAAATATTGTATACTCTAAAGTTTAGATGGTTCAAGGGTTGTAAAAGTTTAACATTTTTAAATGAAAGTCTTCCGCTTGTTTAATGTTTATAAAAAGAGTTCGTGTGTGAAGAAAGTTTTAAATTCTTACTCAATTTTAGTATGTTGTTATGCAATGAACTATACGAGAGGCTTAGATGAGACTTCTTGAAGTCTCATTTGCCGTGTGACGAACTCAAGGATGCTCTAACTTCTAGGGTGTACTTGAGGGTCGTGACAATAGTCTAAATAAAGAACTTGTTAAATAAACTGAGAATGTCTTAAAAGAAACATTCACCTGGCCAAAAAGTTTACTCAAGTCTCATAGCAAAACATCTGAAATACAAATCTGAAAGACTCATAACTAACTAACTAACTATCTATGAACCTATAAAACGACTAAGATGGATGTTGGGACAAACCCCACGACATCCTAATGAACCAAAAATAAGACTAAAGGCAATAAATAGAGTCCTACGGAATGCAAAGAATCTCACCAACAGAAGTTGAACTGCTCACTGGATCAATGATGTGCTTAATGCTGATTCAAATTACTTGCGTCTGCATCATAATACGATGCAATCCAACTGGTATCAGTACATTGAATGTATGACTATGCCAGTTGAAAAATTAAAACAACATAGGCTTGAAACGGATTTTTGAAAGAAACACTTACCTTGGCTCTTTTCAACTCATGAATACTTAACTAAACTCATTTCAGTATAAAACAGTTTAAAACAAGTGCAATATAAAGAAATTTTATTTAAAAACATGATGTCAACTCTGTGTATATACAAGGATACAACATAACTCTGAAATGTATGCAAAAATACAATAATTGATGTGTATAAAAAATACATTTAACTTCTGTGGGAGTTTCTCTAACCGACAACCATCACATAAGAGCTATAGTGATGATACAACGATCTACCTCATGCTGCCAGCGCATCCTATACTCGGTCAAAGGTATAGGACCTGAACTGCCTAATAAAATCACTAGTCTATTGTGAAAATGATTCATCTAAAAATTATGACCCTTTTCTACCCATGGTGGCTACATGGTTTTATGCAGACGTGCATTCTCTGAACTCATGCTCGTCCACAATTTGGTTCTCAATACAACTCCCAAAAATATACTGGCTCTTATGTTTTAAAAACATACTAGCTTCTTCTTTGATTTGAGATTAGTGCTCAAAAACATAGCTCAAATGTTATCTTGGAAATCTTAGTTTCCTCTTTTGTTTAATTGTGAAAGCATTTACTCTTTAACTGAAAACTACTCAAAGGCTCTTTTCTTTTTTTTCTGAAAAAACTAGCCCAAAGACTCTTTACTGAAAAACTAGCTCAAAAGCTCTTTTGGAAATTAAAGTTTCCTTACTTGTTTAAATGTGAAAACATTTTAAACTCTTTGGGAATACATAGTCCCCATATACTTTTGAAGAACTTAACTTTAACTTTACTCTTTACTGAGTCAAAGCTCAAGTCTTAAAACAAAGTTAAAACATTTGTAAAAGACTTCTGAAAAACTTTAAGAACTTATCATGACTTAACTTTGACTTCTTGACTTGACTTTTAACTTCTTGACTTGATTCTTGACTTTCCTTGAATTGAATTATGGATTCAAGGATCATGATTTGTGAAATAAAAGATCTCATGATATTTATGAAAGATTTTATATAGAAAGAACAAGGTTTTTAAAGAATCTTGGATAACTTGAATAGAAACCTTGAAACCCTAGCTTCAAGGTAAATGATCAAGAAAACCTTTCTTGAGATTCTTGAATTACTTTCTTGAAATCTCTATGGCCAAGAATTATGATTGTCAATAGTAAAGATGAAAATCTGATTGTTTTGAACCTTTTATTAGTCAAGAAATTCCTTTAGGATTTTCTTGGAGGTAAAAAAAATAAAAAACAACCTTTTTTAATATTTTCCTGTCGGCTAATTCGTAACAACACTGTATAGGTTACTTAAATAGTCACAACTTTTTACTCAGAAATTAGACTAACGCGAAATTGGTGTCATTAGAAAGTAGATTCAGTTACCTTTAATTGAATAGGTTATGTCTCACGTAACTCTTAATATTTTAAGAAATATGGTCATCTAAATATAACCGAAGTAGAATCTTAACATCAAAACTTAATCGATAATGATGCTTCAAGAACTCATAAATAATCCTAAAATTTCAAGAACGAAAACACTCTGAAAATAACATGATTGGCGTGTAGTTGGATAAACCCAACACTATGAAAGGTCACATACCTCGTAGGGATCACCCCTTGACGAAATCCACAAGCGATTTCTGAACGTTCTTGACGAATCTTAAACTTTCTTCCCTTTTCTCCTCTTTTCTCTTCCAAGACCTAGCGTGAAATTCACTTTTCTAAACTGAATAAAATCTGACTTTACCCCCATTAAACTCCTAACAGAATTAATTAAGTTGAGTATGGAAAAGACCAAACTGCCCTTCTAAAATCTGATTTTCAGACTTTCACTTATACCAACATCTCAACTTCCAAAGGGCATAACTCACTCATACGAGCTAGGAATCCCGCAAACTTGGCAGCGTTGGAAAGATAATTCCAAGAGCTTTTCAACCATATATGAAAGTACACCTAAATCATATTGATCTAGGACTTATGGCCATTTGAAGTTGATCAGAAACTCACTTTTCCTAACTTAAACAAATTTCCAAATTTCCATTCTTTCAAAAAATTCACTATTTCCAATTCTTAGCTTCTTCCTAGTTACATCAATTTTTTCTGAACATATCAAAGATATAGTAAAGAACGACATGAAAACAGACAATTGATTAATCAAGTAGTGTAATAGATTGGAAGGTGAGGTCCCCAAGTGTAGGCATAAGAAGATTTTTTACTATATTTTTCGTTCTGAAAGTAATAATTTTCAGTCAATAATTTACTTTCTATCAAATCGTACCTTAATTAGTTGAAAGATGTTCCACACACCCTGGTAACTAACATGAGCCAAGATTTAAAGGTATGTCAAAATCAAGAAATAATATAGACAGAGAACTACTGCAGGGAAACAAGTAAACAAACAAAAACCTTAAACATTATGAGTAATAGAACTCCAAATGACACTCAAAAATTAAAATTAAAATACTAAGTGAATTTCCAAAACTTGTATCTAGATCGGAAATCAATATTTTCTACTTTTGCAAAATCGAACCAATAAGGTTGCTCTTTGTACCATCATGTGATGCAGTGTTCGAACACCAAAAAGAGAATATATATAATAAAAATGCGAGAAGAAAATGCAAATTCACATGCAGAAATTTTGAATAGGCATTAACCATTCTTGAATTCTTCTTTAACATAATTTCTACTATATAGGTCGTATCTGAACCAAGTCATATTTGAAAGATCACTATTCACAAATCTGAATCAGTTTACCAAATTGAGCCATTTCAGCACTGATAAAAAATTAACACAACTGATCAATCAATAGTACACAGAAGAAATAAAAATAAGTGTACACAAATAACTCATTACGATCATCTATCTATTCAAATCAACATTCTTTTCTTCTGAACCCTAATTTTGAACCAAGGAAATAGAAATAATTTGAGGAACAAAAAATAAAATAAGTGTGAATTTAAATAATCAACTTAAACTTGTAGAGCATTTGTCAAAAGATGAAAAGAAGTGTTGAATTAAGTTGGACATATTATGAAGCACCGAAATAATTTCGTCGCTAAGAAGAGTACACCCATGAAGAAGGTAAAAGAACTCATTAGTGTCATCTCCCTGTGAGTTCTTTTTCCTTCCTTGTAAGACTATGTTAATAGCGACGATACGTGCACATTTCGTCTCTTTCGTTGGAAACAAAAGTGCTTACACTCCCTCGCTGGAAACCTCCGACATGTTTGTTAACCTTTTCCTCCTCTCACGTGAAATACACGCAAAAAGTTCCAATCAACCAGTAAAACAATAGATATTTATAGGTATAATTATAGAGAATGAGAGATTTACCGATTTAAACGAAGCAACAACTTCAAAATTTCAACTTGAATTTGGGATAATCAAAGAGAGGAAAAGAGAACTACAGAAGAACATAAACAAAGTAATATTGTATGGCCATCTGACCACGGTACAGGTGGTTCATAGAGAAAGAAAGGGATATACGTGTTTCTCAACCTATTGTACATGTCTTTCTATTGTAGAGGGGCAAGTACAATTTACCCCTAAATCAATTCACAAATTTTAGACAACTTTAAGTACAATTTAAATTGTTTTCCGTACAAACACATATTGCAGTGTTCGTCCATTCTAACTCTCATTTCTAAATATTGGTAAGGTAATGTTGATTTTTTTCTAAATATGTCATTAATTTTTTGATAATTTTATTTTGATCAAACATCAAATACATTAAATATTTTTATTTGTTTGTACTTTATTCTTTGTATATGGTTTGAATAAAAAAAATTATGTTAATACTTTATTAAATCTAATATTCCATATGAAATATTTGGTATCATAAGATTAAATGACATGCTAATATATATATATATATAGATATATATATATATATATATATATATATATATATATAAATACTTTGAATTTGAATTTTAATTGTATCAAAAAATATATGAATGTAAATGAGATATTACTGATTTAAACTTTTATCCGCTAAAGCATATTATGTGTGATTATAATTATCTTAAAATTCAAATTAAAAAAATGAAATAAAAATTGTATTATATATTTTAAATTTTTTTAAAAAATAAAAATTGTTAAAGTAGATAACGTAAATAAATTGTTAAATTACAACATATTAACTACAAAGTGAAAGTTTAAATGTATATATGATACTCATATTTATTGTACCGAATTCAAAAAATTTAGATTATACAAAAGTTCCTATTTTCTAATACAATACAAAGTACAAAGTAAAGGGCATTAAAATTTTACATTTATTTTTCAATTTCAATTTTTGATATGTACCAAAGGAAAAGCACCAAAACTTGCATTTGTATTTTTAACTAGATGAAATTAGCCTGTGCAAACACGGGCCCAACACTTGTGTAGGTTTCCGTATAAGGTGAAATATAATCATATCAACAAATATGCTTCTTCATATTGAATGAAATAATAATGATAATTACAACATTGTTGCATAGAATATGAGATTTATCTACTTTCCTTAACATACAAATGATGTCACTCCATGATTTAATTGAGAGGTTCAATTACATCATTTTTTAAAATCATAATGCTACTTGTTGCATATTGGTTGTATCATTATCCAAATCATTTCTATTAAGTACCTTTGTCTCGTTTTATTCCTAGCTATTATATCAAAAATTAAAGCTCTATAAATCTATCGATTGAGCCAAATAAAAAATTTAACAACGAAAAAAAAATCAGGGAAATGCAAACTTAAGAAATCAAATCTGAAAATTGAAGAGTTGAACTTATGAAAAGCTAAATTCAAAGATGTGTAATTCTCGATTCCTCGTATCAATTGTTTAAACTCATATCAAACAGTTATTATTGGTTATTCAAATCAAAACATAAAAAATAAAGTAAAAAAATTACCTAAAATTGAAGCAAAGATTGATTTAGAAATGTAAGTTCCTTCACTTGAGTATTCCTAAATTCATAATCAAATTTTTGAAAAGAAGAACAAAACAAATACTCTCTCTGTTTAAAAAAGAATGACCTACTTTTCTTTTTGTCTGTTTCAAAAAGAATGATCTCTTTCTTTTTTTTGGTAACAACTTTCCACGTGGCATGTTAAAGGCCACAAAATTAAAGGGTAATTTTGTATATTTGACATAACTTTAATTTAGGACCACATGATCAAAAGTCTTCTTTATTTTCTTAAACTTCGTGTTAAGTCAAACTAGACCATTCTTTGTGAAACGAAGGAAGTAACTCTCTCCTTTTCCCCTTTCCTTATTACAAGATAGATGCTCAGATATGAATTGGTTTGCATATAGATGAATGAAAAAGGAAAATTGAAGGCCAGCAAAAAATAGCAATAATTTTTTTTGAAAACTACGTCAACACTTTGATGAGAAGAACAAAGATAGTGCTTGAAAATTCTATTTCACTAAGACAAAGGATGGTGGGAATTGGAATGAAAGCCAAATATATCAATGTTTTGGCAAGAAAAACCATGTGGAGTAATTGTGAAAACAGGGCAACTAATACAAAGATCAAACTATTCCATACAAATTGAAATTTGACATTAACCACACAGGTTGATACCAATAATTTTCAACCAACTCTTCTATAAACTATAGTAGAATTCTCTAATGACTTTTATCATATATACTAGATGGTGGTTGTCCGTGTGCTCACGAGCCCAATATTTATTCATCTGTGCGTAAAAATTATTTTGAAAATGAATTTACCTGAAAACTTATTTAATGGATTGTAACATACATAACTCAGATGTTGACTACACTTCCTAGATGAATCATCTTTGTTTAAATTGTTGGTATATATATATACACATTGATGATGGAACTGACTGTGCGTATCTGCACACTTTTTACATATATCTATGTAAGTTGGTATCACAAAATAGCAACTCAGCCGTCTCCTATGCTTGTCGATGGCAGTCATTTTGTTCTTCAAAGTTATCATTGTTGTGTGACGACTGACGCCGCGCTTGATAAAAAAAAAAGCTTCACGGATATTAACTGGTGGAGGTAGAGAGTGTAGCAACTGTATAATTGACTCATTTGTTGTGACTTACCTTTTCAAGACATCACCACATCGCAGTTTTTTTTAAGGTCTCTTGTGCTTCAATAACCCCTCGAAAGGGAGCTAATAAGTTAGGCTTCAATTGATAGAAATATAATTAACGATATGATAGCATGACAAAAATCAATGAAAATCAAAAGAACACCAGAGAAAACATTAACAAAAATAAATTGTGTTTTATTTAGTAGTTGACATGAACTACAGTAGGATGATAAACATAGCAAATACAAAAGGCATAAAATATATTGAATAACTTAAGAATTTATAATGCAATTATAATAGTGCAATTATGTTTGTTGAACCAAAATATAAAATAGAATCAAAGCTTAGAAAGCTCTCATTTTAAGTATATTTTAAAGTTAAAATTTGAATACAAAATGGTTTATCAAAATTTTATTGATCAAGATATCAAAGGTCATAGGATTCATTCTCATATGGTATTATAAGATTTTCAATTGCTAGATATCAATTAATCAAAAGCTCAACTATCCAAATGAATTTTAAGAGATGCACTTCATTGAACCATTATCATAAACCTTCAAGGTAATATTAACTAATTTTTATTAGAAAATTTTCAAAAAATCAGACAATAAAGAAAGAATTAAATCCAAGAATCTAAGACCCAATAATCAAAGCAAGTAGAACAAAAACACTCAAAAGAAAGTCTATAAGCAAGAGGAATATGTAGTCGCAACAATCCAAACTGAAACTTGAAACGGAGCACTGAGATTAGCAAATTGACTTAGACAATCATATAAATTTTAATTAAAAAATAATAATAAACTAACCATAATAAAGGCAGAAAGATGTGTACCTAATATACCATTAATAATCCTTCTCTTCCAGTTATGGTTTATTCGCGCTTTGTCGGTGAAAACCTCCTACTCTTTATAGAAGGAGATCGTACCGGTGCTATCTTGTTGGGAGACCCGTAAACAAAGGATATAGAGCCTTATGCAGCAAATTGTACATAATTTATCTTCCTACGAATTACATGCAAAGAACGGATTATAATATAAACTTCCAAAAAAGATTTAGAGTGTGTTTGGTAGGAAGAAAATGTTTTTCAATTCTCATGTTTGGTTGGGACAAAAGTTTTGGAAAATGTTTTCCAAATCGAATCATTTTCCTCAAAATTAAGGAAAATGAATTCTCTTCAAAAATTAAGGAAAACATTTTCCAAACCACTCCTCCAATTTCAAATTACATTTTTTTTTTGGAAAACCATCAATTTTGAAAAAATATTTTTAATTTCAAAATTTTATTTTTTCACCCGATCTCTGACACCCCCACTCACCCACCCACCACCGGCCAGACCCCCCCCCCTCCAATCCCAGCCCCTCCCCAAAAACTTAATTTTGATTTTAAAAAATATTTTCAACTTCAAATTTTTATTTTTAAACTCCTACCCCCCAGGCCAGCCCCCCACCCACCCCCAACTCTCAAAAAAATTAATTTTGTTTTTTAAAAATACTACCAACTTCAAATTTTTATTTTTTCACTACTCCCCCTCCCCCACCCCCACCCCCCACTACCACCCCCCCAAAAAATTTTGTTTTTAAAAAATATTTTCAATTTCATAAATTATTTTGTACTCTAGTAAAAATAAAAGATGTGTCTCAAAAATATTTTTCATTCATAAATCAAACACTAAAAATCATTTCCGGAAAATATTTTCTACTCACCAACCAAACATAAGAAAATAAGTCTAAAATCTATTTGTTTTTCAGGAAAACATTTTCCAGGAAAACATTTTCCATGGAAAATATTTTTCTTCATACCAAACACACCCTTAGACTTCAAAATTTGAGAAATATTAGAGAGAATGGCTATGAAAATCTGCAAAGGTCAGATGTACCCATATCTTAAACATCACGATTCACGCATCTGAGTCCACCTTCTATCAAAACCACACAATCAAATGGATTATGTAATGATTTAAATGGTATTTTTTATTTTTTTAAATTTTATTTTGTTATATAAAACAATTAATATCAACAAATTTTAACTAAAAATAATTTAATAGATTGACTGACTTTCTGAGGAAAGAAGGGATAGTTGAGTGACTTTTGAGTTAAAATTCAAAGTTGAGTAACTTTCTGAGAGAGAAATGCATAGTTGAGTGACTTTTGAGTTAAAATTGAAAATTGAGTGACTTTCTGAGAGAATAGTGCATAGTTGAGTAATCATTTAAGGTATTAACTCAATAGAAAAATACCAAAAAATATGCTAGCGAGAGAGAATAGGGAAGAAATAACAAAACATTGAGTAATGAATCTAGTCTAGAATGGAAACTGAAGAGATATTGAAAAATCATTTGAACACGTGCCCCAAAGTAAGAATAAAAAGGGTTGCAATGGTTACTTTTAAGGAAAAATTAACAAACTAGTAAAAAACTAACATATTTAGTGAAAGCCTCCCTATTTTAAAAATATTAGTAAAAATGTAAAAAATGTCATTATTTTTTAAAAAATAACGTATTCTAAATCACTTCCTAATTTCCCTCACATTTTAGTATATGTTTCTCGTGAAAAAAGAAATAAAAATACACTTCTCTCAATTTACTCCTTACCAAATTTAAAAAAGAATAATCTATTTTTTCTCTCTAAAATTTATATCTTTCATTCTCCCTTATTTTTTAAATTCCCCATATCAGGCTTCCCCCATTTTTCAGATTTCTTATATCACTCTTCCCTTTTTTTTTCCTTCAGAAATTGGATTCTCAACAATCCAATTGATTAAGGTATTCATCTTTATTCTATTGTTCAATATTTTCGTTTGAAGTTTTTTTTATTTTTGTGTATTCTTGTGTTTCTCAATCTCCCTATTTTCAGTTAAGATTTCAAAAAAGGGGAAACACACAAAAATTGCAATCCAATGTATGATTCAAAGATGACTATAAGAAGTATCACATAAAATCGTCAACTTTTGAGGATTTTGCCTCCTTGATTTATGCATTACTCAAGGATTATTCGAAAATATAGTTTGTGTGACTAAAATGACTCAAGATAGAAGATTTAAGTTTCTTCATGATTCTACTTGCATTTTTTTTCGTTGTTCGTTGTATACAAATACGAGCATAGTGATGGAATCACATGCAAAAGTAAACTAGTAGTTTACTTGAATAAATATTAGTTGGCATAATCGGTTGGCCATTCCGATTCAAATGTGATGCAAAAGAAATTGAGAATTCACGTGGCTATATGTTGAAGAAATAAAAGATTCGTCAAGAATTCGCGTTTTAGCTTGTTCTCGTGATAAAATGATCATTGTACCAGCTAAGTTTGAGATTGTATCCCCTAAAATTATTTGGAACATATAAAAAGGTGAATATGAGCCTGTTCACCTGCCATGTGAATCGTTTGCTATTATGATTTAATAGATGCATCAATGTTATGGTCACATGTGCATTTGTATCAACTTATAAATTGATTTTTGTAAGATTGTTTGCTCGAATTACTAAATTAAGAGCACAGTTCTAAACTATAAAGTCATGTTGATAATGTGGTTGGCTTAGCGGAAATTGTACGCCTGAAATTATAGCTAGACCATTGATTATGAGAACAAATCTCTCAAATAAAATTTGGTATGAGATGAGTTTATTTAACATGTATGCATCAAGCCAACAAGGTTCTCCCAACACAATTGGTTCAGGGTCAGGAACCAAATAATTTCCATCTAAAAATTTAATGTGCTCACATATGATTTTATTGCTCCACACACCAAGATGAATCCCCAAATGAGGTTGAGGGTGAATGTTAGATTTTCTAATATTAGGGGGAGATATGTGTAGCAGCTGAAAATTATGTGAAGGGTGAATTATCTAGATGCTCGTTTAAAAAAATGTGAACTTGAAGTTCATAAGATAATTCATTTTCAAAATGTTGCAAGTAATTTGTCAGATGTATTTGCTGACCCAATAGTTTAATTAAGCTGCAAATGCTCCAATAAATAGTCCTTGAAGGACAGAGTCTATGGTAAGCTTAAAGCGTGATAGACCAATCGATTCTAAATGGAACAAATTATCAAAATTGTCATTGCTAATGAGGTAAGTGCTTTGAAGAGAACTATGACATAACATTTTATAAAACCTTGGCAAATGTTCAGGTGCCTGAAAATGATGAAAAATAAAGAGATCTCGATAAGTTATGTCGTATTGGAATCGATATCAAAATGGCCGTCGATGGTATATATGATATGATGTAGCACTCAATGCTATAAATAGTTACGAGGATATTACATTCAAATCTGTCATATAGTGTGGACAGATAAATAATTGACACTATTGAAGTATATTTTGTTTCACTTAGAAAATTAATGTTTTTGAACATATAGTTCATAGATCAAAATATATGTCAGTGAGGGTACAAATGAATCATTGTGCAAAAGTGTAACCGTAAGATATAAAGTACAGTTCGTGTCTCGAGGCATAAAGCATTTTTGCAGAAGTCTTGACATTATTAAATGGAGATATGTTCTTCAATGGTGAATGCAATGAGACTTGTTTCAGTCTGGCAATAGATGAAATACTTGAATATGCATAATGAATGATTATTACGTCTAACTAGACGGTGAAAGTTATATGAAAATCCTTAAAGGATTTAAAAGGTCTTAAAGCAATTCCATTGAGTACTCAATAATTTTGAGATTGCTTAACACAAAGAAAGGATCTTTTCAACCTCATGAAAATGATTTAAAATGTCATGTATTAGTGCAATTGGTGCACTTACATATTGATGGTTATGCAAATGATAGAAGATGTGCGACTTTCTTTGAGAAGAAAAGACGAGCTTCAATAAAATTGATCAATCTCTCATGAATCAGAAATGATTTGATTATGTAGATGCAAAATATTTATTTGATCTACATAAAGCTCGATCGCGAATAAGCTATTTTCTTATATATGGAGGCACAACAAAATATTAGCATTCAACACACATTAGTAACCACTTCTTCAAATCATATTGATCTATGAAGTAAGTCAGGGGTGTGTTTGGTTGGAATCATGTCTATCATATACATAAAATATGTGATTTTTCTTATTCCAGCAACCATATACAAAAATAATATATAGCTCAATTGAATGGAGGATACAATCAAAGGAGATCAGACACAACATATTTCACCAAAAGTATTTTTCACACATGATCTTCAATAAAATGGTGAGATAGACGTTCAAAGGCACGTTCAAGTGATAATCTTATAAACTTATTCACTAAGGATTACCAACATCAATATTTGAGAAGTTGTGATATAAGTTCGGAATGCATCGTCTCCAAGATATTCAGTAAAGTTTTTATCAGGGGGAGAAAAATACGCATTGTACTTTAACGAGGCAACATTCAAGCGTATTAAAGATATGTGTACTCTTTTTTCTTCACTAGGATTTTTTCCCACAGTTTTTTTTTCTAGTAAGGTTTTAATGAGGCATATTATCTATGGACATCCAAGAGGGAGTGTTATAAAATATTATAGTGTGGATGTCTACTACACCAAGAAGTTACTCACCCATTATCTCCACTATTTTCCTCATTATGAAGATGATCATAACCTCCATAACCTCCACCTTTATAACCATTATTCTTGTAACCTTTCACTTTCATAACCTCCCCATTATATTCATGTTAATGTCATGTTTATGACTAACTTTTTGTATGCCTCTATGTTACACTATAGATAGAGGCATAAGGGTTCATATTGTATAGACTTGAAGGTTTGGTGAATACTTGAATAAGAAAAGCTCTCGTCTTCTTGTCTTCCTATTTCTATTGTTTTCATATTCTATATCTCTTGTCTTATATTCTTTTTTTTTTTTATCTTTATACTGTTAGTTTGGTTTAGTTTTACAACAATATTCAATTTTTTATAGATGTGGTACTTCTTTAATTCCGTGATTTTTCATAATAATAATTAGTGAAAATTAGATATTTATTTTGGTAAGTAAAAGTGTGTAGAAACAAAAAAGAGTAAGAAAATTGGATATTGAATTTTTTTTAGACAATGGTGAAAGGCTTATTTTTTAGAACATGGTAAAAGAAAAAGAAAGAGATAAAATTTGATGTATTTTGATAAATTATAACTGATGAGACTTTTAAGCATTTATTCTTTTTTTTAAATAATTCTCTTCCCTAAATTCCTCCAATCTGTTATATAAAAATTGTTTCTTTAAATAAAAAAAAATAAAAACATAAATAAGATACATAACAAAATAAAATTTTGACAGTTTTACTAAATATTGAAAGTGTTGCTAATTAGTCCTCTTAAATGTTAAAATAATGACATTTTAAAAAAATTCCTACTTTTAATGACACATAAATCTATCATTAGATTACAAGTGAGCTAAACTGATATAATTGCATTGGTGTGTTTGGTGTCAAATCAAGCCCAGATATTGACAAAATCGAGCCAAGTAGAGAGTTAGTTGTGTTTAGTGTCAAATGGATTCAATGAAGATTTCAATTTTCAAGCATTGATATTGCTCTTGGGGTAAAAGTTCACAGTTTTCTGTTCATAGTCTGAATTGTTGGAAACATCAACTTATATTATTTTTCTTATAGAATAATTTCGCCGTAGATTCCTTTTCACAACATGGAATCGAGAATGTAGTTTTATAATACTTTATCTATTTGCATGTTATAAATATGTGTTTTTGTTTTATTTGAAAGTCCTAAGAGACATCAAAATTTCTAGTGGGTATGAAATATATATTTTAGTTTTTTGGATTTTATTTTCTTTTAAACAAATTCCCGATAAATTTAAGTACATGATTCAAATATTCTTTATGTTGCAGCTTTGTGATTTGTGAATAGGATTGGAAGTTTCAGATATGTGTTAGGATCGAAAATAAGCAGGTGTAACGCGAAAGCTAGCAAAGCAAACCTCGAAAGATCACGAAAAATATACCATCTTAAAAGGAAAACCTATTTATGTTAAGAAATTTAGGGCAAATAAAACCCAACAATACGAAGGATCCTGCAATTCATAAGATAATTGACATGACAAGTCTTCTCCGCAATTGATGCTTAAAAATGACGACATAAATCATATTCCCTTGTGTTGAGTTAGGTACATAATTAATGAACCATAAATCACCATTTATAATATATCACTATTTTTCATATAAGACTTACTAATGATGGAGATAATTTCTCATATATGGGAAAAAGCCAAGCACGAAAAATTTCAATCAGGTCTCCCAAAAATCCACAAGATGTTCTGATGAGAAACATTTGGCTTCAACTTCACTCAACAAAATACTTATCCCTATCCCTGATAGAAATATTACCCTTAGATAAACGAAATATCACCCTTAGGTTCGTGGTCCATGCCTAAATCAACTCTTTTCCATTCGCGAACGTTTAAGAAGTCATCTCCTGATTCGTTGATCTATTGAGCTAAGACAACTCCGCATATAGTGTTTTAGACTCATACTTCATCGCCACCCGGTCCTTTCAAACCTTAATCTTAAGAAATTCCTGAACGAAAAAGCGGTATGTATGGTTGGCGTATGCCTGGAAACTAGTCCAGAATGATATCATCAATGCACGATAGACCATGAGTAATTCATGACCCAAAAATGGACGTGATGGCAATCATCTTATCCCACCAAGACAAGTCAGCCTAAAAATCAACCATTACAATAAAAATGCGGAAATCTTACAAACAACTTAAATATACCCCTCCAAAATTTGGTTGTCACGTGTACAAGTCTCTAAAGTATTACAATTGATTCAAAAGAAAAACTAGTCTCAAATGAACTTGTTTCTAGAATAGAACAAGATCATAACTAAGGAGAAAGAAAGTCCGCTGAGACGACAAACAGCTACCTCACAAATCTCCAAGAAGCCTCGGAAAAGAAGAGAATGACAATATCACAAAAATCCAGGTTCGTAATCTACAAAAAAAATTGTAGAATCAAGGGGTGAGTACCAAGCCACACGGTACTCAACAAGTAAAACTCTAAACACAAGCTAAGGGGATGAAATACAGGTACTCCTACCACCCCCAACCGAACCTCCACAAGTACAACCTGCATAAAAGATCAGCCCAACCTAACAACTCACAGTTTACATAGCACGTAACTCAACAACAACACTTAGACAAATTACATATCCTCCACAACAACACTTTAATAAATTACATATCCTCAATAACAAGCTCAGTATTCAACAATCACAAGTTCCGCAAAAAGCAATCACAAGATCAACAAAACACAATATCAAGTTCACTAATGATAAGTATGTGCAATGCAATGGAATGCAATGTCAAGTACAATGATGCATGTCTGACCTAGTGATACACACCCGCTGTCTCTCAGTCCGGGACCCATGGGGGACATATCTGTCCATGCATCTGGCGTGGCGCACGACACGACCCTCGATAATAGCAATCATCGCGGCGCGCGATACGTCCCTCGAAATATAGTATCCGTCGCGGCGCGCGATACGTCCCTCGAAATGGTACATCCTCTTTAAGTTCTCATTATTTATCAATGCACATAACACTTTTCACCACCATGTCTCAAAATAATGCAAATAACATGTTCACACAAATAAAGAGGATATCACCATTTTCATAACATTACTCAATTCACAACAACATCAACAATGATTCAATAAGCCTTTCAAATCATTCTCCATTATCAACACATCACACATAACCAATTATTCACATTGCCTTTTATTACCATTTGTTTTCATCTTAGAATTAATCAATGTGGACAAGTCAACCCATCATCAAGTCCCATTACTCCCAAACATATACCACAAGGAAATACACGCATTTTTATACACTTAACAAGAGTTTAGAAATTCACTTGCCTGAATTCAATAAGAATTTACTCCATGACTTGAGCCTTTTCCATTTGTTGAACTTCCAACTCAAAGCAATCTATTCACATACATAATCACAATAAGCTTTCAAAACTAACAACACTCATATTGCTATATGTAGCCTAGACCCAAAACTCATCCGAATTTATAATAAAATTTCTAAATCTTGATACCAATTAACATATCAACTCTCATTTTTTCAAAATTTTAAGCCTAGAATTAAGTCTCAAATTTCCCTTTCCCTCTACTAATATCAATATAACAGAGTCAAAAAGTGATTTCAATAAAATTGATTGTTGATGATTATCAACCCAACTTCACACTTTCCAAGATATGAGTCAATCATATATATGACTAGTACTTTTATTTAATTATTTATCCCAAAAGTAAAATAAAACTACATACTAATTAAGCAATCTGTCATTAAGAAATACAATTTAAAATTAATTATTTTCCTCCCTTTATCAAATCCAAACCTTATAACTTTATCATTAGATTATTAATGGCCAACCATGTGTCGTGATTCTCCATTAACAATTTTATATAAAAATAAACAACATTAATTATTAATTTGTCCAATCTTCCAGATCATTAATTTCATACCAAACAATTTTTTTCTCCTCCTCCCATTTTGTTGCTTTTACAAATTTAATGTTGTAGTGATATAATAATACTCCTATAATGAGTAATTTAGTTAAGTCTACAGAAGAGTTGAAATTGGGTAAAAAAAAATTTGCTTACCTGAAGCTCTTCGTGCTGCTCTCTTGGCCGCCGTCCCCACAAGGTTTGTTTCTTCCCTTTCTTTATTTTCTTTTCTAAATTAATTATGTACTAAAAGGGATAATTTTTACTTACATATTTTTATTATATATGGGCCAAATGGTATAGAGTCTTAAATAAATTATCACTTTAACCCAGTAACTATCTATTTAGTCAATTATCTACAATTACCCATCAATTAATTAACTCAAGTTAAACGTATAGTTCAAAATTCTCAAAAATAACCAACCGGATCATTACAAGTAAGCAATTTTGACAGCAAGAGAAGAGTCCTCCTCCTCACAAGGAACGACTCCTTTAGGAGCGAGGTGCAATCAACCGCGAAAAGTTTGTAATAAAGAATCCGCTCTCTAGTAAGCGATGGAAAGCAAGTCAAAGCCTTCCAAGGAGTCAAGGTAGTTAGACAAAGGCAGAAAGAGTCTATATCCTGAACACAGAAGGAAGACGGGTTTGTCAATGCTTGAACTGATTGATCTAAGTGAGCTACGAGGTTAGTCTTCTAGGATCAACTTGCTTCAAAGTGCCCATTAATTATTTGTTAATATTAGGAATGATCCTATCAGTGATTATGTACAAGGCTTATCTAATGAATTGAATCTTCCGAGAAAGGTTTCTAATGAATCTGCTAATTGAGGTTCTAGATTCGTCCAAAAGGCATAAAGGAATAGGCTACGGGTCGTACCTTAATGATCCCTAACCATATTGATGTTCCTGAGTGCTATTCTTTTTGGTAGACAATGATCTAAGGGAGATAGCAGTGCAAAGGCACTCAAAAATGGTACGCGCACATAAAAAAGCGGTTAGACGGTGTCTTTCTTTATTTTGTTCCTTCCTCAGCAAGATTGGGAGTTTCCTGATGTAAGCTCCCAGGGTACGGTTTCGGAGTTTATATAAATGCCCTATTTCAAAGGGAGCTGCTGACTTAAGGTATCCCCTGATTCGAGGTTGAGCTAGAATTGTTTATGGTGAAGAGGAAAGAAAGTAGTCATTGTACAGGAAGACGACATTTACCATTTCCGCTGCCTACCTAAAGGCTTATTGGTAGCTCTTTGGTTCTTTGTCAGTAGAGTGATTGCCAAAACCTAGGTATGTTTTTGGAGAATAATAAGAAGAGACGGTTGTAGATTTTAGAGACTATCCTCTGCAGCTGTAGCTACGTGGAAGCCAACTGCTTAAAGACAAGCCCCCTAACCATTCCGCTATTCCTACCCTAAAGCAAGGGAATTCGATCTGACCCACCACCCTAGTAGGAATTGCCAGATTTATAGTTAATGAATCCTTGTAATACAAGTTCTTTCCTTTAACGATGTCTACGAACTACGCGAAATGAACTGTCAAGGCTTTCAAACCAAGACTGAGAAAGCTCAATAAATAAAGAGTATTTTAGTGAAATGGCTTAACTTACTCCCCATACGAGACCAAAAAGGAAGCTAGAGAACCTAGGGTCAACACCAAGGTAGGGGGAAAATGGAAAAGAACGATGTTTGATGTGAATGGAGCACACATTTCGCCAAGAAAGCAAAACAGGATGCGGCAATAGCAAACATTACCCTCACTCAGAACAATATGCTCTTGGGAGACATAAAGCACAATCAACCTCTCTACTTAAGACTTCTAACATGGTTGATTCTAGATAGAGCACGGTAATCCACATCCCCCTACTCTACAAAACAAAGAGTGAAAATCTCTTCATAGGGTACCGTAGTTGTAAAACTATAGTACCATAGGGATGGTAAGAGTTCATAAGATCCCGAATTTAGATAGGTTAAAGATCCTTACTCAAATTACGAACCCTGAACATCTTTTCGAATTCACAGTTGAACCTTGATGGGAAATCATAGATTTCTGATAGGAAACAAAAAGCCCAATTACAAAAAAAACATTCATATACACGAGCGTCCTCCTACATTTTCCCCTAGTACAAAATACTTAAAAAAGCGGTTTCCAGGGTCAACTTGTTTAACTACATGCCAGACCATTAAGTGATGAGATTGTGCAAACAAAGGCAACGAGGAGCGCTAGCCGGAACTGGACAATGGGTGGGTGTCCAACAAACATTCCTTAGACAAGAAGGATTTATTCACCGCATCTTCTCTTACTATCATATGAAACTACCAACATCACATCATATAGAATACCGATTGGCATGCATTCAAGTCTATCTTATAGTTTATGTTGATGATCTCATTGTTTCTACGAGCGCATCCTTCATTTCCAAGCTTTATTTCTATCGTAATTTTTCCATCCGGGCGCCTATTCATTCTTTTTTTGGGTTGTATAAAGCCACGGAGCAATTCAGGCATCTATCTTATTGTATTGACGCAATTGGAAGATCAGGATTTCTCTATGCCGCTTAAGCGGGATCAGATCGGGCTTTAGCGAGAACAACTATAATTGAATTGGAAACGGAAAAACTTCACTTCAACTCAATAAATGACATCTACTTCGTAAGTGCTAAGGAAAAATATATCACCAAAAGGAAAGGTGATAGGGGAGCCTAGCCATTTCACTCTTCCTGAGTAATAAAGTGGAAATTCCCCTCACAATAGATTAAAAGGAAAGTCACCCAGAGATATTTGTTCAAATCCAATTCGTGAAGACAGAGTAAATTCAACAAATCTAAGGAAGCAAGTCCTAGGCCTCACTATCTATCAATCAAGAAGGTAAATGAGAGGAGGTTTGATTGAAAGTAGTATGTCTGCAGGGATCAGTCGTTAACGATTTGACTGGGACACATCCAATTGAAAGTCTAATCCTAACCTCTTTAGAAGGAGCTCCAAAAAAGACTTGACGTCAGAGCGGTGACTCTTCCTACAAGTGAGAACCAAGTCAAATGTATTCAAAAAGGGTTATAACCTCTGCCTAGACAAAGAGGACTTTAAGGCATCCTCGTAGGAGACATTGGATGTAACCATCCTTCAAAGGTGGAGGAGTCAAAAGCAACTTTCGATTCAAATAAGAGAAATGTTGAGCTTTATCCGCTTCAATTCATTAAGGTATTATTCTATATAGCCTTCAAAATAGTCAGAGTGGGAACTCAAAAGCAAGAACTCTTAACAATCATTCCTTAACTCTAAAGGGTGTGAATGTGTAGATCAAGGAAGAAGGGTGGGATATCGCCCGATTGATTGGGCATCTTACCGCCCGTCATGCAAGCTAGAAAAGCCAGCGTAGAAGCAACCCCCAAATCTACACAGGGTACTTCAAAGGAGGTTATCTTTAACCTACTGCTCAATAATTACAAAATGAAATTGGAAATCTTTATTGGACCGTGATGGCCAGCTAAAACTTAACGGGGTTGAAGCATCTTCTTTGAATCACTAAGGAAGTAGGAAAGGATCCAAGGTTGACTGAGGCCCGGAGAGCCAGGATGCTTGCTTTTGAAGATGAAGTAAACATGGTCATGGGCCAAAATCTTGGTGTTGTTGAAGGTATAAATGAACACTTTACCCTAATTGGTTCGGGTAGTTGCTTAGTTGTTCAAAAGTCATACTGTCGTAAGCCTGACACTATTCTATTTACTCTCTCAAATGAGGGGCTGGTTTATTTTGATATAGGTGCCATCTTATGTCGTCACTTACCTATGGTTAAGGAAAGGGATTGACCGGAATGATTGCAATGAGTCACACCAACACCACTACTTTGAGGTGGAAAGGGGGGCGGTCGGAGGATGAAAGATCAATCACGCCTTGCTCCCTCATGACTTCTATTTGGAGGGAACCTCCTTTCAGAGTGTGATTCGTCGTTTCCAATGCGGTTAATTGCGATTAGGCTTTTTAGGAAAGTTTCCCTCTGTCAATGCAGTTAGCTCGACTCCAGGTATAGCTCTTAATGAGCATGTAGCCGTAGGCGGGAACTATTTTTTTATCTTATTCTTTGGTCAGGCTGGTAATCCCAACCAAATAAGCAATCACAATCTTTACAAGCAACCTATTTCATACCCTTTTCGTAGTACTTCCAATTCTCCTTCTCTTCTTTCTCTCCTTGTCGAGCTTGTTTGAGTGCCATTGCTAAGATCTACTGTAATTTCCTTTCCTGGGAGCCAGTCCCGCTAGTGCTAGTATCAATAGAAAGATCTTACTTCTGTTTACTCAGATGCCTCTTTCTTATCGAAGACTCTGGCAGCTGGAACTCATCGGCAACGATTCTTACCACTGCAACCTAGGCACTCAGGCCTTGGAGTTGGTCTGTCAGTCCACCGTTACCACAAACCTCTACTTTGAAGTGAAGCGACTTTGTTCATTCCCGAGTCGATAATACCCAGAGGATGGAACCCAGTAATGGAACATCAGCTTATCGATTCCTTAATAAGCATTCATTCCTTGATATTACAAGTAACAAGTTATCCCCATATGGAGTCCTCCCAAGGGAGAAATCCAATCCAATGGGTCAGTGGGGCATTAAAAGCATACACATTGAAAAAAAACCTTTGGCTTTGGACTTTCTGCTTTGATAGATCTTTCCTCTCAAAATAGGTTTTACCTAACCCATTATGTCCTTTGTTTAATACCCATTTTCAGGAGCGGGAATCTTGAATTGAAAACCCTTTCTTCTACCCTCGCCACTTCTTTCGCTGACCCTATCCACATATGTTGCGGAATACCAGAAAAAGAGATGAATTAGCGGATCATAGGTCTAAGTCGAAGCATGCCTGGACCTTCTTCGTTGGAGACTGAGTTAATATACAATCCCATTTTGGAGACTTCCTTCGGGATAGTGTCACACCCCTATTTTCCCCCAAAACGAATATCTTGAAGGAAAAAAGTTTTTCCAATTAAAGTGACGTTTTGAAAATGGATTCTTTTGAATCTAGAGTCGTCACTTGAAATTGAGTTTTGGTGTTCCAAGTCACCTTATTTGAATCCCTAATCAAAGGAAGTTGACTCTTATGATCTGCGAAATAAAAAATCTGGTAAGGAATTCTATTGACCGAAGGGAAGGTATTAGGCACCCCTCGATCCCGTGGATTCAACACGGTCGCTTTATTGACTTTTATGACTTGACTTAATTTTTTTTATGATATTATATTACTTAACTTAATAATAAAATGTTATTTACCGCTCATTCTTTGATTTATTTAAATATATTTAAAACTATCTTATTTTATTAGTGTATAACTTTTGATACATTTTTATTTATTTACTTTTTATGCTTTTCAATGTTTTTTTTTACTTTTCTTTATTATTATTATTTTTACTATTACGTTCTAGTCCCTTTTTAAAAAAAATAAAATAGTGTTGTTTCTTTAAACAAAAAAAATAAAGAAAAATATTTTATTACATATTTTTTAACATTATGTAAGTTTTGGTTTCTTTTCACTTAACAATTATTGTTATTATTGTTATTATGCTTCCAAGGCTTTATTTTATTTTATTTTTGTCTTAACACATAAACTTTCCTAAAAAGAATTCTTCTTTTCCCTTTGCACTTTTTTTTTTTAAAAAAAAATATTTTTATACTTCTTTTCCTTTTATTTTTTCTCATTCTGTTTTCTCTTTTTTTTTTAATTATATTTTTTCTCATGTTTTATTTTTTAACTTTTCCTTTATTATCATTATGTTTTTCTCCATCTTTTAATTAAATTTTTTAATCTCCCCTTTTTTATGTCATTAACATGAAGAAACAAAGAATCTATTAGCTAACATCTTGACATAATGAATCTTTATTATTATTTATTTTTATCATTTCAATTTATTAAGTCATAACTATGAATATTCTCATAAAAAATACACTTAAATGTCAAATAAATTATAGGTTGTTTAAACATGAAATGAATTGCAGGCTATTATGACAAATTTACATTAAATCTGATAAAGTAAAAGATCTGAACCTGAAGTGGATATAAAAACTTTGAACATATTTTATATTAAAACATAATAGTTTAACCACATGTGAAATTTGACAACATCAATATATTGCAACCAATGCTTGTATAATCATGATATTAAATTATACAATAAAAATTAAGTGGTACCTCTTGCGAAAATTCCACCAAAAGAAAACAATCTGAATAAGGAACCATGAACTCGAAACCACGAAAGTAAACCTCAACTTCAACTTTTGTTTGTGAGTGAAAGAAAAATATAAAATAATATGTGAGTAGAATTGCTGATTTGTTTTTGTTTGTATGTGATTTTTCTTCCTCTGTTTCTGATCTTTTTTTTTGTGTGTGTGTTTGTTTCTCGTGTCTCTGGATTGCTGAATTTTTTTTTCTTTCTTTTTGTTTTCCCTTTTGCTGATTTTTTTTCCTCCTTTTTTTTCTCTTGTGCAAAGTGATGAGGGAGTATATATGTATGGTGGGGTAGCGGTAGATGTGGGGTTGTGGGTGATGTGGGATAGTGGGTGAGTAGAGTGGAATGAAATGGGGTTGTGGGAGGTTATTATTATATTATTTTAAATTCATTTTTTTTGTTAATAAATAATAATAATAATAATAATAATAATAATAACTAGTTATTTTGGCATTAATAAAAATAAAAATATTAAATAGCTAGATAAAAAAAATATATAATTAAGAAAATATTAAAATCAATAATTTATTTACTAAATTTTGAATAAATTAAAATAAAATGTACCTTAAAGTGTAAATCTATTTTTGTTGTTTTAAAATCTTTTAAAATAAACTTACTAAAATTAAATATTTAATTTATATTTATAAAAACTATTTAAGCTCTAAAAAGGGTATAAAACTTATATTCAGTCAAAAATTACGTGTCTACAGTTTGCCCCTCTTTGACTGGAAACACAAAGAGTTTTCAGACAAAGAAGTAGACAAAGTGACAAGTTTTGATCGGACTCTTATTTGAAAGAAAAATATGTGACCGAGTCCTTGCTTTGGACGGCCTACATATCCCGGGTTGTAAGGGAATCAGGTAACATGTAGTTCAAGGCGATGAGGTGATGAGTTGGAGTTAAGTGAGGTTCCATCGAGGCTCCAGATCGCGGCACTTATCCTTACATAAAAAAAAAAATTGAAAGCTAATAGTCAAAAGAAAAATAAATGTACAAGCTCCTATCTATGCAGTTTTTCTTGAGTCTTCACTTGAATCTTGACTTTAAGATATCACCTTGATTTTTGGGTGAGTATGTTAACCGTGAATTAGATTGGAGGCTGAACTTGCCACTTAGACTGAGCTTTTGACATTCTTCAGAATGACAATTTGAAAATGCTCTTGAGTGACTGCATGTTTTCTTGATCGGAAGTTGACTAGTAAAAGATGTGAGGAAGTCAGGCTACTACATGCATTGAAAAAGCAGATTCTGACCATCATGAGATTGATCATTCTGAAAAAGAGTTGAACTTTATTCTTGAATTTCAAATCCATGTTTCACTTGAAGAAATCTGAAAACCATCACAAATAAAAAATAAATAAAACTTTTGCCCCAGTTTTCACTGGTAAATTTTTGTGAGTTATTAGCAAATGTAAATATAAAAAATAAACTCAGACTAAGAAGTGTTTATTCTAGGAGAAAGTAACTAAATCTCATTATCCTGGAGGGTCCTGCTAGTCCCATTATCTAGGAGGGTCCTGCTAATCCCATATTGAGGAAGGTCCTTCTAGTCTCATTATCTAGGAGGGTCCTGCTAGTTCCATTATCCAGAAGGGTCCTCGTAGTCCCATTATCCAGGAGGGTTCTGCTGATCTCATTATCCAGGAGAGTCCTGCTAATCCCATTATGAGGAGGGTCCTTCTAATCCCATTATGAGGAGGGTCCTGCTAGTCCCATTATGAGGAGGATCCTGCTAGTCCCATTATCCAGGAGGGTCCTGCTAGTCCCATTATCCATGAGGGTCCTGCTAATCCCATTATGAGGAGGGTCCTTCTAGTCTCATTATCCAGGAGGGTCCTGCTAGTTCCATTATCCAGGAGGGACCTGTTAATCTCATTATCCAAGAAGGTCCTGTTAATTCCATTATGAGGAGGGTCCTTTTAGTCCCATTATCCAGGAGGGTCCTGCTAGTCCCATTATCCAGGAGGATCCTGCTAATCCCATTATGAGAAGGGTCCTTCTAGTCCCATTATCCAGGAGGGTCCTGCTAATCCCATTAACTAAGAGGGTCCTTCTAGTCCCATTATCCAGGAGGGTCCTGCTAATCCCATTATGAGGAGGGTCCTCCTAGTCCCATTATCCAGGAAGGTCCTGCTAATCCCATTATGAGGAGGGTCCTTCTAGTCCCATTATCCAGGAGGGTCCTGCTAATCCTATTATCCAGGAGGGTCCTGCTAATCCCATTATCCATGAGGGTCTTGCTAATTCCATTATGAGGAGGGTCCTTCTAGTCCTATTATCCAGGAGGGTCCTTCTAATCCCATTATCCAAGAGGGACCTGCTAATTCTAAATCTTATTATATTGAAGAATATATTATTAAACAGAATCATCATTTGGAATCACCACAACATTTTTTTATTTTTAGTCTAGTTTGCACTAAAAAACATTTTTTTATGAATTACTAGCATGAATGAGAAATACATGTTCCAAGAGAAATGTAAGACAATATGCAGTTAGGGAATTTGTTCCCTAGAAATGAATGATGACAGAGTGTTTGTTTTCTAGAAACGATAGTGTATATTTTTTAACAAATAAATCTATTCTCTGTTTTTAAATTGATTAATTTTTAAAGTCTTTTTAATTAATCATTTTTTATTTTATATTTTTAAAAAAGATGATCCATTTTTTATCATTTGAGGATATAAGATTTTATTTCGTGAGATCGAGCCCATTGCGACACTGCCTACGTATCTTGTATAGCAAGAATCAGGTCAAACGTAGTTCATAAAAATCTAAAATTATTTTTATTTTGTCTTGATTTTTCCTACAAAAGACATCTTTTGAGGAAATGAATCAATTCATGGTTGACAATGTTTTGACTTTAGTTGGTACCAACAATTAGCATGATGCATATGAGTCATCTTCAACTACTTTCAGACAAATTTGAGGTCAACTTTGAGTAATCACTATAATTTCAAATGGTATCTCAAACATACTTAAGTATTTACCTGAGTTCATCTTGCCTAAGTTAAGGGATAAAATTATTCATATCTTCATGTTTCAAGTGCCCTCGCAACAAATGAAGTCCTACTTTGCACAATAAAAGTGTTTTGATCTTAGGACGTTTTATATCAAAGCCACTCACACTCGGAAAGATATTCAATGTATAAGATTGAGATACCATATGCTTGACCCTTATGTAAGTATCCATTGATGTAAGAACACACAAAATGAGATCAATAGGACTTGTTATTGACTTGTAATGTAGGTTTGGAGAAATGTAGTATATTCATTTAGGGTAAAGTGATTATTTCCTCCTTAAAATTTGCACAACTTTCAATATTTTTTCATTTTCGCATTTGATCTTTCTTTTCTTGAAATCTTTTTCCTCATTTTTCTTTCTTTTTTCCCATTTTCTCTCCTTTTATTTTTTTATTCTAGCTTTTTTGTCACTTTGCTTGAACTTGCACATACTTGTTCTTTTAACTTTGATATCCAACTTAGGTCTCGGCGCTGTGTATCTAATTGATAGTACACACATGGAGGTGAGATCTAGAAAATAGTGCATTTATGCACTAAAAATGATATATGTGAAGTTGTAGTTATTCAAATAAAAATGTTTCAGGCTCGAAATGGGAGTCCTATGGATAACATGTCATTTGGTAGGCTTGAAAGACACAATCGGATCAAAGAAAACCTATAATCATTTCCCAAGTTAAATGTTGCTCACAATTTCACTTTAACCAACATTTAGGCCAAGTTCTAGATCAAAAATCATTCCATTGAATTTTATATCTAAAGCTCACCACACAATGCACAGGAAACAATGAGGTCGAATTTGTTTTAACCTTAACTTTAAGCAAAATAGTTTCTTAAGTATAACATAAATATATCAAAAGATACCAAAAGAAGTCTATAGGTCACAACAAAGTTAGTCCGTCTTGTCAAATAGTTTAACACTTTATTAATTTTCTTATGCACAGTTCTAAGAATGTTGGTACCAACCAAGTCAAATTTTTTCTACAAAAAACCTTTTTTTTTTTGCCCCAGTTTTTGTGACGAGGACTTTTTTTAGATATTTTTTTGAACCTAACCTTAAAATAATAAGGCTGCCTCGTATCTTGTCAAAGCAAGAATCAGGTTTGCGTAGTTCAGGAATATTGTAAACACAACATTATTTTTAATAAGAAATATTTTTTTTTCATTTTTTTATAAATATCACCGAACCCAAGGAGGGTTGCCTACGTATCTCATCGAGTTGAGAATCAGGTGTGCGTAGTTCGTTCAATTTTACCTTTTTTTTTTTTTTTTTTTTAAAAAAAATGTATTCTACCTTTCGAAAACTATTTTTATATTGGTCATGTTGTTGTAAAAATATAAATGTTAAACTTTTTGAGATTATACAAATAATTGTTGTATTTATTACATTTTGAGGAAAACCCTTTCTTTTTAGTTTACTAATTTATTCAAACGTTGATTGACATTCAAATAGTATATCTGTACATAAACTTGAACCCAATGTTGAGCCGCATTAAATTAAAAATGTATATGAAGCAAATAAAGTGAATAATAAATGTCTGAGACTTGTTTCACTAAGTTTAGCAACCTAATGGAATAGGTATCTAGACTGACTGTAAAATGAGTGGACAACTCAAGTCGAGAAGGGACAGTTTACCGGTAGCAGGGCTTTCCGGCCTCACTGTTTATCCTCCCTATCCTAGGGTGTGTTACTATAGAATTCTTCCCAGGAACATTGTCGCATCTCTGGTATCTCATGACTTGAAAGCGTAATCGCATCTCCGAATAAAGTATCTCTGAAGACTCAGATTGGTGTGTATAGAAGACAATTTATATTGAAATTTAAACAATATCATAGCTGTAAACAAGCGGATATATACCACATTAATATAACAAACACAATGAAATTAATAATAGTCATATATACAAGTCAATATTTACAAGCTCGAATTCTGGTTTATCCCCAGTGAAGTCGCCATCTGTCACAATCCTATTTTCCCCAAAACGAATATCTTGAAGGAAAAATAGTTTTTCCAATTAAAGTGACGTTTTGAAAATGGATTCTTTTGAATCTAGAGTCGCCACTTGAAATTGAGTTTTGGTGTTCCAAGTCACCTTATTTGAATCCCTAATCAAAGGAAGTTGACTCTTATGATCTGCGAAATTAAAAATCGGATAAGGAATTCTATTGACCGAAGGGAAGATATTAGGCACCCCTCGATGCCGTAGTTCTAGCGCGGTCGCTTTATTGACTTTTATGACTTGACTTAATTTTTTTATGATATTATATTACTTAACTTAATAATAAAATCTTATTTACTCTCATTCTTTGATTTATTTAAATATATTTAAAACTATCTTATTTTATTTAAATATATTTAAAACTATCTGATAGAGTAGCCTTGCCTTCCCTACTGAGGAGATAGACTGGTCTATAAAAGGTACCTTCTAGAACTAAAAGAAGGAATGTAGGAGCTAGTCTTCAAAGCTATTCGGCATATAGGAAGCCGTGCTCATTGGCCTGTGGCGGGGGTAATAATTATTCTATATTTCTGGGGTAAATAACCCCTTTCCCAACCCGAACTTGGTTTATCTGATGCTTCGCTAAAGCTTACTTGCAAGCAAAACATTTGTCTCTTATTCCTCTTTGGAAAACCTTTAATCAGAGAAAGAAAACGTATATTCTATCAATCTTAGAGAGAATCTTTATTCTACACAGAAAAAGCGTATTCAACACAGACAGGCTCAGGGAAAACATCCTATACTTGGGATAACTGAAAACAAGAGTTTGTAATGAATGCTTTTATTAGTACTTGAAATAAGCTTTATTCCTTCTGTCTAATTTACCACTTCTCACTTACTTACTATTTACTCATTAAATACCGGCTTGAACAAGAAAAGCGGTCCCTTACCTTTTCTATTTTCTTTCCTATGATTGACTGCTTCTTCTTCCCTTTTCCATACTTCAGGAGGAAGAGATCGTCGGGTTCAACTTCCACTGGTTGGCGATTACTTCTTGAAAATAGTATATTCGGTTAAATCTGAATAATTTAATAATAAGATCGAATCAATTCCTATTCAAAAAGAGGATTTCATTATACCTGGCGTTCCTAACCTTACATGTGGCACTGAGACTTCACCTTTTCAAGCTAGTAATAGGGAACTCCTTTTTGGAACTGCCTTTGATCTTAGGCTCGCAGCTACCATAAAAGTAATTATCGGGGTTTTCTCAATCGGAGAAGCATAAATCTTTGTTAGAGATTTCCTTTGTCCGGAATGAGCTTCTACATAGGTCCTTCCATAAAGGGGATTTTCCAATCTGTCTAGCTTCAGTGTGTTCTTTTCTTAATTAAAGGGCATCCCTCTCCTACTCCGGTTGTCCGGGTGGTTAGGGGAACTGTCAAGTGTAAAAGCTTTAAGAGATAGGATGAAGTGATAGATTGGTTCATGCTCAAATACAGGCGGAGTTAGCAAAGGAAGAGGTACAACATAAGCAAGTAAGCGGGTCACAAGGAACTCGGATTCCAATCACACTGAGTCACGCCACTTTCAAGCCAGTAGTAATCTTGTCCCAGTTTATGTCTCTGCTTTCGAAACTGTCTTCCTGTCTTTGAATGAATCAGCTCTTAGGATAAAGTTTGGAATCGTAGAAGGAAGATAAGAATCTATCCCTTGCTTGGCCAGTGAAGAAGGCATCTCGAAAGAGGAAAGTAGATTGGGGTTGGATTGAATAGTGCGTTGCAATTCCCATTTCATTGCCTCTATCTCATAGTACGGAGTAGAAATTAGGGTGTTAGTTGTTTTATGGTTCCCAACGGGACGTAGCTAACCCTTTTAAGATAACCAAGTGAAAAAAGTGTATTCTAACCATGGGACAATTATTAATAAAACAGTGAGACCCAACTTGGAACAAGAACCAAACCTGACAGCGAGATGAGAGGAGAGACCATTTTCATGAGAGAGGGGAGCAAGTGACAGATTGAAAAAAGAATAGGTAGGCCTTCTGAGCGGTCATTTAGGGGCCTTGTTAGCGACCCATTATTTTTCCCTAAGCTGTTAGTGTCTGATCGAAGCGAGCAGAGGAATCCTCGCTCATAGATGTGAATTGAAAAGGCAAGCCCGTATTCTTTTTCATTAGGCTCTATAGTCTGGTCCTTGTCCCTGGTAAGGTCTGATTGTTATCCTTAAGTCTTGTTTTGACCGCGGGAAGGTGAACTTTGCAAAAGTGTTTATTTGGTTGGGAAGAATAGGGCTTCTGACTCCAAGCCTACCCTGCTCGAATTTTTGAGCTATTGACGTAGCCTCTTGTCGATACTACTAGTCTTCTCGCTACCTACTAGAAAAATCCCATCAAGATAGATTGAATCGATGACCTATACTTCAACTAAAGGCACATGGGCATAACGAGCACATAACAGAGGAAATGCACATGCGTCTCCTTGAAGAACGGAGTCTAGGGTAAAGAAAGAAAGGTAGAGTAGGCACACATTTACTGTGCTTGGATTGGCATGGTTGTCCCCCTTTGCTGGTTGAGGATCGGCCTTTGACTCCGCTTGCCTCTACTTTTCATGTCAAGCGTACATGTCTAGTTTAGTGTGATTTACATGTAAATACAGGAATTCTTTTTCATCTCCCCTGTCAAAGTTGACGCCTTATCCTGATTTCCTAAGCTCAGTTGATTCTTGAAGCAGTAGCTCTGGGTCGAGAGCTGGATGCTTATCTTATTATTATGAAATGAAAAGAAGAAAGAGATTTTTTATAGATGATGAGGTGAGTAAGGGGGGGGGGGTTTGCTGGCTTGCTGTCTAGCTCTTGCAATCAATGAAAAATCCCTTCGCCTTCTTTTTTCAAAATGAAAAACTAAACTACCTTAGTAAGCTAGCTTTGGTTTCTAAGCAAGCCGGGCACTACGCTAGGACGTGGATCGATTATGACAAGAATGGACTTCTAATGTAATGTAAATGTAATAGAAGAGGCAGAGTCCAGTTCCCCTCTTTTCTCGACCAGATGAAGGAGATATGAATTCCATTTAGGCGGGTCAGGGCTTGGCTTGACCCTGTGTTCTCCCGAGTCAGAGATTAGAACTTGTAAGTGAATCATTCAGTGGTGGAGTGTTCCTAGTACAGAAGGCCTTGCCCAAGGAGTGGCAAATTTGGATGGAGTCTCACTCATAGAGGAAGAATACGGGCGCTAGCGCGCTACAACTTACGCAGTTGATGGGATCAGATAGCCCTTTCTTGGGGGAAGCAACCAAACCCGGCACATCCAATTCCATTCTGATCAACAACTTGGAGGTATGACTAAGTTCTTAAGACATTGGTTTGCTAAATTGACACACAAGAATATTGTATCATGGGTTCGAATCCCATTTCCTCTGGTATGGAAATAAAATGGGCGGACGAAATTACGTAAGAGAAAGAACCTATTGGTGGAGTCCAGTCCCCCGGAGGACAGAAAACCTATTCTTAGAGACTAGGGGTGGAAAGCCCGTTAAACCTTTTTCTTCAGGCCTATCTTCTTTGTATAAGCAAGCTCCCTCCGGCAGTCCCTGGACGACTCTCGGTTCTTGAGCATGTTGGGGGATTAGGCGGCGGTTGAAAGAGTTGCTTGAAAGCTTGACGAAGAAGCGAAAAAGCGTATCTATTCTATTTTATTAGTTTAGTGACGGGCTTTTCCCTTACTAGTCAAGTGGTGGGGTAGGACACTCTTCGTTGAAGAAAACAGACTTTAGGAAAGTGGTTCAGGTAGCTCAGCTGGTTAAAGCAAAGGACTGAAAATCCTTGTGTTTAGGGGTGATATTTCTTTTATCTAAGGGTGATATTTCTATTTGGGATAGGGATAAGTATTTTGTTGAGTTGAGTTGAAGCCAAATGTTTCTCATCAGAACATCTTATGGATTTTCGGGAGACCTGATTGAATTTTTTTGTGCTTGGCTTGTTCCCATATATGAGAAATTTATTCTCCATCATTAGTAAGTCAACTTAGAACATGTTTGATCTGAAAGTGCCTCATTGTAGAGAGCTAAACTAACTCTAAAGATTTACAACAACTAAAATTCTTTCACGAGCAGGGAAATAGAAGAGGTACACAAACCGCATCTCATATATATTAGTAATATACAGCTTGCACCTGTTACCACGGGATCAAAGAGCTCTAGATGAACCACTTTCGTATGGTAATACTTCACGACATCTAAGGGCAACTGTAAAGTGTTGAAGAAGAAGGAAGTTGACAATTGAAACATGTCAAAGAACATGTCCAACAAAGCTGACTGACGTGTCTACAACAAGTCTTGTTGAAGAAAGAAGCAGACAATTGGAATATGTCAAAGGAACAAGTCCAACAAGCTGACTGATGAGTTTACATCACTGCTGAAGAATTAGAGTCGCACTAGGATTAGACTACCTATGTTAATTAGGATTATATTTCGTCTAGAATTATATTATGATTAGGATTATAATACAACTAGGATTAGATTATTTATAAGTTCGTTATTATTATTATTGTAGTAATAGGTATTGTAGTAGGACTCTATGTATAGTCAACTTAGGACTCTACAATTCTCTCATATATAGGGATCTTGTAACTCAACATTATTTTTATCAATACAATCCTTGATTTCTCTAATCCTAGATGTGAGATTTTTACATGGATTTCTACATGGTATCAGAGCTTAAAGCTCTGCCGCTCTCTGAGTATTGATAAAAAAACCACATGTTGCTATGACCACTTCTACCAAAAATATGTCGACATCCTTACTTCACCAACTCATTGTCACTTGCTCCATTAAATCTAAGCTACCAAACTATCTCATAAAGAGGACACACATATCCCAATTGATTCATATCACAGAGAATGAATCAAGAAAAAGTAGTTGTTTTACTGGACAGACTACTCGGAAAGTTGTAGCGGTTGAAAAGGATGCAAAAGATAGTGATGTCATTGATGATTGGAAGGAGAAAGATATGTTGCTAAGGAGTTGGATCTCAGGCACCTTGACCGTAGAAAGCATGTACTTAATTTGGACTGCTTAACTGCCAAGGAGATGTGAGAATGTTTGAAATAAAACTTATATTCAAGCAAAAAAACAAGCAATTAATTTTGCTAGAAGCTTATGTAAGGCACTACATCTCACCCTTCATCAATTTTTAATGCTCACGTGCTCTGATATAAGGGAAGAGGAAGAAAATATGTCATAAAAAACCATAACATGATAGTATCTGCTCAAAAAGGCAGGAGAAGAGGAAACAACAACATCAACATACCGAAACATTGACAAAAAAAGTTTTTGTTGGCTATAAAAAAAATTTTGTTGTTGGATATTCGGAAGCAACAACATCAACATACCGAAGCATTGACAAAATAAGTTTTTTCTGGGTATTCAAAGTTTTTTTGGTGGATATTCAAAGAAAGCTAGGAGTAATCGTTCCTCTACACACTAGCTTGAGGGAAGTGTTGAAGAAGACGGAAGCTGATGATTGAAACATGTCAAAGGAACATGTCCAACTAAGCTGACTGACGTGTCTGCAGCAAATCTTGATGAAGAATGAAGCTGACGATTGGAACATGTCAAAGGAACAAGTCCAACGAAGCTGACAGATCAGTTTACAACAGTGTTAAAGAATTAGAGTCGCACTAGGATTAGACTACCTATGTTAATTAGGATTACATTTCGTCTAGAATTATATTATGATTAGGATTATATAGTACAACAAGGATTAGATTATTTATAAGTGTATTATTATTATTATAGTGGTAATAGGTATTGTAGTAGGACTCTAAGTATAGTTAACTTAGGACTCTACAATTCTGTCATATATAATAAGCTTGTAACTCAACAATATTTTTATCAATACATCAATACAATCCTTGATTTCTCTAATCCTAGACGTGAAATTTCTACATGGATTTCTACATAAAGTAGTTAGATCCACCTAATTTACATGCTCAATGGACCATGGACAATGCTGCTGGAATGTCTTCTGTCCTGAAATTTGGGTGCTGGTGGTAAAGTTTGGAAAATTTGGTTGGGCAATTAATTTATTTTTCATGTTGTATTATATTATATATGTTTTTCTAATAATATTTTAATATAACAATAAAAAAATTAACTAGATTGTTATAGAGAAATTTAATATACATAATTAACAGTAATAACAGATATTTTTAATTTTTTTGACTTTTTACAATAGATAATTATCATTTTCTCTATATTATCGATTAGTATAAGTATAAACAGTTATATTTCTAACTTTTAAGTCATGATCTTATTATACACACATTTTTTTAATGTAAGTAGAGTTTTTGAGATTATAAGGTGGATATTTTAGGATAAAGTTTAAATTTAAATATGTACTACTTAATTTGGTTGAAAGTATAAATAGTTATAAATTAAACTTGGTGTCATTTTGCCTCATGTTGCTGGAATATCTTAGTTGGGAAGAATTATGTTTGTTGTGTTAGGTGGATTGGTGACCTTTATTTTCTTCAATCTAATGAACGTGCATGTACATCTCAATTTCTTTACATTGATTTTGCATAATCTTGGTTGTTCTAATTGTGAAAAAATACATAAGATGAGCTCCTCATCAAAATAAAATTGTATGATTTATAGCTTTTGTTGGTGAAATGAGTCACTTCTGCTCTACCAAGGTGCTCTTCAAAAGTTATTCTTTTGATGTATTTATTTAGTCTTAGTTTCTATAATGATGTTTTAGAATTGATTCATATATATATATATATATATATATATATATATATATATATATATAAAATACTGATTTAATGAGTAGACGTCTAGGATTCCTCGTTGACTTTTAACTCGTGCATATTATAGAGAAAGAAAAATAAAAAAAATAAAAACATTATTTGTCTCCTATTATTTTTGTGCAATAATATGAAATTTGATATCTCTTAGCACAATAAATTTTAAAACTTATGATCCTTGAATGTCATGATCCATCTAGTTTACAGAAAATAGGCTAAATTGATTCGTGTTTAGATTTATGTAAATATAAAGGATAAATTACATGGAATGACAAATTTCCCTAAGTAATGATATAATAAGGGTATAGTTTAATTTATTTACTTTGTATAATTATAGTTTTTTTTTTTGCCATAATTAATTGGATCCACCATCTCTTTTTATACCAATCGTATTTTTTTTTCTGTATATAATTTTATACAAATCAATTTTATCTCTTATTTCTATTCCACCTCTTTCTCCTATAATCACTCATTCTCTCCGATTTTGAAATTCAAAATTGGCAAAAATTTCACCTTCTCCCTCCGGTATTGATTTCAACTTTCGTAGGTAACCGCCAAATCTAGCCGTGAATCAATTTGTTTTCCTTGTTCAATAATTGTATATGTATTGTGCTTCGTAGTTTTTTCATATTTTTTTTGTTAAAATAATCGCTCTTTCTTATTAATTATAAGTTTTTCAAAATCAGAATGGATGAATCATCTTCATCTATGAGAACTACCAGAGGTATGCCACTGCATGTCAATTTTGTTGACAAATTACCCTCGTTTCAAATGGGCTTAACTTAAGATTTTGGTGTGAATGTAGGGTCTATGGCAAAATCCAAACAAGTTCAAGATGAATAATCAATGGAAGATTTGAGATCCAAGAAAAAAAATGACCCAATGGCAGTTCAAAAAGTTATTAACAAAGCTATGACTAGCGGCATTAAGATTATCGAAGGAGGAACAAAGAGGAAAGCAATAACCAGTGATTCAGAGGAGAGTGAATCTGAAATTGACGGATCCGAAGAACATCAGGATCACGAGATAGTGCCTTAAAATAGAATTTTAGATAGAATATTTTGTTACTTATGTGCCAATATACTTAAAATTGTTTGTTTAAGTAATTTTTGTATATTCACGTAATTGTATAAATTGCATGTCTAATCCACACATGTTTTAGTTATCTGTATATTTCCTTAGTTATATGAACGAAAGAAATAAAAAAGTACTTTAAGTAGATGTATAGTTTATGCCTAAATTATATTGTAATTGTTTATTGGGATTTGGTATATTCTATTAGTTTATACAAATTATTTAAGTTATGTATATAATGACCTATATACTAAGTAGAGCCGTCAATATGGGTTAGGCCTGTTGGGTTAGCCTGACCTAACCCGGAGTTTAATAGGGGTGGACTAAGATTTTTGGATCCAATTTAAGAAAAAGGTTTTTTAGCCCGACCTGAGTAAGCCTGCTGATTTGAGGGGCTTGAGAAATATCGATAGGGCCGGCCCGTGGGCCAATTAAAACTAATTAAAAAATATAATATAATATTAAAATTTAAAAAAAGAGAGCCAAGCTCAAAATAATTAGGTTAATATTTGTATTTAGATATTTATACTTTTACATTAAAAAAAACTTAATAAGTATTATAAAAATAATTTTATATGTGGATTTGGTTGACAAGTAGTAACTAACATAATGTAATATTGTTTCGTCGATATTTATGATAATATTTTTAAATTATAATTTATAATATAATTTAATAATTATAAAAAAATATAATTTTTAAAAAGTGGGCTGGCCCGCAAGCCTTTAGCCCACGTATTGTGGGTTGGACCGACCGTTTTCTTGGCCACACCGAAAATGGGCTAGCCCGACCTGACTTGTAAAATGTCAAATCCTATATGGGTTAGCCCGGATGGGGTGGGCTAGCCCATATTGACAGCTCTAATACTAAGTTAATAGGTGTAGTAGTGAATTGTATACTAAAGACACACAATTATATATAGTTTGTAAATATACTTTGTATAAATATACAAAATACAATTGTATTTAGTTAACGTTATGACTAATTTATAATTGGAAATTATAATTTGTATATTTTAGTAGTTATATACAAATTACTGAAGTTAAGTATATATTAAGTTGTATATTAGTGTAATATATACAAAGTTGTATAGACAGTTGTATATTTGCATGTTTAAGTACCATATTCATGTACACATACTAATAAACAAAAAATATAGTTTTTAGATATATACAAAAGAATTACAAATACAAATATAGTTTATTTATACATTTTTTTTTAGTTTCGTATAAAATAATGTAATTATATGTAACACTAAACTGAAATATTATTTATTTCTATTTTTTTTGTAGTTAGATTTATGTGCAAATACAGCATGCAATGTTGTACACAAATCAGTACATTGAACGAGTTTCAGAAGAGACTGCCTCCAAATTAATATAATTTTATATGTCTATCATCGTAGACATAGTGTTTTGCTCGACAACAATGAGACAAATGTCATGTGCAAGCACAATTGTTTAGATGCTTCATGTTGAGGGAGTTGGAAGGTAGTTCTGACAATGCAATACTTTTTTTTGTGTAAATGGCACAACGCTTCACTTCACAATCAGAGATTTTGCAATTATTTCCAATCTAAATTGTTCCAATAATGTTGCTGAAATCTGCTTTGATACTAATACTCAAGCAAAACTCCTGTCACTAAAGGTTGATTGGTTGAAGCTTTTAGAGAAAAAGTATGAGAAGACTATCAGGAGGATGCATACAAGTTTGGGATTCTATATTACATACATGAACTCATCATGTCTGTTGAACCTACTACAACAACAATATATAGGATGAACTTTGATTTGGTTGAAACAGGTAGAATCATGGATTATTCCTGGGATAGGAAGACTTTAATAAACTTGTCAAATCGATCAACAGCAAGATAACACCAAATGGACAGTACTATAGGATTCATGGCTTCCCCCTTCCAATGAAAGTTTGGTTTTATGAATGGTGTTAGTATGTTGATGAGAAGATTGTTGCCAAGGTTTCTAGCCACATTCCTAGGATTATTAACTATGTCAATGCAAGAGGTATTAAAATTGTTGAAGGAGTAATTAAGAGAAAAGTAAAATCTAGTGATTCTAATAGTAATCAATCAAGAACATTTGACAAGGTTGTGTCTGATTCATCAGATCTTCTTGATTGTATAAAATAATTCTGTACATAGCCATTTGAATATTTTGATAGTTATATACAAAATTGATTGAGGTATATGCATATTTTTTATATATTCACAAATCTGAAGAATATCAGGTAATTGTATAAAATAAATTTGTATATAGTGATTTGTATATTTTGATAGTTATATACAATTTTTTTTAAAGAATATGTATATTTTTGTATATATAGGTACTATATTCATATACATATTGTCACGACCCAAAATGGACGTGATGGCACTCGTCTCATCCCACCAAGACAAGTTAGCCTAAAACTCAACCATTACAAAACAATTGTGGAAAATTTACTATCAACTTAAATTATACCCCAAAACCTGGTTGTCACGTGTACAAGCCTCTAACGTATACAATTGAATCAAAAGAAGATATAAGTCTCATATGACATTGTTTCTAGAGTAGAACAAAATCATAACAGGAGTAAGAAGGTCTGCTGAGATGACAAACATCTACCTCACAAATCTCCAAGAAGCCTCGGAAAAGAAGAAAATATATCAGTAAATTCCGGGCTAGTAACCTACAAAAATTGTAGAAGTAAGGGGTGAGTACCAAACCACACGGTACTCAGCAAGTAAAACTTCTAAACACAAGCTAAGGGGATAAAATACGAGTACTCCTTACACACCAACCGAACCTCCACAACTGCAACCTGCAGAAAAAATCAGCCCAACCTAACAGTTCACAGTGTTCATAGCACCCAGCTCATCAAAATCAGTTTTAACAAATTACACATCCTCAATTACAAACTCAATATTCAACAATCACAACTTTTCACAAAAAGGCACTCACAATATCAACAACACACAAGATCAAGTTCTTCAAATATAGGTAATCAAACATCAAGTACTTCCCAACCACCAATAAAACACATAATCATTAAGAATGAAGAATGTCATGGGATGCAATGAAATATGAAACCATGAAGTGATATGTCTCAGAATACCAATTTCTCTCTCAACCGTATATACATGATATTCCTCGGACATACATCGAGAGTTCATGACCCATGGGGGACTCGCGAGGTCCATATACCGACACGGACGATCTCCACGTGTCTGTGCGGACGATCTCAACGCACTATCATAAATCAAACAAATTTCGCACGGACGATCTCCACGTGCCCAAATCATAATCATAAATTTTCTATCTCACGAACGATCTCCACGTGCCCAAATAATCATAACTCGATCTCAACACGGACGATCTCCACGTGTCATACCTTTACTCATATCCAATCTCATGTCAATGCATGTGCACAATATGATATCAAATAAAGGAGAAGATGCAACATCTCTATAAATCAAATGTCGCTATGACACATAATCACCTCAATTGTCACAATTACACGGGTTCAGTAAAGAACACAATCACACATAATAAATCAAATCAATAATATATCAGTTAATGCCCATATGCTTTGGCATTCTCGGATTACAATCCGCATTCTACAGTAATAAACATTCCCACTATAACACCAGTACTCGTACCATTCTCAACACATTACGTACAAACAAATAATCACATCGGCTTTTTTTTACCCCTTTTTATCATTTTGTGGACAAGTCAACCTATCACCAAGTCCCATTACTTCCAAACATATTCCACAAGGAAATACACGCATTCCATACACTTAGCAAGAGTTTAGAAATCCACCTGCCTCAAATAGTCGTACAATCCTTTCGGGACTTGAGTCTTCCCTTTTTGCTGTACTTTCAACCCAAGCAATCTATTTATACTAATAATCACAATAAGATTTTGAAACTAACAACACTCATATATTTATTTGTCGAACCTAGACCCATAAAAGATCACTCAAATTTATAATCAACTTCCTAAATCTTGAGGTCAATTGTCAATTAACATGTCAACCCTTTAAATTTTCTACAAATTTCAAGTCTAAGATAAAGTTTCAATTTCTCTGAATATCATAAATCTAATGATATTCTAACAATACTATTTAACTAGATATTTAACTAGATATATGAATACAACAAAACTTACTTAATACTATCATAGCGATAAGAAAGATCCAACAATTTTTAAACCACGAAAAATAATATTAAAACCATTAAAATCTGCATAATATCACATAAAACTTGGTTGAAGTTATCCGTCCCAGTGATTGTCTAATCACTGCGAATCATTTGCTATTATTAGCATATTATTTTTCATGCATAAGTTAGATGCTCTTAGGTTTTATTTAATTTTATTATTATTATTAATATTTTTCAACTCAACCTTAAATTGTCGTATACATATTGACTGCATAACTCAATCGACTAACAATGTCATTACTGCATATCCCATTCTAAATTCCTAATTATTAATACTAAAAAGGTCAATCATTGCTCAATCATCATGCCATTAATAGCCATTAACAATTTTCCACCAAAACAAATATGTTAGCATCGGTTATTCAAATCCAATTTCTTTTCTTTTTCTTTCAAAGCCAACTTTATTATTATAATAATAATACTAGACTATTCATTCATATACACAATACAAGATTATGTTTGGATTACCTGGGAATTTGGCCGGTAAGTTTAAAATTTCCCGAAGTGATTGTCGCCGCTTCTGTTTTCCCAAGTTTTGTTTTCTTCTTATATTGTTTAGTCTAAAATTACGAAACCCTACTAACTTACTTTTAAAACATGGGTCAAGTAGTATAGAATATTAAATAAATTATTAAAATTTTATCCGCTAATTAAATAACCATAGTTAAACAAGTAATTCTAAATTCCCATTAAAATTTTACGGAAAGGGACCTTTATTAAAGAGACATAACTAGTTTTCAGAATGGCCTAGCGGGTCATTACATCATCCACCACTAAAAATCATGTTCGTCCTCGAACATAAAGAAGAAGAACTAAGAATAATTGACACTACCAAACACCTTAGGTATAATTTTCAGAGTCAATGTTTATCGCGCAAAGTGAGCTCCTCCTTAAGACCATTTCATCAAGATCAATTACTGAAAACTGAACTTTCGAATAAACTTTAAAATATCGATAAATCAAGAGTGATTATTAAGCAACATGTTAACCCATGAACTCAATCTAAAGTGGAAACTATTGGACCATAATACAACCATTATGACGATCTTTTATGGCATAATTAAGATAACATTTTGAATCGATACAGGCTATAGCCAAAAGTGACTCTGAATCAATCACTACACACTCATAATGTACACACCATCACAAAATTTATTAAGATTTCCTTTTCACAATTCGATCTTTGTACGAGTTTAAGTTATAAAAATACGATCTTTTAACATCTCGTACTCATCAAGGATAATCAATATCATCTGATCCAAAGAATAAAATGATCGAGTAACCCCCCCAAAAATGAGACAATTCAAAATGCAGAACCTCTAACAACACTATTAGACAATTGCACTCTTTATAGTATCTCTTACATAAATTCTCATAAGCAAGATTGTGCGTGTAAAATTACTTGTATACTTTAACTATTTCAGCCAACACCAAATCTATCATCATTGAAATTGCCAAGTCTGTCCAAGGATGTCACCTACCAAGAGGACAATCACATGATCGGTACACCCGATCCACCACTAAGAAGTCACCCATAGATGTGAAAACACGCGTAATATAATCAATGAATCATACACCAAATAGTGTCTAGTACGAGGAAGGTGGTCACATAAGAATATACGGAATCAAGGTTGATTAAATACTTCTTCCAAAAAGCCCATATACAATATTTACATTCGGTTGACTCCATCTCTTTGATTTTTAGCTACCTACAATACATCAATCTGGTCCCATTTATCAAACCCCACATGCTCCAAACAACACTCATATGTGCAACACTCTTAATACTAACAGAACATCATAACCACACAAGCCATCAACTTTACTTTCAAACCGTCACTAGTATCAAAGTCTTCTTAGCAAATACATTATCGCCTTCAAAAGTTTCAAACTTTGGTTCCCCCTCTTTTCATGTAAGTATTTCATGATAAATATGGATCCCAAGGCTGATAACACAAATTTTAAAATTGATAGAACAATTTTATCGAGATAACAGTATTGAATCACGCACAATGTCAACTTCACTCAGTCTTTCACATACAGTATTCCAACTACCATTCCAAACCTTCACATACCATATGCTAAAACTCAGAGAAATCCCTAATCACTCTAATAAATATATACTATATGCACATAAACTCTACTCACCTTTTAATACCTACGTGACACATCATGACAACATATATCGTCCCATCAATAAAGTAATTTCAATCGCTTCAAAATTTTCATTAACCTTATAGAACTATAAGTCCACACTGTTTAACATCCATAAGTTACCTATCCTATTTCAAACAATCTAACTCGACATAACCACATAGAATCTTCCACACATCATTATTTGTAACCCAAACCAAAATTCAATCCTTATAAAAGTAGATGATAAAATCCTAGTAAGTCTATACCAAACCAATTCACATCCATAGTCATGTTTGAACTCATAAGTGAAAATTCATACAACATTCAACTTTAAACCTTGGGTCTACATGAGAGGTCTTATTCTTTCACCTCTCTTAAATTCTTTCCATGACGCAAAATTCAAACATATTTAACTCTTTTATATACCAAATTCTTGTTCCCTTCGCTAACTTGCTTACCAGTCTTATTCTTTTGACCAACAACCCATGACATTTCTCCTTATACTCTAAACTAATACTTCAAGTGAAACATTTCCTTAGGTTCTATATCAATCAAAAGTAACCAAATTTACTCAAATTATGCAAAAGTCCTTCCGAAAGCTCAATAACCAATGTGATCAATCATTTCTTACCTTATTAATCCATAAATATAAAATCATCATGAAAAACTTGATACTTTTTCCCCAATCATGTAAAACAATCCCATTATCTATCAACATTAGCTCATACATTGAATATTTTTACGAGTTTATGTATCTTGGCTTATCATTAATCGCCTCTCCATCCACCTTATCATATCCTTCGCTAAAAAATTAATTCAACCATACTTATTATAGAACTCAAATCCACAAAGATCTTTTCATCACACTCGAGCTGAACGTGTGTAGGCTTCTTTCTCAAATCTAATCAAGCAGTTTTTAACTAATATGAAATAATGTAACCCTATTACCATAACTATAGGAAAACAGAGAGAACCATATGTCTCTAGATCCAATTTTCAACCCTTTAATATATATTTTTAGCCCTTGCACTCAAAATAACATATTCTTGTTCTCACCTCTTTCCGAAGGCTACACTTCATCCCATTTTTTTTTCTCATTATGACTCTATTCCTTTAAGTTTTATTCGAGCGGTGTCCCTGCATCTCCTAAATTTTTTTCATAAAATCACGTCTCCTAAATTTTTTTCATAAAATCACGTTACTCACCAAATACTAGAAATCCACAACCTTAGATACTCACAAGTCCTTATTACCATACAATAATTATTTAACCAACAATCCTTATTATATAGTTGCATTCCAATCATAATTTATTCTAAAATCTTATTACCACCTTTCTTAGTTAGCCTCTGCCATCATCACAAATTTAACCTCACCATCAATATGACATCTCAAACCTAACTATACTAATCAAATTCAAAAGATTAACGCAATTTTATACACATTTTCTTACTAAAATTCTCAATTACCTTCACATAGATATACTCGTTAGGCTTCCTTTACCTATAAGTTTGTCATATTGATCCACTCGATATCTTGGAGCTTACAATGAAATCACCACTCATTTAAATCCACCATTTACAACCTAAACCCATTAATATCGTACTAAAGATCCACCACTAAAAGCTTCCTTATAAATTATGCTTAGCCCAAGCATCCGTAGTAACAAACTAGTTGGTTTATCAAACGTGAATGCACATCAAATCTAATCATATGAGTATGTGATACAACTAGTAACTCTTACATAGTTAGTATACTCACTTGACAATCGTCGTATCTGTTTTCATACAACACTGGTACCACCTCGTGAAAGTTCGTTAGATCCATCACTAGAGCACATCATTCCTACTGAAAACATTGTATTCAAATAGCCTATACATCTTTAAGTAACTAAAATACACTATTAAATTTGTTCGATCTCTCATTCAAATCAATATGCATTCCTTCGTAGATCAGGTCAATAACAAGAGTAACACATTTTCTAACTCTAAACAAGTTAGAATTGATACCATTATAGTAGTTATATTATGACCCTCTTAAATATTGACTCAATACATGGAATCGTAGTAGAGATTCCCCGATTCATACAACATCATTCTCATGATATACTAAACAACACATACCTATAGAACTTTATTAACTGTAATTTCCGAGGTCACAATGTTCATTACATATCCATCCTTTTAGTCATTCCACTTTCGATTATCGAATTTATCAAGATATTGCCTATACACACAAGCGCTATTTCGTCTATTGGGTTAACTAACAAAAAAAACCATGTACATAAAATCCCTCAAGATATTATTAGACATCATTATCAAATACCTTCAAAATGCATTATCGAGTCTTCACCTAACTCAACCCATTCAAATTACTAAACATTTCAAATTCGACTACACATCTTTTTTAGAAGACTATAACTTTCACCTTAAACCTAGATTTAACATTCAAGTCATACACGACACACCAACTGCTCACATAAGGAACTCTGCACGAGCCATCACTATATGTGAGAGAGAACGGAAGATTGCTATGAAATCAGACCGGACAAAGGATGCACGATATAGATTCAAAAAGTGAAGATTTTTCCTAAAAGTCATTATAGCCTCTCGAAGATAAGTACAGACGTCTCCGTACCGATCATCGAGACTCTACTTAGACTCGACTTGTATACACGTGAGACCTATGAACCTGAGCTCTGATACCATGTTGTCACGACCCAAAATGGACGTGATGGCACTCGTCTCATCCCACCAAGACAAGTTAGCCTAAAACTCAACCATTACAAAAAAATTGTGGAAAATTTACTATCAACTTAAATTATACCCAAAACCTAGTTGTCACGTGTACAAGCCTCTAAAGTATACAATTGAATCAAAATAAGATTTAAGTATCATATGACATTGTTTCTAGAGTAGAACAAAATAATAACAGGAGTAAGAAGGTCTGCTGAGATGACAAACATCTACCTCACAAATCTCCAAGAAGCCTCGGAAAAGAAGAGAATATATCAGTAAATTTCGTGCTAGTAACCTACAATAATTGTAGAAGTAAGGGGTGAGTACCAAACCACACGGTACTCAGCAAGTAAAACTTCTAAACACAAGCTAAGGGGATAAAATACGAGTACTCCTTACATACCAATCGAACCTCCACAACTGCAACCTGCAAAAAAAATCAGCCCAACCTAACAGTTCACAGTGTTCATAGCACCCAGCTCATCAAAATTATTTTTAACAAATTACACATCCTCAACTACAAACTCAATATTCAACAATCACAACTTTTCACAAAAAGGCACTCACAATATCAACAACACACAAGATCAAGTTCTTCAAATATAGCTAATCAAATATCAAGTACTTCCCAACCACCAATAAAACACATAATCATCAAGAATGAAGAATGTCATGGGATGCAATGAAATATGAAACCATGAAGTGATATGTCTCAGAATACCAATTTCTCTCTCAACCGTATATACATGATATTCGTCGGAAATACATCGAGAGTTCATGACCCATGGGGGACTCGCGAGGTCCATATACTGACACGGACGATCTCCACGTGTCTGTGCGGACGATCTCAACGCACTATCATAAATCAAACAAATTTCACACGGACGATCTCCACGTGCCCAAATCATAATCATAAATTTTCTATCGCACGAACGATCTCCACGTGCCCAAATAATCATAACTCGATATCAACACGGACGATCTCCACGTGTTATACCTTTACTCATATCCAATCTCATGTCAATGCATGTGCACAATATGATATCAAATAAAGGAGATGATGCAACATCTCAATAAATTAAATGTCGCTATGACACATAATCACCTCAATTGTCACAATTATACTGGTTCAGTAGAAACACAATCACACATAATAAATCAATCAATAATATATCAATTAATGCCCATATGCTTTGGCATTCTCGGATTACAATCCGCATTCTACAGTAATAAACATTCCCACTATAACACCAGTACTCATACCATTCTCAACACATCACGTAAAAACAAATAATCAAATCGTCTTTTTTTACCCCTTTTTATCATTAGAATTAATCAATGTGGACAAGTCAACCCATCACCAAGTCCCATTACTCCCAAACATATACCACAAGGAAATACACGCATTCCATACACTTAGCAAAAGTTTAGAAATCCACTTGCCTCATATAGTCGAACAGTCCTTTCGGGACTTAAGTCTTCCCTTTTTGTTGTACTTCCAACCCAAGCAATCTATTTATATTAATAATCACAATAAGATTTTGAAACTAAAACACTCATATATTTATATATCGAACCTAGACCCATAAAAAATCACTCAAATTTATAATCAACTTCCTAAATCTTGAGGTCAATTGTCAATTAACATGTCAACCCTTTAAATTTTTTACAAATTTCAAGTCTAGGATTAAGTTTTAATTTCTCTGAATATCATAAATCTAATGATATTCATACAATACTATTTAACTAGATATTTAACTAGATATATGAATACAACAAAACTTACTTAATACTATCATAGCGATAAGGAAGATCCAACAATTTTTAAACCACGAAAAATAATATTAAAACCATTAAAATCTGCATAATATCACATAAAACTCGGTTGAAGTTATCCGTCCCAGTGATTGTCTAATCACTGCGAATCATTTGCTATTATTAGCATATTATTTTTCATGCATAAGTTAGATGCTCTTAGGTTTTATTTAATTTTATTATTATTATTAATATTTTTCAACTCAACCTTAAATTGTCGTATACATATTGACCGCATAACTCAATCGACTAACAATGTCATTACTGCATATCCCATTCTAAATTCCTAATTATTAATACTAAAAAGGTCAATCATTGCTCAATCATCATGCCATTAATAGCCATTAACAATTTTCCACCAAAAAAAATATGTTAGCATCGGTTATTCAAATCCAATTTCTTTTCTTTTTCTTTCAAAGCCAACTTTATTATTATAATAATAATACTAGACTATTCATTCATATACACAATACAAGATTATGTTTGGAGTACCTGGGAATTTGGCCGGTAAGTTTGGAATTTACTGAAGTGATTGTCGCCGCTTCTGTTTTCCCAAGTTTTGTTTTCTTCTTATATTGTTTAGTCTAAAATTATTAAACCCTACTAACTTAATTTAAAATATGGGTCAAGTAGTATAAAATATTAAATAAATTATTAAAATTTTATCCGCTAATTAAATAACCATAGTTAAACAAGTAATTCTAAATTCCCATTAAAATTTTACGGAAAGGGACCTTTATTAAAGAGACATAACTAGTTTTCAGAATGGTCTAGCGGGTCATTACACATATAATCATATACATATAGAGTTTATATTTTGATAGTTATATACAAAAAAGTTTCAGGTATATGTATATTTCTGTATATTTAGGTACTATATTCATGTACATATAATCATATACATATAGAGTTTACAGTTATATACAAACATAAATAGTTCTTATTTATACAAATAGTTTATATTTGTAAAATATATAATTGAAAATAGTAATTGATTTGTATAATATTCGATTTACACAATGATATATATTTTTTATCGTTTTTATAGGGACTTATTTTCATTTGCAAACAGTCACCAAACATTCCCCCTACATGCAGTGGTATACATATACAGTTCATACATACAAATTGTATCATTAGATTTTTCTAACTAACAATTAGAATAGTATTGTTAATATACAATTTGTTTATATTTGTATAAACAAAAATACATACTTGTGATTTTGAAAATTTCAATTATATACTATACAAATTAATCTTGTTCTTTTTCGTTATTTAAAACATGAAGTTTCCTAGAAAGAAGAATATACAAGAATATTGATGAACCAGAAAATTTTTATTTAATATTTGCTTCAGTGGTATGAGGATACTAGTTGTTATGATGTTTGTAATGTTATAGAACTCTTTTTGGAAAAATATTTGATTTAAAAGGATTAGCTTGAATCATGGGATTATGTAAGTTTTTTGTTATCTTATTTAGCGCTGCTCATGTATCAACTATTAAGAAGAATATTGTATAAATTATAAACAAAAAAAACTTCACATACAAATTAAATGTTCCATAGCAAATTAAATTATATCCATGGAATGTAATAATATAAACTATATCCATATAGCGTTATTTCATTAAATTTGTTTGTCATATCTGAAATTTTTCCAAATATAAACATAATTGGTAGTTCCTGAATTTAGCTGTCAGTGCAATTATATATGTATTTTTAAAACATGGGAAGTACTTTATAAAAAATGGTACGATTATCTTTTCTTTTTCTTTGTTTTTGACTTAAAATTAAAATATTTTCAGATTTGAAAAGATTTTTTATTTTTAATTTAATACGAATTATGTTTTAAATGACTCCATGATTGTTGCAATTATTTTAGCCACATGCTTATAATTAGTTAGCTAATAAAATTTTGTTCAATTTCTGATTTTATATTCTTTTCCCCTTTTGTGTAAACTTAAAAGTATTCTTCTCGTTTTAAAAGATTTTTAGATTTTAGATTTAAAATATATTTCATTATTTAAACTAAATAACTTAATTTTTATATATAGTTATTTACAAACATACATTCATAGTCGATTTTTATATTTAATAAAGAATTTGAAGTTTTTTAATTTTTTTTTTCACATATGAGAGAAGTTTACATCCAATTAAATATGAAAAAATTGAATAATTTCTAAATTTTTATTTTTTAGATATTATTTTTCATGTTTTATTTATTTTTATCTACATAAATAAGTTTTTAAAATAATTTTCATATGAATACGTATGTGCATGCAGAAAAAATAAAATATTAATTTATTATGAGCAATGTTACTTGAAAAAAGATAATGTTAGCGGAAACGTGAAACTAAAGAACAAGGAAGAACAACAATATTTAACGTGGTTCGGATCAAAATGATCCTATGTCCACCAAAGAACAACTGCACTGATATTTATTTCACTCTACAAAAGAATACAAGTAAAATACTGCAAAAGAGAGAACACAAATGCCTTAGAAGGTGAGAAGGCAAGTGAGAGGATGATTTGAAAATGAATTAAGAGCTACCTATTTATAGGAATAAATTCATCCTATTGATGTCATCCATGACATCACTATGTGTCAAAATTGTCAAGGTTAAGATAGCAAACCATTTTATGGTTTGCCTAACTTTCACCTACCAAGATACAATCTTTGACTTGTATTTTGTACTAATTATCTTCCTACCAAATATTCATATTAATTCATCTTCCATTTAGTTTGATTCCACAAGAACCAAAACCAACTCTTTCAATCTCCACCTTGGTTTGTGTTCCAAGCATGCGTATAAACAACTCCGGCCAAAACTTCTAAGCTTACTGGGCAATCCCATTGTAAGAAACAAGAAGAATCAAACCTTTGTTGAACATACCAGCTCCACCTAGCAGTTGTTCTCTTAGAGTTGCATCAATTGATGCATGCTCCCGCCAAGTCCTTGCAGTGTGCAAACTTGGCAAGCGGGACTATTTTGGTCAACATGTCTGCAGCGTTATCGTCTGTGATAACCTTCTCAACCTTGATAGCTCCCTTTTCTATGACATCTCGAATAAAATGAAATCTGACATCAATGTGTTTGGTGCACTCATGAAATCTTTGATTTTTAATCAAATGAATAGCACTTTGATTATCACATTTTAGAATTGATTTAAGCTGAACTGAACTCAATTCTACCACCAAACCTTTCAACCAGATAGCTTCTTTCACTGCCTCCGTTGCTGCCATATATTCTGCCTCTGTTGTAGACAAAGCGACAATCGACTGTAAAGTCGATTTCCAACTAACGGCACTGCCAACGAGAGTAAAGATGTATCCAGTTGTGACCTCCTTCGATCAAGATCCCCTGCATAGTCAGAATCAACATAACCGAGAATTGAAATACCTTCACTTTTCCGGAAGGTTAGGCCAACATCAGGAGCTCCTTTGAGATATCTCAATATCCATTTGACAGCTTCCCAGTGCCTTTTTTCCTGGATTTGCCATGTACTTGCTTACCACACTTACAGATTGGGCAATATCTGGACGTGTGCATACCATAGCATACATAATGCTACCAACTGCACTCGCATAAGGAACCTTTGACATATGCTCCACCTCATCCATAGATTGAGGCATTTGTAACTCTGAAAGCTTGAAATGAGAAGCTAAAGGTGTACTTACAGGCTTGCTCATATGCATATTGAATCTTTCAAGAACTTTTCGGATGTACCTCTTCTGAGAAAGATGTACAACACCATTTTCTCTTGAAATTTCCATTCCAAGGATTTTCTTTGCAACTCCTAGATCCTTCATGTCAAATTCCTTGCTCAACAGTTTCTTCAAAATATTTATCTCTGTGATGTTGTTAGCCGCAATAAGCATATCATCAACATACAACAATAGATAAATCATAGAGTTACCAGACATCTTCTTGTGATACACACAACTATCAAATGCACTCCTCGAAAATCCATGTGTAGTCATGAATGCATCAAACCTCTTGTACCACTGTCTAGGGGATTGCTTCAAACCATACAAAGACTTCTTCAGTTGACATACATGGTCTTCTTTTCCTTCATCTAGAAAACCTTCAGGCTGATCCATATAGATTGTTTCTTCTAGATCACCATGTAAGAAAGCGGTTTTGACATCAAGCTGTTGAAGCTCTAAATCAAATTGTGCAACCAATGCTAGTAGCACGCGAATTGAGCTATGTTTCACGACTGGAGAAAAAGATCTCATTGTAGTCAATTCCCTCCTTCTGACTGAAACCCTTTGCAACCAATCTCGCCTTGAACCTAGCAGCTTCCACTTCTGGAATACCTTCTTTCTTTCTGTAGACCCATTTGCATCCAACTGTCCTCATCCCCTTTGGCCTTTTAACTAAGACCCATGTCTCATTTTTGTGAAGAGACTCCATCTCTTCCATCATGGCTAACTGCCATTGTGCAGCATCTTTGCAAGAAGTTGCTTCAACATACGAAGAGGGCTCGAGATCCTTAATCTCTTCTTCTGCAGCTACGAACGCATGTGCAATAAGATTTTCTTGCTCTATAAGACGTTCCGATTTCCGTATCTGCCTTTTGTCCCTTCCCTTCGCAATTGTGTATGGTTCATTGGAAGCTAGTTCTTCAAGATCTGTATCTTTTGACTCATCAATTTGAGTCTCTTGATCCCGTTCCTTGGTAGGCTCCATCGGTAGCTCCACCTGCTCGTTGTTCTCGTTTCTAGATAACTCCACAGAAAATTTACGAGGATCAAGTATAGAGGATTCATCAAAGGTAACATCTCTACTAACTACAAATTTGAGTAAAGACAAACACCATAGTTTGTACCCTTTTACTCCATCTACATACCCTACGAATATGGCCTTTTTAGCCCTTGGTTCAAGCTTACCTTCATTAACATGATAATAAGCTGGACACCCAAATATTCGCAAGTATGAATAGTTAGAGGGTTCACCTGACCAGACCTCATTCGGAGTCTTAAAGTCAATCGCTGATGCTGGAGACCGATTGACAATATGAGAAGCAGTATGAACTGCTTCAGCCCAAAATACTTTGGACATCTTAGCTTGTAAGAGCATACAACGAGCCTTCTCAAGAAGAGTTCTGTTCATTCTCTCGGCAACTCCATTCTGCTGTGGTGTGTGCCTGACCGTCTTATGTCTTGCGATCCCATGAACCTTGCAGAAATCATTGAACTCTTCACTGCAAAACTCCAAGCCATTGTCCGTGCGAAGATACTTGATTTTCCTCTCCATTTGATTTTCAACCAAAATCTTCCACTCTTTAAATGCTTCAAAAGCATCACCTTTTGTCTTCAGGAAATGCACCCAAACCTTTCGTGAAAAATCATCAATGAATGTGAGAAGATACCTCTTTCCTCCCTTCGATGGAAGCTTAGAGGGACCCCATAAATCTGAATGGATGTAGTCTAGCACCCCTCCCGTCTTGTGCTTGCCAGTGCTGAAGCTGACCTTTTTCTGCTTCCCTAAGACGCAGTGCTCACAAAATTCAAGTGTGCTGATCTTCTCACCATTTAAAAGGTTGCGGTTGCTCAACATCTCCAATCCTCGTGTGCTCATATGGCCTAGTCTCATGTGCCATAATTTTGCCTTGTCATCATTAGATAACTGCACTGTAGATGCATTTACAGAGCCAATAATGGTGCTTCCCGCAAGTGTGTAGAGGCCATCCTCCAGCTTGGCCTTCAACATGACTAAAGACCCTTTAGACACTTTCATAGTTCCTCCTTCACTCATGTACTTATAGCCTTGTTTATCTAAAGTACCCAGGGAGATCAAATTCTTCTTTAGATCAGGAACATGACGGACTTCTGTAATAGTCCTCACGATTCCATCATGGCAGCGAACATGAACTGAACCAATGTCAACTATTTTACAAGTTGCATTATTGCCCATTAATACAGTTCCTCTACTTGTTTCATAGCTGCTGAACCAATCTTTTCGGAATGTCATATGCAGAGTACAACCAGAGTCTAAGACCCATTTGTTGTCATAGACTCCACTATTGCATGATGTTGTTAGTACATAATCATTATCATTATCATGTACTTGCTCAACAATGGATGCGCTCGCCTTTTCTTTGGACTTCGACATAGGGCAATCTCGTTCAAAGTGCCCCTTCTTGTGACAGCCCCAACATTCCGCATTCTTTTTGTTCACACGAGACTTTGATCTGTACTTTGATTTGCTCCTTCCCTGTTGGCTAGTACGACCTCTTACAAAGAGTCCACTAGCTTCGTCACTTTTGTCTCCTTCAAAATGCATCCGCACATCACAAGAGTTTAGTGCTTGCCGCACTTGCTCAAGTTTAATAGGTTGTTTGCTATACATCATTGAATTCTCAATATCACGATATTTTGAAGTCAATGAAAATAGCAAAGAACATGCAAGCGTCTCCTCGTCCTTTTTAATTCCAGCAGTTTGTAAGTCCATCACAAGTTTATTGAACGCATCTAGATGGTCTTGCAACAAAGTACCTGAATCCATCTTAAATGTATGAAGACGCCGTTGTAACAACATCCTTGTTGTCACTGACTGGTCCTGGTAAAGCCCTTCCAGCTTTTCCCATAACTCTTTGGCCGTCTCTTCGGTACTTGTACTCACTTCACAAAGTACGTTAGGTGCAAGGGACAGTTGGATTGCACTCAATGCATCTCCTTCAATCTTTTCCTTGTCGGAATCCGATATCTTATCGGGGTACTTTCCGTCAATAGCATGGATTGAACCTTCCCTCCGCAGTAACGCTATCATCTGGATTTTCCAGATATTGAAGTTGTTGCGCCCACTAAATCTATCAATTTCAAACTTCATGGAACTCATTCTTTTACTTGTTCTTCCTTTTCTACTTTAATGTATTTGGAACTACAGAAAACCAAAGTAATCCTTTTCTGATGTGGAAGTTCAGACTGTGCTGCAACCACAGAGCATACTCAGACAGAACCTTGGCTCTGATACCAATTGTTAGCGGAAACGTGAAACTAAAGAACAAGGAAGAACAACAATATTTAACGTGGTTCGGATCAAAATGATCCTATGTCCACCAAAGAACAACTGCACTGATATTTATTTCACTCTACAAAGAATACAAGTGAAATACTGCAAGAGAGAGAACACAAATGCCTTAGAAGGTGAGAAGGCAAGTGAGAGGATGATTTGAAAATGAATTAAGAGCTACCTATTTATAGGAATAAATTCATCCTATTGATGTCATCCATGACATCACTATGTGTCAAAATTGTCAAGGTTAAGATAGCAAACCATTTTTATGGTTTGCCTAACTTTCACCTACCAAGATACAATCTTTGACTTGTATTTTGTACTAATTATCTTCCTACCAAATATTCATATTAATTCATCTTCCATTTAGTTTGATTCCACAAGAACCAAAACCAACTCTTTCAGATAAGTCACAAAAAATCATAAAATAATTATAATTTTCTTATATTCATAATCTTTTTGCTCATAAAAAATACATAATCAACATACATTATATATTGTAAGTGTCTTTTTGCTGAAAAGTCTATTGATTTGAATGCATCATGAACATTTGCAAAAATAAGCTGATACTACAATCTATTTTGGAAGTACTTTACAAAATTAAGTAAAGCTAACCATTAAAAATATATTTTTAATAGAATAATAAAGCACAATAAATATAGATATTGCATATTAAGTATAAAAAAAAACATACTATTAATCAGTGGTCCATAATTACTATAAGAAACTATTATTTTGGTAAATCTAATTAGAATTGTGTTTAGTTTAGATATTTAGAAACATACATAATATTCATTGAGACCACATATAACAAAGTAAACAAAATTAATTTGTTATATGTTCAATGCAGTTTCTCATATAGTGACATTTTTCTATAATGAGGCATATATTTTTTTCCTGAATTACAGGGATTCATCATTGTCTTGTCTTTCTATACATGTCAATATTCAAGAAAATAAATGCAATAAGACAAATTTTAAACTTACTCCACTAATAAATATAAGTAATGACAGTAAAACTAAAAAACTTATCTTAATTTAAAAGTAAACAAATCAATTTAACACATGTAAAGATAAAATTGACCTAGTAGCTCTTAATTTGCTATAAAATAGGGTTAAAAAAAACGTGACATTTTTTTTTTTGCGGTATAGTTATTTTAGAATGTGTACTATTCTAATTTTAATTTGTTAATATTTTTTATAAAAAATTACCATTACAAATTAAAATATTTTGAATTATGAATTATTTCAAGAAAAAAAACACTCAATTAACATAACTATAAATATTAAATAGTGAAGTGTACCACAAATTTAGGCATATTTTATATTTAAAAATTAATATTATTTTCAATTATTACCTTTTCATAACTTTTCCAGATTCTTGGTAAAATATTTTTCCTAATTTTCTATTTTAGAAGTTCAAAAAATTATTTGTATGCAAAAAGTTTGTAACCGTTGGTGTTTTAAAAAGAAATGGGGCAGCACAAAATAATTGAAAATGTCTAAGGATTGAAATGACTTTAAATAATTTTATTAAACATTGAGGGGCTTTAAATAAACAACATAAAATACACAATCTGCATAATCTAAAATTTAAACAACCTAAAATATCTCAACAACATAAACAAACTAACTAAAATTCAAAATTGAAATTTATTCAAACCAAATAACTTATTTTGCTAAAGTTATTGCAGTAACTAAAAACAAACTTCAACACTTCTCCTTTGCTATAGTTACTACAATTAAAATAAATACTCCTCCAAAATTTTAGCTTTGATAGTTGATGCTGAATTTTTTCATTGTTTTTGAACTTGCAAAATTTCTTCTCTTTTTTTTTTCTTCTTTTGATTTGTTCTTCAAAAACACATGTGATGACATCATTATCTTGTGTAGAAGTTTTTTTTTTTTAAATTGCTTTAATCTGAACTATTATATGATTTGTAGAGAGATGTTGTAAGAGTTTTACTTCCATCACAACCTCACATATCACACATATTTCAAAATATGATTTTATTCTCACAGACGTAATTTGATAGTTTTCATCTGTTAAAATTTGTGGGGCATTCAAGGAGAGTCTGCTGCATGCCCTTTTTTTGGTTTAAAAAATTAATTTCGAAAAGCTTGTGTGTTGAAAAACTCAAGGGTTGAAAAGGTAGCCCTGATGGGCTAAAATGGATGAAATTGATGGGTTGAAAAGGTAGCCCTTACGGATTAAAAATGTATGATAGTTCTTTCGAAGGTTTCACAGATCCCTTAAGATCAATGAAACTATGATATCACTGTTGATGTTCTTTTAAAAAAATGGGCATACAAAATAATTAAAAATGTCTCTCATGATTGAAATGGCTTTCAACTTTCAATAATTTTATTATGCGTTGAGGGGATTTAAATAGCCAACATAAAATACATAATTTGCATAATTTAAAATTTAAACAACCTAAAATATCTTAGCAACGTAAATAAACTAACTAAAATTAAAAATTCAAATTTATTCAAACTAAATAATTTATTTTGCTAAAAGTTTCTGCATTAACTAAAAGCAAACTTCAATATGTGTATATATTATAAATTATGTGTATACTAGTTAATTTGCTCGCACTTTTCGCTGTCATAAATAATAAGTGCATTGAACTTACAAATATTTTCTTACTAATATCCATATGTTGACACCAAATTTTGGTATGATATTTTTAAATTAATATTTTTTGAGTATTTTATTTAAATAGTTCAAAATACATATTTTTTTATTTTAATGCAATTTGTAATCATCATTTTTCTCAAAGTATTAGGACTTTTATAGGTTGTTCTGTTTATACTTTTTTTGTCACAGCCAGACGTTCAAATATTTGTTCATTTTTTAGAAAATTATTATTTCTGTTAAATTATATTTTTTTACATGTCATTGTTACGTTTATTACGTTTTTTTTATAATATTCATTTTATTTGTTACATTGTCAATATTCATTTTGATATTCTGCGTAGTCTAAAAATTCATTCAAATTCGAATAGAATTTACATACACAAATATTTTATCAACCAACAATTTTTTGGCCACGATCTCAAGCCCATAACTTAGGCCCATTTTTAACAATTCCCTATATATAAAATATTTGGCTCATTAGGTTAAGGTGGTGGATAAAAGTAGGGGGTATTTTCAGATTTCTAGGGTTAAGAAATTTTTTTATTGTTCATTATTTTCTGACAAGTCGCCAAAATTCCGTCGAAATCCGGCAAGTCCACAACCTAAAAACCCATTGTTCTTTGGTTGTGTCCTTCGAAACAACCTTTTTCCATTTTTTTCTCACTACCAAACCACCTAAATCTCTACCAGTAGCTCCAAGCCCAAAAGGCCCCAGTTGCTCTAACCCGTTCCTTTCTCCATTTTCCCCGGTGAGTAGCCAACCAAACAAATTATTTTTACCTTTTATCTTCTCCATTAACTGCAAACCCAACCCCCGTTCACCTATTTTTCCACATTAGACCAGCAACCAACATACCCAAAGACTCTATTCCCTCTACCTTTACACTTTTACCAGCAAGTTTAAAGCTTCTCCAGCGTACAACAACACAAACCAGATCCTGTTTCTCAATTTTTTCCGGCTAACTGCAACGAACCCCAAAATAATTGACCCCAAACAAACCCTGCGCCGCCGATCCCCTTATCCTTTCCCTTTTACATTTTTTGTTATTTTTGTAGGTTCAACAGCTCCCATACGCTGCCATACCTCCAAACTCCTTCCTCTTCACTAGCAATTCCAAGCTCAGGCGAAGCAACACGAACAGCCACGAACCAGCAAAATTCCGAACTTCAAACTCCATTTCCGGCGGTGTTCCTTTGTCTCCATTTCACATTTGATCGGAGTTGATTCTCTTTTAACAAACTTCACTATTTTTAACCCATAATCAATGCTCTTACATTTCTCTTTGGTAGGTTCTGTTTGCTGCATACTCACTGTATATTATTATGTTCATTATTGTTATTATTTTGTTTATGTTATAAATTCATTGAACTAATTAAGTGGATTGTCCATTGGATATATTCATGAATTATTTGAATTCATGTATATATATTTCCAAGTTGATATGATTCATTGTGGATAATTATGTACTTATTTGTTTGGTGACCTTTGGGAGTGATATCTCAACACTATAAATCGAGATATCACTCACCATTTGAATGACACACTTGAATAAGAAAAGTTCTCTCCTTCGTCTTATACTTCTTGCCTTTTTCTTCTTCTTCTTATATTATATTCTGAGCTTTTTTTATAATACGTTATCAGCACGAATATACTCTAAAAGTTGTAGCACTTCGTAAAAGTATTGTAGTTGAAACACTTGTGAGCAGGAACAGGTCCTATTTATTTTTTGTTGTTACACATTTAATTTTTCAAAAGTTTCTCTTATACTAATAATTTATTTTAGTATATATGTGATATATGAAAAGGTAGAACATATTAGTTTGTTTTACTTTAGCAATTATATACATTGGTTTATGATTATACAAGAGTTCTTTGTTTTAGACAAAAAAATTTGAAGGATAAAGAAGTAAATTTTCATGTTGATTTTCTTAGTGTTAATTATGAGGAACTTATTAATATTTATAATTACTAGAGGTGAGAAAACTCTCAGTATTCTTTTGACTAAATTTGCTTCTATAATTCTTTATATTTTTTAAAGGCTTATGACAGAGTTTTATTGGTATTGACTGATATAACATTGATTGAAGGGTAAGAAGGTGGATTTAAACCCCATCGTACAAAAAAAAAGGCTCAGGCATCAGGTTAAAGTCCGGATGCACCATAAAGAAAAATGTTTGAGGGTAAGACGGTAGATTCATGTTTTATCGCACCAAGAGGATAAGTCATCAATTTGAGTTTTGATGTACCATGATTGATTTCAAATCCCATAAAATTATGGCGTAACACGCCTTATATGGGTAAGACATTGAGTTTGAGTCAATACACCATAGTCATGATAAAATGACGACTAAGGCAAAACTAATATATTTTGATCAAAAGTCTTGAAATTCATCATATTGAATTTGCTTCATTCCTTGAAAAGGATGTGGTAACAACATATGATAACTTTGAAATCCGCCTGTTGACTTGCTCCATTCTATCGTTTGAATGTGATAGCAGTGAATAATTAGTCTGAAAGATGAATGATTAACGATATGAATAAGCGCGTGGATGAAAAAAATTATAATAGTCATCATTGTGGTTATAAAAGGAGGAACAATATGGGTTCTCCAAATGGTCCTTCAAAATGTGAAGGTAATTTTATCATCAAAATGGTATGAAAGATCATTGAACCTGTGGTTTTTGTCGACCTAATAATTTGATTAGTTTAATAATCCTCCATCAAAAGAAAGAATGTAAAGCGATGATGCTCTTTATCTTTCAAAGTGATGTTGAGGTGGATCATGTAAATATGTCAAATATATAGGTATGACATGTTTAAATGGTTACAGTCAACTCATGAAGAGATTGTGACATGTAATAAACATTGTGAATGTATGCCTATTCTTGAAAGTGAATATGACAAAATATGAATATGAACATATTCATATATGATTGAATATATGTCACAACTCACCTCTACGAGAGGTTTGAGAGAAACAAATAAATTTTATTTGACAGGAACGATCAATGGTCGTGTAAGTTTATACGTCATAAATATTATGGTATGTTTATTGTGAACTACCAAAAGAGCAAAAGAAAGAAAAACTCTTGCCTATAAAGGTTGTGTCATGACCAAAATAATATCATTGTGTGGCAATACAAATTTGTCATTGGTTGAGTACCTATCAAAAGTAAAGCAAGAAACATGTCTTGCTTGTAATAATGTTGACCATGACAATAATAATATAGTTTTCTCCTTGAAGGAGATATTTATCATATGGATGGCGTTATGAAATATGTGATAGTACACATAAATTAATTTTACGCTCTAACGAGTTGTGATATTACCGGAGGAATAATATTGGGGTACGATTGTAGTAAGTCTCAAAAGAAACTTTATAAGTTTCGGATGAATTGAAAAGAGATATTGAGACTATAAATTATGAAAAGATTTATCATCTTCAGATTAATACAATCAAAGCGGGTTATAAATATTTATGTAAAAGATTACCCCACCTAATTTTTTTTTTTGTTGCAGACAAACATGAACATGCTGATGAAATCACATACAAAAGTAAATTATAAGTGTACTCAAATAAAGATCAGTTGGCATAACCGGTTGACCATTCTAATTTAAATGTGATGCAAATGTAATTGAGAATTCATGTGGATTATATGATGAAGAAATAAAAGATTGTTCAAGAATGTTCTTGTGTTGCTTATTCTCTGATAATTTGATTATCGTACATTGTACCAGCTAAGGTTGAAATTGTACTCCCTAAAAATTTTTGGAACATATAAAAAGGTGAATATGAACTCATTCACCTGCCATGTGAATTATTTGCAACTATATGATAGATGCATCTATCCGATAATCACGTGTGCTTTGTTGTCAACTTACAAATAGCTGTTTGTAAGGTTGTTTGCTCGAATTGTTAATTTAGAGCACAGTTTCAAATTATGAAATTATATTGATAATGCTGGTTGATTGAGCAGAAATTGTATGCCTCAAATTATAGTTAAAACATGGTTATGAGAACAAACCTCCCAAATAAGATTTGGTATGAGATAATTTTATTTAACATGTAGCAACACATGTATGCATCAAGCCAACAAGGTTTTTCAATTAAAATTGATTCAGAACCAAATAATTTTCATCTAAAATATTGAATGTGCGATTATGATTTTAATTGTTCCACCACGCACAAAGATGAATTCTCAAATAAGGTTAGGATGAATGTTAGATTTTCTAACATTAAGGGGAGAGATTATTTTGACAGCTGAAAATTATGTGTGAGGTTAATTATGAATTATCTAGATCCTCGTAAAATAAATATGTGAACTTAAAGTTCAAGGAATAATTCATTTGCATAATATTGTAAATCAATTGCCAGATGAATGTACTGACCCTATGATATAATGCAGCTACAAATGCTTCAATGTGAAGTCCTTGAAGGACAGAGTCTATGATACGCCGGAAGCGTAATAGACCAATCGGTTCCAAATATAAAATTCCTTGAAGAAGGAAGGAGTAAATGATAAATATGGTCATGATAATAAGGCAAGTGCTATAAAAGAGCACATTGACATAACACTTCATAAAACCTCGAAAAAGGTTTAGGTACCTGAAAAATGATGAAAAATGAAGAGATATCGATAAGTTATATCTTGTTGGAATCGATATCAAATAACCGTCGACGGTATCTTTGATATGAGGTAGCGCTCAATGATATAAATTGTGACGAGGATCTTGAATTCAAATGTGTCATAGAGTGTGGGCAGATAAATGATTGGCCAAGTAAAATGCATAATTCAAGTATATTTTGTTCACTTAGAAAAGTAATGTTTTGGACTGATACTCCATAAATCAAGGTATAATGTCAGTGGGGTACAAATAAATTATTATGTGATGTTATAACCGTAAGATATCAAGTACGGCTTATGCCTTGGGGCATAAAGGTTTGTCGCAAAAATCCTGACATTATTGGAGATGTTTTCTCTTATGGTGGATGCAATGAGATTTATTTTGATCTGGCAATATATGAAAACTTGAATGCATATAATTGATAATTATCATGTCTAGCTAGACAATAAATAAGGTTATATGAAAATACTTGAAGCAATCGAGGTGTCTGAAGCATATAAAAGTTTGAAAGAAACTTTTTCAATAAAGTTTCAAGAATCCTTATATGGATTGAAGTAATCAAGGAAGAAAAGGGTATAGAAATAATGACCCTACTTGTCCTTGCATTTTTATGAAAAGATTGAAAATTTGATGAATGAAATATTTGTCCATCAATCAACATACACAGAAAAGTTTTGATGCAATTTTATATGGATAAATCATATTCATTGAATACCCAATGATTATGAGATCACTTGACATAAATGATGATTCATTTTGATATGGAGAGAAGGATGAAGAGATTCTTGGTGACGAAACTCTATATCTTAGTTCAATCAGGACACTAATGCATATTTCTAACAATGCTCTACCAAATATCTGTTTAGTAGTAAGTTTACGTGCAAGATTCAGTTCTTCCTCAACGAAAGGTCATTGAAATGGTGTTAATCACCTACTTGAATATCTTTGAAGTACCATAGACATGGGTTTATTCTATTCCGAATAATTCAAGTCAGTACTGATTGGTTACGCAGATGCAAATATTTATCTGATCCGCATAAAGCACGATCTCAAACACACTATTTGTTTGCATGTGGAGGCACAATAATATCCTGGCGATCAATGAAGCAACTGTTGCTATGCATAAATAAAAGTCCTCCAAGAAGCAAGTCGAGAGTGCGTCTGGTTGAGATCAATGACACATCATATTAAAAATATATATGGTTTTTTCTTTGAAAAGAATTTACCAACCACAATGTACGTCTGATCAACTGCAAATGAAAGTGACCACAAGATGATTGTTGCTATGAACAAGTTGAGTGATCAATTTACTTGCAACTACGAGGTCACGAATAAAGTAATCTTCAAGAATGTATTCGGTTAAGCTCAGAGGCTCATTATATCTATGAAATTAGAAAATAATATATCGGGATGAGTTCAATCATGCAACATCTTCGTGAATGTGATTTGATGACAAAGACACTATCAATATTTGAGAAGTTGATATTGGATAACATCATCACAGGAAATTAAGTGATGTGTTGATCAGGGGGAGTGCGATACACATTGCACTCTTTTTTCCTTGACCGAGGTTTTGTCCCACTGAGTTTTCTTGCAAGGTTTCTAGTGAGGCAACAAATAGTACGTATCAAAAGATAAGTGTACTTTTTTCCTTCACTAGAATTGTTTTCCACATAATTTTTCCTAGTAAGGTTTTAAGTGGATTGTCCATTGGATATATTCATGAATTACTTGAATTCATGTATGTATATTTCCAAGATGATATGATTCATTGTGGATAACTATGTACTTATTTGTTTGGTGACCTTTGGGAGTGATATCTCAACACTATAAATAGAGATATCACTCACTATTTGAAAGATACAATTGAATAGAAGAAAAGTCTTCCCCTTCATCTACTTCTCTTTATATTTATATTGCTATGAACTTGATTGTATAACAGTTTATTATTATTGATGACTTGTTAATGATTTTCGATAAGCATTATTTTTTTGGTTTCATTTACGTTTGTTTCTAACTAATTGTTTTTATCGCTTTTTGGATTTTGAGTAGTGATCTATTATTATTTTTATTTATTTTTATTGATGATTTGGGAATGCTTCATTTAGTAATAGTCCTTACTCTATTTATTTATTTATTTATTTTATTTAAAATTGGTGTTTGCATTTAGTTTCAAGAATTTTCCAGTGACCAGGTACCTTGTTTTGTTTTTAGTTTAATGTAATTCTAAAAGTCAATTAATACTTATATTTATTTTAGTTTTAATATTAGCATTATTTTACAGTTTGATGTTTATTTATTTATTATCATTATTTTACAGTTTGATGTTTATTTATTTATTATCATTATTTTAAAATTCTTAGTCAACTATTTGCTACCTTAACTTTGCTTGGTTATTGTTATTATTCTATTTTTTAGTTATTTTTAAATTTGTGTATTATGTTATTGTTGTTTCCATTTCCAATTATTTTGTTTTAGTTTTGTTGTTGTCTTTCATATTTTCTTGGAATAAGTTTGTTATGTTTTGTTGATATTTTAGGTCATATTACATAGAAATCGTTAAAATTGTCCAATGAGAAAATCTCTTCGTCGATTTTGGAGGTCTCTCCAATGCTAAAGAAGGAAATTTCGTTAAGTTTATATTATTTACTTGTTAAAATTGGTCGATGAAGAAATTACCGTTGATTTTCAAGGCCTCCCATGTTAATAAGATGAGTTTTTATTTTCAATTTAATATTTGATTTATTTATTTTTATTCATATTTATTTATTACTAACACTTTTACTAAGTGTTATTTTACAGGTACCCCAAGTTGCTTCTCATCGAAGCTATTCGAAGAGTTCAAAGTAAATTTTTTATTCATTATTATGTGCATATTGGCGTTAGGCATACCTTAGGCCGTTTCTTATATTATCTTATTCTATTACTTGTGTATATTATATGTTTATTATACTTGTATACTATTATTTTCTCCTCCTCAACTTGAAAAAAATGAATTCAGTGGGGACCCATGATTGTGGATTTCGAAGGATGTCTAACCCTTTCCCTTCGAAATAACATGAACCCCTTACCTAGAATCAAATTAGTTTTGTAGATAATTTTTTAAAGTTAATTCATTAATTGATTTCCTAGTTTTCCTTAAAATTAGGTGGCGACTCCCTTTTCCCCTTTTAAGGTATTTTAGCCATTTTGATTAAAAACAAAAGTATTTAATAATACTTATTTGCAAAACACATCAATAACTTTTTTCAACTGCAACACTTTTATCAAAACACAAAACTACTTATTTTTAAAATAACTTTTAGCACTTTAAAAAGTTACTTTTTATAAGTTACTTTTTTTATGCCAATCCAAATGGACTCTTAATATGCGAATAATAATCGTTATGCTAGTCCCCACATATTTATAAATAATCCCCAATTCTATATCACTCTACACAACTAGAATGTTCTAAAGACCTTCTTTGAAAATCTATGGAATTTTAAGGTTTTCCAAGGATTTTTCCATATATTTTGTAGAATATTCCATCAAGGACTATTATTCTCCCAATGAAAGCTTTTCACATGGCCAACTTTATGCTACGTGGTATCTAAGTGGCATGATGATGTGACGGGTCATCACACTCTCTCCCACCTAATGTTGCTACGACCGCATCACATACTTGCAGCATGAACTCCCAGACCTTGTCTTCCTGTATGCACAACCAATAGTGCATTGACTCGATCAATGCCCTTGTTTGACGCTGCACCTGGTAACCAGCCAACAACGTATCGTGACTTTCCTTCATGATATCCCGACTAATAGGTCCTACCTTTAGCATGTAGACCCTATGACTGGTGGTGAGCAATAGTTCGTCTTCTACCATGAAATGTTTCATCTTGCCTTGAACAACTAATTGCATAAATCACTTATCTTTTGGACTATGTTGCATGCCATTCTTGATTGCATCACGAATGTCACAATGGATTGGGGTGATGGAGGCAAGCTCAATCCTATGATCTACTTTGCTCCTAGGAGGTAATTGCCTTAACACACAATCCCAAAACACATGCAATAGATTCTCAACATCATCTAAAAATGCTCAATCAAATGACAAGTCGACCATAGCCTACCTCAGATCTGAACACAAACGCTCCAAAATCGTTGACTTACAACACTTGTTTTTAAATCACCTCTGATCACCGCCACACTGGAAAATTATGGATCACAATGTCAACACAGAATTTTAGACACCAAAATCGCCACAATTGGAGATGGACCCAAAAGTCAAGTCAAAATAGGAATGTCGACACGCACCGAGAATTTTTGAATTGACTCCATTAATAAGTCCTAATTGCCTTTTGCTTATGTGTTCCCTCTTCTCCTTTTTAGCCATTTCCTTTCTCCATTCTACTTCACACATAGAACAATCCTTAATTTGATGATCATTTTACCACACTTGAAGCAACCTTCACTTTGTGGTTTATCTGTACTCTTTTCTTTGGTGGGTGGTGACTTTTTTTACAGAATCCATGCCCCTTTTGAAGAGTTTCTTGAAGTGTCTGTTGATCAGTGCTAAATCCTCATCATCTATATTTGATTCATCACTTTCAGTTACTTTGAGTCCAAGATTTTTTTCTTTGTTTCCCTCATTTATATTGTCAAGATTCATCTCATATGTTGTGAGATTTCCTACCAGTTCATTCAAAGTCATATTGGTTAAATCTATTGCTTCTCTTATTGCAGTAACTTTTATTTCCCATGATCTAGGCAAGCTCCTAAGAACTTTGTCTACCCGTCCTCAGTGGTGTTTATTTTTCCCAAGGAGATTAACTCGTTTACTACTGTAGTGAATATGGTAATCATGTCTTGAAGTGATTCTCTGTATTTCATCTTAAAGGCTTCATATTCAAAACATAGCCTAGAAAATCTGAATTTTCGAACTTGAGTTGTGTCTTCATGATCATTTTGTAGAGTATCCCATATTTGTTTCGCGGAGGTACAACTTGAGATGCGATTAAACTCATCTGGTCCTAGTCCATGTACAAGAATGCATTTGGCCTTTGCATTTTTTCTCAACATCTTGTAGTCAGCTTCTCTGTGTTGTTCCTTGGGTTTTGGAACATTATTTCCTTCACTATCGTTACCAATAGGGGTTAAGGTCCCATTAATGGTTCTAACCCATAGGTCATAGTCTTTGGCTTGGATGAAGTCCTCCATCCTTGTCTTCCACCATGAGTAGTATTGACCATTGCACAATGGTGATCTATTGATGTGTTGCCCTTGACCATGTCCGAGAGGATGTGCAAAATTCATAGTGATATTTATCTGAGTTATTAAACTCTTGATTAAGATAACATGCTCTAATACTACTTGTTGGAATTATGACCTATTTAATTCTGTAAAGGAACACGTACTTAATACCTGTTCTTTACTGTTTGTGAGTTGTAATAAATAATTTCATAAAATAACAATTAGTTCACAATTTGTATTATTTATCTCAACTCCACACAACCCAACGATTACATGCTTACGTAATCTAAAGAATTCTAAACTATAATTCCTAACTATCCAAGACAAAAAAAAAAAATCAGGTTTAAGTCTTCTAACGTTTTTCAAGTTTCTCAAAATTTTCTAGACGTATCCTACACACAAAGCTCGATTGTAATAAAAAAAAACTCTTAACTACAATATTACAACTTTTTCTCACAAACTTGCAGCATTCCCAAGTAAATTACAAAACACTCCTAGACTCTCTTTGACAACGTTTTGTTCGACTCTATGTAAGTGTGCAACCTCAATGAAGTTATTGCCCTATTTATATATTTGGACTTGAATTCAAAACCTATTTCAACTTGGACTCTTACTTGTGCTCTGCTTCCTCTTCCGCTTGGAACTTAGAAGCTCACGCGTAGTATTACTGCTTTGTGTAGAACTTCTAACAAATTATAGAAATTATAAAGTGCTACACAATTGCGAAATCCTTATCTCAGTCGGATTAGATTAACTTGGAACATGTTGATATGACCTATTCTATGCAACTTTGACATTCTTCAAAACAGTTAGACCTTTCCACCTTACAGACTGTCCCGCAGGTAAACATGGATTAGTAAAGATCCTAATATTAAAGTCATTACCCATGCGCTATACACACCCTTTTTGAAGAGGATATTTCGAAACACAAAGAGACCTCCAAATGAAACTAGGATTTGATCCTTCTCTTGCGGTAAGAAACTTAGACTGGCGGTAATATTTGCTCTTAAATATAGAGATAATAAGAGCTTCAGGGTGAGTATCCACTTTAGTCCTGCTCCTTCATTGCATTCATTTCACCACCAAAGATAATTCATCTCACGCTCAATGGTAAACAGGGACATGATATAATTTGGAATAACTTGGATCACTGTTTTTAATAATATTTCCTTCCCCACTTGTGACAGGATTAAGCCTTTCCAACTATGAAGTTTTACATGCTCCTTATCTTGGATGAAGTTGAAGACCTCCTTCTTCTTGCGACCCACACTAGCATTGTCCTAGTTTATCAAACTATTTTTTACGTGCAAAATGGACGCAACAACATCCTTCACCTCTCCTGTGATGTTTTTGCTGAAATATATTTCAGATTAATGGAAGTTAATTTGTTTTCCAGATGCACTCTAGGATTCAACAACGCAATCCATCAAGCAAGATTCATGCAATTTTCCAACATCTTGCAAACTATACAATCAATAAAAATACACAAACAGATCGGTCTTAGACCATAAACTAGCTCGAGTTGCTTTTTTTTTTTTTGAATGAATAGTATTTTGTGTTTGCATCACCTTCCTTTAACAATTGTTGTTTGGCTTTCTGCTTCCAATAAATATTTTGCTGCTCAAGGGCTTGCAGATATGCTGATTTGGAAATACTATACAAACGCTGATTTGTGCCTTGGCTAGTTTCAATTTAGCCTTAAAGTGTATATTTTTGTTTCCCCCTATCATACAAGTATTCTCTGCAACATTTAATCATTTCATCAATAGGATGACCCCTTCCTTTTTCCACATCGTCTGAACCGCCTATTTCATCCAAGAATTATCAAATCGAAAAGGCTTAACCACATAAAATAACTTTCAATCCTAAAGAACCGGATTTGATGTGATGAATTTTTGCATTCAGGAAGTTGACTTTCCATTTTTTATTGGCTAGTGCGTGATCTAATTACCCCCTTACCCAATTACGTGAATTCGTGCAACATTATCAGGTGAATCAGTTTCCAACATATCGAAGATTAAAAAGATTACAAAAATTAACCACTTCTCTGAATCCATTTATCTTCATTCTAGTTGTTGAATACAGTCCAATTCATCGCCATAATTAAGTATAACATGGGAGGTGCGATCTGTCTTTGAGTGATTTTAATAGATTCCATGAGGCCCGTCTTCTGTGTAATCCACTATATGCATAAAAACGAAGTTTTGATCAGAGTAAGTCATTATTGATATTAATTTACCAAAATAAAACATTTTGTTAAAATTTTACAAAACTAATATAAACGTAGTTCTCAGTAACGTTTTAGGTAATATTTTATTCAAAAAAATTCAATAGCTAAAAGATAAAAATCTGACACAGTAAACAAACATAAAACGTTATTGTCAATAACGTTTTATATTTCGTTACTCTTAGGCACGTTTTACAGTTAAAACGTGACTCACAATAACGTTTCTCTAGAATCATTAAAAATTAAAATTCAATCTCGTACATGCCTCATTTAACTTTATTAAACTTTTCAATATGCATACATATATATATATATGTATGCATATTGAAAAGTTTAATAAAGTTAAATGAGGCATGTACGAGATTAAATTTCAATTTTCAACCATTTCAGATAAACGTTACTGTGAGTCACGTTTTAGCTGTAAAACATGCTTCAGAGTAACGAATTATAAAACGTTACTGACAATAACGTTTTATGTCTGTTTTCTCTGTCAGATTTTTGTCTTTTTGTTATTGAATTATTTTGAATAAAATATTTCCTAAAACGTTACTAAGAACTACGTTTATACTAGTTTTGCAAATTTTTAGAAAAACATATTATCTTGGTAATTTGATTTTAATAATGACCTACTTTGATAAAAAATTCCATAAAAACTTGTAAAGAGGAATGTTGGAACACCTAATACATGAACCTCCACGTCAATAAAATGCTTGTGGTAGCTAATGAGTGAGCATCATTTTTCCTTTCAAAGTAACACTAGACTTCCACTGGAGCCTACTGAATCAACAACAAACAAGGCTTCATAGATTTGGTTTAGTGTGGACCAACCTGTCTTCATTTCTTAGAGGAAAATGAGACTGGGATTCGTAGAAGAAACCATGTCCTTCAATTCTGATTGTTTGTTGGTTCCCAAGCGCACAACAGTTCCAAGATAGGGAACTCATAATGTATGGTGGTTCTGGAGTCCAATACCCACAGTCAGCCCATTTGTTGGATCAAGGACAATAAGTTGATCATCATCAATAGTTTTTTTAAGTTCACGTGGTTCACTAATTTTGATTCATATAATCCCCATAAGAAACCTTAACTTGCATCTTTCTCTTTAATGGTATGCAAATATCAATACGAACCCTAATACGCATGTAGTCTCTCCAAAATAAATTGTAGTTCTTGGAATCATCATAGAAAAATTCCCCAAAAAATTTCCAATGTCTCGTACCACGAGTTGTGAACGCAAACCAGAGATGATATCATATATTTGAACCCATAGTTCTATAGTCATTAGTTGCATATGTCTGGGGTTTTGATTGGGCTCCAATGGCTGAATCAAAACCATACTTTGGTTCTAGTTCCATAGTCCATCACTCGTGATACGGTATCCGGTTAATGATAAAATTGGATGAGAAAATAATTATTGCCAAGATCTTTCTATCATGCCCTAAACTCAAGGGGTGCAACAGGCATCTTATGCCAAAACTTAGGCTTGAGCTGACTGTACTAAACCCTTTCTAATAGCGCTTAGATTCCACACACAGTAAATAAAACAAACAAGGATATCATAACTTAAAAAATAAGACCTTGGTCGGCAAGACCCCCTGCTGATAATTATATAAAAGAAATAGTTACGCTTAACCGTTCATATAAAGAAATAGCCAACTAACACATAAGTAGGGGTTCAAATGAGTGGCTTGAGTTGAAATTATATATATTTAAATGGGTTGAAATTGAAATTGAGTTGGTACCTGACCCGCCCAAGCTTACTTTAGGCTCAAATGAGCTTAAAAAGCGGGTTGGGTCTTGACCTGTCCAATTTGACCCTGTTAATCTCAATAATCTTATTGTCTTTTAAATTTTATAACCATTATTTGAATTCCAAATCAAGAAAATTTTAAAAAATAAATTACAAATTGGTATATAAATCTTAGAAGATATATAAAAGATAATATTTCATATCTTCAATATAGGAGCATACGTTACATCAATGCAAATAAAGAGTCTTAAAACATATTGAAATTAGAGATGAAATTCGGATCAACTGAGGATTATCTTAAAATGGGTTAAGGATTAAATGTATTGAGATTTAATCCAATTCAAATTATCTTGAGCCCAACCCTTAAAATTCCGGACAAGTTGGGCGAGATACCTATAATTGGGCTCATTTTTTGAAACCTCTACACATAAGTCTTGTTTGGGCCGTCAAGACCACCATGATATATAGGAAAATATAAGTGCTATATGTGACATCAAAACCACCATGATATCTATACAAAAGGTGAAACTCAATTGTACACCAAACAACCATCAAACATAGGCGAACAAACAAACAAGTAAAACTTGGATAATAACGCGGCTAACATCTGTAACACTCTGGTGTGAAAGCCTCTAAGTGTAATAAAGCTTGGACAGGACAAGGCCCCGACCTACCTAACACTATATATAAAAAAATTCAACAATCCTCCAAATTCTGGCAGCTTCGAAAGAAAGGGGTTATCCAACCTATGGAAACTCAATCGTACTACTAGGGATGTAACGCCCAGTAATTTCCATGACCTATACTAAAGCCTCATATGTTGAATAATGATATTATATAACAATAGTGGAAAACCTATTTAGAAAGTGTTATATTCAAAACGTCAAAGAAAGACCTTGACGTCCGAAAACTAGCGAAATTGAACTAGTAGACGCCCCTATGTTTGGTGAAGGTTTGGGAGTGTCATATGAAGTCTAAAACTTGTAAAAAGACTTTAAATCGGTAAAATAATGAATATAGGGTCAAAACGTCCGATAACGACTCCTTAAGGTCCACCCCAAGGGTCCTTGAGGAGGACCCAAACATTGGCGAGTAAGATGCCAAAGCAGCCTGCGTGCAGCCAATATATGGAGTCCCTTGCGCGTCGCGCATCCAATAATCGGGGACTTCACGAGGTTCACTTTATTGATCCGTATTTCCTAAAAAAGATTTGGAATTTACCCCGCGACGCGCAGCCAAGTCCCAGATTCGATCGCATCATTTTTAAATCAATTTGACTTCACAAAAAGACCCAATTAAGGGAGGGGTATTTTGGATGATTTAGGGGATGACTATATAAAGATTTAGGTTCAGTTTCATGTCATTTTACACACCCAAATCAAATCCCCAAAGTTGAAATAAAAAAATCACTCTCATCCCTCTCAAATTCTCTCTTTCTTCAAACCTCCATTGAAGACCATTGGAGCTCCAAGAAGAAGGTCAAGTCTTCAATTTTCCAACCCAATTTTGTGGCTTTATCATCTATAAGGTATGGTTTATTTCACTCTTGTGATTCTTTTCCCCAAGAGGTGCCTCCAAAAGATGATTTCTAAATTCCCCAAAACTAGGGTTTTTCTTCTTAAATGGGTCTTCTTTGAAAAACGAAATTATGAATCAATTGTGATAAATTATGATGAATTAATGTTGTTTAAGTATATATGAATTGTTAATTGATGATTTCCTATGATTTTTCCTTAGACCCATGTCTTTCCCCAATTTCATGAAAACCTTGAATTGATATGGTGAATTGTGAAGATTATGAACATGTAGATTGACTACATTGTTGTTAATTATGTAATTGCTTCTTGAATTTACCTTTTTTACGCAATTAGTTATGTATCATTTGTAATGGAAGTATGAAGTTTCTTTAAAGGGACAAGGAGGTATATTGATTGGTTCTTCTTGGATTCAATTATGAAATATGAGTTACTTAGATAGTAATGCTTCTATGTCTAATGTGTGGTTGTGATGTTGATGCTAAGTATTACCCATCCTTAACCCTAATACATCTAATTAGACATGAATTATGTATGCATGTTATGATACAAATATTATATGATTGAAAGTAAATTCTCATGATATAATAAAGTGTTAAGTGAAAGTTTACTCACTAGTCTAAAGTGAAAGGATTGTTCTCACTTGTGATGACCTATGAGATAGTATGATAAGATGTTTACATAGGGGTCTAGAAGAGACCAATGTGAACTTGTATGGAGACACTAAAGGGAATAAATGCTTAACACTGAAAGGGCATGTAAATGAGATGGAGGTCTCACGTTTAGCAAGTCCAACCTCCCACATGGGTTTCTTCACGTTTAGTAAGTCCGGATTCCCAAGATATGTGTTGTCTCATGAGATGGAAACCTCCACGTCTAGTAAGTCAAGGTTTCTAGTAACATTCTACTTGACCCTTAACTATGTGCCCACATAGGACTATAGATTAGTGGATCCACCTAGATAGCTACGTACGAACGGTTACACCTTAGGCAAATGTTAACCCTCTCTTCTCGGTGTGGGAGAACATCGGATTCCATGTAGCTCACATGGTCTCATGTCGGTTATTGCAATATTTTCCCTAATGTAATATGGTAAATGAGTAAGTCAATTATGTGAACTATCATTAGGGCTTGTCTTAAAGGTTACTACATAGGGTGATAGAGGATATGAGACTTCTCTTACTCATTGCACATGTGGGATCTTAAGGGATGATCTTAGCAGTGTTCTTGTATGAGTAAGTTGATTACATGTTATGTATATCAAGTTATTTATGAACTTATGAATCAAGCATGTTATGATAAAGTATGAGATTATGTGTTATGCATGTAATCAGTGGCTTTTTGTGATGCTTAGCTTTGGATAGGGGTTTGGGGTTTTATTCTTGGCATTGCACAAGTATTGCTATAGGTTGCTTATGTGTTGGGTTAAATGTCATGATTTAGTTGATTTGTAATGTTCCATAAATCTGCATGTTGAGTTAATTGTTATAATGCATGGTTTTGACTAAATTGTTCCCTTTTCACATACATTGATGATTATATGCATAGAAACCATACTTAGTACATGTGGTTTGTACTAACCCATATTTCTATCCTTTTTCCCCAACATTGTAGGTTCCGGTCATTGAAGAGCTTCTAGACCGCTTTGCAAGGATACTTGGATTGCTTCCTCCAAGTAGTTGGTGAGTCCTCTAAGTTCGAGGATGGAGCCTTTGATATACCTTAGTAGTAGTATTGTTATAGTTTAAAGATATTCATTTCCTTCATATTATTGAATATATTGTTGTAAGCCCTATGTGGAAATTAGGTATTTGTATGAAGGCTATGCCCGAATGTTCTACTTCGTTTTAGATGGTTCAATGTGAGACAAAGTATTATACTAAATTCCTATGTGTTGGTTATATCGTCTAAACGAGAAGCCTGAGTAAGTTCATATGCGAGGAGTCTAAGTAAACTCCATATTTAGTATGTGAGAGGTCTATGTAAACCTCAATATATACAAAGTTTTAAATTTTCCGTACTTTTTGACCGATGAAATGTAATGATGAATGTTAAGAGGCTAGTGTTAGTTCTCTTCAAGAACGACGATGCCGGTAACACCTAGGAGGTACTTTGGGTCGTTACAAGGGAGTTCTATCATATCCTTTGTCGGGAATAAGGACAAAGCGCATAAGGCATCAATACGAAATAATGTACTGTGTATGAAAGGCGATAGACTAGATGAGCAAGTATCATTATATGTTGAAAGTATTTGGTAAGTAAATCAAGACTAACATAAGCATATTGATCTGTTCTAGAATCCAAACATACAAAAATAATCAAACAAAAACCTAACCAAGCCTTTATAAGCTCAGCAGGTACAAACAACTTGAACTGTCAATATGGGCTAGCCCACCCCATCCGGCTAACTCATACAAGCTTTGACATTTTACGGATCAGGACGGGCTAGCCCATTTTTGGTGTGGGTTAGAAAATGGTCGGTCCAACCCACAAGTACGTGGGCTACAAGCTTGCCTTGTCAGCCCACCTTTTTAAAGATTATATTTTTTATAATTATTAAATTAAATTATAAATTATTATTTAAAAATATTGTCATAAATATTGACAAAACAATATTACATGATGTTAATGATACTACTTGTTAATCAAATCCACAAATAAAATTATATTTATAATATTTATTATGTTTTTCTCCAGTAAAAGTATAAATATCTAAATAGAAATAATAACCTAATTATTTTGAGTTTGGACTCTCTTTAATTTTAAATTTTAATATTATATTATATTTTTATTGGCTCACAAGCCGACCCTACCTATATTTCTCAAGCCCCACAAATTAACAGGCTTATTCAGGCCGGGCTAAAAAGCCCTTTTCTGAAATGGGCTCCAAAAATCATAAACTAGCCCTATTAAATTCTGAATTATGCCAGACTGGCCCAACGGGCTTAATTCATATTGACGGCTCTACAAACAACAAACAAGACCACCTAAATAGGCTCCTATAAGCTCAAAAGGTCTCAATTCAATCTATATACCCCTATCGGTAGTCCCCTACAACCGTAGGAAGGCACATAACTCTCTTAAGAATCAATATAGCCCAGAGGAAAATGTTACATATCCCTCTTAGAAACGACATAATGTCGTAATCAAAGATAACATAACCCTCTTAGGAAACAACATAGCCCCGTAAATGAACATCACATAAACCTTTTAGGAAAAAACAAAGCCACTCAGGCAAATATAATATAGCCCCTCATATGCAACAACAAAGCCCTATATGCAAATGTCCTATAACCCTCATAGGAAGCAACATAGCTCTGTGACCAAATATCATATAGCCTTCTTAGACAACAACATAGCCACTAAGGCAAAAATCATATAGACTCTCCGAGGTAACAACATAGCCCTGCAAGCAAACATCACATATCCCTCTTAAGCAAAAGCATAGCCCTGACAAGGGATGAATATAACATCTTGATGAGCCACCCACCCACAATTATGTCTAAGAGTACATCAAATATAACAAAACTATTATATTGCTACTAAGATTTAAGGAAATATGCCAAAAGAAGGGAATGACCTTAACCTACCTTTTAATTGAAGCCTCAAATAAGTCTATACGATACTTGCCCAACCTATCATAACACAACAATTGCTAGAATCAACAAGGTTGCGAGAACGAGCCATATATAGTTATTAATGTGTTAATGTCACACTCGCGACTAACAAACTCTAAAGTATAAAATGAGGCCAATAATAATAACAAATGACAATTAAATCCAACGGCAATAAGCGAACCACGTCTCAAAATGGTGACGATCTCCCGAGACACTATTTCTATGCATATTTTATTTCATTTGATCCAACAAATTTTACATGACTCCGCTAAGAATTAAACCAACCCTAGTTCCTCCAACACCTTAACACCATTAATTTTCACGACCCAAGGGTACCCTTAGATTTTAACATGGCGTATGAAACCTTGAAGGAATCCATACAAGACACTTAGATATCATAACATAAGAAATACAACAATAAGAGTAAAAGAATAGTCCACGTCCAAAACATTTTATAAAAGCAAAGCGAAAGTCTAATACACTTGTCTCATCACAACCATCTAATACTATAGAATGAAATTGGACCTAGCCCATACATCATGTCCAAAAATAAATACATGAAAGAAAGTGAAACAATAAAACTCCATCCTCGAAGCATGAAGACTCACCAAAGCTTGAAAATCTCGAACTAAAAAACTAGCCACAAAACTGAGTACTGTGACTGTCGGACCCTACATTTAGGGAAATGTAGGCAAGAGTATGTGTTAGTACAAAACAATGTACCAAGTATGATATCCATGCATAAAACATTTAAATCATGCTAAAAGGGGAATTTCATTTCATGACATACAATTGACCAAGCTAAACATGATATAAAAGAGTTAGAAAACATAAGTCATACCATCATGGTCAATGAAAGCTAACTTCATCTTTAAAATCTTTGAACTCATATGTCATACTTCTTGAATTAACTTTAGTTCGTTATTACTTGTGGCAAATTAGCCTTAACCGATATAGAGACCATGTGAGCTATAACATGATCCTTCGGTGTCTCCACACGAAAAATGATAGTCCTACTTGCTAAGGTAAGGACCATGAACTTCTATCTTAAGTGGATCCACTAGCTAATCAACCTATGAGGGCACATATTTAAGGGATAAGGAGGTTGCTACTAGAAACCTGAACTCTACTAACTGGGGAGCTTCCTTCTCACGAGATTGCTTCTAGAAAACCGACCTCTACTAACGCGAGAGATTCCATCCCATCATCAATATCCATTCAGTGCTAAGCATAAATCCCATGGAATAGTCATTTATTACATGACTTCATTAATCATGGAAAGGATCCCTTGGACAACCTATCCAAGCTAGTTCATTATGATAGCTCTTACTCTTTGATTAAATTAGGTGAGAAAGCCTTTCAACCTAAAACAAATTTCTATGTGAGAAAACCTTTCACATCATACAAGTATGTGTTTATGAGAATATTCTTTCACAACACAATATCATCATTGGTACTTTACTCTCAAAGCACCCTTAAAACATTTGCATGATTTCCCTTTACAACATTTGCATGAGTTTCATTAAACAATGCATAAGTCCATAATACCTCTTGAGGCTCAAAACCCACTTTCAATCATAAATGCTTAAAAAACATGTGTTAGATATGTGTAACACCTAAGAATTCGAGAAGGAGAAAATAGTATAATTTCTGAATTTTTGTACATGCCACCGAAGGAGGCCAAACCACGGCCTGTGGTTTTGACCACAGATCGTAGGTATGGTTCGTGGTTTGCCACACAAAACTCCCAGGAAAAATTATGACCCCTGACAGGACCTACGGACCATAGTTGGGACCATAGTTCAGGATTCGTGGATCATGAACCCCAACACCTAGTCTCAGACGCCAAACAACGCCCTGCCAGGATGGACCATTGGTCAATCCACGATCCGTCGGTCAGGGTCCGTCGATGGCCTTGTCAACTGTTAAGTTAGGGTCATTTTTTCCTTATCCTATGCTTTGGACATTCAAACTACGTCGTTTTAATCAGTTTAAGCCTAGTAATTTAGTCATAACCTACTGAAAAATTTATTCACCAAAAATCATCAAAAACGTAGAGCAAAAAGATAAGAAAGAGGTGTTAGTTTTGCCCAAGAGCAGTTAGAAAGTTTCTTCAAGTTCCAGCCCAAAATCAAAGGAGTCCTCTGTAGATTTTGTCACCATGTATGTGGGTTTTCACTAATGGGTTCCTTTCATCCACTAGCCCTAGTTTTCAGTCAGTTCCTTGATTCTCTATATCTTTTTTAATCCTAGGTTTCTAAAACCTTGAAGAATTGTTATAATTTGAGTTGCTACAGTATCTATAATCTAAATATCATGTTTTTTGGAAACGTTGTTTAATTTCTTGTAAGAAAATTCAGAACCTAGTTTGTGTAGATTCTCCTAGTTCATGAGTTGCACTTGCTAGGTTAGTCAAACAGATAATCATGCTACAATTTTTGAAAGTCACATTAGTAGCTTATAAATGTTGCATTCTCAAATTGCATGTCAGTATTTTGAGCTATTCAGTATGTCAGTTACATTTGTATCAAATACATATTTAGTTGGGAGTAGACATATCACTGAGTTGGACTAGGTTCATCGTATCCTCATAGTCCCAAAACTATATTCCCCTCTAAGAGTATAAGTCTCCTCTGTTGGGCATCAGATTTGGTGATCACACCAGTCATGCCTTTTTACACCTTGCAAGGTATATTCGGTCCTCTCGATGGGGCGTATACATCAGACTTCACGCTTAGCTCACGACTGTAACTCATCCTAACTCATCACTTCTCAGTCTACCCGTAATGGAAAACACCTCATTAATAACTCACTTGGTTTATGGCTGCATAATATAACTTGCCTCATCTCGATTTTCCATTCTAGATTAATATACCTTTGCATACATTCTTCTAAATATGGGAAGTTTTACTACAATTGCTTATAACTTCGTAAATCATACTTCCTTTTTGGGTGAAAAATACTATCCAAGAACTCTAAAACACACTTCCTCATAAGGGTGTCAACTAAAATAAGGTTTAGGGAAAAGAGTGTTTAGGGAAAAGAGTATGGGAATACATCTTGCTTTTAGCTGGAACGCACGATTGATATCAATGAGAGTGCGTTCTTTAAAAACTCAACACTTAACTCACTCACGGGCTTCTCTCAAGCCCTTCTACAATCTCATAAATTTTTTATGATTTTTGTTGAGAGTAACTCATCGATAAGAATATGGGCTTTGCTTTTCAACTACCTTGAGTATGAGGGGTAGTTGAATGGATATGAGAAATACAAAAGTTAGAATAAATTCCTTATTACACAGTTCTACTACACAATTTAGAGTACGAAAGAAGGAAAACTTTTCTTAAATGTCTGGAGTCCCTCATTTATAGAAGTGGGGCCTCACAACCATAATTAAGATCCTACTGAAACAACTAATAATTTATAAAATGGGAGTCCTCCCAAAGCAAGGAGGTATTACTCAAAGCTGACAAGCAGATGAAGTGATCTCAACATATTTTTGTTGAGGATCCTAAGAACATATATCTACATCATAAAAAGATGCAGGTCAAATGACATCAATACATTGAATATAAGAGTATGTAATATAGATAAATAATAAATAATTGAACTGATATGACTGCAATAGATACAACATAAACTAACTGAATGTAAAGGATTAAAAGAATGAAATCATTTAAAATTGTACAAAACAATTAGTCATCTCAGAACCTCAACATAATAAGTGATATAATAAAAATACACTTTTAACTCTATTTGGAAGATTCTCTAACCGATAACTATCACCTTGAGCTACGTGATGATACAACGTCTCTCCCACACTACCAAAATTGTCCTATACCTTTTTCGGGATATAAAGTACCTCAACTACGTGGATCCACTAAGATCTTCCCCTAAATCACTTAGGATTCATCTAAAAAGTATGATCATGTACCCATATTGGCATACATGAATTATGAGGAATGTGAGTTGTGTGAACTCATCCCCATATTGGTGCTCAATACTACTCTCAATAATATATACTCATTCCAATGTTTATAAACATACTCTTCCTCTGGTTTGAGATAATTTCTCAAACTAACCTCTTAAAAGAGGTAAGTACTCTAGAAATATCTTTAAACTCCTAACTCATTTAGAAATCAAAGTGTCTCTTTCGTCAATGCAAAAACTGATACCTTTGGGAATACTTAGTCCCTTATACTCTTAATCAATTCATACTTGAAAACTCTTTCTCAAAAATATATCAAAAATTATATTGTGATATGATCATTAATGACTCGCGAATTCATACTGCATAAACATTGATGGTATATCCAGATACCATACTGCTCAAAAATTGATGACGTTCTCAACTATTATACTAATCCTGTTTTAGAAACTCTCTCTCAACTCATATTTACTTTCTCAAAACTCAGTTTAAAATTCAAGTGTTGGATTTAAAATATTCTCAAGATTTATAACTCGTTCAATTATGGGCATGAACGACTCTACTTAGGGATCTTAATAGCAATATGAAAACTGGGTACTCTGAACTCAACGACACTACACATATCTGTCAAACTCAATTCATAGGGTTCATCTTAAAATATAGACATGAACGAATCAACTCAAGAATCTTAATACATAACATATAGAAATTCAATAATTAGGAATAGAATTTCAACAGGAAATAGGAACTCAAGAACTCAAAATCAACTCATCTCAATAATACTCAAATCTAGGGGTAGAATCCTAGATTACTCTTTTACCTATTTGAAGGTAGTGAGGACGAACTAGTCCAACACTATGATAGTCTGACATACCTAGAAGAACAAGTGGAAGAACAAGATTCTTGAGCAATCTTGAATTAAAACTTGATTGGAACCTTTGAAACCCTATCTTGAAGGTAAACAATCAAGAAAACTTTCTTGAGATTTTTGAATTAGTTTTTTGAAATCTCTATGGTCAAGAATTATGATTTTTATTAGTGATCCATAATTGTATGGAGAAATTTAGTTGGAAACAACGATATTCTTGGAGAAAGACTTACCTTGAAGAGGAATATTGAAAAACATTGAAAGAATCTGGAATGAAGTGTTCTACTTTGATTTTACCTTAGGGTTCCGCCTTAGGGTTCGAGAGAGAAGAGAATCATTCGTTAAGATATAAAAATTCGATTATTTTGGGTCTATAATTAGTCAAGAAATCCATTTAGGATTTTATTAGAGGTAAAAGGATAAAAAAAAAAGACCCTTTTAATGTTTTTTCGTCCGCTAATTCATCACTACACTGTATCATTTCACTAAAATGGTCATAACATTTTAATCAAAACTCTGATTGTTATGAAATTTGTGGAGTTGTAAAAAAGATTCAAATACCTTTAATTTGACATGTAATGTGCCACATAACTTATTATATTCTAAGAGATATGACCATCTCAAGTTGACCCAAGAGAATCTTACATTAAAACTTAATCCATTTGGAAACTTTTAACTCAACTTTTTACTAAGTTTCTAGTGACCTTAATTGATATCCAAAATTATTCTCACACTAAAGAATGTACCTTTACACGTATGGTCAATTTAAGAATCACCCCATATGACCTTATATGCAAATGAAGAATAGTTTGGATCTTAACGTAGAAATTTTTGGGGTGTTACATTTACCTACTTGTTGGATGTGGTAAGAGCCATCATGACTTCAGAAAACAGGTCGTGACACTTGTGCCCTCTATGTTAAATCGATTTGAAAACTTTTGAATCATCACTTATATTTGTTTTCAATATAACCTCTTATTACGTAAGTTTGTAAGTATTTGTTTAAATAAACTTAAAGGGAAAAGGGACGGATGTACCCCCGAACTTTAATAAAAGGTGCGTATATACCCTCCGTTATACTATGTCTACACGTATATCCCTACCATCCAATTAGTGGTACAAATATAACCTTGTCACTAACGGGCCCATATTTTATTACATGTGTTATGATCCTATTATACTACCCGTTTGACCCCTTTTTTAACCCATAACCCATAACCCGCCCCATAACCCATTAAAAGAATCTTAATTAAAACAGACAAATTAATATTCACCAAAATATCTCACACACCAAAACCCTAGTCGTCTCCCGTTTGTCGCGATTCAAGTTCGTCTTCGCCGATTCAAGTTCGTCTTCGTCGCGACGACCATAATTTCAAATTTCATCTATCGTGTGTTGGTCATAATTTTCTATTTCATCTATCTATCGTCTCCTTCAATTCAGACCTAAAACCATGTCTGAAAGTTCTTGTGATTCAATTAGTAACTCCATGATAATGACTTGTTTTTGTGGTGAATTGACTCGTTGTTTCACTTGAAGGACTCCATTGAACCCCAAAAGAAGATTTTATAGATGTTCTAAACCTAAGGTACATTTTTTGCGAAATGTAAATTAATATGATTTGTGCTTGTATTTTGGTGTCCATGATTTCTTCTATGTTATTTTTTATTAGATTGAAAATTGTGGATTTTAGAGGTGGGAAGGCAGTTCTTCCGAAAATTCTTCTATTGAAGTTAATTATTGAAGTCTAAATTGGAAGTTGCTACGTTGAAAATGGATAATTTGAGAGAGTCGTTGAATGCGGTTAAGATTGAAAGAGACAATTTGAAGAAGAAATTGGAGAATTTAGAGAGTTTAAACTACTTTGAGGTGAATAAATCAAGAAATTTGGAAGCTAAAGTGTTGAAGTTGAAGATGTTGTGTATATTGCCATTTAATGTGTTTGTAGTATTTGTTGTTGCAATTTTCAAGTGTTAGTTATTGCAAGTATTTGTAGTTTCAAGTGTTAGTTATTTCAATTGTTTCCTATGTATTAGTGAATCTTATGTTTGAATGTTGGCCATTATTTTCAAGTGTTGCTTCAAACTTATTGTGAATTTCAAGTGTTGGATTTGAAACATTATTTTGTGTCTTTTGCCTTAAAGTTTGTAGTATTTAGTTGTGTTATATTAGTCTTTATGTTGAAGATGGATAAACTTTGTGGTATTGCCACTATGTTTTTCTTGAATAAAGGTTTCATATCTTAACTCATTGTTTCCATAAATTAGAAAGTAAAAGCAAGAATGGAAAGATACATAACAAAACAACAATAAAGAGCAATGGAAAGATACATAACAAAACAACTTAAGAAAAGTGCAACTCATTTCAGATCACAAACTGCAAACTCATTTACCACATCAGTCGACCACCATTGACAGAGAAAATGGTATAAGAAATGTATACCACAACAATTTATCATACTACATCAACAGAATCCAATAGATACAAGACACTATATATAACATTCACTTGGTCATATATAAGCAAAACGATAGTTAGTTTTAGCTGATACACTCAGCCTATACAAAAAGTAGAAGTAAAACCAAAACTACAACTATAAGTGTAAGACACCACCCTACACAAAACATACCAACATAATGAGTTTAGCCTTAACATCATTTAAAGCACCAGCCTACACAAACAGTAGCAAAAACTGCACCAACATATACAAAACAATACCAACACAATAGCATCATCCCCTTGTTGGCCTCAACTTCTGTAGCTTATTTGTAGTAACTGCACCCTGTCCATTCCAATTAAGCCAGTTGGTGCTATGGGAAGATTTGTAGGTTCACTAACACCAAATTTGTCACCTCTGAAGCCTATTACTCTACTCCCAATTGTTTCTTGTGGGTTCTGTCTCTTTCTCAATCTTGGTAGAAAAGATTTTTCTGAGATTGTACTTTGCCTTAGCCTAGGGTCTTCATCATCATTCTCAGCTACTGGAAAATAGCTTCTAGAAGAAGAATATTCAAACTGACCTTCTTGTGTTGGTTGTGGGGCTGTGCAGTTGATGTCTTCCTCATAATCTTCATCTTCATCAACTAAACCACTCCTAGGTTGCCTCATTTTTCCCCTGCCATATTATTTTCCTTCCTTAGCAGGTTGTTTCCCTTGCTTCTTAGTAGGTTGTTTCCCCTGCTTTGCCTTATTAATCATAATAGAAGATATAGAATTAAGAAGTGAAACAGAATAAGTATTTGATGAAATTAAAGATTAAAGAGAAATGAAAATTACCTTTTCACATCCTCTTGCATTATGATTTTGTTCTCCACAATTACTACATGTCATCGCTTTTCCTTTTCTTGTTTGTTTCCATACTCCTTGCCTCTTAACAACTTCATTCTTTCTCTTTCCTTCAATATCTTAGGTCTACCAACAAGCTTGACCAATTTTGGTGGTTCAATAGCATGCAAAAGGTTGCATTTCCAGAATGGTGCTCCCCTAACATGTTGTAACTTGTGTTTGTAAAATGCCAATGATGCCTCTTTACTATAATACCAATGAATTTCTTTTTTTGGTATCATTTTCTCGTGCTCCATGACCTTAATTGCATATGGACATGGAATTCCAGTCAGATCCCATGTTCTGCATGTGCATTTTTTCTCTCTTAAGTTGACAATGTGTCTATCTGCACCTTCAGTAACCTCATAGACATTATCCCCATTGCCACTCATCTTACAAACCTTGGAAGTCTTCAAGGTATTTTAATGTAATACATAGGGGCACAAGAGAATGCTTTGCCTTATTAATGGCTTAACGAATTATACGAAAGCACCCCCTAGTAGTAATTGGCGTATTCGACCTCAAAGAGGTCTCATACAAGACTCTTAGTATTCATTCATTACATGTCACGCCCCAAGCCTACACGCTGGCCGTGGCCGACACTCGAAGACCATTGCTGGCACCAAGCGAACCTTTGGTCTGACTTTCTTAACTCATCGGAAGACTCAAAGCATTAGTACAAGGATTTAAATGCACTTACTCAATTGTTTAAAAGATAAATTAGAACGTTTTTAAAAATAAAACATTCAACTTAGCCAAATGGAAACTCAAGTCTTATTTATAATAAAGGACAATGTAAAGATAACTAACTGTTAATTGTTTATCTATGAAGCCTCTAATAACTGAGATGGATGTCGGGACAAGACTCCCGACCATCCTAACAACTGAAAATAAAACTGAAAACAATGAAAAAGGAGTCCTCCGGAATGGAAGGAGGCTCACCATCAGACTTTGAGCTGCTCACTAGATCAACGGTGCATTGGGTGCCAACCTTTTTTACCTACGTTTGCATCATAATACAATGCAGTCAAACTGGCATCAGTACATTTAATGTACGGGTATGCAAGTTAGAATGCTAAACACCATAGGCTAGAAGGAGATTCTGAAGGAAACACTTACCTTAACTCTTCTCAACTCATGAATACTTAAATAAACTTATTTCAATATTAAACAATTTAAAAGCAAGTTCATAATAAACAAAAGTTATTTAAAAACATGTTATTAACTCGGTGTACGCAAAGATACAAAATAACACTGAGATGTATGTAAAAATATAAAATAATATGACGACAATTCATAATCATAATAAAAGACATATCATGCTTTCTCTTAAAGTCTGCTTGTGCAATGTATGAATGAAGTCTCATACCCTCATTCATACGAAGGAGAACCGCTTGAAGAACCATACAACTAATGCTGTGGGAGTTTTCTAATCGCAACCATCATTTAAGAGCTATAGTGATGATACAACACTTTACCTCGCGTTGCTAAGGACCGACCTATACCTTGCCATCAGTATAGGAAGCTAACTTAACTTAGTGGATCCACTAGCTTAACTTAAGTAATCATCTAACAAGTATGATCCTTTAATGCACATGATGACTACATGGTTTATGGAGACTTGAGTTAATATATGAACTCGCATCTTAAATGTGAAAACATTTATAATTTCTTTTGGAATACTTAGTTCCCTATAGCTTTTGAGGAATGAACTCAACTTTTTACTCTTAGCTTAACTTGAAACCTTTAGTCTTAAAACAAAGTTAAAACATTTGTGAAAGACCTTGAAAACTTTGATGAACTTAACTTAACTTTAGTTGAATTGACTCATAACTTTACTTGTGACCCTTAACTTTAGTTGAATTGACTCATAACTTTACTTGTGACCCTTAACCTTACTTTAATTGACATTTAACTTTCCTTGAATTGAATTATGGATTCAAGGAATTAAGTTTTGTGATAGGAAAGGTCTCTTGATGTTTAGGAATGATTTCGAATAGCTAAACTTGAGAAAGGTTACGAAATCACCATCTTGGAACAAGTCCGCGACGTGGAGATGCTCCTACATATTTATTCACGATACTTTATTTTCAGGCAGACGAGTCCGCGTCCTATCCGCGATGTGGAGCAATAGTTGTTCCCTGAGGGAACAGGTTCGCGACGCGAACTTGGTACCTGTTCCTTATCCGATTTTTCTCTTGTTTGTTTTCCAGTCCCAATTCGCCTAAACTTGAATATTTTTCCCAATATCTCTTTAGATTCAGATACCCAACATATATACTCAAGAAAATAACTCAAAACAACTCTATAATTTAACTCAAAGATCTTAGAAACTTCTCAATAACAATCCAATTCAAGAACGACATCAAATTCAAGAATACATATCAAGAACATCAAACTTTCAACCCTTTTAGGACGAATTCATACTGAAATATTTTTTTTTGGAGAATGGGTGAACGAACCCGACGCTATTACAGACTTACATACCTTTTTAGGGATCACCCCCGAAGAAATCCACAAGCCAACGATCGTTCTTGGAAATTCTTGCTTTTCCTCTTCTCCTTTTTCTTGCATTCTTTCTCTTAAAGCCCTAACGTGAATTCTCAATCTTTCTAAACTGAACCAAGTATGGTTTTTACCCTAATTAAGTCACTAAAATGAATTAATTTAATTGGTTAAGGAAAATACCAATATACCCTTTTAATTCCCGGATTGGACATTTACTTAATCCAACAGCCCAACTTCCAAAAGGCATAACTAACTCATCCAAACTCAAAATTTTACAAACTTGGTGGCGTTGGAAAAATCATTCCAAGGCTTTCAAACAAATCAAGAACTACACCTAACTCATCCTGAGCTAAGAGTTATGGTTGTTTTATTTTAATCAAAACTAATTTTTTTACTTACTTAAAATTTCCAGATTTCCTTATACTTTCCAAAAATAAGTATTTCAAATTTTAAAACTCCTTTCTAGTGTATGTTACAATATATACCCCTTGGGAACATTCGTCCTCGAATGAAGTTATTCTTACTAGAATAAGGGTAGTAACATCAAGTTCAAACACCCAACAAGCAAATGCAACACCAACATGCTCACTCACAAATTGAAAGAGTACTAAGAAGAACATTAGTACATTGGTTAGAATTTTTTCTCCCGATTCAAAGAGATGTGTATATATCTTCTTCATATACTCTTTACCTTCTCAAGTGGCTTTTCCACAAACCGATTTCTCCACAGAACTTTGACTTGATGTTACTTACTTTGTTCTCAACTTGTAAACTTGGCGATCTAGATTCTAAATCAGGGCCTCCTCACAAGACAAACTATCTTTGATTCCAATATCCTCAGTTGGTATGATATGTGAAGTATCTCCCATGCACTCCTTCAACATGGAGATGTGAAAAACCGGATGGATGGTTGCTAACTCTTGTGGTAGTCCCAATTCATAAGCTACCTTGTCAATTCTTTTGAAAATATTTTAAGGATCGATATACTAGGACTGAGCTTCCCTTCATACCAACTCTCATAACACCTTTCAAGGGTGAAACTTTTCAATTGACTAAGTCATCTACCTCAAACTCTAATTCCATTCTCCTAACATCATTGTAGGACTTCTGACAACTCTCCAATGTTTCTAACCTCTCTTGAATGACATCATTTTCTTCATATCTTGATGAGATAACTCAGGTTCTATCAACCCTGCTTCACAAACTTCAACCATCCAAAAAGGAGATCTGCATTTCTCCGGTGAAGAGCTTCATAAGAAGCCATTTGGATGCTAGAATGGTAACTATTATTGTAAGCAACTCAATGTGATCTAGGTGATCATCCCAATTACCCTTGAAATTAATCACACAATCTACCTCGATACCTCAAAACACCATCTTCCCCTTGTTTAAAAGCCATCATTTTTTTGGCTTATGAACATTTTCCTTTAATTCAAGCAAGATAGTGTCTTGGTCTTGCTCGCCTTTTACCTCTGACACTAATGATGACTCAGCCCCATTCGTCATCAATATTCCTCCTTCTGTAGAATCCATTAATCGAACTCTTAATCGTGCAAGTCTATGCACCTATTGTGCTAATTTATTTTTATCATCCTTAAAATAGGTGGTACTACTAGTAGACACCCTGCTTAAGGAATCAACAACAACATTAGCCTTAAGTGGGTGGTAAAAGAATAATCATGTCAAATCCTTGAGTAACTCTAACCACCTTCTCTGTTTGAGATCAAAATCTTTCTAACCAAACACAAACTGAACACTCTTGTGATCGGTGAACACATCCACATGAACACCATAAAGATAACGACGCCACATTTTCAAAACAAATACTACAACAACCAACTCTATGTTATGGGTTGAGTAATTCTTCTCATGAACTGTCTGGAGGCATAAGCTATAACTTTGCCATTCTTCTTTAACACACAACTCAAACCAACTTTAGATGCATCACAATACACCACAAAACCTTGAGTACCTTTCGGTAAAGTCAAAACTGGGTGTAGTAGACTTCTTTTTCAATTTCTAAAAGTTTTTCTCACAAGCTTCAGACCATTGAAATTTAACTGTCTCCTAAATTAATTTGGTCAAATAAAACCCCTATCTAAAAAATCCTTCAACTGCTCTTTCAACTCTGCTGGTGCCATTCTGTATGGCGGAATAGAGATAGGATAAGTATCTGGAATGATATCTATGCCAAAGTCTATTCCTGTCTCAAGAGGGACTCCAGATAGATCACCTAGGAAGACTTCTTGAAACTCTTTTACTACTGAAACTGAATAAATAAAAGGTATCTCAACACTAAAAACATTAACTCATACTAAGTGATAGACACATCCCATGGAAACTAACTTTCTTGCCTTAGGTACGAGATGGAATGACCCTCAGGCACTGCTGAATTTCTCTTGAACTTTATAACTGATTCACTGGAAGCTGGAACTTGACTACTTGAATTTTTACAATCTATTGATGCATAAGAGGCATGAAGCTAGTACATACCTAGAATGGCATCAAAACTACCATGTCTTACTAAACTAAGTTAGCCATGATACTCATGCGATTGGCGGAAAATGTACAATCATAATTGACTTTATCTTCTACAATAGACTAACCAACAAGTGTAGAAACACTGACGGTCTCACTATGTTGCTCAGGAATAATATCAAAGTTCATAGCAACATATGAAGTTACAAAATATAAGCTCGATCCTGGTTCTAGCAACATATAAACATCAGAGTTAATGACTCAAATCATACTAGTGACAACATCTGGTGAATCTTATTGCTCTTGGCTATTGTTGATAGCAAATAAGCGGTTTGTTACCCACCAGTACCATTTCGTTGCATGTTCTTTGGACACACTTTCATGAAGTGACCCTCTTGTCCGTACTTGAAGCAACATGTCTAGACCTGACGAAAATTTCCTAGGTGGGTTCTACCACACCTAGAACATATATGAACCAAGTTACCTCCTTGTGCTACACTACCATGAGACCCCTATCACAAAGTTATTCATCCTAGACCTAGAGTTGGAAACAAAGGTTGGGGCATGTTTAGAGAGTTGGATGAACTTGAGAGAGTATTCCTTCACACTCATTCCCCCTTGACGGAGTTTCATGAGTTCCACCAACTTTTGCTCCCTCAACTCTAAGGTGGAAAACCTATCAAGAAAGGTCGTCTTAAACACTCTCCAATCCATTGGGCCCGCCCATACAGGTCTCTTAGCCCTCAATTTCTCAAACCACACTTGTGCCACATCTTTTAGTTTATAGGCGGCTAGTTTCACTTTTTCCCTTGAAGTTACTCTCATAGCATCTACCACCTTAAACACCTCATCAATGAAGCCTTGTGGATCCTCATCCACCTTAGTGCCATGAAAAGTAAGAGGATTCATCCCCGTGAAATCTCGGATACTAGAAGTTGGAGTACATGCATTGGGGTTCACTTGAGGTCCAACTCCTCGGTTAGTTTGGGCCATCATGGCTTGAGCTTGAGTAGTGACGACTTGAGCTTGACTTGTCATGCGTTGGGTCAGAGTTTGGAAGGAAGCCCTTATATCCACATTAGACATGACCCCTTCCTCATTGGGAGCTTGTGGACCTTTGGGAAGTTGAGGGGGAACCTCCTCATTCACATTCCCTTCTTGATCCCTCCTTGCATTAGCCCCTCTTGTATTCATGTTCATAAAACCAAAAGAATAGGATTAGGAACTAATAGACATACACTCTAAGGCACGACTTCAAGAATATGAAGGAAGTATAACTTCTATCGTCTTATAGACTCTCACTCATAGATGTGTCACGACTCACACCGATGAGCAATACTCTACTAGACGTGGCTTGTCAAACCTTGAACCCTAAGACTATCTCCATAACCTTATGCTCTGATACAAAGTTTTTCACGACCCGAGAGCACCCCCTAGTTGTAAAAGGAGTATTAGACCTCGAAGAGGTCTTATACAAGCCTTAGCATTCATTTATCACAAAGGAATAAAAAGTAGTGCAGAATTAAAACTTTTCACAATAAAGTCAATAAGTGGAAAACTTTTATAAAACATAAGAAGAACTAAGTCTCGACACAAGCCATCTTAGACACATCTCATTATCATAGGGACACATCTCTTGCATTGAAAGAAAGATACAAGTCTTATACAAATGTCTTAATAAAGGAAAACTAGAAATAATAAGTCTTGTCCTCAGCATATGAGGGCATACCCAAATCTTGAGAGAATTCCTACTTCTCAAGCTTCAACTAAAAGGATCACCTCACTTGCCAACACCTACACTTTGTAGAAAATAGAGGAAAATATGGAATTAGTACAATTAAGCACTAAGTATGATGACCATGCAAAAAGATGCTTTAAAGAGGACATTTTTGTTGAAAACTATGCATTATGTCAATTTAGTAAAATCCTGATGAACATCATACAAGATACATAGAAACCAATCACATGACATATATAACCATTCTTTACATTTAGACACATTCACTTCATATAGACCATCACATTTCCTTTACCTTTTCACCTAAAGTAACCCTCAAGCATCACTTGGTGCAATGAGTAGATAATGTCTCATACCACCATCCACCATCCACCCTCAAGCAATACTCTAGGCCACCTAAGATGGACTCAAATGCTACCTCCTTGAAATCAACCACATTCATTCATAAAGCATTGACATAACATAATCATAATCATCACATAAGGACCATCCCCTAGGATAACTCTATGTTACACTAGTGCGATGTATAAAAGCATCCCATACTACTGCTCACACAAAATGATCCTTTTGAATCACCCAAGACTAGGCACATCATATTCAACAAGTCATATAATACCAATCATGCTTCATTAACATTATATAGAAACCCATTTATTTATTCACATTATAAGGACACACCAAGACCCTTCAAATGCCTACTTGTGCAGTGCATAGATGGCGTCCCATTCCACTACCTACCCTAAGTAGTACACCCTTAGAAAGACCTAGTTCATTTCATTCTTTTGTGGGGGTAAGCTTTAACAGACAAAGATCATGAGATCTTGACATAGACTCCCAGTATTAACCCCTACCGGATGAGGGATCCCCACTTGCCTAAGGTAGGTTCATTCATTTAGCCTTTACATGGAAAACCACTAGCTAGTCCTATGTGGGAACATAATTAAGGGATAGGGAGATTGCTTCTAGATACTACACCTCTACTCACATAGAGTACCCATATATAGAGGTTGCTACTAGATACTACACCTCTACTCATGGAGAGTATCCACCCCATTTCATATCCTCTCGGTGCTAAGCATTAATCGTAACAGAGTATTAGACTTTCATTACATTCATTAACTATAGGTTAAGGAATTGATACTAAATACTCTACCTCTACTAACGGGAGAACACCCATCCCAACCTATAATTCATTCATTGGAAAGATCTTAGGAATATTGAGATTGCTTCTAGACAATCCACCTTGACTCACGGGAAAGTGTCCATCCCAACACCACCCATTCATTCATTAGAGTACAATTGAGAAAACCTTTATAGACCCATATTCATTATATTATCATTAGCTTCATTCATTCATATGTGTGAGTGTGCATTTGTGAGAAAAACCCTTCACATAACCACCATCATTCATGACATTGTCTTATAGACATGATCCTACTCTATTCATCATAATCCACACTCAAACATGCTTCACATTCACATTATACCCTAATAGTCATACTATCTTCAAGAATCACTTGCATAACTTCATAATACACCTTTATACATATGCATCATAACATTACCTCACTTAACATTCAATGCCTTCAAGTCCATGATCACAATACACATACATATACATATACAATATCTAAACACCGCCACCATAAGTGGACCATACCACACAAGAACAATTCAATAAAACTAGAGAAATTTAGGTCAACTTACCCTTCATCCAAGCCATGATCACCCTTTCTCAATTCTAGAACAATTCATCATAATTAAGCTAGATATCAATAGATAACAACAATACAACATAATATAAGCACAATTCTAACAATATCAAATCATATTCATCAAACCCACTTTGTAATCCAATTTAGGAGATTAGGAAAAAACATGGGGTTTTCAAGGAATTACATTGAAAATCATCTTAAAACCTTGATTCAACATTATTACATCAATATCATGACTTAGAAAACATTTTAACAATGAATCCATGCATTGAATAGAAATTGGGGAAATTGATCATTGATACACCTATGAAAACCTTTGAATTGGACTTCTTGAATGAGAGGTTATTTAAGAATGAAGGATAACCACCTTGGTATTAATATGTACATAAAAATTGAAGAATAAAGCAATGGAAATCTTCAACCCTAGCTGCAATTTGACTTTAAGCTTCAATGGAGGGTTGAGAGAACTTTTGGGAGGGAAGGGTTTTGAGTTATGAAGAATGAAGTCTAGTTCTAGGTTTAAGTGTTTTAACTAAATTAAAATACCCTAAAATAATCGTCCACCATTTCATTAGAAAGTGGGATGAATTTACCAATTCACCCATTAAGCGGCCGAAACTTGGTAAAACTCCAGGTGACCATTAACGGCCACCATTCACTGACTGTGGATAGATTGGAGGTTCGTCCCTGTCATCTGTCGTTTGTGACTGAGTCTCCTCAAGTTGGGGGCTAATCTTCCATGAATAAGTGTTGAGCCAGTCCCCCTTCCTACGGGGCGTCAATTCAGGTCGTCGGTCAAGGCTGTCTTGACAACATTTTTGCCAATGTTTGGGTCATCCTCAAGGACCCTTAAGGTGGTACATGGGGAGTTGTAGCCAGACGTTTTGACCCTAATATAACACCTCTAAAATGACTTAGGTGAAACTAGATCCTAACATTTGTGTCTTGATGTTTTGAAGTCCTAAAATGGGTTATAATGATGTTAGGAGTTAGTGTTTAAAGTTTTGTGAAGTTTGTCCATGAACGTCCATAACGTTCAAAAGGTTTGCCTTGAAACGTGCTTGTGTGCCTTAGTGTGTTTTGTCAAGTTTTACGTGTTCGTTTTGGGTGAAATTGATGTGAGAGTTCCTAAATATGTGTACGACTATATACGGGTGGAAAACGTCCGGGAAAAACTCCCCAAGGACCAACCAAAGGGTCCTTGAGGAGGACCCATCTCAAGAGCCAAAACTGTCAAAACCAGCCCCACCAACGGAGGAAATCGACGCCCATTAGGCTGGTCGATGCCCAGTAGGTAGAGGGCCTAAGTTAAGACTTGGCCTAGGGTGCTTAAGATCCCATTTTTCAGGCTCTACCCATAATAACGGTTACCATCACGAGCCGTCGATGGGACGATGCCTCATAGGTGCTGGTCCGTCGATGATACATGCAATTTCTGCAGGTGTCTCGTCCAAGGCTGGGGCAATTGAGTAATTCACCTGGCATTCCTAAAATTAGTTGGAAGGTTTCCTAAGGTTATTTTAGGTATTATAAATACTTTTATTAGTATAAAACACTTAGATGAATTCATTATTCAAAAATCAAAACTCAAAAGCCCTAAAGAACTCTCTAGAACACCATTGGAGCTTGGAGCTTGAATTGGTTATTGCATCAATTCTTATCAATTTTAGTGGTGTAGCATAAATTAAGGTATGACCTTCATACTTGAATCTCTTTTCTTCAACGAGCCAATCTCAAAACTGGTTTTCCAAAGCTTTCTCAAAAGATGAACTTCTAACTTGTGATCTAGCCATGTGCTCTTGCATAAAATGTTTTGAATCATTGCATTATGATTGAATTGATGTTATTTTGATGATTTTAACCTTAAAATCCTATGAACCCCTGCAAAACATGAATTCCTTCTTTTGACTATATTATGGGTGAATTGATCATGTTTATATACTATTGAATTCTTGTGTAGTTTACCTTGGGCTATTGAATTGTGAAAGAATTATGTTAGAATTATATGTAGGCTGTCCTAAATTGATAAATTCATATTGAATTACTTTGGATTCATTGTATATTATGATTATTGGATTGAATTGGTGATAATGGTCATTGGTAAGGGCCCTTGAGTATTGTGTTGAGTGATTTGACTATGGATTGAAGTTGTTAGATTGGATTAGTGGTATGCTGCCCTAATTCTCACTATATTGTATTTTATAAGTCTTAAACTATGATGATGAATGGGGTATGGTCTATTTATAGTGGCGGTGCTTATGTGCTATACTTGTAAATTATGTGGCCTAGTTGGCATTACTTTATGAATTGTGAAACAATGTGGCCTCGTCGACATTACTTTATGAATTATGGCTTTATAATGTTATAACTTGAATATTTCAATATTGTGAAGGTCTTGATGACTTATGTGTTTATGTGGAGTCAAATCATGAGTTATTCTAGTTGATGGTATGTGTCTCTAGTAGGCTATAGTGAAGTTATGAAGTGTATTACTTGATGTTGAAGTATGATGATTCTTGATGAATTATATGAGACTTGTGATAACTTAGATTGATGAAACTTTAGTAGTGAATAGGGCAACCTATAGATGATATTGGTTATACCTATGTGCTTCTTGAATGATATGTTATATGTAGTATAGTGGAGTATAAGTGTGTCTTGTTTTGGTAGACTTGTGTCCCTTACTTTATACATGTACAATTTGAATATGATTTCTTGACTTAGTATGCTAAAGTTTCTTAGCCTTGTATGTCTGATTGACATGTAACCTTGAACATAGTTAAGAAGGTCCTTTATCTAGAACCTCCAACCTAGTTGGAAGGTTATGATATCCTTGAAGTTTAAAGTTGTAATGGTATTCTTCTTGTGTGAATGGTGGAATTAAAGTTGGTTGGCTGGAACGACATGAAATCATCCTTATGAAAGTCATTGAGCTATCCTCTTGACCATTGTAGGTAGCCTTAGTGGACCCTCTTTGGTAAGGTGTAATATGATTGGGTTGTGAACTAGATATGGAACCTCTTCATATACTCTTATATTGAAATACTCTATAAGAACAAAGGCTAGCACCGAGTAAGTATGCTTGGGAAGTTGCTCTAACTAAGATGACTTTAGAGAACAAAGAAACCCTCGATATTCCTTAACCATGTTCCTACATGGGATGTGTCCTAGTTCTACTATTTGCAAGTAGAACACCCTCCATCAGAGTAGGTTCATGACTCTAGATTCCATGCATAGCTAGTATGGTCTATGTCGTTATTGCCTATTCTCATCATATATGATACCTACAGTGTTAGAGAAGTTCTAAGAAGTTTAGGTAGTGGTATGAGACGCTATCTAGACATTGCATGATTAGGCTTTGTAGATGTTAGTGAGTGAGTCTCTAGGTCTTCTCCAAGACCATTACTTGAATGTCCTTAAGTGTTGAATGTATCTTAAGTGAACATGTTAATGGATAAGTACTTATCTAGAGTAGCTTTAAGGATTGTCTAGTTAAGGTGTGGAGGGAGCATAAGAATGATCTCTTCATGTCTTATCTAGGGAAGTCTTAAGAATAACTCTAGATAGGAAAGTTGATTAATGAAGTGAGAATGATCTTATCTTAGGTAGACTAAAGGATCTCTTAGGTGTGTGTGAAGGAATTATATGGGCGGTCTTCATAACTCACTCAAGTGATCCTTAGAATTACGTTTGGTAGGAGGGTCTCATGTTTATGTGTTTTGATATATTCTTGTTGTCATCTTGCGATATGTAAGTTATATGTGAAGTTACAGTGAAATCACCGTAATGTTACTGTAAGTTGCTATAAATTGAGTATAATTTGGAATGTGTCTTAAATGTGATGTTTCGTGTTTAAATGTGATTCATATTCTTTTAATATGAAGTTTTAATCAAAAAGAGCATATTTCTGATAAATGTCCGTGTCTCATGATTATATACAGTATGTCATACTTAATACATGCATTGTACTAATTCCATACATTTTTTCTATATCTAAAGTTGTAGGTGGAAGGTGAGAGACATCTTGAAGCAAAGCTTGAAAATTAGGACTCTTTCGAGCAAAGTTAGGGTAGGTCCTCACTTGCTTCAAGGACATTACTATCTTTAGACTTCTTTTATTCAAAGTATTATAATAGACTAAGTAATTCTATATTTCGATTGTATGGTCCGTGTCCCAAGTGTTCTTGAGTCTAATATTAGCATATGTTGAGACTTATTATTTTCTATGGTTTTATATGAAAGACGTTTTAATATATTATTCGTATGAAAAGTTTTAATTACGCACTACTTTTCATACATGTATGCAATGATGATGTCTAAGGGCTTGTACAGGACCTCCGAGAGGTCAAGTACGCTATGTTGCATATCCGAGAACACCATTTCTTCTAGGGTGTACTCTCAGGATGTGACAAACTTGGTATCAGAGCATAGGTTATGAAGTTGTCTTAGGAATCAAAAAGTATCATAAAGCCATGTCTAGTAGAGTCTTGTTCATCGGTGTGAGTCGCTATACATCTATGAGTGAGAGGATATAGGACGATAGAGTTTTCCTTCTTTCTCTACTCTTGTGTCATGCCGTAGAGTAAAAAAGTTATGAGTGTCCTTCTTAATGCTTTTCTTTGTGTTTATAGGAGGATGAATTTTAGAAGGATGGATGCAAGGAGATGGGAAGAGGAAGAAGTGCGTGAGGAGTTCCTCAAGGTCAGCAAATCCATATAGTGGGTCAGGGAGATAAGGTTCCGGTGGTTCCTCCGGACTTGACTAATGGATATATTAGAGAGGCTCTCCTTGCACTAGCCCGAGTCATAACAACTCATGTGAGTAGAGATGTTGAGCCTAGGGTGAAGGCTTTAGAGAGTACCATGAACTCTAAATTGGGGGACTTTGTGAGGATAAATCCTCCAATCTTTCTTGGCTCTAAGGAGGGAGAATATCCCCAAGGGTTTCTTGATGGTGTGTATAAGGTGTTGAGTGCTATGGGAGTGACTTTTAGGGAGAAGGCAGAGTTATATTCATACCAATTGAGGGAGGTTGCTCAAGTGTGGTACACTCAATGGAAAGATAATAGGTCGGTTGAGTTGGGTCCCATTGAATGGAGGATTTTAAGGAGGAATTCTTAGGAAAGTAGTTTCCCTGTGTTAGGAGGGAGGTGAAGGTTGGAGGGTTTATTGACCTTACACAAGGCAATGAGGGAGTTGAAGAATCCAAACTTAGGAAAAGCACAATGATTTTGAAGAAGGGTAAAGCCAATAAGCAAGGCCAACCTATGTTTAAGAAAAGAGCCTCAAATCAAGATGGGACTAGTGCTTCAAAGGGCAAGCTTGAGAGAGGTGGTTGTTCTCAAATTGTTAAGCCTACTTGTGTTACTTGTCAGAGGAAGCATGTTGGGAAGTGTCTAGCCGGTACCGGAGTTTGTTATGGTTGTGGCGAAGACGGTCATAAGGTTAGGGATTGTATTACTAATGCGGATAGAGAGAGGAATGGCAAGCAAGTTTCTCCTAATGCTTTGGATGGTGATGCCGGTAAGTTATAAGTTTTCCCTCTTGTGTAGTGATGGTTTCCTTCTAAGTGGGGGAGTATGGTGAGTAGTGGAGTTGTGATTTTTTGTCTCTTCTCTTCTATTCTATTCAAGCTTCAGAGTTAGAAAGTCATAGTAGCATGTTGCAAGTTGCATTGTGTTTAGGAGTCTTGTTGAAATTGAATTTCATTAATACCTTGCATTGTGCATCTCATGAAGTTACGATTATGTTGTAAAATGAGTTTATATGATTTTGTCTCTCATATTCTCATGTTTTCATCATAAATTGCTTAAGAGTTGCATTTGTGAAATTTTAGCAAAGTCACTGTAAGGTTGGACAGTTCACTGTAAAGAAAATTGAATTTTGACTAAATTGTTCTTTTGTTGGAAATGTTAGTAATGTGTATAGAGTTTATGTATATAAGAATGGTAATGTGTGGATAAGGAGTTTTCTCCTATTTGAAATGAAAAAGGTGAGTTTTATTTCATAATGAGTCGTAGATTAGTTTCTCTCTTCTTATTGTGGTTTGAGTCTCTTGATTATGTGAAATTGGTGTGTCTTCTATATATGAGTTTTGTATGGTGTGGTATGGTTATGTGCTGATAGTATTGAGTTTATTATCTCTTCAAAGTGCCTAAAATGAAGCAAGTGTCATTTGAGGACGAATATTATCCCAGTGGGGGAGAATGTAAGACCTCTAAAACGACTTATGTGAAACTAGATCCTAACACTTGTGTATTGATTTTTTTAAGTCCTAAAATGGTTTATAATGATGTTAGGAGTCAGTGTTTAAAGTTTTGTGATGTTTGGAGGTCAAACGTCAAAGAACGTCCATGACGTTCGAAAGGTTTGCTTTGAAATGTGCTTGTGTGCCTTATTGTGTTTCGTCAAGTTTTACGTGTTTGTTTTGTGTGAAATTGATGTGATAGGTCCTAAAAATGTGTACGAATATATTCGGGTGGGAAAAGTTCGGGTAAAACTCCCCAAGGACCAATCAAAGGGTCCTTGAGGAGGACCCAACTCAAGAGCCAAAACTGTCAAAACCAGCCCCACCAACGGAGGCAATCAACGCCCAGTAGGCTGGTCGACACCCCGTAGGTGGAGGGCGTAGGTTAATACTTAGGGATATTAATCTACCATTTTTCAATATCTGTGCCAAACGACGGTTACCAGCACATGCCGTCGATGGGACGACGCCTCGTAGGTGCTGGTCCGTCGATGGCACCTGCAATTTCTACAGGTGTCTCGGACAAGGCTAGGGGCAATTGAGTAATTCACCTAGCATTACTAAAATTATTTGGACGGTTTCCTAAGGTTATTTTAGGTATTATAAATAGTTTTATTAGTCTAAAACACTTAGATGAATTCATTATTTCAAAATCAAAACCCAAAAACCCTAAAGAACTCTCTAGAACATCATTGGAGCTTGAAGGGAGATTGGAGCTTGAAGCTTCATTTCTCCATCAATTCTTATCAATTTGAGTTGTCTAGCATTAATTAAGGTATGAACTTCATCCTTGAATCTCTTTTCTTGAAGGAGCGAATCTCAAAAATTGTTTTCCAAAGATTAACTTCTAACTTGTGATCTAGCTATGGGTTCTTGCATAAAATGTTTTGAATCATTTTATTATGATTGAATTGATGTTAGTTCGATGATTTTAACCTAAAAATCCTATGAACCCATGCAAACCATGAATTCCATCTTTTGACTATATTATGGGTGAATTGATCATGTCTCTATACTATTGGATTCTTGTGTAGTTTACCTTGCGCTATTGAATTGTGAAAGAATTATGTCAGAATCATTTGTAGGCTGTCCTAAATTGATAAATTCATATTGAATTACTTTGGATTCATTGTATATTATGATTATTGTATTGAATTGGTGATCATGGCCATTGGTAAGGGCCCTTGAGTATTGTGTTGGGTGATTTGACTATGGATTGAAGTTGTTAGATTGGATTAGTGGTATGCTGCCCTAATTCTCTCTATATTGTATTGTATAAGTCTTAAACTATGATAATGAATGGGGTATGGTCTACTTATGGTGGCGGTGCTTATTTGCTATACTTGTAAATTATGTGGCCTCGTCGGCATTACTATATGAATTGTGAAACAATGTAGCCTCGTCGGCATTACATAATGAATTATGGATTTATCATGTTCTAAATTGAATATGTGAATATTTTGAATGTATTTATGACTTATGTGTTTATGTGGAGTCAAATCATGAGTTATTCTAGTTGATGGTATGTGTCTCTATTAGGCTATAGTGAAGTTGTGAAGTGTATTACTTGATGTTGAAGTATGATGATTCTTGATGAATTATATGAGTCTTGTGATAACTTAGATTGGTGATAATTTAGTAGTGAATAGGGTGACCTATCGATGATATTGGTTATACCTATGTGCTTTTTGAATGATATGTTATATGTAGTATAGTGGAGTATGAGTGTGTCTTGTTTTGGTAGACTTGTGTCCCTTACTTGATACATGTACAATGTGAATATGACTTCTTGACTTAGTATGCTAAAGCTTCTTAGTCTTGTATGTGTGATTGACATGTGACCTTGAACATAGTTAAGAAGATCCTTTATGTGGAACCTCCAACCTAGTTAGAAGGTTATGATATTCTTCAAGTTGAAAGCCGTAATGGTATCCTTTTTGTGTGAATGGTGGACATAGGGTTGGTTGGCTGGAATGACATGAAATCATCCTTAGGAAATTCATTGAGCTATCCTCTTGACCATTGTAGGTAGCCTTAGTGGACCCTCTTTGGTAAGGTGTAATGTGTTTGGGTTGTGAACTAGATATGGAACCTCTTCATATACTCCTTTATTGAAATACTCTATAAGAACAAAGGCTAGCACCAAGTGAGTACGCTTGGGAAGTTGCTCTAACTAAGATGACTTTAGAGAACAAACAAACCCTCGATATTCCTTAGCCATGTGCCCACATGGGATGTGTCCTAGTACTACCATTGGCAAGTAGAAAACCCTCCATCGGAGTAGGTTCATGACTCCGGATTCCATGCATAGCTAGTATGGTTTATGCTGGTTATTGCCTATTCTCATCATATGGGAAACCTACTAGTGTTGGAGAAGTTCTAAGAAGTTTAGGCAGTTGTATGGGACGCAATCTAGACATTGCACGATTAGGCTTTGAGATGTTAGTGAGTGAGTCCCTAGGTCTTCTCCAAGACCATTACTTGAATGTCCTTATGTTTAGAATGTATCTTAAGTGAACTAATGAAGATAATTACTTAAGTTAGAGAGCATGTTAATGAATACGTACTTATCTAGAGTAGCTTTAAGGATTGCCTAGTTAAGGTGTGGAGGGAGCATAGGAATGGTATCTTCATGTCTTACCTAGGGAAGTCTTAAGAATAACTCTAGATAGGGAAGTTGATTAATTAAGTGATAATGATCTTATCTTAGGTAGCCCAAAGGATATCTTAGGTGTGTGTGAAGGGATTGTATGGGCGGTCGCTTCATAACTCACTCAAGTGATCCTTAGAATCACCTTTGGTAGGAGGGTCTCATGTTTGTGTGTTTTGATATATTCTTGATGTCATCTTGTGATATGTAAGTTATATGTGAAGTTACAGTGAAATCACCGTAATGTTACTGTAAGTTGCTATAAATTGAGTATAATTTGGAATGTGTCTTAAATGTGATGTTTCGTATTTAAATGTGATTCTTATACTTTTAATATGAAGTTTTAATCAAAAAGAGCATATTTTTGATAAATGTCCGTTTCTCATGATTATATACAGTATGTCATACTTAGTACATGCATTGTACTAAATTCCATACATTTTGTCTATATCTAAAGTTGTAGGTGGAAGGTGAGAGTCATCTTGAAGCAAAGCGTGGAAATTAGGACTCTTTCAAGGAAAGTTGGGATATGTCCTCACTATATTCGAGGACATTACTATTTTTAGACTTCTTTTATTCAAAGTATTGTAATAGACTAAGTAATGCTATATTTCGATTGTATGGGTCGTGTCCCAAGTATTCTTGAGTCTAAGATTGACATATGTTGAGACTTAGTTTTTTCTATGGTTTTATATGAAAGATGTTTTAAGATATTATTCGTGTGAAATTTTTTAATTACGCACTACTTTTCATACATGTATGCAATGAATGATGTCTATGGGCTTGTACAAGACCTCCGAGAGGTCAAGTACGTTGTGTTGCATATCCGAGAACACCATTTCTTATAGGGTGTACTCTCGGGATGTGACAGTAAACACAGTCATTTAAATGTTAGATCATCTTCACTAATTTTATACTCCAAACGACACACCGAAACAAGGAATATATACTAGAACACACTAGCACACAAAAGACTAGTTTCCGAACATCTTGGTTATCCCTTGACGTTTGATCTCAAAACTCTTCAAACCAACTATTAAAAGTTATTTCTCATTATTTTAACAAGTTATTAACTCGTAAAACGCATGTGAAGCTCTATTTCGTCCTATTTCATGTTGAGGGTGTTACAGAAGACAAACTAATAAGCAAACAAAGAAAAGAAAAATGAACTGAAGAAAGAACAAGGGAATTAATTTTTTTTATAGGTATAATCCAAAAAGTTCATCTTATCAAAATATTAAATGTCTCATACAATTTAGAAAATAAAAATATATAAATTTATTTATTAGGGAAAAGGTTAGAGTTGTCTTTTCATTTTATGGTAAAATTTGGCCTAAACTTTTGTTCCGCTTAAGAATTTCTCGTAGAAAAACATATAATCTGTGTTTGGTTTCACATGCAAGATATAATTGTTCAGAAATATATGTTCCCAATGATAACATCTCATTTGAACATGGTTGGTAAAAAATATTTTTGTGTGAATGAGGTAGCTAAATAACGTGACGGGAAACAATATATTTATGATGGCAAGAGATGCATTGAAAATTTTATTCCTTATAAAACAAGCCAAAAGAAAGTTCACATAAATCATGTGAACTTTTGTACGCTCTGTCTCCTCTCCCCCACTCCCCTCTTATATATACATATGCTTATAAGCAATGATAGTCCTTCAAAATTGAATAAACTTTTAGGGTTAAGGTTGTTCGGTCATTTCTTCTATTTTTTATAGTTTGAAAAAAAAGTGAAAATGGAAAAGGGTTTCATCAAGGTTTTCAACCCCGAAACCAGTGCAAAATGGATTGTAAGTATTCTTACTCCTCGTAGTATTTCAGCTTCTGGCTTTTTTTTCTTAATATTTTTCTTCTTATTTTGGAGATGTGGTCAATGTATGTGGAAAGAGAAATACCATGGTGAAACTTAAATCTGCAAAACCTAGATACACATGAAATTAGATCCCATGGTCTTTTCTATACATTTTTAATTATATTTTTGTCTTATCCTTTTCCTATGTGATTATACAAATATTTGATATATGATTCTTGTAACTCCTTTTCTTGTGTTTTTGAGTAATACTTTTTGAAAATGTCGGTTGTGAATAAGTGAAGAGAAAGTTAAAGAGGAGAGATGTCTTTATCTTATGCAAGTAATATTTATAAAGTATTTTATGTATGTTGAATCCCTAATTTTAAACTAATATTATGTTGGTATATTTCAATAAGTTAATGTCATAAATTACATATATCATTGCCAAATGAAAATATTGTGATTGTTGATGAAAGTATCTTTGGAATTGAATTATGAGAATGCCACGGATAGTTATATTCTTGAATTCTAACCTCAACAATCTCAAAATTTGAGTTTATTGGACTTTTTTCTTTTAATATTGGCTGCTTTATGATATGATCAATATAATTTAACGAAACTAATGTTGTTCAATTTTTTTCAAAAAAACAATCATTTTCTCCTATACAGAAAATTCCTACTGGATATACAAATTATAAGAATGGAAAGTTACCTAAGAAAGTTTCCCTAAGGGATCGATATGGAAATATGTGGCTTATAGGAGTAACCAAACAAGGAAGATATATTTATTTCAAATATGATTGGGAAAAATTCATTGAGGATAACAATATGGAGTTTGCAGACTTTTTGATATTTGATTATGATGGAAAAGGAACATTTGACTTTAAATTACTTGGAATGAATGGATGTGTAAAAAATGGTTCTGGAGGTAAAAATAAAGGGGAAGAAATGAATGTTGAACATGGAAAAAGTGTAGAGTTAAAAGAGAAGACTAGGGTCAATGATAGAAGCAATAGTTCTTTCGATTATGATAGTGATGAGCATTACATAGTGGAAGAAGATGTGGAAATAAAAGAAGAGGCACATAAAGGGGTTTCATATTCAAAACGCAGATACATGGAAGAGGAAGAAGATGAGAAGCGGGAGGGGGAAGGGGAGGAGAAGAAAGACGAAGATGAAGAAGAGGATGAAATGGTTGGAACATATACAGAAAAGGGGCAACATTCCAAAGGTAGAGACAATTATTGAAGATCTCTATATGCACTTTAATTCATTTCGTATTAGTATATTTCTGCTAAAATGACGTCTTGGTATAATTGGACATTGTCTTGTTGTCCTATAATATCATGAAATGTTTAGGCTTATAATTTATTTATAAAAAGGTCGGGGTAGTTAGTTTGCTTAAAAATGAGCCTAAGGACAAATTTTGTTAGTTTTTTGAATAGCAGCAAAGAAAAAATTTAAATACCATTTTTGACACTTTGATATACGCCAATAATCTCTTTTATTTGTTAATGTCCATTTTCAATAAACTGCAACCACAAAAAATAAAACTGGTGGAGTATTTGTTATTTTCCAGAGATTTGTGTTTGTGAACCTAATTGGTTAACTTTTTTGATTCAGTTGGATGCCATAAAGTCAATGTTTGCAAGGTGAGAGATGTCCCTGAACGTTATAGTGCAGATATATTCAAAAGTGGACACGCAACTCAGCCCAAAAATCCTTACTTTCTAGCAAAAATACAAGAAAAAATTAGAGACCAATTGGTAACAAAAACACTATAAGTGTATATTCAAGTAAATGATTCTATAGTTCAATCTTATAAAATTCTCAGTTAACAATATATTTGTTCTTATTACAGTACATTCCCATGGATGTGCTCAGAGACTACAAACTTGAACTCCCTTCAAGAATGACCATTCGCGACTCTGCTGGCAGAGAATTAGAGACAAGAGTCAGTAAATGGACCAACGGTAGAGTATGGTTTTTTGGTGGATGGCGCAAGTTAGGTAGGCTTAACCTTGTGGAGAAAGATGACAATTATATCTGTGAATTTTTGAGAGGAAAATGTGGCAAGGCCCTTTACTTAAAAGTTCAAGTTATCCATGAAGGGTCAAGTTCTCATCCAAACAATAAATAAAAGAAACAGTTTGATGTTATTTAACATAGCATTTTCATTTTTATGGCCTTTATTTTTGTTGTCTGTTGACAAATTTTGAAGAAAATAAGTATTGTTGTTTGTTGACAAAAAACATGAATGTTCTTTTAGTTAGTATTATTGCTCTGATAAAAGAATTGAAGATTGTATTACTTTGATATTAATCATGAATTATATATGTTTAATTATATATGTTTAAGGGTAATAACATGACTACAAATACCTTGTTTAGAGTTTTCTCTGACAACTATAATTTTAGATCTAAAAAACTTCTTAGAGTGAACACTTTTATTTTCTTTTAAGATATGTAAATCTTAGTTATAATCGTAAATTGTTAGACTATGCAATTTTATTTATTTATTATTTTAGATTCACAATTTCCTGTTCATGTGCTTACTTGATCTTAATCATGAATTACACGTGTAAATATTTTGTCACGGTTGTGGTGGGGTGAAAACTCCACCTAAAATATTAATAAATAACACATACTATCTAGAGAGCATACTTATATACACAATGCTCTCATGGTAGGGAGATGTATGAATTGACATCATTTCAGGTAAGCTCATGAATGAACTTATTTTTTGTCATGACTGATGGTTTAACGCACGTATCAAAAACATTATTCTAATTCAAGTGTCAATGATCACGAGTAGTAATATAACTCAATCAAGGGTTGGGGTCAAGTCCCAAGGGAGTGGTCTCAAGAATTAGTAGCCAAGTACGAATTTGTTCGAGTTAGTTAATAATTTACGAATGAAAACCTTACAAATTAAAGGGTGACAAAAGTGTCAAATTATCAAAAAAAAGAAGGGAGGTTCAAACAATTATCAACTAAACTAGAAAATATACGGAAAAAATAAAGTATGAAGATGGGATTCTTGGGATGTGATAGGATTATAAGATAAGACAAACAATCGGGTAATCGCAATTAATATTAAATAGATGTGTATTAGTGATAAAGCTATACTTTAGTGGGGTAAACTCTCTCTCTCTGTCGAGCAATTTACACTGAATCAAATTGGTTTCTCTCGAACACCAATAAGCGGCATTTAAGCACAGACTCCACCTTAGTCCATTCACTCTCTCGATATAATTGTGTGGAAAAGGGTTTAGGATTCACACTCTAAAGTTGAACCCATCACAACTCAACACCCACAGATCATTGATTCAATAGTTTTTGTTTCAAAACCTCTGTCTCGATGAAGCCCAAAACACTAAGTTAAGATTGTATTTGCAATACAACCCATTAAGTTCAACCACAAATACTGAACGAAATCACCTTTATACAACAAATAAACTATCAATTAGCAATACCCAACAGTTATATCAACCCATAATCACATCATGACACCCCAAGAATTGGGGTTTTATCTAAATATGGTAAAATGTAAGAAATCGATACAATTTGGTGTTTCTATCATCTGGGCTCTATTGACAGTGTCTTTACACAGATCTACAATGAAGAATATTCAACACCCACTTCCAATTTCTCGGAATTGGAAATCTTCAATGTAAGATCCCAAAATGAGATAGGGTTTCTAGAGACTAACATGTTCGTCTTAATGTTCTAAGGTCCTAAAATGACTTATAATATGGTTTATAGGCAGTGTATAAAGGTTGAAGTGATTTGGAAGTCAAACGTCAAGGGTCGACCGAAATGTTCGACGAAGTCACCTAAATGCCTCGTATGTGGTTCTATGTGATTATGTGTGATGAATTAGCTTAATAAGTCTTTAAATTGTTTATAATGATGTTTATTGATAGTATATGAAGTTTTGAGAAGTTTGGAGGTCAAACAACCAAGAACGTCCAAGGCGTTTGAAAGATAACCCTTAAGACGTTCATCGTGTGTCATGGTGGGTCTTGGCCTGTTTGGAAGCATTGTAGGTATTTGTTTTGGATGAAATTTATGTGGAAGGTCTATAACTTGTTAAGGTTTAGAATCGCGTTGGAAACGTCTGGGTATGACTTGAAAAGTGCCCCACAAGAGGACCCAAAAAAAGGACCCAAAGATGCCTAAGACACTGCTTGGGCAGTGTCCATTGACGGACCCAACGACGGATCGTTGGGCCACCAACGGCCCGTCGATCAGGTGTAGTCGAGGGGCACAAGACTTGGGCAGGTCTTAAGCCAAGAATTTGGCTAAGTACCCAACGACGGACACCAGGCACGACCCGTCAAGGCCTCGACGCCCCGTCAATGCCATCGTCGTGGGTGCATTGTCAACTGGCAGTTGCGTGCTGTAAATTAAAGGGGTGAATGGGAAATTCACCCCACGTCCTAACCTGATTATTATGGGTTTATTGTGGAATTATATAGATATGATTCATGTGGTTCAAGGTTGGGATTGGCCTATATTCTTCTATCTTTCATGTTGATCTAATGTAGCATATTCACTATAATCTAGTCATTTTGTGATCTTCATTCTAGGGTGAGATGTAAGTATGATATCAATATGATTAGGTGTATGTTTAGCTACTGCCTTAGACTTATAATATGTATGAAATACGATCAAAAATCAAAGCAAGGGAAGTTAGCTAATGATCTATGTTATTCTACTTTCCTAGTATGTTGATATGTTGTATGATGTTATGGTATAATCTTGTAGCAACTTGTACATGGTTTCTTATATGTTTAAAGTACATTTAGCTACTGCCATATATGTGTTTTATTGATGAATAAGGTGTATTGATCAATGATGATCAAAGGCTGAGAAATTGGTAAGAATGCTTATTCCCTCTACTCTTCTACTTCTCTATTCCTTTATAATAATGTTGATGAAGCCTTATATGGCATTGTGTGGTATGGTCCACTTATGGTGGCGGTGTTTACCTTATTGTCATTATATATGTGTTGACCATGGCCTTGAAGGCAAATTGATGAATTTATGAACATGTGCTTAAGATGATACTATGAGAAGCTTATGCCTACTTTTCTATTCTAGTTGTGATCTAGGTTGTGTGGCTATTGTATGAGCACGTGCATATTCATATTAGGGTATTGTATAGGTGCTTCCATTGATGTGTTAAAATGGTTAATATCCTCTACCCATGTACCCCTTATATGAAAGTGTAAATAGCTAAAGTTAGGAGTCTTGATTATAATGTATATATTGTCTTGTCTCCTATGCTATTATGTGTTGTGTACTATGTGCTTGGAAGTGTAATGTGGTCTAAGAGGGTGGCTGCCTCCAGAAGTTAGTGATAGTCATTATGTGATCATGTTGGTCAATGTACACACACTCTCACTTACATGCATGTTACAAGTAGTATAGGTCATTGTGTCTAAATGAAAGGTAGTTCTCATATTAACTAGTGTCCACTACTATGCATGTAAAGTATATGTATATGAAGTATGTTATGTATTCCCTTACTAGGATGACTTGATAGGTGTACTAGTATGGGCAAGGGTAGGGAACCTTGTCTATACATTGCACATGTATATCTTGATAGGATAGTTCCTAGGTTTGGTTTCTATGTATATGAAGGATGAATATATGAACATGTTATGAATATGATGTATATGATATGATGAAGTATGAATGTGCATAGTGTCTTAGTAGGTTTATATGAAAGGATTGCTCATATAGTTATGCCTCTAGACTCATGCATTGATATATGAACATGTGTGACATTATGTTTTATGTGAAAGGTTTGCTCACATATATGTATACACTCACACACATGAATAATGATCTAGTTGACAATAGAGCCTTGAAAGGTGTACTCAAGTGTAATCTTAACTAGATAGTGCTAATACATATGCTATGTCCATGTGAAAGGGCTTTCTCACATGATTTGGGTTGATGAGCAATCATCTATGACCTATGAGCTAAGAATATGAGGGGATGAATCTCCTAAGCTTATATTTTATAAAGTAATAATATAATGAAGGTTTTCAATAAAGGAAACTTAGCTTAGCACCGAGTGAACTTGAATATGAGTGGGTGTCCCTTCCTATGGTAGGAGGGTAGGTCACTATAATTCTCATGGGGTGGATAGCCTCATGGACCAAATAGGTGTTAGAGTGATTTTCCATGATTCCCCCAAGTTCCATAAACTATGTTTCCACCATAGGATACTAGCTAGTGGATCCACCTAGAAAGCTATGTTATGTTTGGTTCTACTTTTGCCGGTAGACCACCTTCTTTCGGTGTGGGGTTTTATGACACTGGATTCCATGATTAGCACCCATGGTCTATGTCGGTTAAGGTTATGGTTTCCCTAAAGTAAAATGAACAATGGAAGAACCCTAACTAGGATAACCTAAGGGTAGTTACTTAGTGTAGGTGGGGGTATGGGACTTCACCTATGCATTGCACAAGTGACTCTTGAGGGAAGTCTTAGGAAGGTGTTCTAATGCATGTTACTAAGTATATGTCCTTTATGTATGACATTGTAGTATTTGTCTATTTGTCATGAAGATGGTGCATGATACGAGTCTCTATACATGATGTTGATTTTGTTAACTATATGGCCAAGGTCTTACTTGACATAAATGAAGTTTTCTTCTCTTACTATGTTGATATGATTTGGGTGTAAAGGCTTGTGGTCTCGTGATAGGTTTACTAAGTATGTGTGAGGTTATGGGGCCTTACATGTACATTGCACTAGTAGACTTAGATTGGGGGCATGAGTTATGTTTTATAAGGTTCTATGTGAAGTAAAATAAGTATATGTGCATATTGACTAGGAGTTCACAGTAATGTCTTATGATCTTGATTTGAATGTATCTTGTAATGGGCTATACTTCTATGATGATATGTTTTGGCTTATGTTAGTTGTTTGTATGGTTTTTCCTTGTGGTTCTAAGGTGATGCATTGCACCAAGTATCACTAAAGGATTACTTGGGAGGATTAATGAATATAAAAGAGGAGTTCACCGAAAACTGACCTCAAATGGGACTTAAATTCTATAAGTGTTTTTCTATGATGTTTGGCCTTTGGTTGTGTTTCTTTGAAGTATGAAAATGATGCAAATGCTATTGCTTAAAGGTTTTATGAAGATTTTCTCAAAATGGCATGAAATATGATTTCAAAGAAAATATCCCTTTTTAAATGCATGTTTTTGCATGGTTGCCATACTTAGTACATTCTTGTGCTAATCCCATTCTTCTCTATTTTTTACACAAAGTGTAGGTTATGGATGCTCAAATGATGTCTTGAATGGTGAAGAGCTTGATAGATGATTCCCAAGCTCAATGAAAGGAATCCTTAAACTTTAAGGATGTCCTACTTACGTCTTTAATGTAAAGCCTTTAAAAATTGTATAGTTATGTAATATGTCTTATGGGCCGTGTCCTTAATGTACTCTAAAATTATTGAGTCTAAGATGGAAAAGAGACTTAGAGTCTAAATATGTATTATGACTTATATTTTATATATATATGATGTGATGTTTCTAGCATATGATGTGCTATGAAAAGTTTTAAATTTTACGCTAAATTTACTATGCCAATGCAATGAATGATAGGAGAGGCTTCTCTTAGACCTCCGAAAGGTCGACGACGCCGGTTACAATCCAAGATTGTATCCTATCTCCTAGGGTATAGCTTTGGGTTGTGACAAACTTGGTATCAGAGCATGAGGTTTATAAAGTGGTCTTAGGTTTCAAGAAGTCTCATATTGCCACGTCTAGTAGAGTCTTGTATCATTGGTGGTGAGTCGCGACACATTAAATGGTACGAGAGGCTATAGGACGATAAAGTTTCGCTTCTTCAACATTCTCATATCGTGCCATAGAACTTAACACTATAAGATCTCCCTCTTATGTTTTCTTGTCCAGTGGTCTTTTAGATGTGATTGCTTGGATGAGATTGTTCTCTATGCTTGAGGGAGAAAAGGTGAGTTTAAAATGCTTATATTTGTTTTATGGTTTGAATGAGCATGTGTGAAGGTGACACTTGTCCTTAATTGATGATGTATAAACTAACTAAGGTGACTTGAAGGGTTAACTAGATTTAGGTAGGGGTATGGGACTCTACCTATGTCTTGCACTAGTTTGCCTTGATGGAGACCTTAGGAGGTTAATATTATGTAAATGTATGATGATAAATGTAAATGTCCTTATATGATGATCTCTATGCTTATAAACATGTAAATAGCCTAGTGTGCTAAAGATATGGAGTTATGCATGCATGAAGATTATAGATGAGTGGTGTATGGTGCTAATTGTAGTTCCTGTTGGGTTACTTGATTTAGTAGGGTTATGAGGCTTTCCTTGATCATTTCACGTGTTAACTCTATGGGGATTTTGATTGGTTATCTTACCTTACTATGTATGAAATATCTCTTATTTGATGATGTGATGCCAATTATGGCAATATATGAAATCTATGAGAAATAGCAAGTTATGTCGAATAATGTATGTCATGATATAATTAAAGCATGTTAAAAGTTATTATGGTTAAAGTGAGTTCTTTTGGATTGTAGTTTTACCATATGGCATTATATGTTGGTAGCCAAAAACTATTATTTGAACTTGAGATGTGTAGTGATTACCTATGGAAGTATGCTACCCTAAGAATATGTGTTTAAAAATGTGCATTGTTTTCCTTTGTATATAAGTGGTACTTGATGAGTTGCTAGTATAAATTGGAGTCTTTTGTAAATACTTGATCCTAGTTGTGATGATAGTATGCATGCTTATGAAAGATGAGTTGGTAAAGCTTTGTATCTTATATTGCCATGCTTGTCCCCTCAATTGTCTAAATGTTGCATTTTTGGATATTTGGAAGCATGATCACTGTAAATCTAGGCAACTTACTGTAATATTCTTGGAGAACCAACTAAGTGTTTCTTTGATTTGATATTGTTAAAATGTGTATAGAATTGATGTATACGAACATGATAATGAATGTAAGAAGGAGATTTGCTATTTGAAATGAAGAATGAGAGTCTTATGGCATGATGAGTCGTAGATTTGTTTATGACTTCCTATTGTGTTGTGAGTCTCTTAATGTTGTGGAATTGATATTTCCCCCAGAATTGAGGGTAGTATTCTTATCTTTGTAGGGTGATGATGTGGGTTTGATTGACCTAGAAGTTACCTTACTTTAATGTTGAAACAAAAGAAAGAGTCCTTATGACTAAGTCCCCTTGTTGTATTCCCCTAATGATGTATGACCTTGGTGTCTATTGTATTGTATGAATACCTTATAAGTTGAATGAGATGACCTAACTTGATAATTGTGGATAAATTGCCTAGGTGATAAGGCTTAGAGTACCTTGGTGTTCCTATGTTAACTTACTGTAAATCCTTCTAAAGTAGTAATCACTTTAAGTGATGAAAATGAAGGTTGTGTAGTTAAGATCCTCTATAGGTTGGGTTAAGTTGCTCTTAATTGGGTTTACCCTAAGTGGGGGATGGTGAAGAAATGGTAAGGTTGTATATATTTTCTACCTTAACCTTATATTCTTACTTGAGCTTGAAAATAATGAATTCTTAGTAAGCTTGTTCATGAGTATAGTCTTGCATAAAGTATGAGTTGCATGACCTTTATATGTTTGGTGTGTATTGATTGGCATCATCTTGAAAACATTATGAATTTTCCAAAGTGTATGATGGAAATTTTTTGATAAAAATCCATCTTTTCTCATGTTGAATTACATCTTGATATGCTAGTTGTGCATTTGACTTCATGAGATAAGACAAGGAACTTTGTAATAGTCACTTGGGAGGTAAAATGTTTAGCCTTATAATGGAAATCGAGTCTCTTTAAAATGAAATATGTTGAGTGTCTTGAAAATTATATGACTTGTATGGTTTGGGAAGCATGATTGTAGGCTCACTTTTGAAGAATGAAAGCATGTTTAGCTACGTGTTAATGTGTGTGCCTATGATTTGCGAAATTCTTCTCACGTGATACTTACAGTAAAGGTAAGTACTATGTTAGAAAATTGACATTTTGTGAAACTTCTTCCTATTTGTTGTGATGTATTTGGTGTGACTTATCATTTAGACTTCACTAGAAAGAATGCATGCTCATGTCTTGGTTTCAAAAGTTGAGAATTTCTCTTTTTTTTTTAAAAAGAAAAAAGAATTGACCTTGTACTTTGCTTAGGTATGAACTCATGATACATGTAAGTGTGTTGAGGAGCAAGACATTCCTCCATGGACACCACTAAGCATGGTATGGTTGAGTATGACCTTCATAGCACTAGGTCTAACTAATGAAGATTTTGTTGATCCAATTAATTCAAGTCTATGTGCATTGAAGTATGAGTGCCTACTTGTTTTGAGTATTGTTGAAATCTGCCTATATGTGGTCTTCCAAGATGATATGTTAATGAATTAAGGTGTAATGACCATGTTATGATTAGGAGAAGTATGTTCCTCCTATGAACATGATAAGAGCCTCTTTGATTAATGCATTAAGGGTGAGTGAAATAAAGGTTTGCTTGCTTGTGTGCATTGAGTGCTAAATGTTGTGAAGTTGTGTTCCTTTTAAACTTTGGTACATTAAATTCTATGTGATGATGTTATGACTTATATGAACTGCTCTAATATGCATTCAAATCCTCGTTGCTAAGTGTCATTCGAGGACGAATGTTCCCAAGTGGGGGATATTGTAAGACCCCAAAATGAGATAGGGTTTATAGAGACTAACATGTTCTCTTAATGTTATAAGGTCCTAAAATGACTTATAATATGGTTTATATGTAGTGTATAAAGGTTGAAGTGATTTGGAAGTCAAACGTCAAGGGTAGAACGAAACGTTCGACGACTAAGTCACCTAAATGCCTTGTATGTGGTTCTGTGTGATTATGTGTGATGAATGAGCTTAATAAGTCTTTAAATGGTTTATAATGATTTTTAATGATAGTATATAAAGTTTTGAGAAGTTTGGAGGTCAAACGACCAAGAACGTTCAAGGCGTTTGAAAGATAGCCCTTAAGACGTTCATTGTGTGTCATGGTGGGGCTTGGCCTGTTTGGACATCTTGTAGGTATTTGTTTTGGATGAAATTTATGTGGAAGATCTATAACTTGTTAAGGTTTAGAATCACGTGGGAAACGTCCGGGTACGACTTCTAAAGGGCCCCACAAGAGGCCCCAAAAAAAGGACCCAAAGCTGCCTAAGACACTGCCTGGGCAGTGTCCATTGACAGACCCAACGACGGATCGTTGGGCCACCAACGGCCCGTAGAGCAGGTCTCGTCGAGGGGAACAAGCCTTGGGCAGGTCTTAAGCCAAGAATTTGGCTAAGTACCCAACGACGGACGCCAGGCATGGGCCGTCAAGGCCTCGACGCCCCGTCAATGCCATCGTCGTGGGTGCACTGTCAACTGGCAGTTGCGTGCTGTAAATTAAAGGGGTGAATGGGAAATTTACCCAACGTCCTAACTTGATTATTATGGCTTTATTTAAGTAATTTTGGGTGTATATAAGTCATCAAAAACGTGATCAACCCATTCTAAAATTAACTCACATGTTTTAAGCCTTTCCCTCCCAAAAAATGTTCTCTCTAAAACCACCATTGTTGGTGAAGCTCAAGAGCTTCTTGGAAATGGATTTTCTATGAATGAATCATGAAGTTTTAGAGGTTTTCATGTAGATAAAGGTATGGTGATCCTTCATCTCTAAGTAACTTTTCACTTGGAGAGTTCTTCTCAATGTTTTCAAAGAAAGTTTATGATCAAAGTTCTTCTTCTTCAATCTAGCCATGGGTTGTTTCTCAAAATGTTTTTAATGAATAAATCATGATGAGTTGAAGTTAATACTGTGATTTGAACGTGATTTCACTCCAATTGCATGATGAACCCATGTTCCTTCCAAAATTAGTTTAGCTCTTGCATGGGCTTTGTGATTATGGGTTGTTCTTGATTAAATGGTGATTCTCTTACGTTGAATTGCTTGTGTTTATTGCTATTTATGTTAATTGATTGTGAATTAATGATTATCAATCCATGATGATAAATATATGAAGATTTGAACATGTTAGCTTAAGTTTTATTTGAATTCACTGTAACGTTGGTTCCTAAGTGATCTAATGCGAAATTCAATGGTGTAGGGCTGATTGTACCTACTATTTTACTAAGATATTATTGTGGAATTATATATATACGATTCATGTGGTTCAAGGTTGGGATTGGCCTATATTCTTCTATCTTTCATGTTGATCTAATGTAGCATATTCACTATAATCTAGTCATTTTGTGATCTTCATTCTAGGGTGAGATGTAAGTATGATTTCAATATGATTAGGTGTATGTTTAGATAATGCCTTAGACTTATAATATGTATGAAATACGATCAAAAATCAATGCAAGGGAAGTTAGCCAATGATCTATGTTATTCTACTTTCCTAGTATATTGATATGTTGTATGATGTTATGGTATAATCTTGTAGCAACTTGTACATGGTTTCTTATATGTTTAAAGTACATTTAGCTACTTCCATATATGTGTTTACTTGATGAATAAGGTGTATTGATCAATGATGATCAAAGGCTGAGAAATTGGTAAGAATGCTTATTCCCTCTACTCTTCTACTTCTCTATTCCTTTATAGTAATGTTGATGAAGCCTTGTATGGCATTGTGTGGTATGGTCCACTTATGGTGGCGGTGTTTACCTTATTGTCATTATATATGTGTTTACCATGGCCTTGAAGGCAAATTGATGAACTTATGAACATGTGCTTAAGATGATACTATGAGAAGCTTATGCCTACTTTTCTATTCTAGTTGTGATCTAGGTTGTGTGGCTATTGAATGAGCACGTGCATATTCATATTAAGGTATTTTATAGGTGCTTCCATTGATGTGTTAAAATGGTTAATAGCCTCTACCCATGTACCCCCTATATGAAAGTGTAAATAGCTAAAGTTAGGAGTCTTGATTATAATGTATATATTGTCTTGTCTCCTATGCTATTATGTGTTGTGTACTATGTGCTTGGAAGTGTAAAGTGGTCTAAGAGGGTGGCTGCCTCCAGAAGTTATTGATAGTCATTATGTGATCATGTTGGTCAATGTACACACACTCTCACTTACATGCATGTTACAAGTAGTATAGGTCATTGTGTCTAAATGAAAGGTAGTTCTCATATTAACTAGTGTCCACTACTATGCTTATAAAGTATATGTATGTGAAGTATGTTATGTATTCCCTTACTAGGATGACTTGATAGGTGTACTAGTATGGGCAAGGGTAGGGAACCTTGTCTATACATTGCACATGTATATCTTGATAGGATAGTTCCTAGGTTTGGTTTCTATGTATATGAAGGATGAATATATGAACATGTTATGAATATAATGTATATGATATGATGAAGTATGAATGTGCATTGTGTCTTAGTAGGTTTATATGAAAGGATTGCTCATATAGTTATGCCTATAGACTCATGCATTGATATATGAACATGTGTGACATTATGTGTTATGTGAAAGGTTTGCTCACATATATGTATACACTCACACACATGAATAATGATCTAGTTGACAATAGAGCCTTGAAAGGTGTACTCAAGTGTAATCTTAACTAGATAGTGCTAATACATATGCTATGTCCATTTGAAAGGGCTTTCTCACATGATTTGGGTTGATGAGCAATCATCTATGACCTATGAGCTAAGAATATGAGGGGATGAATCTCCTAAGCTTATATTTTTTAAAGTAATAATATAATGAAGGTTTTCAATAAAGGGAACTTAGCTTAGCACCGAGTGAACTTGAATATGAGTGGGTGTCCCTTCCTATGGTAGGAGGGTAGGTCACTATAATTCTCATGGGGTGGATAGCCTCATGGCCCAAATAGGTGTTATAGTGATTTTCCATGATTCCCCCAAGTTCCATAAACTATGTTGCCACCATAGGATACTAGCTAGTGGATCCACCTAGAAAGCTATGTTATGTTTGGTTCTACTTTGGCCGGTAGACCACCTTCTTTCGGTGTGGGGTTTTATGACACCGGATTCCATGATTAGCACTGTAACAACCCTAAAATGATTAAGATAAATACTTAAGGTGTCAAGAATGCTTGCGATTAGACCGAGGCTCACACGGTTTGATACGCGTAGAACCAGACCTCAGAACCCTTACTACGACCAAGCCAACTAACTTGGGGAGTTAGTTGAGCTTGGAAAGGTTGGAACCAACTAATTAAGGCTCTCGAAAACGAAGATTTAATCGAAGGAGTCTTTACGAGAATTAAAAAGAAGAAATCTTGAGTTTTGAGGGTCCAGGGGTAAAATGGTCTTTTTTAGGCCAAGGGTAATATTGTAATTATCCTAAGGAATTAATTAATTAATTAATTTAATTAAAGAATCAATCCGGGTTGGGTCAACCCGAAATGATCCATCTCGCAAAGGGGCACTCTACCCGAGTTCGAGCCCCACTAGAAGCAACGAATTAATGATTTAATCATCAATTAAAATCTGATTTTTTTAAGGGCCTAATGGTCCTTTCACTTAGCTAATTAAATGAGGTTTTTATTTAATTTTATAAGGAGTCCTAGTTTGACTAATTCCCAAACTAAAACTCCTATTATTAGACTCTCTCTCACGATCTCTCTCTCACGTTTCATCACCTCTCTCACATTGGTTTCTGCCAAAACAATAAAGAACAGAAATAATATTAAGAGTTCTTCACACTTGAAGAACTCATATGAAATTTTAAGAAAAACAAAGTAACCAAAAACGTTAAGGCAAAGAGGAGTTGTTCATCGAGTGGTGTGTACGTTGAGGAAGGTTGGATTGATTTTTGGAGACGGTTTTGGGAAGAAAATTCATCATTTGAACATCAATTAAGGTATGGGTTTCTTCACTCTTGGTCCCTTTCCCAAGAGACCCCTTACGATTCAAGATATTCACTTCGAAACTAGGGTTGTTTCCCCGTTGCATGTCCTTGTCACTAGCTCCCAATGATTTCGTAGGTTGGGTTTGTTTGCTGGTAGATTTAGGTATGTGTGATGTTTTTATGTTGAATGTGAATATGTTTATGTGCGTGAAATCACGAAAATGACAACCAATGTGTGATCGGAAAAAAAAATGATGTGTGTGCACGTTTGGCAGTGAGTTTAGCCACTGTTTTGGAGACGTGTAAAGGCATGTTATTTCTTGTATTTTATGTGCTAAAGTTGTGCATAATGTGATGTTCATATGGTGTGTGAAGTTACAAATTTTGAGTGAAAATGCTTGACTAATGTAACCCCTAAACTACACCTAAATACACACTAAGTGCTTGGTGAAATGCCCTAAGAAACTAACATGAAAAGGTTGATGAAAGGAAGCTAAAAATTATGAATAAATTTCCAGATTAGTGTACTTTAAATTTCGTTCAAAAAGGGGGTTGAAATCTGGAAATTTAATACATTTAAAAGAGGTGAGGCCACCAGGATTCGAACCTGTGACCTCACTCTTTAGCTACTGGTTTTCGCGAGAAGGGGGCTGGGAGAATCGAAATGGGGTCTGCTGGGTTAGTAGGAAGAGAACAAGAATTAAAATAAGAAAATGGGAGGCGTGGGAATCGAACCCACGACCTCCAGGTAGCGAGTGAAGGAAGAGAAAAATAACGAAAAGATAATGTGAGGCGTGGGAATCGAACCCACGACCTCAAGGCTGGAAATGAAGAGGAGCGAAATAATTAATAAAACAAGTGAGGCTGTGGGGGCTCGATCCCACAACCTCATTGTCAAAAACACTTAGCCTAGCGAAATTTAGAAAAAAATAAAAAAGAGGCTGTGGGGGTTCGAACCCACCACCTCACAACCTCTAGCGAAATTAAAAGGAATAATAAGGAGGCTGTGGGGTTTCGAACCCACAACCTCCCAACTCCCCAGCGAAATAAATAACAAAAATAAAAGAGGCTGTGGGGGTTTGATCCCACAACCTCTTGGTTTAGGCGAATTGGGACAAGGAGATTTTAAGGAAAAATAAAAAGGGGTTGTGGGGGTTCGAACCCACAACCCTTCGGCCAACTTAAGAGGAAAACTAAATAGAAAATTAATGATACGATGTTAATGTTGGGATTTAATCTAGAGTTCTAATGTTATGAATATTAAAAATAAAATAAATGAAAAATGTAAATGATATCCAAGTGATTCAAACTTGAGTTTCCTCGCCCAAACTTTCTTATTGATACATAAGTCATACGTGAACAAAATATCCAAGAATAATGCCACCTACTTAGATCGAAATCAAGATCTTGACATATATACAAGATACATAAGTCTTGTACTACATAATCTTAGGAATGTATGAATCACTTAACGAATTATGAATGAAGCCTCATGGCTTGTGTGTATAGACTCAAAAGTCTAGTATACGTATAAAAGTAAGTGAATCTAAGATGTATGTACTGAATGATGAAATGAACAATGAAATGATGAAACCCTAGAAGGGCTAAGTAAGGGTATGAAACACACCAATGGCTAAGTATATTGGCATATGATGAAATGAACATTCACGTAAAATGAGGTGAGTAATTATGAAGAGTAAATGTGCTAATGACAATGAATGTGGTGACAACATGATATGAGGCTAACGCAAATGATGAAAACAATCTCAAATGAGCCTAAGTAAATGTTACCAAAACGTACTCACCTATGAGAGTGTAAGCTAATGAAGAGACCAGTCTCTATGAACACTCTAATGAAAGTATTGTGATTAACACACTTAATAATAATGATGAGATGAGAGATCATCTAATGAGCTATGATGTCCTCATACTAGAAGCCAGCTTCCATGACGTATGAGATGAATGAAATGGAACTTTATACTGAGCACCAATAGGCTAGCTATGAGCGGTGATGCCTTTTTTCGGGAAGGGCAGAGGTTCACGTAACTCTCATGAGATGAGACTGTTCGGCTTGCCAGGTATGGGTCTCCTTGTATCTCCTAGTCTTTGAACCAATACTGCCAATATAGGGATCAGGCGGGGTAAGATTCCCATGTATGCTAGCATGTTTTTAGATCACCTTGGCCGGTGATTCCACCTCTTTTCGGTGTGGGGGAGACACTAGATTTCATGATGCTCACATGATTTATGTCGGTTAAAGTTAAAGTTCCCAATGAATGAATGAGGCCAGCCTCAAATGATGCACATAATGAAATGAACGATGCCAAAGGTGTTAGGATAGGATAATCGAGAGGTGAGCTAGACTCAAGTAATGACACTAGGTTATTCTTGATCATTGCACAGCAAACCCGATGAAAGTATTAAACTACATCCTAGGTATAGCTGGTGTTCACACTAGCCTATGAAAGAAATGAAATGAAGTACGTATGAATGAATGAAGCAGACTCTGTGTTTGCTAATGAAGACTCCCTAGTTGAGGTCCCATATATTGAGCCCTCATTTTGGAAAGTCTTAATGTCAAGTCCATGATTCCAAGGTCTCATGGCATTTGAATGAATGATATGAAAGAAGCTATGTGCTATATGCTATGTGCTATGATATGTGCTATATGTATGATGTTATGTGCTGTGTGCAATTTGATAACTACGATGATGCATGTTACTCTCATGGCATGACTTTCCCAATCCAAATTTGGAAAGCTTACTGACTCTCCTAATCCAAATTTGGAAAGCTCAATGACTTTCCTAATCCAAATTTGGAAGGTTCACTAACTTTCCTAATCTCAATTTGGCAAGTCCACTGACTTGACTTCCCATAATCATGTTGTTAGGAAAGAGCTATCTTTTCTCATGCATGTCCTTGGTGTGTGCTTGCATATACCCATACTTAGTACAAGTGTGTACTAACCCTATACAAACTCTACTATTTTAGGTGCAGGCACAGGTGGACGATAGAGCTACAGGATCATTGTTGCAGTTATCCGGACGTCCAACATTCATCCGGAGTTGGTAGGTCCTAATGCTTTCGAGGATGCTACTGTTTTATATTCTAGCTTAGTTTTAGAGTTGAGCTAGTAGAGCATGTTCCACTAGCGTTTCTTTCCTGTTTTTATTCAGACTATGTATTGGTGCCATTTTGGCAATTATACACTTTATAAGAATTAAACTATTTCTTTCAGTTGCTTATCTCTTAATGTTAGATGGTTGATGGTGAACAATTATGAAATGATGAGAATGTTTAATAAGTTTGTTAAGAAACAAAAAGTTTCAAATTTTTCGCTAAAATTAACCTATGTAAAGTAAGAATGACTTAAGTAGGCTTGTCTGCGACCTCTGAGAGGTCAACGACGCCGATCTCGTCTGGGGTCTAGATTCCAGTCGTGACAAAGTTGGTATCAGAGAACTAGGTTAAATTCCGAGTATAATAAGTTCACATCAACCACATTGAGTAGTTTCTAAGTCATGGTAGTGAAGTGCACCACTATCCTGAATTAGAGACTGCATAATGCGTAGGAAAAATTCCCTTCTTCTGATCTTATCATGCTTTTCCTAATGTCTGATTTCTTGGTGTTATGAGCGTGTCTAACATCAATTCTTATTGTTTTCAGAGAATGAATACTAGGAGGAACGTTGGTCAGAGAAGAGGAGGAGCAGCTGCTGGGAACAATCAGGTTCCACCCTAGGCTCCAGCTGATGGAGTGGCTATGCCAGTTAACCCAGCTGGGTTGACTGATGCTGAGGTGAGGGTATCTCTGGCCCAGATGGCACAGGCCATTACTATGCAGGCCCAGGCTATGACTGCCCAGGTCAACCGGCAGGATGTTCAGAGGGAGAACCCACCGGTTCGTAACATGGCTGACAGGCTGAGAGACTTCACGAGGATGAATCCTCCTATTTTCACAGGGTCCAAGACTTCAGAGGATCACCAGGAGTTTGTGGACGAGGTGCATAAGATTATGGTGGCTATGGGGGCCACAGATACTGAGAAGGCTGAGCTGGCTTCCTATCAGCTCAAGGATGTGGCATAGACTTGGTGCAAGATGTGGCAGGATAGTCGAGCTTTGGGCGGAGTTCCAGTCACTTGGGAGCTGTTTAAGACAGCCTTTCTGGAGAGATTCTTTCCCAGAGAAATGAGGGAAGACAAGGTTGAGGAGTTCATCAACCTTAAGCAGGGATCTATGAAAGTCAGGGAGTATTCCCTGAAGTTTGTTAAGCTATCCAGGTATGCTACTTTCCTTAGTATCTAACAGCAAGGGTATGGTGAATACTGAAGTTTGTTAAATTATCCAGGTATGCTACTTCCCTTGTGTCTAACAGCAGGGATGAGATGAGCAGGTTCCTCACAGGAATCAATGGAGATTTGGAGGAGGAGTGTCGGTCTGCGATACTCCATGATAATATGGACCTCTCCAGGTTGATGGTGCATGTCCAGCAGGTAGAGGAAAGCCGCAAAAAGAGGGGTATTCATGATGCTAGGAGGCCTAAGCCTCAAGATCAGGCAGGTCCCAACCATGGAGGCCACAGAAACAATTTTGGTATCCGTGAGAAGCCCAGATTCAAGAAGGGGGAACAGAGTTCTGGGAACTCTAACTTTTAGAGGAGTACAGCACCTAGAGGAGGCAGAACTGAGCCCAAGAGGGGCAATGGAGGTGAGATGCAGCGTCCTAAAAAGAATTGTGCTAAGTGTTGCCGAGCTCACAGTGTAGAGAATAGACAAGGCACTAATGCCTGCTTCGGTTGCGGTAAGAGTGGGCACATGGTTAGAGACTGCCCACAGAGCAGAGGTCAGGCTGGAGGTAATGCTCAGCCTAGGCCTAATCCATAGGGTGCAGCAGCAGCCAAGCCTCCTAAGAGGAACAGGTTCTATGTCCTGAAGGGCAGGGAGGAGTAGGAGAAGTCCGCTGATGTGGTCACAGGTATGCTGCAAGCATTCTCAACTTCTGTTTATGCTTTACTTGATCCAGGGTCTACGCTTTCCTTTGTAACTCCTTTGCTTTCTCTCACTTTTGAGATATTGCCTGAAGTTCTGCATGATCCTATAGTGGTTAGTACACCTATAGAAGAAAATGTGAGAACTGATAGAGTATACAAGGATTGCCCAATAGTTGTAAGTGGTAAGACTATGTGTGAAGACTTGGTTGAGTTACCCATGCATGATTTTGATGTTATTCTTGGCATGGACTGGCTTCACAGTTTTCATGCTTGCTTGGATTGTCGTAGAAGAGTGGTGAGATTTCGTTTCCCTAATGAAGAGGAGCTAGTCTGGGAGGGGTACAACTCGAGTCGTCCTAACCTTTTGATTTCGAACCTTAAGGCCAATAAAATGATGTCCAATGGGTTATTGTGTCATCTTGTGAGTGTTAATGATTTAGATCATGACATTCCTTCCATAGACTCAGTGCCTGTAGTGAATGAGTTCCTAGATGTATTTCCTGATGATTTGCCTGGATTCGCTCCCCCTCGAGAGATTGATTTTGGTATCGACTTAGAACCCGATACTAAAACAATTTTAATTCCTCCTTACAGAATGGCTCCAGCTGAACTCAAAGAGTTGAAGCTGCAGTTAAAAGATCTCACTGACAAGGCTTTCATTCAGCCGAGCATATCCCCTTGGGGCGCTCCAGTGTTGTTTGTGAAAAAGAAAGATGGAACCCTTAGAATGTGTATCGATTATAGGCAGCTCAACAAAGTCACTATAAAGAATAAGTATCCACTTCCCAGAATAGATGATTTGTTCGATCAGCTCCAAGGGTCTAGTTTCTTCTCTAAAATTGATCTTCGTTCAGGGTATCATCAGCTTAGGGTTAAGGGTGGAGATATCTCAAAGACAGCCTTTCGTACCCCTTATGGTCACTATGAGTTCTTAGTCATGTCATTTGGTCTTACGAATGCACCTGCTGCATTTATGGACCTCATGAACCGAGTCTTTCGTGAATACCTTGACTCTTTCGTCATAGTATTCATTGATGACATCCTCATCTACTCTAGGACCAAGGAAGAGCATGAACAACATTTGAGACTAACCTTGCAGGTACTTAGACAGCATCAGTTGTATGCTAAATTTAGCAAGTGTGAATTCTGGCTGAGATCAGTGACCTTCCTGGGTCATGTTGTGTCCGATCATGGCGTGGAGGTGGATCCCAGGAAGACTGAGGCTGTGAAGAATTGGCCAAAGCCTCTTACTCCCACTGACATTCGTAGCTTTTTGGGATTGGCTAGTTATTATCGTAGGTTTGTAGAGGGCTTTTCTTCCATTGCTGCCCCATTGACAGCTTTGACTAAGAAGAAATCCAAGTTTGAGTGGACGAAGACTTGTGAGAGGAGTTTCCAGGAGCTCAAGGACAGACTCACTTCAGCCCCAGTGCTTACTTTGCCTAAGTGTGGTGAGAATTACACTGTTTACTGTGATGCATCTAGGGTTGGTTTGGGTTGTGTTCTTATGCAGGTTGGTAAGGTGATAGCCTATTCGTCCAGACAACTCAAGGTTCATGAGAAGAATTATCCTACTCATGACCTGGAGTTGGCAGCTGTGGTGTTTGCACTGAAGCTGTGGAGGTACTACTTGTATGGAGTGCATGTGGATGTATTCACAGACCACAAAAGTCTCCAGTACGTGTTCACATAGAGGGAGTTGAATCTACGTCAGCGGAGATGGTTGGAGCTGTTGAAGGATTATGACATGAATGTTCACTACCATCCAGGTAAGGCTAATATTGTAGCTGATGCTTTGAGCAGGATGAGCATGGGAAGTACAGCCCACGTTGAGGATGAGAAGAAGGAGTTGGTGAAAGATGTACACAGACTGGCCAGACTGGGTGTGCGATTGGTTGACTCTACTAGTGGGGATGTTTCAGTTCATCCTAGTTCTGAATCATCCTTGGTAGTTGAAGTCAAGCAGGGTCAGCATCTAGATCCTGTGTTGATGGAGCTGAAGGACTCAGTGTTGATGAAGATGAATGAGTCTTTCGCTTTGGGAGGTGATGGCATACTTAGGTACCAGGACAGGCTGTGTGTACCAGATGTGGATGATTTGCGGACCAGGATTGTTGCAGAGGCCCATGGTTCCAGATATTCCATACATCTAGGTTCCACCAAGATGTATCATGATCTTAAGCAGATTTATTGGTGGGATGGAATGAAGAAGGACATTGCAGAATATGTGGCCAAGTGTCCTAATTGTCAGCAGGTTAAGGCAGAGCATCTTAAGCCTGGCGGTCTAACTCAGATTATTGAGGTTCTGACTTGGAAGAGGGAGGCCATTAATATGGACTTCGTGGTTGGTTTTCCGAGGACTAGGAGGCAGCATGACTCCATATGGGTTATTGTGGACAGATTGACTAAGTCTTCCCACTTTATTCCTGTGAAGTCTACTTACAGAGCCGAGGATTATACGAGACTCTATATTGATGAGATTGTGAGATGGCATGGGATTCCTTTGTCTATCATTTCAGATAGAGGAGCTCAGTTTACTTCACATTTCTGGAGATCTTTCCAGAAGAGCTTGGGCACGCAGGTAAAGCTTAGTACAACCTTTCATCCTCAGACTGATGGGCAGGCAGAGTGCACCATTCAGACATTGGAGGACATGTTGAGAGCGTGTGTGATTGACTTCAGAGGTAGCTGGGATGACCATCTGCCTTTGATAGAGTTCTCGTATAATAATAGCTATCACTCTAGCATTGGGATGGCACCGTTTGAGTTTGTCACGACCCAAAAGCATACCCTAGAAGATAGGATACAATCTTGGATTGTAACCGGCGTCGTCGACCTCTCGGAGGTCTAAGACAAGCCTCTTATATCATTCATTGCATTGGCATAGTAAATTTAGCGGAAAATTTAAAACTTTTCATAGCACATCATATGCTAGAAACATCACATCATATATATATAACATAAGTCATAATACATATTTAGACTCTAAGTCCCTTTGCCATCTTAGACTCAATAACTTTAGAGTACATTAAGGATAAGGCCCTTAAGACATAATACAAAGCTATACATTACTAAATAGACTTTACAATAAGTACACATTAGGACATCCTTGAACTTAAGGATTCCTTTCCTTGAGCTTGGGAAATCACCTATCAAGCTCCTCAATCATAGACCTCCTTTAAGCATTTCCTTACCTACACTTTGTGTAAAAAGTAAAGAAGAATGGGATTAGCACAAGAATGTACTAAGTATGGCAACCATGCAAAAACATGCATTTAAAAGGGACATTTCCTTTGAAATCATAATAAAACCTTTATCAATAGCATTTATATCATCCACATACTTCATAGCAACACAATCAAAGGCCAAACATCATAGAAAAGCACTTATAGAATTTAAGTATAATTTGAGGTCACTTTACAGTGAACTCACACTCTTAACATCTAACTCTTTCTCTCAATTCATTTGCTTACTAAGTAATCCTTTAGGGATACATGGTGTAATGCATCACCTTAGGAACACAAGAGAATACCATACATAGCATCTCCACAAGACAACACATGCCATCATAGAAGTATAGTACAATAAAAACATAGTCAAACCAAGACTACAATATCATACATAAAGGACACATACACAATCCTATGTAATAAGGTACCTTCCTAAGACTTCCTAAGGAGTCACTTGTGCAATGTCTAGATGGGTTCATTACTTCCACCTATTCTAAGTAACTTACCTTAAGTCCTCCTAATTAGGATCCTATTCAATTACTTCCATTGTTCGTTTTACCTTTAGGGAAACCATAACCTCAACCGACATAGACCATGTGATGCTAAACATGGAATCCGGTGTCATCAAACCTTACACCGATGGAAGGTGGTCTACCGGCCAAAGTAGAACCAATATAAACATAGCTATTGAGGTAGAATCCTCTAGCTAGTATCCTATGGTGGCAACATAGTTCAAGAACTAAGAGGTAGATATCCCTATTCATACCATTTGGTAAAGTGGGCCGCTCTTCATGGGAATCCCTTAGAGTGACATATCCCATAAACAAGGGAGTTAACATCACATGGGAAACTTTAGGATGAATCTTTCCTTCTATGGATAAGTCATCACATCCCATTGTCAAGTTCGCTCGGGGCTAAGTTAAGTTCCCTTTATTAAAAAGCCTTTATTACGTTTATTTATAAAATATAAGCTTTAGAATATTCATCCCTCATATGCTTATAGCATATTCAAGCATCTATCTAGTTTTATAGTATTCTTGGGCACCTCTAGCAAGGCCCCTCTAAATTACTAGATCATCCATGTGTGTGAGTGTATACATAGATCTGAACAAACCTTTCACATAACACATTAAGTCACACATGTTCATATATCAATGCATAAGTCTATAGGCATAACTATATGAGCAATACATTCATATAAACCTACTTAGACACTATACATATTCATACTTCATCATATCATATACATCATATTCATAACATGTTCATATAATCATCCTTTATATACATAAGAACCAAACCTATGCACTATCCTATCAAGATACACATGTGCAATGCATAGACAAGGTTCCATACCCTTGCCCATACTAGTACACCTATCAAGTCATCCTAGTAAGAGAATACAAATCATACATTCATAAACATAACCTTAATATGCATAGTAGTAGACACTAGTGAATATGAGAACTACCTTTCATTTAGACACAATGACTTATACTACTTGTAACCTGCATGTAAGTGAGAGTGTGTGTATATTGACCAACATGATCACATAATGGCTATCAGTAACTCCTCAAGTCAGCCACCCTCTTAGACCACATTACACTTCCAAGCACATAGCACACAACACATAATAGCATAGGAGACAAGACAATATATACCTTATCATCAAGACTCCTAACTTTAGATATTTACACTTTCATATAAGAGATACATGGGTAAGGGGTTATTAACCATCTTAACACATCAATGGCAGCACCTATACAATACCCTAACATGATTATACACATTCGCAAACAATAGACACACAACCTAGTTCACAACTAGAATAGGAAAGTAAGCATAATCTTGTCATAGTATCATCTTAAGAACATGTTCAGAAGTTCATCAATTTGCCTTCAAGGCCATGGTCAACACATATATAATGACAATAAGGTAAACACCGCCACCATAAGTGGACCATGCCACACAATGCCATACAAGGCTTCATCAACATAACTATAAAGGAATAGAGAAGTAGAAGAGTAGAGGAAATAAGCATTCTTACCAATTTCTCACCCTTTGATCATCATTGATCAATACACCTTATTCATCAATAATACACATATATGGCAGTATCTAAATGTACTTTAAACATATAAGAAACCATGTACAAGTCGCCAGAAGATTATACCATAACATAATGCAACATATCAACATACTAGGAAAGTAGAATAACATAGATCATTAGATATCTTCCCTTACATTGATTTTAGATCACAGTTCATACATATATAAGTCTAAGGCAGTAGCTAGACCTACATTTGACCATATTGAAATCATGATTACAAATCTCAAGATTAAGGTTACAACATAGGCATTTAGGCTTATCGATTTGCTAGAGTATGGAAGACTTTACCAATACTATGAACTATCTAAGGGTTTGATCATCATTAATATTTCATCAATAATATACTCATTAGGCAGTAGCTAATTAGATAAGAAATCAAGACTAAATCATGGTTCATCTAATCACAATTCAAGATACATCACCCACTTAGCCTCTTGACTTCATAGCCTAAAGGAATTTATACCAATTCATGCAAGCCCTTCTTAATTTGAACATTAAGGATTTATACCTACAAAATTCATCCATTACATCACCCTAAAACAGTAGCTACAACAGTTCATACATAATCAAGAATCTACACAACCGATCTCACAATCGACTTCAAGACAACATGTAGAAACATAGGCTATTCATGCTCAAAACTTCATATATTTATCATCATGGACTGATCATCATAAATTCAACATCAATTAACGTAATTAACAATAAACACAAGCAATTCAACGTAAGACAATCACCACTTAATCAAGAACAAGCCATAATCATAAAGCCCATGCAAAAGCTAAACCAATTTTGGAAGGAACATGGGTTCATCATGCAATTGGAGTGAAATCACATTCAAATCACTGTATTAACTTCAATTCATCATTGTGTAATCGTTAAAAACGTTTTGAGAAAGAACTCATGGCTAGATTGGAAGATTGGAAACTTGATCATAAGATTTCTTTGAAAAACCTTGAGAATGACTCTCTAGATGAAAAGATAACTAGAGATGAAGATCACCATACCTTTGTCTAGTTAAAAACCTATAAGACTTCATGATTCATACATAAAAAATCAATCTCCAAGCAGCTCTTGAGCTTCACCAACAATGGTGGTTTTAGAGAGAACATTTTTGGAGGAAAAGGCTTAAAACATGTGAGAGGATTTTGGGAATGGGTTGATCACGTTTTTAAAGACTTATATTCACCTAAAATTAACTAAATAAACCTATTATAGTCAGGTTAGGACGTGGGGTGAATTTCCCATTCACCCCTTTAAGTGACAGCACGCAGGCAGCCAAACCTGCAGGCACCCGCGACGAGGGTCTCGACGGGGCGTCATGCCCTCCGTCGTCCATGACTTAGCCAAATTCTTGGCTCAAAACCTGCCCAAGGCAAGTCCCCTTCGAAGAGACCTGCTCGACGGGCCGTTGGGGGACCAACGATCCGTCGTTCGGTCCGTCAAGGGACACTGCCCAGGCAGTGTCTAGGTAGCTTTGGGGTCCTTCTTGTGGGGCCTCTTGTGGGGCCCTTTAGAAGTCGTACCTGAACGTTACCAACGCGATTACAAACCTTAGAATGTTATAGACCTTCCACATAAGTTTCATAAAAAACAAACACCTACAAGACGTCCAAACAGCCTTGACCCCAGCATGACATACGATGAACGTCTTAGGGGCTATCTTTAGAACGCCTTGGACGTTCTTGGGTGTTTGACCTCCAAACTTCACGAAACTTCATAAAATATCATTAAACATTGTTTAAAACCATTTTAAGACTTATTATACTCAGTTCATACAATTTAGACATGCATACACACATGAGGCACATAAGCGACTATTCGTCGAACGTCTTGGACGTCCCTTGACGTTCGACTTCCAAATCACTTCAAACTTTTCACACTGACTCTATATCACACAATAAGGCATTTTAGGACCTTATAACATTAAGACGAACATGTTAGGCTCTAGACACTTTATCTCATTTTTGAGGTCTTATAGAGGCACTGTATGGTAGGAGGTGTAGATCTCCCGTTGGGTGGTTCGAGGTTGGAGAGTCATCCATTTTGGGTCCAGAGATCATTCATGAGGCCTTATAGAAGGTCAGAGTGATTAGGGACAGGTTGGATACTGCTTACAGTCGGCAGAAGTCATATGCAGCAACAGAAAGCGGCCCTTAGAATTTGATGTTGGTGACCAGGTTTACTTGAAGATATCACCTATGAAAGGGGTGATGAGATTTGGTAGAAAAGGGAAGCTGAGTCCGAGGTATGTTGGGCCATATGAGATCCTACAGCGTGTGGTTGAGGTGGCCTATGAGTTAGCATTGCCTACGGAGATAACTTCTGTTCATCCAGTCTTTTATGTTTCTATGTTGAAGAAGTGCCTAGGTGATCCAGCATCGATTCTACCTGTTTAAGGTTTGGGGGTTGGTGATGACTTGTCTTATGAGGAGGTACCTGTTGAGATCTTACACAGACAGGTAAAGCGGCTGAGCAACAAGGAGATTGCCACAGTGAAGGTATTGTGGAGAAATCATCTTGTTGAGGGTTCTACGTGGGAGGCTGAAACCGACATGAGATCCCACTACCCTCATCTTTTTAGCTCTTGAGGTTAGACTTCCTACTCTTAAGTCTACGTTTCCTTATCTCTCCTTATTTTGTTGCTATTGCTTGATTGTGCATAGTGATTATGTTATGATCTGAATGGCATGACGATATGTAGTGGTAGTGTCATTCGGGGACGAATGTTCCTAAGGGGGGGATAATGTAACAACCCTAAAAATGAATAAGATAAATACTTAAGGTGTCAAGAATGCTTGCGATTAGACCGAGGCTCACACGGTTTGATACACGTAGAACCAGACCTCAAAACCCTTACTACGACCAAGCCAACTAACTTGGGGAGTTAGTTGAGCTTGGAAAGGTTGGAACCAACCAAGTAAGGCTCTCGAAAACGAAGATTTAATCGAAGGAGTCTTTACCGGAATTAAAAAGAAGAAATCTTGAGTTTTAAGGGTCCAGGGGTAAAATGGTCTTTTCCAGGCCAAGGGTAATATTGTAATTACCCTAAGGAATTAATTGATTAATTAATAATTTAATTAAAGAATCAATCCGGGTTGGATCGACCCGAAATGATCCATCTCGCAAAGGGGCACTCTACCCTAGTTCGAGCCCCACTAGAAGCAACGAATTGATGATTTAATCATCAATTAAAATCTGATTTTTTTAAGGGCATAATGGTCCTTTCACTTAGCTAATTAAATCAGGTTTTTATTTAATTTTATTAGGAGTCCTAGTTTGACTAATTCCCAAAATAAAACTCCTATTATTAGACTCTCTCTCACGTTTCATCACCTCTCTCACATTGGTTTCTGCAAAAACAATAAAGAACAGAAATAATATTAAGAGTTCTTCACACTTGAAGAACTCATATGAAATTTTAAGAAAAACAAAGTAACCAAAAACGTTAAGGCAAAGAGGAGTTATCCGTCGAGTGGTGTGTACGTTGAGGAAGCTTGGACTGATTTTTGGAGAGGGTTTTGGGCAGCAAATTCATCGTTTGAACATCAATTAAGGTATGGGTTTCTTCACTCTTGGTCCCTTTCCCAAGAGACCCCTTACGATTCAAGATATTCACTCCGAAACTAGGGTTGTTTCCCCGTTGCATGTCCTTGTCACTAGCTCCCATTGATTTCGTAGGTTGGGTTTGTTTGCTGGTAGATTTAGGTATGTGTGATGTTTTTATGTTGAATGTGAATATGTTTATGTGCGTGAAATCACAAAAATGACAACCAATGTGTGATCGAAAAAAAAATGATGTGTGTGTGCACGTTTGGCAGTGAGTTTAGCCACTGTTTTGGAGACGTGTAAAGGCATGTTATTTCTTGTATTTTATGTGCTAAAGTTATGCATAATGTGATGTTTATATGGTGTGTGAAGTTACAAATTTTGAGTGAAAATGCTTGACTAATGTAACCCCTAAACTACACCTAATTACACACTAAGTTCTTGGTGAAATGCCCTAAGAAACTAACATGAAAAGGTTGATGACAGGAAGCTAACAATTATGAATAAATTTCCAAATTAGTGTACTTTAAATTTCGTTCAAAAAGGGGGTTGAAATCTGGAAATTTAATACATTTAAAAGAGGTGAGGACACCAGGATTCGAACCTGTGACCTCACTCTTTAGCTACTGGTTTTCGCGAGAAAGGAAAAGAAAAAGGGGGCTGGGGGAATCGAAATGGGGTCTGCTGGGTTAGTAGGAAGATAACAAGAATTAAAATAAGAAAATGGGAGGCGTGGGAATCGAACACACGACCTCCAGGTAGCGACTGAAGGAAGAGAAAAATAAAGAAAAGAAAATGTGAGGCGTGGGAATCGAACCCCCGACCTCAAGGCTGGAAATGAAGAGGAGCGAAATAATTAATAAAACAAGTGAGGCTGTGGGGGCTCGATCCCACAACCTCACTGTCAAAAACACTTAGCCTAGCGAAATTAAAAAAAAAAAGAGGTTGTGGGGGTTTTAACCCACCACCTCACAGCCTCTAGCGAAATTAAAAGGAATAATAAGGAGGCTGTGGGGGTTCGAACCCACAACTCCCAACTACCCAGCGAAATAAATAACAAAAATAAAAGAAGCTGTGGGGGTTTGATTCCACAACCTCTTGGTTTAGGCGAATTGGGACAAGGAGATTTTAAGGAAAAATAAAAAGGGGTTGTGGGGGTTCGAACCCACAACCCTTCGGCCAACTTAAGAGGAAAACTAAGTAGAAAATTAATGATACAATGTTAATGTTGGGATTTAATCTAGAGTTCTAATGTTATGAATATTAAAAATAAAATAAATGAAAAATGTAAATGATATCCAAGTGATTCAAACTTGAGTTTCCTCGCCCAAACTTCCGTATTGATACATAAGTCATACATGAACAAAATATCCAAGAATAATGCCACCTACTTAGATCGAAATCAAGATCTTGGCATATATACAAGATACATAAGTCTTGTACTACATAATCTTAGGAATGTATGAATCACTTAACGAATTATGAATGAAGCCTCATGGCTTGTGTGTATAGACTCATAAGTCTAGTATACATTTAAAAGTAAGTGAACCTAAGATGTATGTACTGAATGATAAAATGAACAATGAATTTGGGTCACCTTGGCCGGTGATTCCACCTCTTTTCGGTGTGGGGGAGACACTGGATTTCATGATGCTCACATGATGTATGTCGGTTAAAGTTAATGTTCCCAATGAATGAATGAGGCCAGCCTCAAATGATGACATAATGAAATGAACGATACCAAAGGTGTTAGGATAGGATAATCGAGAGGTGAGCTAGACTCAAGTAAGGACACTAGGTTATTCTTGATCATTGCACAGCAAACCCGATGAAAATCTTAAACTACATCCTAGGTATAGCTGGTGTTCACACTAGCCTATGAAAGAAATGAAATGAAGTACGTATGAATGAATGAAGCAGACTCTGTGTTTGCTAATGAAGACTCCCTAGTTGAGGTCCCATATGTTGAGCCCTCATTTTGGAAAGTCTTAATGTCAAGTCCATGATTTCAAGGTCTCATGGCATTTGAATGAATGATATGAAAGAAGCTATGTGCTATATGTTATGTGCTATGATATGTGCTATATGTATGATGTTATGTGTTGTGTGCAATTTGATAACTATGATGATGCATGTTACTCTCATGGCATGAATTTGCCAATCCAAATATGGAAAGGTTACTGACTTTCCTAATCCAAATTTGGAAAGCTCAATGACTTTCCTAATCCAAATTTGGAAGGTTCACTAACTTTCCTAATCTCAATTTGGCAAGTTCACTGACTTGACTTCCCATAATCATGTTGTTAGGAAAGAGCTATCTTTTCTCATGCATGTCCTTGGTGTGGGCTTGCATATACCCATACTTAGTACAAGTGTGTACTAACCCTATACAAACTCTACTATTTTAGGTGCAGGCACAGGTGGACGATAGAGCTACAGGATCATCGTTGCAGTTATCTGGACGTCCAGCATTCATCCGGAGTTGGTAGGTCCTCATGCTTTCGAGGATGCTACTGTTTTATATTCTAGCTTAGTTTTAGAGTTGAGCTAGTGGAGCATGTTCCACTAGCGTTTCTTTCCTGTTTTTATTCAGACTATGTATTGGTGCCATTTTGGCAATTATACACTTTATAAGAATTGAACTATTTCTTTCAGTTGCTTATCTCTTAATGTTAGATGGTTGATGGTGAACAATTATGAAATTATGAGAATGTTTAATAAGTTTGTTAAGAAACAAAAAGTTTCAAATTTTCCGCTAAAATTACCTATGTAAAGTAAAAATGACGTAAGTAGGCTTGTCTGCGACCTCTGAGAGGTCAACGACGCCGGTCTCGTCTGGGGTCTAGATTCCAGTCGTGACCAGCACCCATGGTCTATATCGGTTAAGGTTATGGTTTCCCTAAAGTAAAATGAACAATGGAAGAACCCTAACTAGGATAACCTAAGGGTAGTTACTTAGTGTAGATGGGGGTATGGGACTTCACCTATGCATTGCACAAGTGACTCTTGAGGGAAGTCTTAGGAAGGTGTTCTAATGCATGTTACTAAGTATATGTCCTTTATGTATGACATTGTAGTATTTGTCTATTTGTCATGAAGATGTGCATGATACGAGTCTCTATGCATGATGTTGATCTTGTTAATTATATGGCGAAGGTCTTACTTGACATAAATGAAGTTGTCTTCTCTTACTATGTTGATATATGATTTGGGTGTAAAGGCTTGTGGTCTCGTGATAGGTTTACTAAGTATGTGTGAGGTTATGGGGCCTTACATGTACATTGCACTAGTAGACTTAGATTGGGGGCATGAGTTATGTTTTAGAAGGTTCTATGTGAAGTAAAATAAGTATATGTGCATAATGAGTAGGAGGTCACTGTAATGTCTTATGATCTTGATTTGAATGTATCTTTTAATGGGCTATACTTCTATGATGATATGTTTTGGCTTATGTTAGTTGTTTGTATGGTTTTTCCTTGTGGTTCTAAAGTGATGCATTGCACCAAGTATCACTAAAGGATTACTTGGGAGGATTAATGAATATAAAGGAGGAGTTCACTGTTAAGAGAATGGAGTTCACTGAAAAGTGACCTCAAATGGGACTTAAATTCTATAAGTGTTTTTCTATGATGTTTGGCCTTTGGTTGTGTTTCTATGAAGTATGAAAATGATATAAATGCTATTGCTTAAAGGTTTTATGAAGATTTTCTCAAAATGGCATGAAGTATGATTTCAAAGAAAATTTCCCTTTTTAAATGCATGTTTTTGCAAGGTTGTCATACTTAGTACATTCTTGTGCTAATCCCATTCTTCTCTACTTTTTACACAAAGTGTAGGTTATGGATGCTCAAACGATGTCTTGAATGGTGAAGAACTTGATAGATGATTCCCAAGCTCAATGAAAGGAATTCTTAAACTTCAAGGATGTCCTACTTACGTCTTTAATGTAAAGCCTTTAAAAATTGTATAGTTATGTAATATGTCTTATGGGCCGCGTCCTTAATGTACTCTAAAGTTATTGAGTCTAAGATGGAAAAGAGACTTAGAGTCTAAATATGTATTATGACTTATATTTTATATATATATGATGTGATGTTTCTAGCATATGATGTGCTATGAAAAGTTCTAAATTTTACGCTAAATTTATATGCCAATGCAATGAATGATAGGACAGGCTTGTCTTAGACCTCCAGAGGTCGACGACGCCGGTTACAATCCAAGATTGTATCCTATCTCCTAGGGTATAGTTTTGGGTTGTGACAAACTTGGTATCAGAGCATGAGGATTATAAAGTGGTCTTAGGTTCCAAGAAGTCTCATATTGCCACGTCTAGTAGAGTCTTGTATCATTGGTGGTGAGCCGCGACACATCAAATGGTACGAGAGGCTATAGGACGATAGAGTTTCCCTTCTTCAACATTCTCATATCGTGCCATAGAACTTAACTCTATAAGATCTCCCTCTTATGTTTTCTTGTTCAGTGGTCTTTTAGATGTGATTGCTTGGATGAGATTGTTCTCTATGCTTGAGGGAGAAAAGGTGAGTTTAAAATGCTTATCTTTGTTTTATGGTTTGAATGAGCATGTGTGAAGGTGACACTTGTCCTTAATTGATGATGTATAAACTCACTAAGGCGACTTGAAGGGTTAACTAGATTTAGGTAGGGGTATGGGACTCTACCTATGTCTTGCACTAGTTTGCCTTGATGGAGACCTTAGGAGGTTAATATTATGTATATGTATGATGATAAATTTAAATGTCCTTATGTGATGATCTCTATGCTTATAAACATGTAAATAGCCTAGTGTGCTAAAGATATTGAGTTATGCATGCATGAAGATTATAGATGAGTGGTGTATGGTGCTAATTGTAGTACCTGTTAGGTTACTTGATTTAGTAGGGTTATGAGGCTTTACTTGATCATTTCACGTGTTAACTCTATGGGGATTTTGATTGGTTATCTTACCTTACTATGTATGAAATATCTCTTATTTGATGATGTGATGCCAATTATGACAATATATGAAATCTATGAGAAATAGCAAGTTATGTCGAATAATGTATGTCATGATATAGTTAAAGCATGTTAAAAGTTATTATGGTTAAAGTGAGTTCTTTTGGATTGTTGTATTACCATATGGCATTATATGTTGGTAGCCAAAAACTATTATTTGAACTTGAGATGTGTAGTGATTACCTATGGAAGTATGCTAACCTAAGAATATGTGTTTAAAAATGTGCATTATTTTCCTTTGTATATAAGTGGTACCTTATGAGTTGCTAGTATAAATTGGAGTCTTTTGTAAAGACTTTATCCTAGTTGTGATGATAGTATGCATGCTTATGAAGGATGAGTTGGTAAAGCTTTGTATCTTATATTGCCATGCTTGTCCCCTCAATTGTCTAAATGTTGCATTTTTGGATATTTGGAAGCATGATCACTGTAAATCTAGGCAACTTACTGTAATATTCTTGGAGAACCAACTAAGTTTTCTTTGATTTGATATTGTTAAATTGTGTATAGAATTGATGTATACGAACATGATAATGAATGCACAAAGGAGATTTCCTATTTGAAATGAAGAATGAGAGTCTTATGGCATGATGAGTCGTAGATTTGTTTATGACTTCTTATTGTGTTGTGAGTCCCTTAATTTTGTGGAATTGATATTTCCCCCTGAATTGAGGGTAGTATTCTTATCTTTGTAGGGTGATGATGTGGGTTTGATTGACCTAGAAGTTACCTTACTTTAATGTTTAAACAAAAGAAAGAGTCCTTATGACTAAGTCCCCTTGTTGTATTCCCCTAATGATGTATGACCTTGGTGTCTATTGTATTGTATGAATACCTTATGAGGTTGAATGAGATGACCTAACTTGATAATTGTGGATAAATTGCCTAGGTGATAAGGCTTAGAGTACCTTGGTGTTCCTATGTTAACTTACTGTAAATCCTTCTAAAGTAGTAATCACTTTAAGTGATGAAAATGAAGGTTGTGTAGTTAAGATCCTCTTTAGGTTGGGTTAAGTTGCTCTTAATTGTGTTTACCCTAAGTGGGGGATGGTGAAGAAATGGTAATGTTGTAGATATTTTCTACCTTGACCTTCTATTCTTACTTGAGCTTGAAAATAATGAATTCTTAGTAAGCTTGTTCATGAGTATAGTCATGCATAAAGTATGAGTTGCATGACCTTTATATGTTTGGTGTGTATTGATTGGCATCATCTTGAAGACATTATGAATTTTCCAAAGTGTATGAAGGAAATTTTTTGATAAAAATCCATGTTTTCTCATGTTGAATTACATCTTGATATGCTAGTTGTGCATTTGACTTCATGAGATAAGACAAGGAACTTTGTAATAGTCACTTGGGAGGTAAAATGTTTAGCCTTATAATGAAAATCGAGTCTCTTTAAAATGAAATATGTTGAGTCTCTTGAAAATTATATGACTTGTATTGTTTGGGAAGCATGATTGTAGGCTCACTTTTGAAGGATGAAAGCATGTTTAGCTAAGTGTTAATGTGTGTGCCTATGATTTGCGATATTCTTCGCAAGTGATACTTACAGTAAAGGTAAGTACTATGTTAGAAAATTGACATTTTGTGAAACTTCTTCCTATTTGTTGTGATGTATTTGGTGTGACTTATCATTTAGACTTCACTAGGAAGAATGCATGCTCATGTCTTGGTTTCAAAAGTTGAGAATTTCTCATTTTTTTTATAAAAAAAAAAAGAAAAAGAATTGACCTTCTACTTTGCTAAGGTATGAACTCATGATACATGTAAGTGTGTTGAGGAGCAAGACATTCCTCCATGGACACCACTAAGCATGGTATGGTTGAGTATGACCTTCATAGCACTAGGTCTAACTAATGAAGATTTTGTTGATGCAATTAACTCAAGTCTATGTGCATTGAAGTATGAGTGCCTACTTGTTTTGAGTATTGTTGAAATCTGCCTATATGTGGTCTTGCAATATGATATATTAATGAATTAAGGTGTAATGACCATGTTATTATTAGGATAAGTATGTTCCTCCTATGAACATGATAAGAGCCTCTTTGATTAATGCATTAAGGGTGAGTGAATTGAAGTTTTGCTTGCTTGTGTGCATTGAGTGCTAAATGTTGTGAAGTTGTGTTCCTTTTAAAGTTTGGTACATTAAATTATATGTGATGATGTTATGACTTATATGAACTGCTCTAATATGCATTTAAATCCTCGTTGTGATTAAAGTTTCCTAAGTGTCATTCGAGGACGAATGTTCCCAAGTGGGGGATATTGTAAGACCCCAAAATGAGATAGGGTTTCTAGAGCCTAAAATGTTAGTCTTAATGTGATAAGGTCCTAAAATGACTTATAATATGGTTTATAGGCAGTGTATAAAGGTTGAAGTGATTTGGAAGTCAAACGTCAAGGGTCGACCGAAACGTTCGACGACTAAGTCACCTAAATGCCTCGTATGTGGTTCTATGTGATTATGTATGATGAATGAGATTAATAAGTCTTTAAATGGTTTATAATGATGTTTAATGATAGTATATGAAGTTTCTAGAAGTTTGGAGGTCAAACGACCAAGAACGTCCAAGGCGTTTGAAACCTTAAGACGTTCATCGTGTGTCATGGTAGGGCTTGGCCTGTTTGGACATCTTGTAGGTATTTGTTTTGGATGAAATTTATGTGGAAGGTCTATAAATTGTTAAGGTTTAGAATCGCGTTGGAAACGTCTGGGTACGACTTCTAAAGGGCCCCACAAGAGGCCCCAAAAGAAGGACCCAAAGCTGCCTAAGACACTGCCTGGGCAGTGTCCATTGACGGACCCAAGGACGGATCGTTGGGCCACCAACGGCCCATCGAGCAGGTCTCATAGAGGGGAAAAAGCGTTGGGCAGGTCTTAAGCCAAGAATTTGGCTAAGTACCCAACGACGGACGCCAGGCACGGGCCGTCAAGGCCTCGACGCCCCGTCAATGCCATCGTCGTGGGTGCACTGTCAACTGGCAGCTGCGTGCTGTAAATTAAAGGGGTGAATGGGAAATTCACCCCACATACTAACCTTATTATTGTGGGTTTAAAGTAATTTTGGGTGTATATAAGTCATCAAAAACGTGATCAACCCATTCTAAAATTAACTCACATGTTTTAAGCCTTTCCCTCCCAAAAATATTCTCTCTAAAACCACCATTGTTGGTGAAGCTCAAGAGCTTCTTGGAGATGGATTTTCTATGGATGAATCATGAAGTTTTAGAGGTTTTCATGTAGATAAAGGTATGGTGATCCTTCATATCTAAGTAACCTTTTACTTGGAGAGTTCTTCTCAATGTTTTCAAAGAAAGTTTATGATCAAAGTTCTTCTTCTTCAATCTAGCCATGGATTCTTTCTCAAAACGTTTTTAATGATTAAATCATAATGAATTGAAGTTAATACAGTGATTTGAACGTGATTTCACTCCAATTGCATGATGAACCCATGTTCCTTCCAAAATTTGTTTAGCTCTTGCATGGGCTTTGTGATTATGGCTTGTTCTTGATTAAATGGTGATTCTCTTACGTTGAATTGCTTGTGTTTATTGCTATTTACGTTAATTGATGGTGAATTGATGATGATCAATCCATGATGATAAATATATGAAGATTTGAACATGTTAGCTTAAGTTTTATTTGAATTCACTGTAACGTTGGTTCCTAAGTGATCTAATGCGAAATTCAATGGTGTAGGGATGATTGTACCTACTGTTTTACTAAGATATTATTTTGGAATTATATAGATATGATTCATGTGGTTCAAGGTTGGGATTTGCCCTATATTATTCTATCTTTCATGTTGATCTAATGTAGCATATTCACTATAATCTAGTCATTTTGTGATCTTCATTCTAGGGTGAGATGTAGGTATGATTTCAATATGATTAGGTGTATGTTTAGCTACTGCCTTAGACTTATAATATGTATGAAATACGATCAAAAATCAATGCAAGGGAAGTTAGCTAATGATCTATGTTATTCTACTTTCCTAGTATGTTGATATGTTGTATGATGTTATGGTATAATCTTGTAGCGACTTGTACGTGGTTTCTTAAATGTTTAAAGTACATTTAGCTACGGCCATATATGTGTTTTATTGATGAATAAGGTGTATTGATCAATGATGATCAAAGGGTGAGAATTTGGTAAGAATGCTTATTCCCTCTACTCTTCTACTTCTCTATTCCTTTATAGTAATGTTGATGAAGCCTTGTATATTGTGTGGTATGGTCCACTAATGGTGGCGGTGTTTACCTTATTGTCATTATATATGTGTTGACCATGGACTTGAAGGCAAATTGATGAACTTATGAACATGTGCTTAAGATGATACTATGAGAAGCTTATGCTTACTTTTCTATTCTAGTTGTGATCTAGGTTGTGTGGCTATTGTATGAGCACGTGCATATTCATATTAGGGTATTGTATAGGTGCTGCCATTGATGTGTTAAAATGGTTAATATCCTCTACCCATGTACCCCTTATATGAAAGTGTAAATAGCTAAAGTTAGGAGTCTTGATTATAATGTATATATTGTCTTGTCTCCTATGCTATTATGTGTTGTGTACTATGTGCTTGGAAGTGTAATGTTGTCTAAAAGGGTGGCTGCCTCCAGAAGTTATTGATAGCCATTATGTGATCATGTTGGTCAATGTACACACACTCTCACTTACATGCATGTTACAAGTAGTATAGGTCATTGTGTCTAAATGAAAGGTAGTTCTCATATTAACTAGTGTCCACTACTATGCATGTAAAGTATATGTATGTGAAGTATGTTATGTATTCCCTTACTAGGATGACTTGATAGGTGTACTAGTATGGGCAAGGGTATGGAACCTTGTCTATACATTGCACATGTATATCTTGATAGGATAGTTCCTAGGTTTGGTTTCTATGTATATGAAGGATGAATATATGAACATGTTATGAATATGATGTATATGATATGATGAAGCATGAATGTGCATAGTGTCTTAGTAGGTTTATATAAAAGAATTGCTCATATAGTTATGCCTATAGACTCATGCATTGATATATGAACATGTGTGACATTATGTGTTATGTGAAAGGTTTGCTCACATATATGTATACACTCACACACATGAATAATGATCTAGTTGACAATAGAGCCTTGAAAGGTGTACTCGAGTGTAATCTTAACTAGATAGTGCTAATACATATGCTATGTCCATGTGTAAGGGCTTTCTCACATGATTTGGGTTGATGAGCAATCATCTATGACCTATGAGCTAAGAATATGAGGGGATGAATCTCCTAAGCTTATATTTTATAAACTAATAATATAATGAAGGTTTTCAATAAAGGAAACTTAGCATAGCACCGAGTGAACTTGAATATGAGTGGGTGTCGCTTCCTATGGTAGGAGGGTAGGTCAGTATAATTCTCATGGGGTGGATAGCCTCATGTCCCAAATAGGTGTTAGAGTGATTTTCCATGATTCCCCCAAGTTCCATAAACTATGTTGCCACCATAGGATACTAGCTAGTGGATCCACCTAGAAAGCTATGTTATGTTTGGTTCTACTTTGGCCGGTAGAACACCTTCTTTTGGTGTGAGGTTTTATGACACCGAATTCCATTATTAGCACCCATGGTCTATGTCGGTTAAGGTTATGGTTTCCCTAAAGTGAAATGAACAATGGAAGAACCCTAACTAGGATAACCTAAGGGTAGTTACTTAGTGTAGGTGAGGGTATGGGACTTCACCTATACATTGCACAAGTGACTCTTGAAGGAAGTCTTAGGAAGGTGTTCTAATGCATGTTACTAAGTATATGTCCTTTATGTATGACATTGTAGTATTTGTCTATTTGTCATGAATATGTGCATGATACGAGTCTCTATGCATGATGTTGATCTTGTTAACTATATGGCGAAGGTCTTACTTGACATAAATGAAGTTGTCTTCTCTTACTATGTTGATATATGATTTGGGTGTAAAGGCTTATGGTCTCGTGATAGGTTTACTAAGTATGTGTGAGGTTATGGGGACTTACATGTACATTGCACTAGTAGACTTAGATAAGGGGCATGAGTTATGTTTTATAAGGTTATATGTGAAGTAAAATAAGTATATGTGCATAATGACTAGGAGTTCACTGTAATGTCTTATGATCTTGATTTGAATGTATCTTGTAATGGACTATACTTCTATGATGATATGTTTTGGCTTATGTTAGTTGTTTGTATGGTTTTTCCTTGTGGTTCTAAGGTGATGCATTGCACCAAGTATCACTAAAGGATTACTTGGGAGGATTAATGAATATAAAGGAGGAGTTCACTGTTAAGAGAATGGAGTTCACTGAAAAGTGACCTCAAATGGGACTTAAATTCTATAAGTGTTTTTCTATGATGTTTGTCCTTTGGTTGTGTTTCTATGAAGTATGAAAATGATATAAATGTTATTGCTTAAAGGTTTTATGAAGATTTTCTCAAAATGGCATGAAGTATGATTTCAAAGAAAATGTCCCTTTTTAAATGCATGTTTTTGCAAGGTTGTCATACTTAGTACATTCTTGTGCTAATCCCATTCTTCTCTACTTTTTACACAAAGTGTAGGTTATGGATGCTCAAACGATGTCTTGAATGGTGAAGAGCTTGATAGATGATTCCCAAGCTCAATGAAAGGAATCCTTAAACTTCAAGGATGTCCTACTTACGTCTTTAATGTAAAGTCTTTAAAAATTGTATAGTTATGTAATGTGTCTTATGGGCCGTGTCCTTAATGTACTCTAAAGTTATTGAGTCTAAGATGGCAAAGAGACTTAGAGTCTAAATATGTATTATGACTTATATTTTATATATATATGATGTGATGTTTCTAGCATATGATGTGCTATGAAAAGTTTTAAATTTTACGCTAAATTTACTATGCCAATGCAATGAATGATAGGAGAGGCTTGTCTTAGACCTACGAGAGGTCGACGACGCCGGTTACAATCCAAGATTGTATCCTATCTCCTAGAGTATAGTTTTGAGTTGTGACATTCAAATCTTCGAAAGCTAAGGGAAAATGTCTGCACACTTAAGACAATGTTCAAAACTAGAATGATAATTCTATACTAGGTGCTAAAATGTCTAGATAATTTTATAGTTGTCAAAAATTATGTTGCGAAGGATCAGTCAACGCAATTAGTCGGGATCACCGATCCACTCCGCGATTCTCCCTTTGTCACTTGTATCGTTGTTTTCCTTTAGCCTTCAGCATCCTTGACGTTGTGTAAGTTTGGATAATCTAACTTTGCATCACGGAATCGTTCAGCAACTCACTCGCTTCTCCTTTCCATTTCCGACTTAATTTTGTCCTCCGAGTATTAGTACACTATAAAATAGTGCGAGATAAAGACCATTCAACGATATGCCTAATGGGTTAGGCCATCCTCATGCCTTCTTTTCTTCGTTCTTTCAACTGCCTTATTTCCTTTTACTCCTTAGTGTCCATGCTTTGTTCGTCACTTCAAATCCCTGAAACTCAAGGATATATATCAGTTATAGGGACAAAATATGCATTTAAGGACACTAAATCTATTAAAATAGCGACCTAAATGAGTCCAAATTGTGGACTCATCAACACCCCCAACTTAAACATTTGTTGGCCTCAAGCAAAACTCAAATTCAACAGTTCAAAAAGGATGTCTCAAACAGTGCTACGCAAGATTAAATCCTGAATGTACACAAAAAGACTCAACTTACTCATGCAAGGATCAAATGTGCACCCAAAGATTCAAGTCGTGACTCACCATTACCAAAGAATCTCAAGTTCACTATACTTGCTTCAAATGCAAGGTCAAGTTCAACAAAAGTGTACAAATGCCTTCAATGATTCCATATTTATGCACAATGGTTTACAAATTTAGGTCTTTGTAATCAATTTCAACGCTCACACTCACAAAAATAAACAGAATGCATGATTTCACTCATAGATTTTCCCATATTTTCTAGTCAACCTTTGTATCAGCTTACTCAAGATCACAAAGGTCTTCCTAAGGCTTGTAATGGGTTGAGTGTAAAGGTATGATCATTTAGGCTCAATGACTTTTATCCTCATTAAATATGGTGCGAACAAAACTTCCTTCCCTCTTCTTCATCATTTTTGTTTATTTTCACTAGTCATCCCAGTATTCATATTCCATAGACTGTTGGAAACCCCATTTTCTTTTTCACTTTCATATCTTTATTCCACAACTTTTTCATTCTATTCTTTTTCATTTCTTTTCCTCTCTTTTTTTATATGGAGGGGTTCCATCTTTCTCAAAACCATGGGTCAAAGGGAATTAATTGCACTTCTTGATGGGTAATGGAGGAAAAAAAACTCATAGTTTTATCAAGTTTCTTCCAAGAAAAGGTCAAGGCCCAGGGGGTGTTCAAGCAAGGATTACATACTCACAAGGCTGGCAACAGAAGAGGTATATGTATAATTGTATCACACTCTTTAAAGTTGTATAAGATCATATAAAGAGATTGCATCACTTAGTCAACCAGAAAAATAGAGCAAATTCTAGGTGTCACATGCATGGTTCATGGTAAGCTCATCACACAATACATTTGCACTAAAGTAAAAAAGGACTCCACACTTTTGGTAGTGTGCAATGTTCATCGCAATAGACTTAATTTGATACTTGGCTAGTCACAACGAGATGCAATGAGTTCACATATCATCTATGCAACTTTATTTGGCCTCATCGTAGTCACACATTCATGTTTATTCGATTGAGAGTACTATTTAAGTAATCGGTATTGATCAAAAATGATATTCAAATTTGCAAGAGAACAACCATATTTAACTAAAACAAGAGGTGGCAAAATATTTTGGAAGGGTCAAAAATCATTTACAATTAAAAATAGTAGCCACAAGCTCAATCATCCACAATATTCAACTACAACACAAGTAAATCTCACAACCCAAATATATAAACAGAACATCAAACATCAATATTTCCACAAAAGGTGGGCCTCACCACACCACAAATAAAATCCATTGACCTAATATGCAAATGAAATAAAATCCAAAAGTGAAATAAAGTAAGATAGAGAGGGAGGTAAAGAAGTGATCCTGACTATAAAGTCGTTGCGTCTGTATGAGCATCAATGCCCGGTGTATCAATCTGAACATGGGCCTCTATGCCTGGAGTTATATATGAAGAAGCAGTAGCAGCCCTAGAAGAAGCCAGAGGTGATTATGCTAAGGAAGCCTGCACAAATGCATCTATCATGGCCTCATCTGTCTCATTGAGGCCCTCATACGATGCTTCCTCAACAACCCCAAGCATTTGCTCATTGGTCTATGCCTTAGACTTGGGATCAGCAGTCTGCTCAACTCTAGCTGCATCTCCGATGGGACCCAGAGGCATCTCTGGAAAATTTGGGATCTCCACTGTCCCGAAGACAATGTCCATATTGATGGACTTCAGCTGATCCACGTTACTTTGTAACACGACAATAGCAACCTTTAAGGTCATCACCTCCTCACTGGACCCTTGTACATGCTCACACACCACTATCCTAGACACCACTGCATCAACGGTAGCACTCAATGGTTTCACAGCATCAGCAAGGGCAGTCTGAATCATGTCCTGAATGGAGGCCTCAAGTCTGGCAGCACGATGATCAGCTGAATGGTCAGCTGTCCCATCCAAAGTAATGAGGCCTAGGTAATCGGAGTTCGAGCAGCAGCAGAAGGTCTAAGAAGCAGTGCAGCAGTAGAAGCAGAAAAACATGGAGTATCAAAAGATAAGACCATAGGGGTACCTCAAATCCCAGGGGCCAGAGTAGGAAAAGATGCCTTCGCATATGTTGTTTTTGTATCTATGACCGGGGGAGAATCCACCAGGTCTGCCTTCTTCTTCTCCTCTTCATCTTTAAAATATTTTGCCTCGATCCTCTAGATGTCGTTTGAGGATGTAGGAATTACCTTCACATCCTTCTTTACATCTCTATCTACCCGAGCTCGTCTATACAATTCTGTGAGTAATACCAAAAAGAGGAGGGAGGTCTGGCGTTGTTTGACCCTCATGGCTATCTCTTGTGCTATAGTGATCCCTAGATTTATCCTGGCTTCCTCTATGATATGATCCATACATGCTGCCTTGGTTAGATGAAGGATCGACTCATTCTAGGATGGCATGACAGTGTTATTGATGAAGCCAAAGCAGAAACGTGCAGCAATGTTAAGATCCTTCTTTTCAATTTGTGCTACTCTTTCCATCCATGGAGGAGTACAATCTGATTTGAGCGATGTCGACCATTTTTTCATGTTGTCCAAATTCTTTGTTCTAATCAGATGCTAACACTTGTCATCAATGTCATCAGATAAATCCAGGACATCACTAATGGCCTCACTGTCACATTTAACCTTCTTTCTTCAGATAACTACATAATCAACTGGCTTGAATGCTTCTGCTAGCTTCTTCTGTTGTGGTATCAAGGCCCGATAAGATGCATAGAACTCCCGCATCCAATTTGGGATATATGGGCCACGTGGATTGGTGAAAATCTGGAAATTATGAGCCTTCAGAAATCTCATAATCTCTGGATGCCTATCAATTACACCGTCGGTGTACAGACACTACTCCTCAATAATCGTCATCATCCTTTTTGTCTTCAATCTATTCATCAGTTTTTGGGGCAGCCATGTATGCAGGAAGCTAGGACTGCAGCCTGCTCAAGGGCTGGAAGAGGAGTGGTAGGCCGAGGATTCCTAATCGTAGATGGATCACTCATCCTTTTAGATTGCAGATCTTCCCTCTGTTCTACTATAAGCTCGTCATCTTCAAAAGATATGGACTGGTACTCCTGGTGTTCACCCTCGCTTTCAGAAGCAGTGAGGTGAGTGGCATAGATGTCGTCACTATCAGAGCTATACTCTGGAGACGTCGGTGATTTTTCTTTGACTTTTTCTTTCCCACCAGATATGGGAAGTTTTGTTGATTTAGCCTCAGATGTAGTTGCATCCTCATTGATTGTAATCCCTTAGCTTTCCTTCAGGGCAAGATGTTTCTTCCTGCGACTTTGGGTCTAGCCATTTTTGCGAAATATCGAAAATAGTTAGAAACAACTTAATCAAGTTCACATAAAAACAAATGCAGGAAGACTTATCGATTAGTTCGGTGAGTCACCGAATAACCTTAACAAGCTAGATCAGTCTTGCCAAAAGGATTGCTCAAAAACTTCTAGGAAGTCGTAAATAGGGACGGTCTTTCAACGAATCGCCGACCATATTTGATAAGCCAGGATTACCTCGCCAAAAGATACAATGCAAAAACAATCCAGGGGTGCAGACAAAAGGTCAATCAAGAGGAATTTCAGCGAAATGTCGAGTTCCTTCGGCGACCTTCAAATTCTAGCCGAAAGTTGAAAAACACAAATACAAGTAAAGTATGAAATTAAAGGCGAGACGGAGAACTTTAACAAACCGCTGAGTGGTTCGGCGAGCTCAACCCAACTCGTCAAACAACCCAACGTGCCTACTTTCAACCAAACTTCTCAAATTCAACCCCGCAACCCCAGAAATAAAAATCAAAGCATGCACTAGTCAAATTGAAGCTACACCCATTACCCTGAGATGCTCAGAATTCTCCCAATTTTGTCAAATTTGTCCATTTGATGACTTTTTCCCTTAAGAATGGTGTCACCCATTCTATCATATGGTAAATCACGTTATTTGGTGAAAATATGGGCTACTCAAACTTCACCCGACTAACACTAAGCATGCAAGCAAAACCCCATAATTTTAATTCATTTCAAAGCACAAAATAATGGTATTTCAACAATCACAACAATACGAGCAGGACTATCAAGTTCAAAAATTAGGTATATTCAAAACAAATAAGATCAAAGAGGCACAACACATATCCCAAAGATAAGATCATTCGACAGAGAATACAAAATATAATAAAAACAAACATAAGGTTCGAAAAACAAGGTTTTTGTGTCGAACAATATAAAATTTGAAATGCTATGCGGTAAAGTATTTCAACTTCCGAGCACAATTCAACCACTAAAACGTTTAGAGTATGATAAAAATATAGAAAATACAAACTATGTGCGAGATTTGGAATATTAGACGCGAGGGAAAGTGAGAGACTTTAAAGTTTAAACCCTTTTCCTTCTAAAAACTATCTAGTTCTCGCTCATTCAGCGACATTAGTCATGCTCATTGATCCACTCAGTGACATGCTGAGTAGTCACTTGCCTCGACAAGTTTTATAGGTCCTCTAGTTGAAGTAGAGGTCCAACTGCAAACAAGATCGAAACCGCCGACACGATCGGTGATTTTCCAAGAATTTTTTTGGGCTCACCGAGTTTTACAGACTCCATTTTGCAGAGTTCTTAAGTCCAACGGTGGTATGGTTTGGGATCGCCAACCTCTTTGGCGATTCTCCAACTAGACTTGTGGCTCGCCAACCTGCACTTTTCGACACTTTCCACACGTCATTCTGTACAATCAACACACAATTATTTACCAAAAACAAAATAGAGCAATAAGTCTCTTGGGTGCCTCCAAGCAACGCCTTAGTTAAGGTGGTGGAATGACGTGAGTCTTCACTCAGACCTTATCTTTAGGGTCGGCCAAAGTAACACTCGGCAACCTCTCTTGTCTCCTTGGGTAAATATGATGTAACTCATAATTCACACAGTTCTTGAGTAACTCAATAGATCAGGAGCGAGATCCAACCATATCATTTAGCACTGGAATGCTCTCTTTCATCTCTTCCATCACCCTATATTGCTCGTTGACCTTTTGGAGAAGATTAATAGTGTATCCATAACACGCCTATTCTCAGTGTCCTTAGATTTTCTCCAGTTATGAGGAGGTATGTATCTATCATTCCTTTTACACTGGTTTCAACCTCTAATATCTTCTTGGTCAAATCATCCAGCTGAGTTAATAGTGGTCCTCCTCTATTTTTGAATTATTCTCAGTCATTTGGCTAACTTGCCTACCAATTATACTCAGTCCCCCTGTTAATCAAAGCAAAAACACCAAAACAAACAAATCAAAACTAAAAGTTAAATCAGTATCACTATAACTAACAAGATCAAAATTCAACTTAATAAAAAATTCTCAACTAACACCACAACCCGGCAGCGACGCCATTTTTTAATGGTTTAACGCGCTTATCAAAAACATTATTTTGGTTCAAGTGTCAACCATAGCGAGTAGTTATATAACCCAACCAAGAGTTGGGGTCGAGTCCCAAAGGAGTGGTCTCAAGAATTAGTAGCCAAATGTGAATTTGTTCGAGTTAGTTATAGCTAAAAGACATTTACAAATTAAAGGGTGACACAAGTGTCAATGTCAAAAGGGATTTTTTTTAAATTATCAACTAAAACAGAAAATATACGAAAAAACAAGTATGGAGAAGGGATTCTTGGGATGTGAAAGGATTATGGGATAAGACAAATAACAAGGTAATCGCAATAAAAAGAAAATAGTTGTGTATTAGTGATTAGGCTAGACTTTACTGGGGTAAACTCTCTCCCGAGCAAAATACCCCAAATAAAATTTGTTTCACTCGAACACCAATAAGCAGCAATTAAGAACAGCCTCCGCCTTAGTGCATTCACTCTCTTGATATGAATGTGTGAAAGAGGGTTTAGGATTCACTCTGTCAAGTTGCTTCCATGACAACTCAATATCCACAGATCATCGATTCAATAGTTTTGGTGTTAAAACCTCTGTCTCGAAGAAGTCCCAAACACTAAGTTAAGAGTGTATTTGCAACCGCAACACATTAAATTAACCACATATTTTAAACGAAATCATATATACAACAAATAAAATATCAATTAGCAATACCCACCAGTTATATCAACCCATAATCACATAATCACACCCCAAAAATTGAGGTTTTAGCTAGACATGGTAAACAGTAAGAAATCGATACAACCTGGTGTTTCCATAAACTGGACACGATTCATATTGTCTTTACACATGTCATGTGTATAATGAAGAATCTTCAACACCTACCTCCGATTTCTTGGAATTGGAATCTTCAAATCTTCAAAAATTAAGGGAAAATGTCTCCACACTTAAAAGACAGTGTTCAAAACTAAAATGATAATTCTAAAATGAATGCTAAAATGTATAAATAGTAAACTAACAATTTAAAAATGTATTTATAGTTGTCGAAAATTGTGTTGCAAAGGATCAGTCGACACAATAATTTGGAATCGCCGTTCCACTCGGCGATCCACTCTTTGTAAATTGTATCGTTGTTCTACTTTAGCCTTTAGCATCCTTGACATTCAGTAATTTTGGGCAATCTAACTTTGCATCGCGGAACCGTTCAATGACTCGTTGGGTGCTTCTTTGCATTGTAGACTTGATTTTCACCTTCAGGTCTTAGCAAAGTGGAACATAGAGCGAGATAAAGACCATTCGGCGATACGCATAGTGGGTTTTCTTTTTTTCGTTTGCTTTTTTGCTCTTAGTGTCCATACTTTGTTCCTCACTTCAAATCCCTGAAACTCAAGGATTTATATCAGTTATAGGGATAAAATATGCATTTAACGACACTAAATCTATTAAAATAAAACCCTGAATAAGTCCAAATCGTGGACTCATCAATGACCCAAACACCGAGGTCATGATTGCACACACCCCAAACTCAACCCGATGTGTTAACCGAAGAATTTAGCTAAATTATCATAAGTAAACACACAAACTAGACTCCTAGAGTTTAGTCAGGCATAAAAAAGAACAAAAAGAAAAGAACATAACAACAAAATTCCCAAAACCTAGTATCATAAGCATAATGAGCATCTACTACTACACTAGAATCTTAAGTACATCTCACGTCTTTAAATCGTCCATAAAGACTATAAATAAAAATATAGTCTAATGGAGATATAAAATTTAGGATCTCGTCACACCTCCAAACAGACTCAACTAGCAAGATACGATCAACCGTCAGGAAAATCACCTTGACTAGGATCAAAATCCTTACGATAACAAAAGTAATGGTGAGAAAAATCCACATTTACTTAGTAGGTTTGACCAACTAAGTTTAACGTAATGAATCAAACTTATGAAATAAACTATGAAACGCTTCCATATTCATATTGAATAGACTCATTCTAGCATCGGTGCCACCAATTTATATAATAACAGTGCGTGTAAAGTAAATACATAAGACTACAAATAATTTATCATATCAATAGACAAATTACACAACAAATTAAGTTCGCCAAGGTAGTGGAATGTGATTATCTAATTGAACCGAGCTCATGACACAACCTATTGTGTACACCTTTTCGAGCTAACTTCCTTATAATTGCCCATGGGGGACTCGAAGTCCATATATCAATCTCTCAATCTCAATAACTCGTCAACTTGCCACCTAGATCATGGTTAAGGATAAATGTATAGTCAATTCAACAAGCTCTAAAGAGTCCAAAGCTTTCAGATTCATTAAGTGATGAAGTACACCCTCACATGATAAAAGTAGTGAAAGAATTCATTTGAAATCAGTATTTACCATTTTGAAAACATTACTTTCATCTAACGATGTGACAAAAAAATATTTCAAGCCCCTAACTCCGACATTTAAAGCCATAATAAATATATATACATCAACCTCTCTCTCGGGCAATATCAAATATCATAAGTTCCAAAAATAATTTGTAAAAACACCTAAGGCCCCAAAACGGGCTAAACATCACAAATAAACCTCCACAACACGAAATAGTAAAGTATACGATTTCAAACATCTCAATTTCATTCTACGATCCAATCCCATAGTCAAATTCATAAGAAAGATAAATTATTCAACCCAATCTAAGACAAGGATAGACAAATCTATCTCGAATGTCGAAACTTCACCTGCAACATTTTTTCTACCAAACAATCTCTGAAATGATCTCCAACTATCAAGAATGGAAAGAATTCTTCAAAAGGGTTTCAACGATACCCATATCACTTTAGTTAGGAACCGGGAGAAAAATAGTCCAAAATATTTTCCGAATCAGGTAGGGTAAAATTCAATTTTTCATAGAAAAATATTCTACAAGTCAAGAGGAATTCCATGTTGTAAAACCCATTAAAGACAACCAAAAATCGAGTTCCAAATCATGAAAATTACTTTTTTTTCAACTAAGGGGGGAAACCCCAAAAGCCACGTTGAAATTATGATTTAAAAGAGTTTTTAAGTAATAAAATAGAAAGAACTATATGGGATTTATAGGGGAAACTTACACCACACAAGTTTTATCAAAATAGCTTTCATAAATTGTCTCTACTAAGCTCCGAAAATCGATTGAAAATTGTAAGATATTAAAAATGGGGAAGAATCGGGCAATTAGTCTCTATCCATGTCTGAAATACTCATCGCGGTCGTGAGATATTAATTCTCACGATCATGAAGCAAATTGAGTATTACATCACAAAGGAAGCCTACCAGTTATGATAGCGGAAATTACTAGAGTGATACATCACGAACGCGAGCCTACTGGCCATGATCGTGAAGAACAATGGTCCTGCACTAGAAAAATAGCCAACCACTAAATTTTACCAATTGGGCTCAATGGAATTTTTAGATTTCCAAGCATTGATCATTTTAACATAAATACCCCTCCGGATTTTTTTAGACTAAAACTCAACTTCTCTCGTAAATACACACATAATAACCTAAGGCATCAAACTATTGAAAAACCCACATTATTAGACCAAACTCGACGGTATGGACACAATAGAACTGAAAGAAACACCATCTGACGCTCGAATCTCATAATATTGGCCAGAGTAAACCATTTCAACAAAATTCAACTTAAAAGTGTAAATTCCAAGAAAACCTCACCTAATAGCATCGAGGACCTAACCATTACAAAAATACATAATAAGCATTGAAGCACTATGGAAAAGGGCAAAAGGTCCATTTTTGGAAAGATTGTAAAAATCCGGAAATTTGTTAAGTTTGTTGGGTTGAGTTTTTGATCAACTTCAAAAGATCATAACTCCTAGCTCAGGATAATTTAGGTGTCTTTCCATATACCGTAGGAAATATCTTGGAATAATCGTTTCAACGCCGATGAGTTTGCGTGATTTCGAGTTTGTATGAAATAGAGATGCCCATTCAAAGTTGGGATGTTCAAATAAGAAAAGTCTAATTTGGATTTTATAAGGGCATTATGGTCTTTTCCATACCCCATGAATTAATTTCGTCTTTTGGTAATTTATTGGGGTCTAAACTGATAGGATTCAGCTTACGCTTTTGAAACTAAGTTAGGGTTTTGAAGGAAGAGAAAATAGGGGGACAAAAGAGGAGAAGGAGCAAGTATCGTCAAGTTCTTCAAGAAACTCTTGTGAATTTCATCAAGGGGATACGTTGCTAAGGAACTAGTACAGAAAGGTGGGGAAGAAATGGGAAGAAATGGCATCCCTGGCGTTCTGAGAGGCGTGGGGAACTACAGGGTGAATATAGAGATAGGGTTGGGGCTCTTTAGCTGGCGCGGCGCTCCAAAGCCCAACATTCAGAGACCCCTATTAGGGGCGGCGTCCAAGACCCTCCCCAGGTGCTCCTCGACTTTTCTTATTCATTTTTCATCTCCAAACCCTCTAATTTCACTTGGTTCTTTCACTAAACACTTAGAATCGATTATATGTTCAATATATACTAGATTCAACTTGAAATTACACCCAAAAACATGAATCAAGTTTCAAGAAAACTTCAACAACACAATCTAGAAGAATTCAAACGAATTTCATCAAGAACTCAAAGGATTTACTTTCAAATCTAATAATTTGCTTAATTGAATCATGATTGGTGAATGGGTTAACTAAACCAATATAGATACTTTCTAGTTGATTCCAACACTCTAACGTACATCTAAAAATCATAAAATCATACATAAACATGAGATCATTAACCTTGAATCCATAATTTAATTCAAGAAAATTTAAGAGTCAAGTCTAGAAGTTAAGAATCAAGTCAAGAGAAGTTCATAAAGTCTTCAAAAGTCTTTCACAAATGTTTTAACTTTGTTTAAGACTTAAGTTTTGAGTTAAGCATAGAGTAAAGATTTGAATTCATTTCTTCAGACGTTATAAGGTAACTAAGTATTCCCAAGAGTTTAAAATGTTTTCACATTTGAACAAGAAAGGGAAACACTTATTTCCAAGAGAGGTTTTTAAGCTAAATTGTGAGTAATTATCTCAAACCAAAGAGAGAAGTTTTATTTTAAAACATGTGCGCTTAGTATATTTTGGGAGTAGTATTGAGCACTGATATGGGAATGCGAGTTCATATTAACTCAAGTCTCCACAAACCATGTAGTCATCATGGGCAGTGAGGGATCATACTTTTTAGATGACTCCTTATGTTCTTTTTAGCATAGACTAGTGGATTCACTTAACTAAGGCGTTCTATATGACGGCAAAGTATAGGAAAGTTCTAGCAGTGTGGGAAAGATGGTGTATCCACTTAGGCTCATAGTGGTGGTTGTCAGTTAGAGAATTTCCTACATAAACTATATTACCTTATTATATGAGTAAAGTTGAGTTTGTTATTCCATTTCTTTAACAAATTGAGTTGTTATCTACTGATTTACATGCTTTGTATAAATTTCACTATTATGGTTGTTTTACACTGCATTTGAGTTGAGTTATTCATGAGTTGAGTAAAGCCAAGGTATGTGTTTCATTAGATCCTTTTCAAGCTTACGTTATGTTTTAGCGTTCCACTTTCACACTCATACATTCAAGGTACTGACGCCAGTTGGAGTGCATCATCTTATTATGCAGACATAGGTAATCAGGATCAACATCCAATACCTTGCTAATGCAGTTGAGCACTCACAGTCTGTTGGTGAGCCTCCTTGCTTTCAGGAGGGCTCCTTTTTATATTGCTTTCTAGTTTTCAGTTGTTAGGATGATTGGGGGTCTTGTCCCGGCATCCCTATTTGTTTTAGAGGCTTCATAGACAGGTAGTTTAGTATTTCAATTGTATACGTTTAAGACATGAGTTTCCATTTTGGCCAAGTTATTATCTCTTAAGTTATTGGATAAGTTTTATTTGTTATGTTTAAGTCTTCTATTGAGTAAGTAAGCCAGGACAAGGGTCCTCTTGGGGCCAGCAATGGTTCTCTAGTGTAAATCCCACCTAGGATGTAGGCTCGGGGCGTGACAAACTTGGTATCAGATAACAGAGTTCAAGAGTCCTAAGTAGTCTATGAAGTTGTGTCTGCAGAGTCCTGGTTAGCAGTGTGAAGCGCTCCACATTTATAATTAGGAGGCTGCAACACTATATTCTCACTTCATTCATACTCACTTCATGCGCTAGAGTTGATTTCTAAGAAGTTTCATTATAATTCGTGCTTGAGCATTTTTTTTAGTTAATGATGCCTCCACGAAGAACTATCAGAGGTCCTCTTGGATAGGCATAATGTTGAGAAGGAAGGGGTACTAAATACACTGAAGTTCAACCCCAAAGAGAAGTTACCAATGATGAGTTTAGGGAAGCGACAAATATCTTAAGACAATTTGTGACCAACCAAGTTGGGCAACAAAGAAGGGATCGATAAGAAAAGGATGATACTTCGAGTATTTTCTTGAGGATGAACCCTCCAAGTTTCACTGGTTCAAGCACTTATGAGGATCCAAATAACTTTATTGAGGAACTACAAAAAAGGGATTTAATGTTATCTACATCGCCGATACTAAGTGAGTTGAACTAGTTGCATACAAACTGAAGAATGTTGCTAGGACTTTGTTTGACCAATGGAAGAAGAGTAGAGCTGAAGAAGGCGAGTTGGTCTTGTTTTGAGAAAGCTTTCTTGGGCGTTTCATTCCCCAAGAAATGAAAGAGTCCAAGGTATGAAATGTTCTCACTCTTAAGAAAAATACATTAGGTGTTTATTAGTATGGTTGAAGTGCATCCAACTATCTCGTTATGCTCTAGAGATGGTTGCGGATATGAGATGTAGGATCAGTCTTTTTGTTGTTGGGTCATCCCGTTTATAAAGGAAAGAGGGCAGGGCAGTTATGCTAATTGAGGACATGGATATATCAAGGTTAATGGTGTATGTGCAGCAGGTTGAGGAATAGAAGATGAGGGATATGGAGGAGTTTAGAAACAACAATGCTAAGACAAGGAGTGAATCCGGGCAGCAAAAAGGTAATGTGAACCGTTCGTCCTTCCAACATAAGGAAAAGGGACCTGCTTCATCATTTGCTAGTGCACCTGTACAAGAAACAAAGGTGAGTATTATGGTCAAAATTTGCAAAATTTCATAGGTAGACCTTCTCAATTTTAGTTTAGTGTAGCACAATGAGGTAACTATGCTCTTGCATGTTCTTAGTGTGGTAGAACCGATTCGAGTAAGTGTTGTGATGGATCTACAGTTTTTTCAAGCATGGAAAGGTGGGTCACTTCATGAAAGATTTCCCTAGGAATTGGCAAAATAATGTGAGTCAGGGCAATAGAGCCCAATTTTCATCAATTGTTTCGCCATACAAGGTTGCACCTAGAGAAGCTACTTCCGATACTAATGGAGGAGCAAACCACCTTTACGCGATTACTAGTCGCCAAGAGCAAGAGAACTATCCATATGTTTTCACTATGATCAAAGTCTTTACTATTAATGTCTATGCTTTGCTAGACCCAAGAGCCCGTTTACCTTTTGTGACTTTTTATGTTACAAATAAGTTCGATGTTAAGCCTGAGAAACTCTGTGAGGCCTTTTATGTTTCTATGCATATGGGGGAGTCTATTCTAGTTGAGCGAGTATATCGTCATTGTGTTATTTCCATCAATCACAAGGACATCATGGTGGATTTAGTCGAATTAGACATAGTAGATTTTGATGTAACTCTTGGTTGTGACTAGCTATTTTACTGTAGGACTCGAGTTATCAAGTTTCAGTTTTCAAATGAGCCAGTCTTAGAGTGGAAAAGTAGTTCAACGGTGCCTAAGATCTGTTTTATTTCATGCCTTAAGGCAAGAAGGTTAGTTTTCGAGGGGTGTGTTGTCACATCCAGGGAGCACCCCCTAGATGTAACCGGCTTCTTCGTCCTCAAAGAGGAATAAGACTAGCCTCTACCTTACATCATTACATTCATAGGTTAAAAATGCGAAAAAATTAACACTTTTCGATTACTTCTACATTGAGGTTTACTTAGACCTCTTGCTTACACATTATATATATTTATCAAGTACACATAGACCCTTCGTATAAGAAGATTACATAGTCTTCTACTTTTATTGCACATACATAGTATAAGATAGTCTCATAAGAAGTCTATAGCATTGTCTCATATTAACAATCTAGATAAGAGTATCACAATTTGGGCATAGCCCTTACATCAACAATTATAGCCACATATAGGCTTTACAATTATAGTACCGAAATGAAAGAGAATGAGGAAAGTGTCTTTAAGACTAAACAACATCCAATAGGTAGATAATGGCATCACCAAAATTGGAAGATAAGAATCCAAGTAGTGTTCAAATCCTTCTCTAATATCAATGGTTGGATCCTATATTTGTAGTAAACATCAAACATGGGTTAGTACACACTTGTACTAAGTATGGGTATATGCACATAAAACAAGTGAAATCATGCTAAAGATGACATTTGATCAAAACCATGCTAAATTACTTTGAAAAGCGTTATGCACAATTAAGAACCCATATAAGCCAAATAATCACATAATCCATAAATCAAACCCATGTATGACATAAGACCAACATCAATAAGTAATAGTCAAGTCAACTTATACAAGAGTTCATAACATCATAATATAAGCAAGACCCTTACTTATAACCCACCATTTAGCCTACAAGTTCAATGACCAAGCAAATCCCCATAACCTTACTCAATCAAGTAAACCAAACAAAGGATCACAAATAATGTCTAACTCAACATAACATAGCATCAATAGTAATCATCATAATAATTAGCAATATAGACCAATAGCTTGTTCATGAATGAAACTAATCATCATATAGGATCATCAACATGTAAAGTCAACATCTTGATAGAATATACATTATAATAACACAAAAACAACCTCCTAAGGATTCCCTCAAGGCAAACTAGTGCAAGGCATAGGTAGAGTCACATACGCCTACCTAGGCTAAGTCAAACCTCTCAAGTCACGCTAGTTAGTGTATAGTCCAGTAGTTCATTTTACTTTCGTGAACACTTGCCTTAACCGACATAGACCACAAGATCTAAGTGTGGAATCCGGTGTTGTAAAACCTTACACCGATGGAAGGCAGTCTACCGGCCAAAGTAGTACCAAACATGAACATAGCATCTAGGTGGATCCACTAGCTAGTATTCCTATGGTGGCAACATAGTTTATGGAACTTGGGGGCAGTTATGGAAACTTCACTCTATGTCCTTTTTGGACTATGAGGCTATCCATCCTGTGAGGACTATGGTGAACCCTACCTTCCTTCCTTGGGAAGGCACCACCCCTCATCTACAAGTTCACTCGATGCTAAGCTAGAGTCCCATTTAAAATGTCTTTCTTTATTAATCATCACTTAATTTAGGTCATAGGGTCTAATCCCTTGTATAGTCATTGTCATTTAGCTCAATAGGTATTGCATGAGAATATCCTTTCATGGAAACCCTCACTTGTGAGATTTAGCATATTAACATCATCATGTTAAATTAAGGCACATAGGTATTCACAACCAAGCTTATATCATTTCATCTTAAGCATAATCTCACAATCACATGGTCAAGACATTTCAATTCAACATCATACCAACACCTAAATAGGTTGTTCACGAGGTATACTCAATTGAACTACATCTTCAATCACAAGCCATCATACTTGAAGTAAATGTTAGGATCATGAAGACTTACCAAATCTCCTTCAAAAGACATCATCATGGTCTTACCATCAACCAACAATTACATCCAATAATAGGTGTAGTAACATCAATCAATAGTAATTAACACAAGAACTAGGTCAATTGCATCATCACTATCCCAATTAACATCAATTCATAACCTAGAGTTAGGGGAATTAGGGTTCATCATGAATTTGATCCAATCCCAACAATACATTACCCTAGTCAATCCATAGATGAATTAGAATAGATAAAACAAGTCTAAAATCAATTCATAATTCAATTCCCATATATTTATAACCAAGATCCAAGATTTGGGAATTTGGAGAAGCGAACATGATCAACATGAAATTGCATCAATTAACCTCAATTAATCAACAATCTATACTCAATTGGCATAGGAAATCACAATTTATCATCAATTTGAGGTTTAGAAGAAAACCCATTAGAATTGGAAAAACCCATGGAATTGGGTAATTTGAAAATCAATTTTGAGAGGACCTCTTGTGGAAAGGAATCCAAGAGTGAAGAAATCATACCTTAATGAAGATTAATCCACGAAATTGAAGTGAAATCCTATAGAAATTGACCTTCTTCTTCAAGCTTTCTTCCTTCTTCAATGGAGGAATTGGAGAGAGAGAAAGTAGAGAAAGATAAGAGCTTTTTGGGTTTTTTTTGGGACTTGGGTTTGGAGTGAGTTAAAATGTCTTAAAACTGACCCTAAGTCAATATATAGTTACCCCCTAATTACCCAAAACACCCCTCACTTTAATTAGTCTCTTAGTGAAGTCAAAATGTCAAAAATATGATTTTACCAGATCTGGGAAGTGGCTCCGCGTCGCGGGGACAACACGCATTTTTAATTTTGGAAACGTTACATGAACCAGTGAGGTCCGTGTGGGCTGCGCGTCGCGCAGCAGCTCACTGATTCTTTATCCTTCGCAGGCTGCTTTGGCAGCCTGCCCACCCATGTTGGGGTCCTCCTCCAAGACCCTTCGGGTAGTCCTTGGTGCGTATTTATTGGACGCTTAGACCCTCTATACTACATTCTACCTAACCAAAGTCTTTTTATAAGTTTTAGACTTCATTTGAGCCTCCGAACCCATCCTCAAACATAGCGACGTCAACTTGTTCAATTAAGCTAGTTTTCAGACGTCATGGACGTTCTTTGACGTCTTGGCTCTACAACTTCTTGGATGACTTATATATATTATTTTAGGTCTTAAAACAGTATTTAAACCTTTATACACTCACTTTAGACTCTAGATTAGGTCTTGACTTTTCGGAGTGTTACATTATCCCCCCTTAGGAACATTCGTCCCCGAATGACACTCAAACTTTTAAAAGGGAAAGGACAGACTCAAGACTAGCAGCCCAACCAACAATATACATCATCAATATGAGTTACAACTCAATTCAACATAACAATATGCCATTTTCATAATGACTCAAAATATCAATTTTGCACATATAAGGCTCAAAGGCACAACATGAGGAATAATAACAACATGTGCTCCACCTATTCTTAAAGAGTCAATTATACCAAAGTTCCTTTCTCAACATATCAACATGCTCGATATCACATTATGAAGACAACATACCAAATACACAATTAAGTGCAATTCGAGCAAAAGAGCAAAAGAGCATTTTTTCCATGATAAATCATTTTAGCATAAATCTTTTTACCATAATTATGCATAATTTTGCAAAACAAGTCAAATTCAAAGCAACTCATTATTTTCATTATTAACAAGAACAACTAACCTTAATTAGCAATGAGATGAGTATAACGAGACTTCATGTCGGCCTCGGCCTCCCATGTTGCTCCCTGAACTAGGTGGTTTCTCCATAACACTTTTACGGAGGCCACCTCTTTGTTTCTCAACCTTCACTTTACGATCAAGGATTTCAACCGGAACCTCCTCATAGGAGAGGTTCTCTTTCACACCAAGACCTTCAATAGGAAGAATGGACTCAGGATTACCAATGTACTTCTTAAGCAAGGATATATGAAAAATCGGATGAACCGAAGATAGTTCACTAGGGAGTTTCAACTCGTATGCAACCTTACCAACCCTTTGCAAGATTTCATCGGGACCCACATAACGAGGACTCAACTTCCCTTTCTTGACAAATCTAACCACCCCTTTCATGGGAGAAATTTTCCAATACACCTAATCACCCTTTTCAAATTCAAGGTCTTGTCCTATGATCGGCATAAGACTTTTGCCGACTATAGGCTGTTTGCAACCGGTTCCTTATGATATGAACCTTCTCCAAAGTCTTATAGATCAAATAGGGACCAAGAAGCGAAGACTCTCCAACCTCAAACCATCCAATAGGAGATCTACCTCCTACCGTACAAGGCTTCATAAGGAGCCATAGAGATGGATGAATGAAATCTATTGTTATATGAGAACTCCACCAAAGGCAAATGTTCATCCCAATTTCCTTTAAAGTCATAGATACAATCTCTAAGCAGATCCTCAAGAGTGTTAATATTCCGCTCCGCTTGACTATTCGTTTGAGGATGAAAAGCGGTGTTAACTTCACTTTAGTACCCAAACCTTTTTGAAATGATCTCCAAAATCTAGACATAAATTGAGCACCTCTATCCGATATAATGGACAAAGGAACCCTATGAAGACTCACTATCTTGTCAATATAGATCATTACATAGTCTTCCGCCAAATAAGTAGACTTAACGGGAATAAAGTGAGCAGATTTGGTCAATCTATCCACTACCACCCATATTGAGTCATATTGCTTTCGAATTCGAGGCAAACCTACTACAAAATCCATATTAATATCTTCCCACTTCCATGTAGGAATTTGGATTTCTTGTAGTAGACCAGTCGGCTTTTGGTGTTCGGCCTTCACTTGTTGATAATTGGGACACTTTGCAACAAACTCCGCAATATCCTTTTTTAGGCCATCCCACCAAAACACTTATCTAAGGTCATGGTACATCTTTGTAGAACCCGGATGAATAGAGTAACAGGCTCCATGAGCTTCCTCAAGGATCATATTCCTCAAATCATCCACATTAGGCACACACAATCTCCCTCGGTACCTAAGAAAACCATCCCCCCCCTTGAGAGAATGACTCATTCATCTTACCAAGAACCGATTCTTTCAATCCATCAACAATGGATCGAGGTGTTGCTTAGACTTCACCATAACCACGAAAGATGACTCGGAATTATGATGTACCACCATTTGGAGAACTTTCAATTCGAACCCCTAAACGATCGAACCTATGAACATCTTTCGCTAGGTTTCTCTTGGATTCTTCCACATGGGACACACTTCCCACGGACAATCGACTTAGAGCATCCGCTACTATATTAGCCTTGCCGGGGTGATAGAGAACACTCATATCATAGTCTTTCAACAACTCTAACCATCTTCGTTGCTGGAGATTCAACTCCTTTTGAGCGAATACATATTGGAGACTTTTATGGTCCGTATACACATCAACATGAACCCCATAAAGATAATGCCTCCATATTTTCAAGGCAAATACCACGGCTGCTAACTCAAGATCATGATTCGGATAATTCTTCTCATGAACTTTGAGTTTCCTAGAAGCATGGGCTATAACTTTGCCATGTTGCATAAGAACACACCCCAACCCAACTCGGGATGCATCGCAATATACCACGAAGCCCTTAGTACACTCCGATAGAGTCAATACCAGAGAGGAAGTAAGTCTATCCTTCAACATTTGGAAGCTCTTTTCACATGCCTCTAACAACTCAAATTTCACATTCTTTTGAGTCAAGGTTTTCAAAGGGGAAGCAATGGATGCAAACCCATCGACAAACCTTCTATAATAACCGGCTAGGCCTAAGAAACTCCTAATGTACGTAGGAGCCAAGGGTCTAGGCCAAATTCTCACCGCTTCGATCTTTCTCGGATCAACAACACCTTTACTAGAGATGATATGACCAACAAACGCTACCAACCTCAACCAAAACTCAGATTTGCTATACTAGGCAAACAATTGGTGTTCTTTAAGCACTTGCAACACCATTCTCAAATGATCCATCTGTTCACCCTTATTCTTTGAATATACCAAGATGTCGTCAATGAACACAATGACAAATGAATCTAGCTAACTTTGAAACACCCTATTCATTAGGTCCATAAACTCCGTCGGAGCATTAGTGAGACCAAAAGACATTAATAAGAACTCATAGTGACCATATCTAGTCCAAAATGCCGTCTTGGGAATATGTCTACCTCTCACCCTAAGTTGGTGATATCCCGATCTCAAGTCAATCTTTGAAAAGTAACTCGCACCTTAGAGTTGATCAAATAAATCATCAATCCGAGGGAGAGGATACTTGTTCTTGATTGTGACTTTGTTTAGTTGATGGTAATCGATGCACATTCTAAGGGACCCATCCTTCTTTTTCACAAACAATACCGGAGTACCCCATGGAGAAATACTAAGGCGAATAAAGCCCTTGTCTAGTAAGTCTTTGAGTTGAGCCTTCAACTATTTCAATTCGGCCGCAGTCATCCAATAAGGAGGAATTTAAATGGGATTTGTATTCGGTAGCAAGTCGATACCAAAATCAATTTCCCGTTGGGGAGGAATACCAGGAACCTCATTAGGAAAGACCTCCGGAAATTCCCTAATTACGGGGACCGACTCAATGGGAGGAATTTCCGAGTCTAAATCTTGGACTCTTACTATATGGTATAAACACCCTTTAGAGATCATCCTACAAGCTTTCAAACAAGAGATGATACGACCTCTAGGAATAGAATTTTCCCCCTTCCACTCTAAAACGAGGTTATTTAGAAAGTTAAACTTCACCACCCTTGTTCTACAATCTATGGAGGCGAAGCAAGCATGCAACCAATCCACACCCAAGATAACATAAAAATCAACCATATTGAGTTCTACTAACTACACATGAGTAACTCTATTGGGCAATATTATAGGACAATTTCTATATACTCTTATAGCAACAACGGACTCACCCACCGGGGTAGTCACCATAAAAGGTTCATTCAAGATATCGGGAAAAAAGTCAAACTTTTTAGCTACTAGAGGAGTAACAAATGACAAAGTATCACCGAGATCAAGTAAAGCATATACATCAATAGAAAAGACTTTCAACATACCGGTCACCATATCGGGAGATGTCTCTTGCTCAACCCTAGAGCGGAGAGCATAGAAGCGATTATTCTTTGGAGCATCATTAGAACCACTTGCTTGAGCTTGACCACTACCCTTGTCTTGCCCTATCAAATTTGAGCAATCTCGATCTTTGTGCCACTTTTACCATAACTAAATCAATTGTCCATCCCAATGAGGCAATCACCATAACGTTTCTTCCCACACTTTCCACAAGTTGGCTTCTTACATGGTGAACTAGTACTCCTTCCCTTTTGATACTTAGGGTTAGAAACCCTATCATCACGAGCCTTAGGGAAATTGGAAGGAACTTGATTGGATAACCTCTCTTTGAACCTAGGCTTGTCTTGGATATCAAGCCTACCCTTTGAAGAACAACCATCAAAAGACTTTTCCCTATTTGCAGCTCTACTCTTCCTCTTCACCCTAGTCTCTTCCACTTGTTGAGCATGAACCATGAGACGAGAAATGTTCATATTAGCATGTAGCATAGCCGAACGACATTCTTCTTTCAAGTCATCTGACACTCACGTCACAAAGCGGCTCATTTCATCTCTAGGGTCGAAAACCAAAGAAGGAGCATATCTTGACATTTTAGTAAATTTCAAAGAGTAGTCAAGTACACTCATACTTCCTTGACAAAGGTTGATGAATTCTTCCACTTTGGATTCCCTCTTCACTCTAGGAAAGAACCGATCAAGAAAAGCCTTCTTGAAAATCTCCCATGTCACCGTTCCACCCCTTAAAGGCCTATTGTCTCTCTTTTGGACATACCAAGTTTGGGCCACATCTTTGAGTTGGTAAGTGTATAACTCGGCTTTCTCACTAGTAGTCAACCCCATAGCATAGAGAATCTTGTAGATTTCATCAATTAAATCTTGGGGGTCTTCCTCAACTTTGGACCCATAGAAAGAAGGAGGATTCATCCTAGTGAAATCCCTCAAACGGGAGGCCATGGTGCTAACTTGTTGGTTTCCTCGGGGTACCACCTCACGATTAAATTGGGTCGTCATAGCTTGTGCTTGAGTAGTGATGGCTTGTGCTTAGGTTGTAATGGCTTGGTCAATTTGGAGAAAAGATGCCTTTATATCCCCATCCGCTATAGGAGGAGGAGTAAGTAGTGTCTTTAAGACTAAACAACATCCAATAGGTAGATAATGGCATCACCAAACTTGGAAGATAAGAATCCAAGTAGTGTTCAAATCCTTCTCTAATATCAACGATTGGATCCTATATTTGTAGTAAACATCAAACATGGGTTAGTACACATTTGTACTAAGTATGGGTATATGCACATGAAACAAGTGAAATCATGCTAAAGAGGACATTTGATCAAAACCATGCTAAATTACTTTGAAAAGCGTTATGCACAATTAAGAACCCATATAAGCCAAATAATCACATAATCCATAAATCAAACCCATGTATGACATAAGACCAACATCAATAAGTAATAGTCAAGTCAACTTATACAAGAGTTCATAACATCATAATATAAGCAAGACCCTTACTTATAACCCACCATTTAGCCTACAAGTTCAATAACCAAGCAAATCTCCATAACCTTACTCAATCAAGTAAACCAAACAAAGGATCACAAATAATGTCTAACTCAACATAACATAGCATCAATAGTAACCATCATCATAATTAGCAATATAGACCAATAGCTTGTTCATGAATGAAACTAATCATCATATAGGATCATCAACATGTAAAGTCAACATCTTCATAGAATATACATTATAATAACACAAAAACAACCTCCTAAGGATTCCCTCAAGGCAAACTAGTGCAAGGCATAGGTAGAGTCTCATGCCCCTACCTAGGCTAAGTCAAACCTCTCAAGTCACCCTAGTTAGTGTATAGTCCATTACTTCATTTTACTTTAGGGAACACTTGCTTTAACCGACATAGACCACAAGAGCTAAGTGTGGAATCTAGTATTGTAAAACCTTACACCGATGGAAGGTGGTCTACCGGTCAAAGAAGTACCAAACATGAACATAGCATCTAGGTGGATCCACTAGCTAGTATTCCTATGGTGGCAACATAGTTTATGGATCTTGGGGGATGTCATGGAAACTTCACCCTATGTCTTTTTTGGACTATGAGGCTATCCACTCCGTGAGGACTATGGTGAACCCTACATTCCCTCCTTGGGAAGGTGTCGCCCCTCATCTGCAAGTTCACTCGGTACTAAGCTAGAGTTCCTTTTGAAATGTCTTTCTTTATTAATCATCACTTAATTTAGGTCATAGGGTCTAATCCCTTGTATAGTCATTGTCATTTAGCTCAATAGGTATTGCATGAGAATATCCTTTCATGGCAACCCTCACATGTGAGATTTAGCACATTAACATCATCATATCATATTAAGGCACATAGGTATTCATAACCAACCTTATAGCATTTCATCTTAAGCATAATCTCACAATCACATAGTTAAGACATTTCAATTCAACATCATACCAACACCTACATAGTCTATTCACGAGGTATACTCAATTGAACTACATCTTCAATCACAAGCCATCATACTTGAAGTAAAGGTTAGGATCATGAAGACTTACCAAATCTCCTTCAAAAGCCATCATCATGGTCTTACCATCAACCAACCAATTACATCCAATAATGGGTGTAGTAACATCAATCAATAGTAATTATCACAAGAACTAGGTAAATTGCATCATCACTATCCCTATTAAGATCATTTCATAACCTAGGGTTAGGGGAATTAGGGTTCATCATGAATTTGATCCAATCTCAACAACACATTGCCCTAGTCAATCCATAGATGAATTAGAATAGATAAAACAAGTCTAATAATCAATTCATAATTCAATACCCATCAATTTATAACCAAGATCCAAGATTTGGGAATTTGGGAAAGGGAACATGATCAGCATTATATTGCATCAATTAACCTCAATTAATCAACAATCTATACTCAATTAGTCATAGGAAATCACAATTTATCATCAATTTGAAGTTTAGAACAAAACTCATTAGAATTGGAAAACCCCATGGAATTGGGTAATTTGTAAATCAACTTTGAGAGGATCTCTTGGGGAAAGGAATCCCAAGAGTGAAGAACCCATACCTTAATGAAGAATAATCCACGAAATAGAAGTGAAATCCTAGAAAATTGACCTTCTTCTTCAAGCTTTCTTCCTTCATAAAAGGTTGAATTGGGGAGAGAGAAAGTAGAGAGAGGTGAGAGCTTTTTGGGTTTCTTTTGGGACTTGGGTTTGGAGTGACTGAAAATGTATTAAAACTAACCCTAATTCAATATATAGTCACCCCCTAAATTACCCAAAACACCCCTCACTTTAATTGGTCTCTTAGTGAAGTCAAAATATCAAAAATACGATTTTACTAGATCTGGGAAGTGGCTCCACGTCGCGGGGACAACACGCATTTTTAATTTTGGAAAAGTTACATGAACCAATGAGGTCCGTGTGGGCTGCGCATCGCGCAGCAGGCCACTGATTCTTGATCCTTCACAGGCTTCTTTGGCAGCCTGCCCACCCAAATTTGGGTCCTCCTCCAAGACCCTTCGGGTGGTCCTTGGGCTTCGTTATTGGACGTTTAGACCCTCTATACTACATTCTACCTAATCAAAGTCTTTTTACAAGTTTAGACTTCGTTTGACCCTCCGAAACCATCCTCAAACATAGCGACGTCAACTAGTTCAATTAAGCTAGTTTCCTAACGTCATGGACGTTCTTTGACGTCTTGGCTCTAAAACTTCTTGGATGACTTATATACATTATTTTGGGTCTTAAAACAGTATTTAAACCGTTAAACACTCATGTTAGGCTCTAGATTAGGTCTTGACTTTTCGGAGTGTTACATGTGTGTATCACTTAGTATGAGTTAATAACTCTAGTGTTGAGATACCTCTCATTCAGTCAGTTCCAGTAGTAAAAGATTTTCCATAAGTCTTTCCAGATGATCTACCAGTCCCTCCTGAGAGAGAAATAGACCTCAGTATAGACATTATTTTAGATACTAGTCCTATATCTATTATGTCATATAGAATGGCAGCAGTAGAGTTGAAAGAGCTTAAAGAATAGTTGAAAGGACTCCTTGATAAGGTCTTTATTCGATCAAGTGTCTCACCTTATGGTGCTCCAGTGTTGTTTGTGAGGAAGAAGAATGGTTCCCTTAGGATGTGTATAGATTATCATAAGTTGAATAAGGTCACCATCAAGAACAAGTATCCTCTTTCAAGAATGATGATCTTTTCTATCATCTTCGGGGTGCTACTTGTTTCTCTATGATTGACCTAAGATCAGGCTACCATCAGTTAAGAGTAAGGGATTATGATATTCTGAAGACAACTTTCAGGACCTGTTATGGTCATTATGAATTCCTAGTTATGTCCTTTTGTTTGACTAATGTGCCTCCAACATTTATGGATCTTATGAATAGAGTATTCAAGCCTTATTTAGATATGTTTATTATCGTCTTCATTGATGACATACTAATCTATTCGAGGAATGAAGAAGATCATGCTAGTCATCTCAAAATAGTTATTCATACTTTAAAAGATATTGACTTATATGTTAAGTTTTAGAAATGTGAGTTTTGGCTTGAGTTTGTGGCATTCTTGGGCCACACAGTTTTCGGTGATGAAATTAAAGTTGATACCCATAAAATAGAGGGATTGCAGAATTAACCTAGACCCACATCTCCATTTGATATTAGGAGTTTTTTTAGTTTGGTTGGCTATTATAGAAGGTTCGTAGAGGGGTTATCGTATATTTCATCTCCTTTGACCAAGTTGACTTAGAAAATAGTCAAATTTGAATTGTCTGAAGATTGGGAGAAAAACTTTCAGGAATTGAAAAGGAGATTGACTACTGTTGTCACATCCGGGGAGCACCCCCTAGAAGTAACCAGCATCGGCGTCCTCGTAGAGGACTAAGACTAGCCTCTTAGCATTCTTCATTATATATCATAGGTTAAAAATTGCGTAAAATTAAAACTTTTCATCTACATCTACATCATGAGGTTTACATAGACCACTCGCTTACACATAATATATACATAGGGAGTTTACTTAGTAGGTCTTTGTCCATGTGATACAATATCACGATATGGTATCGTGAGATGGAATCAGCGTTTGGACATGCGATTTTACGTTGATTCCATCTCATGATATGGTATCATGAGTGTGATACCATATTCTCCAAAAACCATGATATGGAATCATATAAGAATACAATATCATGATTTGAGTTATTTTAATACAAAAATTGATCCACAAGTTTATATTTTGTTAAAAACAACCCCACATTTATATCTACTAACCATTTATTTCACATGTAAATAAAATTTATAATCACATCATTACTTTTTAAAATTTATTATTCTCACCGACATAAAATTTATTATTCTCACCAAAATATATAATCACTTTATATCACACTTCACGATTGTTGAGTAATAAAATCTTGAAGAGCCCGTGAAAGGTGTTTCATTTTTACTCAAATATATTGATGAAATAATTGCTTAAGTGGAGAACAAATAACTTTATAATAATTTATTATATGATTTTATGGTTTTTTATTTATTTGATAATATTGAATAAACAATTGGGGTTATTTTAATAGTTTTAGAACTTATGAGATTTTTAAGTTTATGAGAAAATATACAACACCAAAATTCCATATCGCATGTCCAAACAAAACTTCAATTTCATCTCATGATTCCATATCATGATACCATATCGCATGGCCAAACGGGCCCTTAGACTCCTCGCATAGGAAGCTTACATAGGCTTCTACTTTTATGTAACATAATACCATATACAAAATAGAGTCTAATAGATATGTCTCATATAAAACCATCAAAGTCGGAATAGAACAATTCAGGCATAGCCCTTACACAAATGTATAATTGTCACTTAGGGCTTACAACAATGTCTTGGACAATAAGAGTGAAACGAATGTCTTTAGACTATAGCAAGTCACATTGGTAGAGTGAGAAAAGGCATCATCCTTGGATATTGAGGACATACCCACAATTGGAGAAATGATCCAAGCCTTCCTTGCAAATTGGCCACGAACCCTTCAACGACCGAAACCTAAAATGTCAGGAAAAAGGGAGAAATAGGGGTTAGCACATCACTTGTACTAAGTCTGGAAATATATGCACACACACTATAGAAATCATGCTAAAAGGTATATGTTCAAAACCATGACAAGTTACTTTGAAAAGCTATGCACAATCAAGAACATATATAAAACAATGATCATATATTCTTTAAGACAATAGCATATTCAACACAAGACCAATATCATCAAGTAAATTCAAGTCAACATGTATATATCATATTATAACTATAGCCAAAGCAACTCCAACATCATATTACAACAAAGCATGTATAAGATTTCATAACATTACAACATATACAAGACCCTTACTCATAACCCACCATCAAGTCTACAAGTGCAATGACCATGTAAAGCCCCATAACCTTACTCAACCAAGTAACCAAAATAAAGGATCATAAGAAATGCCTAACATCAAATAACATAACATCTAGAGTATTCATCATCATGTTTATCAATATAGACCAATAAGTAAGACCTAAACGTACCTAGAATACATAGGTTAGACCGGGTTCACACGGCTTAATGCGCGTGGAATCGGACCCCTGGACTTATGCACCAGCCAAGCCAACCAACTTGGTGAGTTGTTTGAGCTAGGCAGGGTTGGTTCCAGCCATGTTAGGTTCCCGAACACTAGGATTCACCCGGGTGAGTCTTAACCGGACTTAGAGGGTTAGTCCTAGGTTTTAAGGGTTCTAGGGGTAAAAAGGTAATTTCGGGGCTAGTGGTAGTATAGTAATTACCCTAGGTTGATATTTAATTAATTAAATAAGGTTTTTAATTAGTCAAAATGGGTCAAAGCTCGGTGGTCAAACCCGAGTTTGATCGGATCTCCACACTCGGGTTCGAGCCGAGTTGGAGGCACTAAAGGGATGATTTAAATGATTTTAAATTAAACAAAAATCAGGAGGGGCATTATAGTAACTTAATATGTAGATTATAATCTGATTTTATCATTTAAATTGTGTTGAATAAGTCAACAACAAACCCCCCAAGAAAAGAGGCGCACGACTCCCACTAGGAGTGTACTCAATGTGCACTCTTAATACATTATATATCCACAAAACATTTTTCATCTTTACTTTGCAATTCAAAAATAGAAAACAAAATAAGCCTACTGTTCTAAAGAGTTATCGGCTTCATCAATCAAAAATGAAAAGAAAAATTGTACGCCTAAGTGCTTTAAGAAATCACTTAAAGGAATTCACTTGTGAACAAGAATCAAGGCTCGAAAGAGAGGTTTGTGCGTAGGTTAGGACGTGTTTGTGGCTGGTTGTCAAAGTTGAAAAAGGTATGGGTTTTCTTCTCTCTTGGTCCCTTTCCCAAGAGTCCCCTAAGGCTCAGTTCAAATCCAATCTAAAAACTAAGGTTGTCCCCGTTGCATGCCCCTGTCATTAGATCCTATGAACGATTGATGCATGCGTTGGTATGACTTCTGTTAGATGATTTTAGGACTGATTGTGATTATGTGCAATGTGTGTTCTCGGACTATTTATGATCTTATTATGTATGTCCGAATGTTGCATGTTACATGTGCACAAGTATGTTGTTTTCCGTGATATTGTTGTTACGGTCTACTTGAAGAAGTTGTGAATTATATGTTACGTAATGTTGTGTGTTTAACATGTAAAAAGAAACCGTGATGTTCATGAAAAGTAAATAAAAGTGCTGATCTAAAATAAAACACTAATTGCCGAATTAAAATGAGTCTAAGACTCTCGGCCATGTACATCAATGCACAAAGAAATGGTACGGATATAAGGACGTAAGTTTAGGCTAAAGTATTGGTTAAAGTTGATATAAAAATCGAAACCAAATTGTCTAGACTAAAGTGTAAGAAGAATGAACTTGAGTACCTAATGCTAATTAGAGAAGACTCGGCTAAATTCAAATAAAGAAAATACTACACCTAAGAATTGAACCCGAGACTTCAAGTTTCTAACACTAGATGAAGAGGTCTTGAGTAAATTAAAAAGAGATTAATGTTGGGTGTAGGAAGGGAATCGAACCCGGCCTCAAGGCCAAATGTGTGAGATACATAAGTCTCACATATAATCAAAAATTATATGATGCCCAAGGGATTCGAACACGGATCCCCTTGACCAAAAATTGTGAGGCACATAAGTCTTACATATAATAAAATAAAACGCAACCTCTAGGGATCGAACTCGGGTTCTCTTGGCCGAATGTGTGAAGACACATAAGACTCACACACACATAATGAAAATAAATCAAGAGAATAGATGCTGCCCAAGGAACTCGAACGCGGGTAAAGTCTAAGATCACTTAAATCACGAAAGTAAGCCTTATGTATGGTGTAACCCGAAAGGGGTACTACCATAAGTGTAAAGTACATTAAAGGCCATGTGCATGACATACGATGTAAATTAATAGCAAGATGAAGAAATGAACATTCACGTAATTAGGTGAGTAATTATGTTAAACTATGATGCTAATGAAAATGGTGACAACATGATAAGCGGCTAAGATGAATGGTGAGACAAGTCTCAACCAAGCCTAAGTAAAGGTCACCAAAAAGTACTCACCTAAGAGAGTGTTGAATATTAAGAGACAAGTCTCAATCACATTCTATATGTAAGTGTAAGGACAATTCACACTTAATTCGTAAAGAAGAGATGAGAAATCATCTAATGAGCTATGACTACCTCATGCTAGAAGCAAGCTTCGATGATGTATGAGTTGAATGTAAATAGGAACTTTAAACTAAGCACCGATAGGCTAGTTATGAGTGGTGATGCCTTCTTCCGGGAAGGGCGGAGGTTCACGTAATTCTCATGAGATGAGACTGTCCACCAAGGTGGGTATGGGTCTCCCTAAATCTCCTAGTCTTTGAACTATGTTGCCAACATAGGGAAATAGCTTGGTTCTAACCCATAAAGCTAGCATGTTTTGGTTTCACTTTGGCCAGTGACTCCACCTCTTTTTGTTGTGGGGAAGACACCGGATTTCATGATACTCACATGATCTATGTGGGTTAAGGTTGAAGTTCCTCAACGTATGAAAGATAATGAAATGAACGATACCGAAGGTGTTTGTGCAAGACAATCAGGAGGTGAAACCGGACTCAAGTAATGACATTAGGTCATTCTTGGTCATTGCACTTCATGATCCCGATGAGAGTCTTAAACTTCACCCTAGGTATAGCTAGTGTTTACATCAGCCTATGAATGAATGAAATCAATAATGTGAAGTACGAATGAACGAATGAAGCAGACTCTGTGTTTGCTAAAGGAGGCCCTCGGGTTGAGGTCCCATATGTTGGGCCCTCACTTGAGATGTCTTAATGCTACGTCCATTATTACAAGGTCTCGTGGATATGAAATGTATGCTATATGAAACATGAAATGTATGTTATGTGAACCTATGTGTGTATGATGTGTGACATATTCATGGTATGACCTTCCTATTACGAATTAGGCAAGTCAAGAGACTTGACCTCCTAAGAAAGCATGTTGATTAGGAAGAGACATTCTTGTTCATGCATTACCGTTATGTGTTGCTTCATGTACCCATACTTAGTACAAGTGTGTACTAATTCCATACAATATTACTATTTTAGGTGCAGACTCAGGTGGACGTTGAAGGTATCATTGTAGTTGTTCAGACTCAAAGATTTCATCCGAACTTGGTAGGTCCTCATGCATTCGAGGATGCCTGCCTTTACATTTCTTGCTTTGTATTAGGTTTAAACTAGTGGAGTATGTTCCACTAGTGTTTCTTTCCTATTTTATTCAGACACTTGTAATAGTGCCGTTTTGGCAAGTATTACTTATGACATGAGATTATATTTCTTTCAAGTTATATGTTTCTATAACTAGATGGTTGATGTATGACAAATGAACTTCCTTACAAATACACATTTATATGAAGTCTATGTATACTTCAAATATAAACAAAAAGTTCTAAATTTTCCGCTAAAATTAACCGTATGAATGTGATGAATGCAAGAAGAGGCTTGTCTGCGACCTCTGAGAGGTCAACGACGCTGGTGGCGGTCCGGATTCTAGAATCCGGGTCGTTACAAACATGGTATTAGAGCATCAGGTTAAATATCCAAGACATCAGGCTCATATCAACCACGTTAAGTAGTTTCTAAGTTATGGTAGTGAAGTGCACCACTATCATGAATTATAGACTGCATAATGCTTAGGAAATTTTCCCTTCTTCTACTCTTTATCGTGCTATCTAGATCTTTGACACTTTGTGTCGTTATAGGATCTAACTTCCTTTTTGTGTGTGCGCGTAGAGAAATGCACACAAGAATTAGGATGGCCAAGTGGTCTAAGGCGTCAGACTCAAGATCTGGTCTTCCCAAGAAGGGCAATGATAGAAATGCCCAGCGTGAACGGAAGACGTGTGGTAAGTGTGGCCGTTAGCATGGAGGTGAGTGCATGATAGGTTCTAAAGCCTGCTATGAGTACTGATGAAAAGGAGAAGGCTAAGTTGGCTGCATACTAGCTCAAGGATATGGCTTAGGTATGGATTTGCTCCATAAGTGTTATGCCACAATAGACTGTCAAAAAAGGGTAGTGAGGTTTCAGTTTCCAAATGAGTTAGAGTTAAAATGGGAAGGGTGTGGTTCAAAGCCATCAAAGCCAAATAGTTTCCAATCTTAAAGGCTAATAAGATGATAGCTAAGGGGTATTTGTACCACTTAGTTAGAGTCAATGACTTAGATCAAGAAATTCCTTCTATAGACTGAGTGTCAATAGTGAATGAGTTCCCAGATGTGTTTACGGAGGATTTACCAGGAATCCCTCCTGAACATGAGATTGACTTTGGTGTTGATTTAGATCCCAAAACCAAGCCAATCTCTATTCCCCCATATAGGATGGCACCAGTTGAACTCAAAGAGTTGAAGTTGCAGTTAAAAGATCTACTTGATAAGGGCTTCATCCAGCCGAGCATGTCCCCATGGGGTGCTCCAGTGTTGTTTGTAAAGAAAAAGGATGGAACCCTTAGAATGTGCATCGATTATCGGCAACTCAACAAAGTCACTATAAAGAATAAGTACCCTCTTCCCAGAATTGACGATTTATTTGACCAACTCCAAGGTTCAAGTTTCTTTTCCAAGATAGACCTTCGGTCAGGCTATCATCAGCTTAGAGTGAGGCGGGAAGACGTCCCTAAGACGGCTTTCCGTACTAGATATGGGCATTATGAATTTCTGGTCATGTCATTCGGTCTCACTAACGCACCAGCCGCGTTTATGGACCTTATGAATAGAGTTTTCCGTGAGTACCTTGATTCCTTCGTCATAGTATTCATAGATGACATTCTCATATACTCTAAGTCTAGAGAAGAGCATGAAGTACACTTAAGAAAGACATTGCAAGTACTCAGAAAACATCAATTGTATGCAAAGTTCAGCAAATGTGAATTCTGGTTGAGATCAGTGACCTTCCTTGGTCATGTTGTGACCGACCAGGGTGTAGAAGTTGATCCTAAAAAGGTTGAGGCACTGAAGAAATATCCAAGACCCCTTACTCCTATTCGAAGTTTTCTGGGTTTGGCCAATTACTATTGCAGGTTTGTGGAAGGCCTTTCCACTATTACTGCTCCATTGACAGCCTTGACGAAGAAGAATGTAAAGTTTTAGTGGTCTGAAAAATGTGAGAAGAGCTTCCAAGAGCTCAGAGACCGACTCACTTCAGCCCCAGTTCTCACGTTGACGAGGAGTAGTGCAGGATATGTGGTGTAGTGTGATGCTTCCCGGGTAGGTTTGGGATGTGTTCTTATGCAGGATGGCAAGGTGATTGCATATGCATCGAGACAGTTTAAAATCTACGAAAAGAACGATCCTACTCATGATCTTGAGTTAGCTGTTGTGGTGTTTGCATTAAAACTTTGGAGACATTATTTATATGGTGTATATGTTAATGTATATACTGACCATAAAAGTCTTCAGAAAGTTTTTACACAGAGGGAGTTGAGCCTTCGTCAGAGGAGATGGCTAGAACTGCTCAAAGATTATGATATGAGTGTTTATTATCACCCGGGTAAGGCCAATGTAGTGGCTGATGCGTTGAGTCGATTGATCATGGGCAGCGTATCTCATATTGATGAAGAGAAGAAGGAGCTGGTTAAAGAGGTACACCAATTGGCTAGATTGGGTGTACGGCTGGCAGATGCACCAAGTGGGGGTGTTTCGGTTCACTCAAGTTCCGAATCCTCATTTGTTGTAGATGTTAAAGCCAATCAGCATCTCGACCCAGTACTCATGGAGTTGAAAGACTCAATATTGAGTAAGTTGAATGAATCATTTTCCCTAGGAGGGGATGGTGTACTCAGGTACCAAAACAGGTTATGTGTGCCCAGTGTTGATAATTTGAGGTCTAAAATTTTGGCAGAAGCTCATGGTTCCAGGTATTCCATTCATCCAGGTGCCACCAAGATGTACCATGACATTAAAGAGGTCTATTGGTGGGAAGGCATAAAGAGAGATATCTCTAAATTCGTGGAGGAGTGTAACTGCCAACAGGTTAAGGCAGAACACCTTAAGCCTGGGGGTCTCACTCAGACGATTGAGATCCCAACATGGAAGTGGGAGGATATCAATATAGATTTTTTGGTTGGTCTACCAAAGACTAGGAAACTACATGATTCCATTTGGTTTATTGTTGACAGAATGACCAAGTCCGCTCTCTTCATACCTGTGAAGTCGATTTACAAGGCTGAAGATTATGCCAAGCTTTATATTGATGAGATAGTGAGATGGCACGGGATCCCTCTGTCTATTATCTCGGATAGGGGAGCCCAATTTACTTCTCATTTTTGGAGATCTTTCCAAAAGGGCTTGGGTACACAGGTGAAGCTTAGTACTGATTTTCATCCGCATACGGATGGACAAGCAGAGCGTACTATCCAGACCCTTGAAGACATGTTGAGAGCATATGTTATTAACTTCAAAGGGAGTTGGGATGATCACTTGCCGCTGATAGAGTTCTCTTACAATAATAGCTACCATTCCAGTATTGGGATGGCACCTTTTGAAGCACATATGGCCGAAGATGTAGGTCTCCTGTTGGGTGGTTTGAGGTAGGAGAATCTTCTTTCCTTAGCCCTGAGATTGTACATGAGGCTATGGAGAAGGTTAAAATAATCAGAGACAGATTGGCTACTGCTTACAGTCGTCAGAAATCCTATGAAGACAACAGAAAGAGAGCTCTAGAATTTGAGGTGGGTGATCAAGTCTACTTGAAGATATCACCTATGAAAGGGGTGATGAGGTTTGGTAATAAAGGTAAGTTGAGTCCGAGGTATATAGGTCCTTATGAGGTCTTGCAGCGAGTAGGAAATGTGGCCTACGAATTGAAGTTACCTCAATATTTGGCTTCCGCTCATCCAGTGTTTCACGTTTCAATGATTAAGAAGTGTCTAGGCGATCCAGCATCCATCCTTCCTGTTGAGGGGTTAGGATTTGATGAGAACCTTTCTTATGAAGAGGTTCCAATCGCAATTTTAGATGGTCAAGTGAAGTGACTGAGGAACAAGGATATTGCCACCGTGAAAGTCCTATGGCGGAACCACCTTGTTGAGGGAGCAACGTGGGAGGTCGAGGCTGATATGAGATCCCGCTATCCTCATTTGTTCAGTTCCTATGGTTAGATATTCTCTTCCTAAAGTCTGATTTATGTTTACGAAACTCTAAGTTCTAAGTGTTGTAGTCAACTTGGTGTGATAGGTCACTAATCGTATATTTGTATAATGGCAGTATATGAGTTAAAACGAAGTTACGTTTGCAATTTATGTTGCTGTTTTTTGTATAGCATAGGCATGTTTTCTGTGTTGCATGATTTGTGATGTGCATTAGGTTAAGTGTGATTGAGAAGGAAATTCCTCAATCTCAAGTATGAAGCCTTAGAGAAGCTTGAATGGTATGCACAACCCAAATAAGTGTGAATCAAATGTTCACAAAAGAGAAACGTCTAAGCATGATGAAGTAGCTTTCGAAAATCACCCTCTTTGTTTAAATGATGTGGAGTTTCATTGGGGGACGAATGTTCCTAAGGGGGGGATAATGTAACAATCCAAAAACGACTATGCTAAGTAAGACCTAAACGTACCTAGAATACATAGGTTAGACCGGGTTCACACGGCTTGATGTGTGTGGAATCGGACCCCTGGACCTATGCACTAGCCAAGACAACCAACTTGGTGAGTTGTTTGAGCTAGGCAGGGTTAGTTCCAGCCATGTTAGGTTCCCGAACACTAGGATTCACCCGGGTGAGTCTTAACCAGCCTTAGAGGGTTAGTCCTAGGTTTTAAGGGTTCTAGGGGTAAAAAGGTAATTTTGAGGCTAGGGGTAGTATAGTAATTACCCTAGGTTGATATTTAATTAATTAAATAAGGTTTTTAATTAGTCAAAATGGGTCAAAGCTTGGTGGTCAAACTCGAGTTTGACCGGATCTCCACACTCGGGTTGGAGCCGAGTTGGAGGCACTATAGGGACGATTTAAATGATTTTAAATTAGACAAAAATCAGGAGGGGAATTATAGTAACTTAGTATGTAGATTATAATCTGATTTTATCATTTAAATTGTGTATAATAAGTCAACAAAAAAAAAACCTAGAAAAGAGGCGCACGACTCTCACTAGGAGTGTACTCAATGTGCACTCTTAATTCATTATGTATCCACAAAACGTTTTTCATCGTTACTTTGCAATTCAAAAACAGAAAACAAAATAAGCCTACTGTTCTAAAGAGTTATCGGCTTCATCAATCAAAAACGAAAAGAAAAATTGTACGCCTAAGTGCTTTAAGAAATCACTTAAAGGAATTCACTTGTGAACAAGAATCAAGGCTCGAAAGAGAGGTTTGTGCGTGGGTTAAGACGTGTTTGTGGCTGGTTGTCAAAGTTGAAAAAGGTATGGGTTTTCTTCTCTCTTGGTTCCTTTCCCAAGAGTCCCCTAAGGCTCAGTTCAAATCCAATCTAAAAACTAAGGTTGTCCCCGTTGCATGCCCCTGTCTTAGATCCTATGAATGATTGATGCATGCGTTGGTATGACTTCTGGTAGATGATTTTAGGACTGATTGTTATTATGTGCAATGTGTGTTCTCGGACTATTTATGATCTTATTATGTACGTCCGAATGTTGCATGTTACATGTGCACAAGTATGTTGTTTTCCGTGATATTGTTGTTACGGTCTACTTGAAGAAGTTGTGAATTATATGTTACGTAATGTTGTGTGTTTAACATGCAAAAAGAAACCGTTATGTTCATGAAAAGTAAATGGAAGTACTGATCTAAAATAAAATACTAATTGCCAAATTAAAATGAGTCTAAGACTCTCGGCCATGTACATCAATGCACAAAGAAATGGTACGGATATAAGGACGTAAGTTTAGGCTAAAGTATTGGTTAAAGTTGATATAAAAATCGAAACCAAATTGTCTAGACTAAAGTGTAAGCAGAATGAACTTGAGTACCTAATGCTAATTAGAGAAGACTCAGCTAAATTCGAATAAAGAAAATGCTACACCTAAGAATTGAACCCGAGACTTCAAGTTTCTAACACTAGATGAAGAGGTATTGAGTAAATTAAAAAGAGATTAATGTTGGGTGTAGGAAGGGATTCGAACCCGGCCTCAAGGACAAATGTGTGAGATACATAAGTTTCACATATAATCAAAAATTATATGCTGCCCAAGGGATTCGAACACGGATCCCCTTGACCGAAAATTGTGAGGCACATAAGTCTTACATATAATAAAATAAAACGCAGCCTCTAGGGATCAAACTCGGGTTCTCTTGGCCGAATGTGTGAAGACACATAAGACTCACACACACACATAATGAAAATAAATCAAGAGAATAGATTCTGCCCAAGGGACTCGAACACGGGTAAAGTCTAAAATCACTTAAATCACGAAAGTAAGCCTTATATATGGTGTAACCCGAAAGGGGTACTACCATAAGTATAAAGTACATTAAAGGCCATGTGCATGACATACGATGTAAATTAATAGCAAGATGAAGTAATGAACATTCACATAAATAGGTGAGTAATTATGTTAAACTATGATGCCAATGAAAATGGTGACAACATGATAAGCGGCTAAGATGAATGGTGAAACAAGTCTCAACCAAGCCTAAGTAAAGGTCACCAAAAAGTACTCACCTAAGAGAGTGTTGAATATTAAGAGACAAGTCTCAATCACATTCTATATGTAAGTGTAAGGACAATTCTCACTTAATTCGTAAAGAAGAAATGAGAAATCATCTAATGATCTATGACTACCTCATTCTAGAAGCAAGCTTCGATGATGTATGAGTTGAATGTAAATAGGAACTTTAAACTAAGCATCGATAGGCTAGTAATGAGTAGTGATACCTTCTTTCGGGAAGGGCGGAGGTTCACGTAATTCTCATGAGATGAGAATGTCCACCAAGGTGGGTATGGGTCTCCCTAAATCTCCTAGTCTTTGAAGTATATTGCCAACATAGGAACTAGCTTGGTTCGAACCCCTAAAGCTAGCATGTTTTGGTTTCACTTTGGCCAGTGACTCCACCTCTTTTCGGTGTGGGGAAGACACCGGATTTCATGATGCTCACATGATCTATGTCCGTTAAGGTTGAAGTTCCTCAAAGTATGAAAGATAATGAAATGAATGATACCGAAGGTGTTTGTGTTTAAGACAATCAGGAGGTGAAACCGGACTCAAGTAATGACATTAGGTCATTCTTGGTCATTGCACTTCATGATCCCGATGAGAGTCTTAAACTTTACCCTAGGTATAGGTGGTGTTTACATCAGCCTGTGAATGAATGAAATGAATAATGTGAAGTACGAATGAACGAATAAAGCAGACTCTGTGTTTGCTAAAGGAGGCCCTAGGGTTGAGGTCCCATATGTTGGGCCCTCACTTGAAATGTCTTAATGCTACGTCCATTATTCCAAGGTCTCATGGATATGAAATGTATGTTATATGAAACATGAAATGTATGTTATGTGAACCTATGTGTGTATGATGTGTGACATATTCATGGTATGACCTTCCTATTACGAATTAGGCAAGTCAAGAGACTTGACCTCCTAAGAAAGCATGTTGATTCCATAGAGCCATTCTTGTTCATGCATTACCGTTATGTGTTGCTGCATGTAACCATACTTAGTACAAGTGTGTACTAATTCCAAACAATATTACTATTTTAGGTGCACGCTCAGGTGGACGTTGAAGGTATCATTGCAGCTGTTCGGACTCAGAGATTTCATCCGGACTTGGTAAGTCCTCATGCATTCGAGGATGCCTGCCTTTACATTTCTTGCTTAGTAGTAGGTTTAAACTAGTGAAGTATGTTCCACTAGTGTTTCTTTCATATTTTATTCAGACACTTGTAATAGTGCCGTTTTGGCAAGTATTACTTATGACATGAGATTCTATTTCTTTCAAGTTGTATGTTTCTATAACTAGATGGTTGATGTATGAGCAATGAACTTTCTTACAAATACACATTTATATGAAGTCTATGTATACTTCAAATATAAACAAAAAGTTCTAAATTTTCCGCTAAAATTAACCGTATAAATATGATGAATGCAAGAAGAGGCTTGTCTGCGACCTCTGAGAGGTCAACGACGCCGGTGGCGGTCCGGATTCCAGAATCCAGGTCATTACAAATAGCATGTTCATGCATGAAACCAACTTCATATAGAATCATCAACATGTAAAGTCAACATATGCATATCATTTACTTTATAAGAACATAAGAACATCCTTCTAGGACTTCCCGCAAGGCCAACTAGTGCAATGTATATGTAGAGTCTCATACCCCTACCTAGACTAAGTCAAACCCCTTAAGTCATCTTAGTTAGATTTCTATTTATTACTTCAGTTTTACTTTCGAAAACACTTGCCTTAACCGACATAGACCACATGAGCTAATGTGGAATCCGGTGTCATGAAACCCTACACCGAAGGAGGGTGGACTACTTGCCAAGGTAGTACCAAAGCATGAACATAGTATCTAGATGGATCCACTAGCTAGTATTCCTATGGAAGCAACATAGTTCAAGAACTAGGAGACATGATTGAGACCCTCTTTATGCCTTTGGCATTATGATCTGTATCTCATGAGTACAATAGTGAACCTACCTTCCCTACTTTGGAAGGGACACTCCTCACTACTAGTTCACTCGGTGCTAAGCTAGAGTCCCTTTGAAATGTCGTTCTTTAATCAATCATAACTTTAGAAGAATAACTCCTTGTATAGTCATAGTCATTAGCTCAATAGGAATCGCATGAGAACATCCTTTCAATACAACTCTCATATGTGAGATGAGCACATTAACATCATCATATCATAGTAAGGCACATAGGTACTTCATAACCAACCTTATATATTTACATCTTAAGTGTCACGACTGGAAACTAGACCCCAGACGAGACCGGCGTCGTTGACCTCTCAGAGGTCGCAGACAAGCCTACATACGTCATTCTTACTTCATCTAGGTTACTTTTAGCGGAAAATTTGAAATTTTTTGTTTCTTAACATACTTATTAAACATTCTCATTATTACATAATTGTTCACCATCAACCATCTAATATTAAGATCATCAAATGAAAGAAATAGTATAATATAGTAATAAAGATGTACTTGCCAAAATGGCACCAATACAATGTCTGAATAAAACAGGAAAGAAATGCTAGTGGAACATGTTCCACTAGCTCAACTCTAAAACTAAGCTAGAATATAAATGGCAGCATCCTCGAAAGCATGAGGGCCTACCAAGTCCGGATGAATGTTCGACGTCCGGATAGCTTCAGCGTCAACCTGTAGCTCTAGCGTCCACCTGTGCCTGCACCTAAAATTGTAGAGTTGTATAGGGTTAGTACACACTTGTACTAAGTATGGGTATATGCAAGCACACACCAAGAACATGCGTGAGAAAGGATAGCTCTTTCCTAACAACATGATGATGGGAAGTCAAGTCAGTGGACTTGCCAAATTGGGATTAGGAAAGTTAGTGAACTTTCCAAATTTGGATTAGGAAAGTCAGTGAGATTTCCAAATTTGGATTAGGAAAGTCAATGATCTTTCCAAATTTGGATTAGGAAAGTCATGCCATGAGAGTAACATGCATTATCATAGTTATCATATTGCACACAGCACATAACATCATACACATAGCACATATCATATTGCATATAGCACATAACATCTTTTATAACATTCATTCATATGGCATGAGACCTTGGAATCATGGACTTAACATTAAGACTTTCCAAAATGAGGGCTCAACATATGGAACCTCAACTAGGGAGTCTTCATTATCAAACACAGAGTCTGCTTCATTCATTCATACGTACTTCATTTCATTTCGTTCATAGGCCAGTGTAAACACCGGCTATACCTAGAGTATAGTTTAAGACTTTTATTGGGTTTGTTGTGCAATGATCAAGAATAACCTAGTGTCATTACCTGAGTCTAGCTCACATCTTGATTATCCTATCCTAACACATTTGGTATCATTCATTTCATTATGTGCTTCATTTGAGGCTGGCCTCATTCATTCATTGGGAACTTTAACTTTAACCGACATAGATCATGTGAGCATCATGAAATCCAGTGTCTCCACCACACCAAAAAGAGGTGGAATCATCGGCCAAGGTGACCGAAAACATGCTAGCGTACATGGGAATTTAACCCCGTCAGATCCCTATATTGGCAGTATAGGTTTGAAGACCAGGAGATATAAGGAGACCCATACCCGGCAAGCCGGAGAGTCTTATCTCATGAGAGTTATGTGAACCTCCGCCCTTCCCGAAAGAAGGCATCACCGCTCATAGCTAGTCTATCGGTGCTCAGTATAAAGTTCCATTACATTCAACTCATACGTCATGGAAGCTGGCTTCTAGTATGAGGACATCATAGCTCAATAGATGATTTCTCATCTCATCATTAGTATTAAGTGTGTCAATCTCAATACTTTCATTAGAGTGTTTATAGAGACTGGTCTCTTCATTAACTTTACACTCTCATAGGTGAGTACGTTTTGGTAACATTACTTAGGCTCATTTGAGATTGTTCTCATCTTTTACATTAGCCTCATATCATGTTGTCACCACATTTATTAACATTAGCACATTTACTCTTCATAATTACTCACCCCATTTTACGTGAATGTTCATTTCATCATATGCCAATATATTTGGCTTTTTGTGTGTTTCACATTCTTACTTAACCCTTCTAGGGTTTCGTCATTTCATTACATAATAATCATTTCATCGTATGCCAATGCACTAGGCCATTTAGTGTGTTTTACACTCATACTTAACCCTTCTAGGGTTACATCCTTTAATTACATACATCTTAGGTTCACTTCTTTAAAACGTATGCTAGACTTATGAGTCTATACACACAAGCCATGAGGCTTCATTCATAATTCGTTAAGTGATTCATACATTCCTAAGATAAGGTAGTACAAGACTTATGTATCTTGTATATATGCCAAGATCGTGATTTCGATCTAAGTAGGTGGCATTATTCTTGGATATTTTGTTCACGTATGACTTATGTATCAATACGGAAGTTTGGGGAAGGAAACCCAAGTTCGAATCACTTGGATAACATTTAAATTTTTCATTGATTTTATTTTTAATCTCCATGACATTGGGACTCTAGATTGAACCCCAACATTAACATTGTATCTTTAGTTTTCTACTTGGTTTTCCTCTTAATTTGGCCGAAGGGCTGTGGGTTCGAACCCCCACAACCCCTTTTTATTTTTCATTAAAATACTATAGTCCCATTTTGCCTTAATCAATAGGTTGTGGGATCAAACCCCCACAGCCTCTTTTATTTTATTCATTATATATGCTGGGAATAGGGAGGTTGTGGGTTCGAACCCCCACAGCCTCCTTATTTAAGTTTTATATTCGCTAAGGCTGTGAGGTTGTGGGTTCGAACCCCCACAGCCTCCTATTTTTATTTTTAATTAAAACTCCCTAGGCTAGGCATTTGGCAGTGAGGTTGTGGGATCGAGCCCCCACAGCCTCACTTTGTTTCCTTCATTAATTTCGCCCTTCTCCCTTCTATCCCTGAGGTCGTGGGTTCGATTCCCACGCCTCACATTTTCTTTTTCTTTAATTTCTCTTCTCTCATTCGCAGCCTGGAGGTCGTGGGTTCGATTCCCACGCCTCCCATTTATTTACTTAAATTATTTCCCTCTCCTTTCCCAACCAGTAGCCCGAGTTCGATTCCCCCCAGCCCCATTTTTCATCTTTTTTTTCACGAATTACAGTAGCCACACGGGTGAGGTCACAGGTTCGAATCCTGGTGGCCTCACCCCCTTAAAATTTATTAAATTTCCAGATTCCTTTGTTAAACGTTAGTCTAAATTAACATTGCATTGTTGCTGGAAATTTTGGTCATTTTTCAATTCATTTTTATCAACGTTTTCACTTGAACTCCTAAGGAAATTCGTAGACCATTTTAACACATTTTTAGGCGCATCTTTCATAGGTTTGTTTGGCTAAAAGATTGTTATTCAATCAGCCACAATTCATTACAATGAACATCACGTTGTGTACAGCTTTTGCACATAAAATACAAGGATTAAACATGCCATTTCACACCTCCAACAGTGACTAAGTTCACTGCCACACGTTGCACACACACATCACTTTTTCACATGATTTCGGACAACATATTCAATATTTACATAATTCCAAACATGCATACTTAAACATAAACATCACGAAAACACATTTCATCCCTACTTTGTACCAGCAAACATACCCAACCTATAATTCAATGGGAGCTAGTGACAGGGACATGCAACGGGGAACAATCCTAGTTTTTGGAATGAATATCTTGAACCTTAAGGGGTCTCTTGGGAAAGGGACCAAGAGAGAATAAACCCATACCTTATTTGATTGTTCAAACGTTGAAGTTGCTTCCCAAATCTTTCTCCAAAACCACGTCGAACTCACCTAAAGTTTCACCACCAACTCGACGGAATCTCCCCCTAGACGTAACCAGCGTCGTTGTCCTCGGAGAGGACTAAGACTAGCCTCTTAGCATTCATCATTACATATCATAGGTTAAAAAGTGCGGAAAATTAAAATTTTTCATCTACATCTACATCATGAGATTTACATAGACCACTCGCTTACACAAAATATATACATAGGGAGTTTACTCAGACTCCTCGCATAGGAAGCTTACATAGGCTTATACTTTTATGTCACATAATACCATATCCAAGATAGAGTCTAATAGAGATGTCTCATATAAAACCATTTATGCCTGAATAGAATAATTCGGGCATAGCCCTTACACTAATGTATAATTGCCACTTAGGGCTTACAACAATGTCTTGGACAATAAGAGTGAAATGAATGTCTTTAGACTATAGCAAGTCACATAGGTAGAGCGATAAAAGGCATTATCCTCCGATCTTGAGGACATACCCACACTTGAAGAAATGATCCAAGCCTTCCTTGAAAATTGGCCACGAACCCTTCAACGGCCAAAACCTAAAATGTTGGGGAAAAGGGAGAAATAGGGGTTAGCACATCACTTGTACTAAGTATGGAAACATATGCACATACAATAAAGAAATCATGCTAAAAGGGACATTTGTTCAAAACCATGCCAAGTTACTTTGAAAAGCCTTATGCACAATCAAGTATATATAAGACAATGATCATATATTCTTTAAGACAAAAGCATATTCAACACAAGACCAACATCATCAAGTAAGTTCAAGTCAACATGTATATAGCATATTAGAACTATAGCCAAAGCAACTCCAACATCATATTACAACAAAGCATGTATAAGATTTCATAACATTACAACATATACAAGACCCTTACTCATAACCCACCATTAAGTCTACAAGTGCAATGACCAAGTAAATCCCAATAACCTTACTTAACCAAGTAAACCAAATAAAGGATCATAAGCAATTCCTAACATCACATAACATAGCATTAAGAGTAGTCATCATCATATTTAACAATATAGACCAATAGCATGTTCATACATGAAACCAACATCATATAGAATCGTCAACATGTAAAGTCAACATATGCATATCATTTACTTTATAAGAACATAAGAACATCCTTCTAGGACTTCCCTCAAGGCCAACTAGTGCAATGTATAGGTAGATTCTCATACCACTACTAGACTAAGTCAAACCCCTTAAGTCATCTTAGTTAGAGTTCACTTTATTACTTTATTTTTACTTTCGGGAACACTTGCCTTAACCAATATAGACAACATGAGCTAATGTGGAATCCGGTGTCACGAAACCCTACACCGAAGGAGGGTGGACTACTTGCCAAGGTAGTACCAAATCATGAACATAGCATCTAGGTGGATCCACTAGCTAGTATTCCTATGGGGGCAACATGATTCAAGAACTAGGAGACATGATTGAGACCCTCTTTATGCCTTTGGCATTATGATATCTATCTCATGAGTACAATAGTGAATCTACCTTCCCTACTTGGGAAGGGACACTCCTCATTACTAGTTAACTCGGTGCTAAGCTAGAGTCCCTTTTGAAATATCGTTCTTTAATCAATCATAACTTAGTTTAGGTCATAGGTAAATAACTCATTCTATATTCATAGTCATTAGCTCAATAGGAATTTCATGAGAACATCCTTTCAATACAACCCTCATATGTGAGATTAGCAAATTAACATCATCATATCATAGTAAGGCACATAGGTACTTCATAACCAACCTTATATCATTACATCTTAAGTCATAATATCACAAGCCACATAATCAATACATTTCAATTACATCATCATACCAACACCTAATTAATCCAATTACAAGACATACTTCAGTTGAACTTCATCACCAAGTACAAGCCATTATAATTGAAGTGAAGGTTTGAGATCACAAAGACTTACCCAATCTCCTTCAAAAGTCATCATCTATGGTCTTACCATCAACCAACCAATTTCATTCAATAATGGCTGTAATAACATCATTCACTAATAATTAACCCAATAACTAGGTCAATTTCATCAATACAATTCAATTCTATACTAGTTCATAACCTAGGGTTAGCGAATTGGGGTCAATTCATCACCTCTTCCACAATACTAGGTTAAACATCAAGAACTACCATAATTGAAAAATGATACATCATCTTACAATCATATTAACCAATAGGAATCAACAACAACACAATTGAGAAAGACCAATCTCGTATTATAAATAAACCCATATGAAAACATCTTTTTGAAACCAATTTTGGAAGAACTCTTTGGCGAAAGGAATCCCAAAGGTGAAGAGTTCTCATACCTTGATTGTAACGCCCTAAAACAAACTAAGGTGAACTAGAGCTTCGTGAATGTTTCTTGAGTTAATTTTAAGTTAAAATGAGTTACTTTAGCGTCCTTAGGCAGTGTGTGAAGTTTGGTTAAGTTTGGAGGTCAAACGACCAAGAACGTCCATGACGTTTGGAAGGTGTGCCTTAGAATGTACTGGTGTGTCTTGATGTGTTTGAGTGTGTTTTACGTGTTAGGTTTGCTTGAAACTTGTATGAGATGTTACTAAGACCTATATGACTTAGTTTAGGGGTTTAACATTCGAGTATGACCCCACCTAGGACCCACAAGGGGGCCCTAGAGAAGGGCCCAAGACTTGGACCAAAGCTGCCAAAACAGTGACCAAACGACGACCCAAAGGACGGTCCGTTGGTCAACCAACGGTCCGTCGACCTAGGGTGTCTTGTCCCTGCAATGCAGGATGGCCAGGATCCAAATGTATCTAAGTCTCAAACCACTAGACCCAACCAACGGACCGTTGATGGACAGACGGTCCGTTGATCCCCAACCGTCGATTGACACTGTCCAAAAGCTCTCTTTTCCTGTTAAGTCTTGGGGTGTTTGGGAAATTCACCCCAAGTCTTTTATGACCCTAGGACGTTTATTTTAGGGTTTATTAGGTATATTAAAGTGTTCTAAACCCTAAGACCTAATTTTAGACTTCACTTTCCCAAAACCCAAAACCCCTCTCACTTAGAAGACTCTCTCAAGTCACCAAGGAAACTAGAAGTCAAGAAGGAACTAGGAGGGCTGTTGGTGGGATTTTCTTCATCAAAAATCCTTGGGGTTTCTTATATGTGAGGTATGGTATCCATCCTTGAACTCTCTTCCATTCAAGGAGTCCCTTCTAATGGATTTTCAAAAAAGGGTTTTCAACCTTAGTTTCTTTTATCTTCAAATCTAAATATGGGTCTTGCATGAAAACGTTTCTAATGATTCAAAAATGATGTTTCTAATGTTAGTTGATGATTATAATTCTAAAAATTCAATGAAACCATGTTAAAGCTTTTCATCAAATGTTGGCTTAAGAAATGGGTTAAATGAGCTTAGTTTTGTAGTCTTTGAACTTTACTTTACTTATGTTGTTATTGATGTTTAGATACTGCCCTAAGGGCTAATTTATGATGAATTATTGAGAACATGATATAGGTGATGGAAGATTTGATTGAAGGGTAAGTTGGTTATGTTGATTAAGCTTTGGTTATGAAATGCTCTTGAGTGGTATGGTCCACCTTCTTGGTGGCGGTGTTTACTTGACTTATATGAATGTGAAGTTACTTATTCAATGTGAATGAGTCCATGAAGGATTGTTATGTGAAGTAAGGATGAAAATGATGTTATTCTTGTTAAATGTGTTTTATGAGACTATTATGTGAAGTAGGCTAGAGAGTATGCCTAAATGACTTATATGATTATGTAAAGTATGTTAAAGTGTGTGATGTGATGAAAGAAGGTCTAAGCATGCATAGAATGATATGTGAATTAAGGTGTGTTACATGTACACACACTCACACTTGAATGTATGAATGAAGTTAAGTTAAGTCAAAAGGGGAGTTTTGGGTGAACATTCTTTGTGAGTTGAGATGAAGTGTTTAGTAGCAACCTCACTACATCCTAAGAGCTTTATAAGATAGGTTGGAGGATGAATGACCTTCGTGAGTTGAGATGTGGTGTTCACTAGTTACTTAACCTATAGTTTATAATGTTGAGAATCCATGGGGAGTTATGCCTAGCACCGAGAGGATATGGAGAAGGGGTGGTTACGCTTCGTGAGTTGAGATATTGTATTCCAATGTACCTCTTGATATGAGTACTCCTCGTAAGTAGAGAATGAGTTACTTAGTTGCAATCTCCTTATCCCTTAAAATATGTGCCCTTATAGGTGTAGCTATTGGGAAAGCCATGTAAAAGCTAAAAAGTAAGACCTCACTCTAGGCAAGTGAGGGGACCCTTCTCCGATAAGGAAAGTATCGGGATTCCATGTTTAGCTCTCATGGTCTATGTCCGTTAAGCTAACTCCCATAAAAGAAATGAAAGTACTAAGTCTTCTAAAAGAATGTGCTACTTAGGGTAGGTAGTGGAATGGGACGCTATTTATCCATTGCACTAGGTAGGTATTCAGAAAGGGGAGTCTTGGTGAGTCTTATGTGAATTGAATGAACTAAGTCTTCTAAAAGAACGTGCTATTTAGGGTAGGTGGTGGTATGGGACACTATCTATTCATTCACTAAGTAGGACCTTCCGAAAGGAAAGACTTGGTGCCAAACCTTCTAAAAGAGTGTACTACTTAGGGTAGGTGGTGGTATGGGACGCTATCTACTCACTGCACTAAGTAGGAATTCCGAAAGGGAAGTCTTTGGTGTTTTGTTGGGTGTTTTTCTAATGTCTTGTGATTGAGTGGTGACTTTTTCTCCCGAGTAAGACGAAAGGGGTAGTCTTCCAATCTAACACTCAAACAAGCCAACCTATGAACATGTTTCACTAGGTTTTTCTTGGCTTCCTCTACATGAGACACACTACCCATGTTCATACGACTTAGAGCATCCGCAACCACATTGGCTTTTCCGGGTGGTAGAGAACACTCATGTTGTAATCTTTCAACAATTCCAACCATCTTCTTTGTCGGAGATTTAACTCCTTTGAGTAAACACATATTGAAAACTCTTATGGTCGGTATACACATCAACAAGAACACCATAAAGATAATGCCTCCATATTTTTAAAGCAAATACCACAGCCGCTAACTCAAGATCATGAGTTGGATAATTCTTCTCATGCACCTTAAGTTGTCTAGAATCATAGCCTACTACTTTCCTATGTTGCATAAGAACACACACCAAGCCCACTCGGGATGCATCACAATATACCATGAAGCCCTTGGTACCCTCCGCTAAGGTCAACACCGGAGCGGAGGTAAGCCTATCTTTCAAAATTTGGAAGCTTCTTTCACATGCATACGACCACTCAAATTTTACACTCTTTTGGGTCAAGGTTGTCAAGGGAGAAGCAATGGATGCAAAACTATCCACAAACCTCCTATAGTATCCCAACCCAAGAAACTCCTAATGTCTGTTGGAGTCAATGGTCTAGGCCAATTTTTAACCGCCTCGGTTTTCCTTTTATCAACCTCAACTCCCTCACTAGACATGATATGACCAAGAAACGCCACCGACCTCAACCAAAACTCACATTTTCTATACTTGGCAAATAGTTGGTGTTCTTTAAGCACTTGTAACACCACTCTTAAATGGTCCATGTGTTCACTCTCATTTTTTGAATATACCAAGATGTCGTCAATGAAGACAACGACAAATGAATCTAGGTAACTTTGAAACACCCTATTCATGAGGTCCATAAAAGTCGTCGGGGCATTAGTGAGACCAAATGACAGTACTAGGAACTCATAGTGACCATATCTAGTTCAAAATGTCATTTTTGGCATATCCTCACCTCTCACCCTAAGTTGGTGATATCCCGATCTCAAGTCAATCTTAGAAAAGTAGCTTGTCCCTGGCAGTTGATCAAACAAGTCAGCGATCCGAGGGAGAGGATACTTGTTCTTAATGGTGACTTTATTGAGTTGGTGATAGTCAATACACATTCTAAGGGACCCATCCTTTTTCTTCACAAAAACTACCGGAGCACCCCATGGAGAAATACTAGGTCTAATGAAGCATTTGTCTAGTAAGTCCTTGAGTTGAGCCTTTAACTCTTTCAATTCGGTCGGAGCGACCCAATAAGGAGAAATTGAAATGGGGTTGGTATCCGGCAGCAAGTCAATACCAAAATCAACTTCCTGTTCGGGAGGGATTCCGGGAAGATCATTAGGGAAGACCTCTGGAAATTCCCTCACTACGGGGACTAACTCAATGGGAGGATTTTCGGAGTCTAAATCTTTGACTCTTACAATATGGTATAAACACCCTTTAGAGATCATCTTACAAGCCTTTGTATAAGAAATGATAAGACCTCTAGGAATAGAATTTCCCCCCTTCCACTCTAAAACGGGTTCATTAGGAAAATTGAACTTGACAATTCTTGTTCTACAATCAATGGAAGCAAAACAATCATGCAACCAATCCATACCCAAAATGACATCAAAATCAACCATATCAAGTTCTCTTAATTCAACATGAGTAACTCTATTGGGCAACCTTATAGGACAATTTCTATATACTCTCTTTGCAACCACTGAATCGCCTACCAGGTTAGTTACCATAAAAGGTTCATTTAGGACATCGGGCAAAATATCAAACTTCCTAGCTACAAAGGGAGTAACAAAAGATAATGTAGCACCCGGATCAAGTAAAGCATAAATGTCAATAGAGAAAACTTGTAACATACAGGTCACCACATCGGGAGAACTCTCTTGTTCACCCCTAGAGCGAAGAGCATAAAAGCGATTCATTCTTGGAGCATCAACATTAGAACCACTAGCTTGGGCTTTCCCACTTTTTTTGTCTTGCCCCTTAACATTAGGGAAATCTCTAATCTTGTGACCACTCTTGCCACATCCAAAGCAATTGTCCGTCCCAACAAGGCACTCACCAAAATGCTTCTTACCATACTTTCCGCAAGTTGGCTTCTTGCTTGGTGAATTAGTACCTCTTCCCTTTTGAGACTTAGGGTTAGACACCCTATCATCACGAGCCTTGGGAAATTTGGAAGGAACTTGATTGGAGAACCTCTTCTTGAATCTAGGCTTGTCTTAAATTTCCAACCTCCCCTTTGAAGAACCACCATCATAAGACTTGACCCTCTTGGCCTCTCTATTCTTCCTTCTTAGTCTATTTTCTTCCACTTTTTAAGAATGAACCATGAGACGAGAGATATTCATATTATCATGTAGCATAGCCGAACGACATTCTTCCACCAATTCATCGGACACTCCCGTAAGAAAGCGACTCATATCATCCCTTGGGTTAGAAACTAAGGATGGAGCGTACTTGGACAACTTAGTAAACTTCAAGGAGAAGTCAAGTACACTCATACCTTCTTGACAAAGGTTGATCAATTCTTCCACCTTAGCTTCCCTCATCTCTCTAGGAAAGAACCTATCAGGGAAAGCCTCTTGAAGATCTCCCAAGTCACTGGAACACCTCTTAGCACCCTGTTATCCCTCCAATGTGTGTACCAAGTTTGGGCCACATCTTTGAGTTGATAGGGTGCAAACTCGGCCTTCTCTTGCGGAGTTACACCCATAGTAAATAGGATCTTATAGACCTCATCAAGGAAGTCTTGAGGGTCTTCATCCGCTTTTGAACTGAAGAACATAAGTGGATTCATCAGAGTAAAGTCTCTCAGAATCCATAGTGCTAGCATGTGGAGGCATACGGGATCCAACCTCCCTATTCACTTGGTCCGTCATAGCTTGGACTTGAGAAGTGACGGCATTAGCTTGAGAGTTCATGGCTTGGGCCAAGTTGAGAAAATCCGACCTTATTTCCCCATCCGTCATAGGTGGAGGAACAATCCGAACTTAATCACCCATAGAAACTTGCTCAAGTGGAGGCCCTTGGTTGTCTTGTGGAAGAGCTTGATTGTCATGAGCTCCTGCATTTTCAATCTCTTCTTCGGCCCTTCTAGCAGTTGTTCTTCTAGTAGTCGTACCTATAACCACGATAAAAGGTTTAGGTGAAATCACATAAAGTAAGACTCTAGAGGCACGACATAGGAATACAAGAAGATGAGAATTTCCTAAGCATCACATAGTCTCTCATTCATAAGTGTGGCGCGCTTCACAATTATGAATAATAATCTACATAGACGTGGTTTAATGAGACATCGATCCTAAAGATATTCAACCTCATGCTCTGATATCAAGTTTGTCACATCCGGGGAGCACCCCCTAGACGTAACCGGCGTCGTTGTCCTCGGAGAGGACTAAGACTAGCCTCTTAGCATTCATCATTACATATCATAGGTTAAAAAGTGCGGAAAATTAAAATTTTTCATGTACATCTACATCATGAGATTTACATAGACCACTCGCTTACACAAAATATATACATAGGGAGTTTACTCAGACTCCTAACATAGGAAGCTTACATAGGCTTATACTTTTATGTCACATAATACCATATCCAAGATAGAGTCTAATAGAGATGTCTCATATAAAACCATTTATGCCTGAATAGAATAATTCGGGCATAGCCCTTACACTAATGTATAATTGCCACTTAGGGCTTACAACAATGTCTTGGACAATAAGAGTGAAATGAATGTCTTTAGACTATAGCAAGTCACATAGGTAGAGCGATAAAAGGCATTATCCTCCGATCTTGAGGACATACCCACACTTGAAGAAATGATCCAAGCCTTCCTTGAAAATTGGCCACGAACCCTTCAACGGCCAAAACCTAAAATGTTGGGGAAAAGGGAGAAATAGGGGTTAGCACATCACTTGTACTAAGTATGGAAACATATGCACATACAATAAAGAAATCATGCTAAAAGGGACATTTGTTCAAAACCATGCCAAGTTACTTTGAAAAGCCTTATGCACAATCAAGTATATATAAGACAATGATCATATATTCTTTAAGACAATAGCATATTCAACACAAGACCAACATCATCAAGTAAATTCAAGTCAACATGTATATAGCATATTAGAACTATAGCCAAAGCAACTCCAACATCATATTACAACAAAGCATGTATAAGATTTCATAACATTACAACATATACAAGACCCTTACTCATAACCCACCATTAAGTCTACAAGTGCAATGACCAAGTAAATCCCAATAACCTTACATAACCAAGTAAACCAAATAAAGGATCATAAGCAATTCCTAACATCACATAACATAGCATTAGGAGTAGTCATCATCATATTTAACAATATAGACCAATAGTATGTTCATACATGAAACCAACATCATATAGAATCATCAACATGTAAAGTCAACATATGCATATCATTTACTTTATAAGAACATAAGAACATCCTTCTAGGACTTCCCTCAAGGCCAACTAGTGCAATGTATAGGTAGATTCTCATACCACTACTAGACTAAGTCAAACCCCTTAAGTCATCTTAGTTAGAGTTCACTTTATTACTTTATATTTACTTTCGAGAACACTTGCCTTAACCGATATAGACAACATGAGCTAATGTGGAATCCGGTGTCACGAAACCCTACACCGAAGGAGGGTGGACTACTTGCCAAGGTAGTACCAAAGCATGAACATAGCATCTAGGTGGATCCACTAGCTAGTATTCCTTTGGGGGCAACATGGTTCAAGAACTAGGAGACATGATTGAGACCCTCTTTATGCCTTTGGCATTATGATATCTATCTCATGAGTACAATAGTGAATCTACCTTCCCTACTTGGGAAGGGACACTCCTCATTACTAGTTAACTCGGTGCTAAGCTAGAGTCCCTTTTGAAATATCGTTCTTTAATCAATCATAACTTAGTTTAGGTCATAGGTAAATAACTCATTGTATATTCATAGTCATTAGCTCAATAGGAATTTCATGAGAACATCCTTTCAATACAACCCTCATATGTGAGATTAGCATATTAACATCATCATATCATAGTAAGGCACATAGGTACTTCATAACCAACCTTATATCATTACATCTTAAGTCATAATATCACAAGCCACATAATCAATACATTTCAATTACATCATCATACCAACACCTAATTAATCCAATTACAAGACATACTTCAGTTGAACTTCATCACCAAGTACAAGCCATCATAATTGAAGTAAAGGTTTGAGATTACAAAGACTTACCCAATCTCCTTCAAAAGCCATCATCCATGTTCTTACCATCAACCAACCAATATCATCCAATAATATGTGTTATAAAACCATTCACTAGTAATTAACCCAATAACTTTGTCAATTGCATCAATACAGTTCAATGTAATACTAGTTCATAACCTAGGGCTGGGGAATTGGGGTCAATTCATCACCTCTTCCACAATACTAGGTTAAACATAAAGAACTACCATAATTGAAAAATAATACATCATATTACAATCATAATAACCAATAGAAATCAATAACAACACAATTGAAAAGATCAATCTCGGATTAGAAAGAAACCCATATGAAAATCATCTTTTTAAAACTAATTTTGGAAGAACCCTTTGGGGAAAGGAATCCCAAAAGTGAAGAGTTACCATACCTTGATATTATTTGAATATTGATGGATAAAAGTGATCTTCTTGATGCCCTATAACCCTTATATATTGACCTTCAATGGAGTCTTCTTTGGGAGAGAGAAAGTAGAGAGAAGGAAGAGCAATTTGGGTTTGGGAATTGTGGGGTGTTAAGTTGGGTTTAGGCTTAGGGTAGTTTATATAGTCATTTAACTAACTTAATTAACCACCCCTTAACCACTAATTAAACCCCTAACTAATTAACTAATTAAATGAAGTCACTTAATATTAACAGTGAAAACTCCGGCAGGACCTATGAGACCACGATCGACGGTCCGTAGGTCAACCTACGCCCCCTTCCCCCAACCGTCCTGCACATCCCTAGTCTTGGTCAGAGACTATGTTTTTTGTCCATTTTGGAAAAATGGATAAGTGTTGGTCGACGGAGGCATCGACGCCCCGTCGATTGACCTACGCCTCATCGCTTGCAACCATCGATGGACACTGTCCTATGACAGCTTTTTGGCCAAAATGGAAGGGTCATCCTCAAGGACCCTTAGGGTGGTCCTTGGGGAGTCTTACCCGGACGTTTAGACCCTAAACCTAATCTAAGACTAGTTTGACACCTTTCCACCAATTTTCATCAATTTTCGACTCCTAAAACCCCTTAAAATAGGCTAAGGCACACTAGCACCTCTTGCACTAGTCTCCAGACGTCATGGACGTTCCTTGACGTTTTGACTCTAAAACTTCCTAAATGACTTTTATACATTATTATTGACCTTAAAAGTGTGTTACAAACCTTAGACACTCATGTGAGGCTCTAGGTTAGGTTTTGGACTTTCATAGTGTTACAATTGCCCTAATTTGACCTTACGAGAAGGCACTCAAGTTTTTGTGGTGTATTGTGATGCATCTAGAGTTGGTTTGGGTTGCATATTAATGCAGAATGGCAAGGTTATAGTTTATGCATCCAGAGAGTTAAAAGATCATGAGAAGAATCACCCAACCCATGATTTAGAGTTGGTTGTTGTAGTATTTGGTTTTAAAATATGACGCCATATATTTATGGTGTGTATGTGGATGTTTTCACCGATCACAAGAGTCTTTAGTATGTGTGTTACTCAGAAAGAGTTAAATCTCAAAAAAAGTAGGTGGAGAGTTACTCAAGGATTATGACGTGAGTACTCTTTATCACCCCAGGTAAGGCTAATGTTGTTGTTGATGTCTTGAGCAGGTTATCTATGGGTAGTACCGCTCATTTTGGGGAAGAGAAGAAAGAACTAGCAAGAGATGTGCATAGACTTGCACACTTAGGAATTCGCTTAATGGATTCCACAGAAGGAGGAGAAGTGGTGATGAATGGGGTTGAATTATCATTTAACTAAAATGGTTAACAAATAACTAGATAGTATGCACCTAGACAACTATGACGTATGGGATACACAAATGAGATTTTTTTATTTTTATAAATAGTGTTGCTAATACTATTCTTTTATTGGGTTGTGTTTTTATATTTTGCAAAGGAAGACATTGAATAAGCTAATAGATAATTTCTTTTTCACTTGCAATGATGTCGGGAATAAAGCTATAAAGTTGTGAGTGAGTGGATCTTTACAAGAGAAAATTACGTGTTAATGATGAATTTTGAGTATCATTCATCTATTATTTTACTTTTGATTTCTTTTAAAGTGAATATATATACATTAGAGTTTGTAGGTAACATAACGTATAATTCAGAATGAAGACATGATCCTTAATTTGTTATCATTTTTATTTAAAATATTTGCAACCTCATATTAGTGTGTAAATAGGTAAATGATTGTATTTAAATGTATACCTTTTTAATTATTAAATATCATTTAAACTATCATATATATTTTTTATTTGTCATTTATTAATCTGAATTGTTGCTACTCAAATCTTTCATATTTATAAATATGTTTGGTTTGTGTTTAAATAATTGTAATTTTTAAAATTTCAATCCCTTAAAGGAGCTTTGTTTTCAGATCGATGATTTTCATGAGATGTTTAAGGTTACAAATATTTAAGACATGTTAAAACTAAAATGTATTACAATAGAAAATGAAACAAAACGTAATAATACTACTTCAGTATACTACTAATAGGTAAGGTGCAAAGAAGTGTTTATACAACTTTTTTATTGATACAAAAAATGTTACTACTGTGAAAAATACATAAATACAACACTAAAAGAATATTATTACTCCAACTAAAAAAGAAAAAGTGATACTAGGGGATACTAATTTTTCATTTCACTTTTTATTAATATAATTAACTAGGAACAAAATCTTTAAGAGTCGATGAGAATAAAATTATGTAGAAATAATAATATGTACTAAAACTTGAAATATGATCTTTAACAAATATGAACATTAAGAAATATATATTTTTAAAATATTTATAACTTTTAATATTATACAAATAATAACGTATAAAATTTAATAAGGTCGACCACGACCGTGCGAAGCGCTACCAAGTTAACTAATTATGAATATAAGTTAGAAAAATGTATGATTTATTGAATAATAAAATGGTAAGTAAAACAAATTAAGAAATAAATACTAATTAGTAAATAACAACCCGAGTGATTTACATGAAGGTCAAAATTGGATGTCAACGAGTATTTCTCCTATAGTTTTTGTTCCTTCGGTCTCTATTATAATTTGTGTCTTATATTTTAATGACTATCATATTATTTGTTGTAGTTATTTTCTTGTTTCTATCAATTATTATTGTTTCTATCAATTATTATAGTTACTATTTCTAATTTCTTGTATTTCTATTACTTCTTAGTTTGGATTTCTTTGGATTATTTTTTTCTTTGTAGTCAAGAGTCTATAAAAACAGTCACTCTATTAATGAAATAGAGGTAAAGTTTGTGTATACTCTATCATCTCCATATTCTATTGTATGAAATTATATGTATGAAACTATATTGGATATATTGTTGTAAAAAATGTTTGAACAATATATTGTATAAATGGATAAGAATATGAAATAACACATTTTTATAACTTTAACAATATGTGTCATTAATATTATGTAGTTTTTAAAATTTGTGTGCTCATAATATGAATTGCATTTTACAAACTTAACTCTTCTTAGCAGTAACAAAACAATATTCTTCCTCTCATGCTAAAATCAAAATTACATTATACAATTTTTTTCTCTACTTTGCATATGTATATGAATTCAACTCTCAGTTTTAGTGAGTTTTATCCTTAATATAATTTCTCATTATCACAATTGTAATTGATTGAAAATCCTTTACATTTAGCTTTACTCTTTTGATACTTGGAAGATGCAAAATGCTATTGTCAAGTAAAGGTGCGGTCCTTTAAGCTAGAAATTTCATTATTTATAAGGTACGAAACTTGCTCCAATTTACAATTATTTTTTCTTTTTGGTTCAAGTCAATGTAGCCACGAACTGCAATATACCGAATATAATTTAACCAGCTGACACAAATAATTTATGAAAGTATTCGAAACTTGTTTACCATTAAAAGTATACTATAATTGTAGTTATGTTAACTTGATCTATATATGCTATAACCTACAGGTTTCATATTCTCATGGATATTGGATACAAACACAATTACTTGCATCATTTAGTCCTCAAAGCTGCTTTCACAAGTGATTTTGAATATCGTAATAATGAAATGATGTTAGAATATTTCATGTTTTCTATTTTTTTATTCCCTTAGTTCAGTTTCTCTCTTCCTTATGACCACTCTTTTGTATACGGTATTTTCATCTCAATTTTGTCACCTTAAAACATCAGCACTAAGTTGAATTATGAACAACTAAATACAATATGGAGTACATAATTGTTTTGCAAATGCTAATTATATATGTGTTTTTTTAGTTACGATAGCACAGAGTTTGGGCCCGTGGGCTTATACTTTATAGTATATTTTATTGGGAAAATACTACCATATTGATATTAGATTGAAATTATAAATTAGTAAATAACTTATCACAAATACTGTGTCGTGGCAAGTCACTGCCTTGAAAGCGATTTTGGCCCGACTCCAGTGCAAATCGTAGTAGCCGGTCGCTCCCCAAGGTTCCACAGTTACTCTCAAACACATGTACTCAGAGGCGGATCTAGGATTTGGAGTTCGGGGGTGCCACAACGTTCAAGTAAGATAAAAGGATCGGTTGCTTTAATTTTGGGTTGCAATTCAGGTTATTAATTTTTTTTATTTTTATAAACGAATTGATCAAATATGCATGTAGTAATATTTTCTTTTAGATATTATGTAATTAGAGATAACTAAAAAATTCAATTTTTATTTCCATTTTGGAATTAGATGTCTTATTCGTTGAAACTTTTAGGAAAAAAATTCACATTAAAATTTGAGCATATATAAACCATCTTATAGTATTAAGATAATATATTCATTTTCCATTGACTTTATGTGTTGTTGGAGATATATAGTTGAGAAAGAAAAAAATTATAGTTTCAGCCTAGTCATCTTACATAGCAAAAACGTCGATGAAGATCGAAAGAACCTTTAAATTAAAACAAATCTTTTTGAAACTTCTGTTTTTTTTATTAAAAAAAAAACTACTATTTAAATATATTCTTAATAATATTTATTTGACGCTCATAATTCAGTACTCACTAATTGATAAAAAAAATAAAAATGTTACACTCATATCAAGAGATTAATAATTAGTGCAAGAGAAAGTAAAAAAAAACTCAAAATTAATTATGGAAAGGGGTCATTTTGAATTAATGAAGAATAGTACTCATAAATAAGAATGAATGTAGAAAGAAAAAAAAAAGGAAAGAAAAAGAGGGGTTAATTTGAATTAATAAAGAATAGTAATAAATAAATAAGAATGAATGGAGAAAAAGAAAAGAAAGAAAAAAAGGAGTAAGCAAAAAAGAAAGTGTTGCTGGCCAGGTTTGAACCCGCGTTGGCAAGATGGTAGATTCTCTCATTCGCCAATTGAGTTGTTCCTCAATGCAATTATTGGGTGGCAAAACTAATATGTATCAATTAATATACATATATACATATATATACAACGTTTTTTCCGAGGTCACTGGGTGTCGTGGCACCCCCACTGTGCCACGTAGATCCGTCCCTACGTGTACTCGTGGATAAGAGTTTGGAGGTTGCTCAAAACCAATTGTCCAAAAATATTCTAAGAATAGGAGAAAGGAGGGGAAAAAATTTCTCTTTTTTTGTTTAGGTTGGTAGTGTTGTTGGTTCTTGTTCACAAAACATCATGCATATATAGGATTAGCAAAGAGGAGTTTTAAAGTGGAGAGTTCAATTTGAATAATGTATTTTAAATGTTAATATCATTAAAGTCTATTATTCCACATTCTTCTGAAACTCTCCTTTTTGTTTTGACACGGAAATATTTATTCTCTTTGTAACATATTTTACAAAGAACGAAAAAATTGTTCTTTGCATTACTCAAAATGAATAAATGTGTAATTAATTTCACATATTTAGAAGTATGAAGAATGGAACGAGCAACGGAAAAATTATCTTTTAGATCTAAATAACTTTGAATATATGATTTACTATTATAGCGTACACATTTAATTGGCTTGGTATGTATTATGATGTTTATATAAATGTAATTTATGTTATTTGATACTCTCTTTGCCCCTAGATACTTATCCACATTTTCCTTTTTAGTTGTTCCTAATTAATTGTTTATTTTGACAAAGCAAGAAATGACAAATTCTTTTTACCTATTATACTTTCAATTAATTACTTTGAAAATGATAGAATTTCTTGAAAATCTTAAATTTTTAATTAATCAACTTCAATTAAAATGATAAATTCACGATATTAATTATTATTTTCTTAATAGATATATTAATTTAAAAGGGGACAAGTAATTAGGGATAAAGTATTGAATACTCCGGTGCGAGATGTATGCACTTCTTTATTCTCTGAATGTAATATATATTTAATATATTATTTTCATATTAATTATACTATGGAATTAGAGAAGGTCACTATTTTTTTAAGTAATTTGATTACTTGTTAAAACTTGTGTAGGAGAAATCTTTTGATCTAAGATCTTTGTCTTATCACATATTTTTTAAAATAAGTAGTTTAATTTAATTATTATGATAAAGGGCTTGTTAAAGGTTCTTCGTATCTAATTGGTGTAAACATGAGTAAATAATTATTTTCCCTTTTCTAGGATATTATAACTTTTTTTGGTAATTGAATTTGTTTTTTTCTAGTTTATTATTGTGTCCCACTTCCACGTGTTTAATGGGATCAAAATTGGACTTTACCTAAAGCACACCTAAAGTTTAGGTTCTCAATCATTGAGCTAGAAATAAAGTCTACATTACCTTTTTTAAATTTTATTATATAATATTATATTAAATATGTTATTGTTATTATTAAAAAAAAAATAGGTTAGTCAATATATTATACAAATGGATAAAAACAGAAAACATACATATTTATAAAATTGATGATATGGGTTAGTAACTTTTTGTAATATTTATATTGTGTCCGTCCACCTTTAATTGTTATAATTTTTAGTTTTAGAGTTAAACTATAAGAACTGATTAACATTTTAAGATATATATTTTTCCATCATATTGATATGCAAAAAATTGCAGTGTATATACTTTCATATAGTTTTTGAATATCAATTTTTTTTTAATTTAAAATATCAAATTAATGTAATCTAATTTAACTTTGAAATTTAACCAAATTGACTTTCGAAAAGCGCAACATGACAAATAAAATGAACAGAGCGAGTATAATATTAACGCACATATATGTGAAACACTAAAGTAACAATTATTATTATTATTATTATTATTATTATTATTATTATTATTATTAATTTAAAAGCATGAAGAATGGAACACTCGAGGGAAAAAATATATTTTACATCTAAATAATATTGAATACGTATATTATAGCCTGTTTGGCATTGTTGTGGACGATCGAAAGTGCTTTGTTAGAAAGAAACACTTTTTAAAAAAAATTTAAGTGTTTGATAAACCCTCAAAGTTGCTTTTAAATAGAAGTAGAAGCAGTTTTTCAGTTGTTGGGAAGAAGTTTAGAACTTTTGCTTCTTAAGAAAAGCAGCAGCATAACATGATTTTTTGGAAGGATAAAATATCCCTAACATATTAACATATTTACCGATAAATAAATCTCTTATTAATTAATTAACATATTTCAGAAGTTTTGTTAAGTTTCATTCAAGAATTTTTATTTTATTTTTATATGATAAAAAATTTATTTTATTTATGATTATATATTATTATTTATATTTTATATATTATTTTACGTATTATCAGTAATAGGTAATAATAATATTTAAATTTATTCTGCTTGATATTTTTAATTATATTTAACTCATCATGTTAACATTATGTTAATATTTTATTTACTTATTTATCTACGTATAATATTGATTAATAATTTGAATATGTATATTTTATTTTTATTAAAATAAAATTTAATTAAAGTTATGTATTAGATATTTAAAATAGTTTATCTCTACAAAATAATCTTAAAAGCACATTGATACTTGCCCTTTTTCGTAATTTAACTCTCAAAATATTTTTTTAAAAAAGATAGTCAAACGTATATTGCTTATCAAAAGCACTTTTCAAATGAATTTGTCAAATACAAATTAATTTTTTTGAAGAGCTATTTCAAAAAAGCACTATTAGAAATAAGCAGTTTTTAGCAACAACGTCAAATAGGCTCTCATATTTATGTCCTACAACTCTAAGTGTGCATAAGCAAATATTTTAATTTGTATAAAGTTGAACAAATAGACACACGAATCCTACGTGGTATTATACACATAGGACACCATGTAGGATGAAAATTGTCATGTAGGATGTCACATAAGACACATATGTCTATTTATTCAAGTTTATACAAGTTTAAGTGTCTCCAAGCAAAAATAGAATTCTACTCATAGATATAGATAGTTCGTAAACCAACTCAAAAATATTTAAATAACTAATTCTAAGAGAAAACACACATTGGAAGAACCTTTTAAGAATGAATTGAAGGAAGTAGGGGTTTTGTAAAAATTAAATTGATCGATAAATTGAATCGAAAAAAAGTGTTATTGATTTATTGTTATAGGGTTAACAGTTTCTTAATGTTTTTATAAGAAAAATTATCGAGTTATCGGTTCGGTATTAATTTTTAATATTGAATTATTGGGTAAATCGATAACCCATTAAGAGTTAAGGCTATAGTAATTTATTAGTTTTACATATACATACATATTAATAAATATTTATCTTAATATCTTAATAGTTATGTCTTTATCATTATACAAATCGTTAAAATCTAAAGTAAGAATCATATTCCTTCTAATTTTTCTTTGTGTTACACATGTATAGTTCTTTTCATGTTTGTTATTATTATCTCTATTTTATGAGCTTTTGTAAAGTACATTATTGTTTTGACGTGTCAAATTTATTAGAAAATTATTATATAAACTAGTAAACTTAGTCATGCACAGTTAATTAAAATCTCCTTAGACCTACAAATTAATGTTTTCACTGTATTTAAAAATTGCATGTTGTTAATATAACATACAACAGTTGAAGTTGTTACATGCTTACTATTATAATTGCTTTGCTAAATTTAATAATCAATAAATAAATAAAGCAGAAAGATGCAAGGACAATTGCCAATCTACCAGCATATATATATATATATATATATATAATAATTTTTTGTTTATATCGAAAATCTTTGATGTGAACTCTTAAAGATATGGTCTTTGCACAGACATTGATATAGTAAAACATTTACTTGAAAGAAGCAGGCTGCCAAATCACTTCTACCAAAAATATGTCGACATCCTTACTTCACCAACTCATTGTCGCTTGCACCATTAAATCTAAGCTAACAAACTACCTTATAAAGAGGACACACTTATCCCAACTGATTCATATCACAAAGAATTAACCAAGTAAAATTAGTTGTTCTACTGGACAAACTGCTGGAGAAGTTGTAGCGGTTGAGAAGGATGCAAAAGATAGTGACACCATTGATGATTGGAAGGAGAAAGATATGTTGCTAAGGAGTTGGATCTCAGGCCCCTTGACCGTAGAAAGCATGTACTTAATTTTGGACTGCTAAACTGCCAAGGAGATGTGGAAATGCTTGAAAAAATACTTATATTCAAGCAAAAAAAAGCAATTAATTTTGCTAGAAACTTAGGTAAGGCACTACATCTCACCCTTAATCAATTTGTTAATGCTCTCACATGCTTTGATATATAAGGGAAGAGAAAGAAAAAATGTCGTAACAAAATCATAACATGATATTATCTGCCCAAAAAGACAGGAGAAGAGGAAACAACAACATCAACATATCGAAAAATTGACAAAACAAGTTTTTGTTGGGTACACAAAGTTATTTTTTTGTTGGATATTTGGAAACAACAACATCAACATACCGAAGCATTGACAAAACAAGTTTTTACTGGGTATTCAAAGTTTATTTTTTGTTGGATATTCAAAGCAAGTTGGGATTAACTGTTTCTCTACTCACTAGCTTGAGGGGAAGTGTTGAAGAAGAAGGAAGCTGACTGACGAGTCTGCAGCAAGTCTTGATGAAGAAGGAAGTCGGAGATTGGAACATATCAAAGGAACAGGTCCAACGAAATTGACTGACGAGTTTACAGCACTGCTGAAGAATTAGAGTCGCACTAGGATTAGACTACCTATGTTAATTAGGATTCTATTTCGTCTAGAATTATATTATGGTTAGAATTATATAGTACAATTAGGATTAGATTATTTATAATTGCATTATTATTATTATAGTGGTAATAGATATTGTAGTAGGACTCTAAGTATAGTTAACTTAGGACTCTACAGTTCTTTTCGGAGCTTGTAACTCAACATTATTTTTATCAATACATCAATACAATCCTTGATTTCTCTAATCCTAGACGTGAGATTTTTACATGGATTTCTAACATTATTTTTATCAATACATCAATACAATCCTTAATTTCTCTAATCGTACACATGAGATTTTACATGGATTTCTACATAAAATAATTAGTTCCACCTAATTTACATGCTCAATTGACCAAGGACAATGCTAATGGAATGTCTTCTGTCCTGAAATTTGGGTGCTGGAGGTAAGGTTTGGAAAATTTGGTTGGGCAATTAATTTATTTTTCATGTTGTATTATATTATATATGTTTTTTAATAATATTTTAATATAACAACAAAAAAAATTAACTAGATTGTTATAGAGAAATTTAGTATACATAATTAACAGTAATAACGGATATTTTTAATTTTTTTTGACTTTTTACGATAGATAATTACCATTTTCTCTATATTATCGATTAGTATAAGTATGAACATTTATTTATAAGGTGGATATTTTAGGATAAATTTTAAATTGTTTTACATTGATTTTGCATAATCTTGGTTGTTCTAATTGTGAAAAAATACATAATATATGTTTCTCATCAAAATAAAATTGTATGATTTATAGCTTTTGTTGGTGAAATGAGTCACTTATGGGAGCTCTGCTCTACCAAGGTGTTCTTCAAAAATTATTCTTTTGATATATTTATTTAGTCTTAGTTGTTGTAATGATGTTTTAGAATTGATTCATGTATATAGTACTGATTTAATGAGTAGACGTCTAGGATTTCTCCTGGACGTTTAACTCGTGAATATTTTAGAGAAAGAAAAATAAAAAAAAAGACATTGTTTGTCTCCTATTATTTTTGTGCAATAATATGAAATTTGATATCTCTTAGCACAACAAATTTTGAAAATTATGATCCTTGAATGCCATGATCCATCTAGTTTACAGAAAATAGGCTAAATTGATTAGTGTTTAGATTTATGTAAATATAAACCTAATTGGTAGTTCCTGAATTTTAGCAGTCAGTGCAATTATATATGTATTTTTAAAACGCGGGAAGTACTTTATAAAAAATGGTATGATTATCTTTTACTTTTTCTTTATTTTTGGCTTAAATTATTATATTTTCAAATTTGAAAAGATTTTTAATTTTTAGTTTAATATGAATTATGTTTTAAATGACTCCATGATTGTTATTTGTTGCAATTATTTTTGCCACATATTTATAATTAGTTAGTTAATAAAATTTTATTTCTGATTTTATATTCTTCTCCCCTTTTATGTAAACTTAAAAGTATTCTTATCGTTTTAAAAGATTTTTAGATTTCAGATTTAACATATATTTCACTATTTAAACTAATAACTTAATTTTAATGTATAGTTATTTACAAACATACATTCATAGTCAATCTTTATATTTAATAAAGAATTTAAAGTTTTTTAAATTTTATTTTCACATATTAGAGAAGTTTACATCCGATTAAATGTGAAAAAATTGAATAATTTTTAAAATTTTATTTTTCAGATCTTATTTTACAAGTTTTCTTTATTTTTATCCATAAAATAAGCTTTTGGAATAATTTTCACATGAATACGTATTTGCATGCAGAAAAAATAAAATATTAATTTATTATGAGCAATGTTACTTGAAAAAGGACAAGTTACAAAAAAAGCATAAAATAATTCTAATTTTCTTGTATTCATAGTTTTTTTGCTCATAAAAAATACATAACCAACATACATTATATATTGTAAGTGTCTTTTTACTGAAAAATCTATCGATTTGAATGCATCATGAACATTTGAAAAAAAAAGTTGATACTACAATCTATTTTGGAAGTACTTTACAAATTAACTAAAGCTAACCATTAAAAGTATATTTTGAAATAGAATAAAATAAAGCACAATAAATATAAATATTGCATATTAAATATAAAATAAAAACATACTAATAATTAGTGGTCCATAATTACTATAAGAAACTATTATTTTGATAAATCTTGTTGCAATTGTGTTTAGTTTAGATATTTAGAAACATACATGATATTCCTTGAGACCACATATAACCAAGTAAACAAAAATAATTTATTATATGTTCAATACAATTACTCATATAGTAAGGTTTATCAATAATTGGACATATAATTTTTTCTTGACCAGTTACCTTAATTATAGGAATTCATCATTGTCTTGTCCGTCAGCATGTCAATATTCAAAAAAATAATTGCAATAAGACAATTTTAAACTTACTACACTAATAAAAATAAGTAACGACAATAAAACTAAAAAATTTATCTTAATTTAAAGGTAAACAAATCAATTTAACATATGTAAGAGATAAAATTGACCTTGTAGTTCTTAATTTGCTCTAAAAGACGATTAAAAAAATGTGAGTTTATTTTTTTGCGGTATAGTTATTTTAGAGTGTGTACTATTATAATTTTAATTTGTTTTTTTTTTTAATTTACCATTTACAAATGAAAATACTTTAAGTTATGAATTATTTCAAGAAAAAAAATCAAATAAAAATAACTATAAATATTAAATAGCAAAGTGCGGCACAAATTTAGGCATGTTTTATATTTAAAAATTAATATTACTTTCAATTATTATCTTTTCATAATTTTTCCAGATTCTTGCGTAAAATATTTTTTCCTAATTTTCTATTTTAAAAGTTTAAAAAATTATTTGTATGCAAAAAGAATTGTAACCGTATGTGTGTATAAATTATGTGTATATATTATAAATTTATATTTTTGGATAAATAATTAATATAAAATCTTACAAAAATTAAATAAAAGAAAGAAGAAAAGTTATAAACATGCATTGATTTATGGTTGCACGTTTTTAGGGCTCCAACATGAAGCAGTGATGTGCATAAACTTTAAATTTTTAAATTCGATTTGAATATACTATTTAAAATTCAAAGAAGGTACCGTTGGATTCATATTTCAGCTATAGAATGCTTTGACTGTTTTTCGATTCTTCCACCACTAAGAAGAAAAAAGAACGACTTTGACGATTGTCGTTTTATTTCAAATTTCAAATTTCAAAATTACAATATTTAATTATTAATTATAATTATTTAATTTTTTGAGATTTTGTGGTGTAGTTTTTTCCTTCTTCTATTATATATAAATAGATTTTCTTACTGACGAATGATAGCTTCTCAGTCCAAAGGAAAATGAAAGATAATTATACTTTGGTTTGGATCAATGCGAACTTTCGGGAATTCACTTATGGAAAAGCAAGATTAGAGTTTCTAAAAATAATGATACTAAAGAGTAGAGCTTCACTTATGGGAAAACAAGATTGAAAAAACAGTACCTGAAAATAATGAGTTGTCATTTCTAAATTTCTCAAAGGGCCTTTTCATAATCTAAAGAAAAAGAAACATTTCAATGGGTGTATTTCTAATGATATGATGCAAACGCTAAACAATTGATATTTCACTTTATAAATATATATTATTTTAATTCATGCTTAAATTTATTAGTCTTGAACTGCACCATACATATTTTATTTGTGGTTTTCCTTAGCTTGGAACCTTTTTTCCTATAACATTCATTAGTATGCAGGGCTCAAATAATGAATTGGTTTTGATTGGTGTGTATTAATGTATATATAAATTTTACCTAGAAACAAATGCAGATTCCTAATATTTTCAATATGGTATGAAGTCTTGTTTCATACCGTTGACCTACCCTAATTTGTACATCATTCTCAATTGTCATATCTCATGGTTGTAGATATTATCTTATAAAAGGAATAGTAAATCCCCTCCTCAACGTATAGTTCAACAGATATAGAAAGAAATATTAATATGGTAGTTTAATGGAAATAAAGGAATTGTGATAATGAGCAATAATAACTCATTAATGGCTGCTCATAAAGAATGAATTTGGAAGTTATTAACTATCTATAGTAATGTTAGAATATTATTATCATATAATAAAAAATTATTAAGAAATAGATCAAGGAATGAGTCTTAGACAATAATATGAATACTTCTTTTTGAGATACTAGAATTATTTTTCCAACAGAAAATTCTTATACATCAGATTTCGATTAAAAGTACAACAGTTCAACACATCATCTTTCGGTTGGCTATATCATAATGCATTACATTACTTTTTTTTTCGTTTATCGTTCAGGTTAAATCGAGCACACAAACCAAAATATACAAATGTGATAAATGTTTGTATAAAATTCTTAAGGGTGCATCAATGCTTAATGTTACTATATTAGTCTATAAAATAAATAAAAGATGAAAAAAGAAAAGAGAACTGGCAATCAAGTATCAAGCTATTTTAACAACCACTTAAAAGCTTTACATAATGTAAACAGAAAGTCAATTTCTAAAAAATGAGAGAGCTAAAATTAGCTATAGTTCTGCCTATTTTGAGGAAACAACAATATAATAATTGAGAATTCACTCTTCTTCTTAGGTTTCAATCTTTCATTTTCCGATTATAATCAATGCTTTCAACTTCACAAGTGTTTTGTTGCTCATATTTGCAATAAATCAAACACTCAATATGCATTACACAATTATCATAAGAATTACATTAAAAAAATTATACAAATTATAACGACCTGCTCCCGTCATTATATTAATGTCAAAAAACTTTGTAGTAGTAACTTGAAAATAAGTAGTCTGGATTTGGATAAAATCTAAGTTAGTGAGGTATAGGAAAATATGGTATTGAATGAGAGATCTAATCATGAATTTGATCACAGGAGTAGAAAGCTAAGACGTTAAGGAACCCGTACGACTTTAAGAAATAGAATTCGGGGGAGTAGAACTCTCGAAATTGACCTTAGCGTGAACGGGTAGTTTCTGATTGTAATGGGTTGAAGGTGAGTTGTGAAATGGGGGTTTTGGACTCTAATTCCGACGTTCTGTCTCTGCTCAAGCCGTCAGGGCGGGATTTATCTCTCTAGGGTGAGGCGTTGTGACGGGACGGGGTCCGTCGTAGCGGACCAGTTGCGATTTAAGTTGGGATTAAACCCCAAAAATGTTATTATTATGGAATTTTCGCTCTTGAGAGCTAAGAGACTAACCAGGGAAAGTTCTTGACGGTTTTCCAACTATTCTAACACTAAAGGTAATGATTTTACTTCCCGAATCCATTTTTCAATCCGCAGAACTTAGATTCTTGGTTAATTACTATTGGGGGAGGGTTTTTGTACTGAAGTTAATGGTGAGAAAAAGCCCTACCGGCACCTTAGGATCATGCGTTTGGTCTTTGGTTATTGGGTTTGTTATAATCCGGATAAATTAGACCTTAATTATTGATCCTTGCATTATATTATTTGTTTGTAGACCTAGAACAAGCGGAAATAATCCAGAAAGGGAAGAATCAAGTTTCTTAGGAGGATTCAAGATTGAGTCTGAGGTAGGTGATAGTTTGATTTCTTGTTTATGCTATATATGTTGGTGGTTACTTCATTGTGATGCATGTATGCACGTGAATGAAGCACTATGATCAAACCTAATGAAATGAGAACGAATGATTAAATGTATGCCATGATTCAACACTTGACTGTATGTTTTTGACAATGTACATATGAGTGTAATTGTGATTGTGGTTGTTTTGAATGGATCGAGTGTTACGATACACTAACTTGGATCGGGTGCCACATTCCGGCGCATATATGGGATCGGATGTCACGTCCGGCACACTAATTGAAATTGGGTACCACGTTTCGCTAAACTAACAGTTTGTGTATGAGTTCCATGACAGGATCATTGATTTGTCATAACTACTTGTTAAAGAGAGTATGAAATTGTAAGTTGTTCATGAATGATAATTGGTAGGTGTGTTTACATTCTGTGGATGTCATGTTTACCTTGTTGTGATTACTGGTATATATTGTGCTTATTGGAGTAGTCGTGTGATCCTATCAGTATATTGTTGTTGTGTATTGCTATCAGTCGCTCTTTCTTTGTTGAGCATAGGGCATCTTCAGGCTGCTATTGATAGACCTCATCTTGGAGAGTAGTGATCGAGATCGGATTTCAAGGGTGATCCAACTTTTTCAGGCTGCCATGAATTTCCTCATTTTGTTTAGTCCAATTAATTGAACTCAGACTGTCTAGTTAGACCTACTCGTATGATCAGTTCGGGTTAAACCCATTTTCCCTTAGACTAATTGTCACGATCCAAAAATGGACGTGATGGCACTAGTCTTATCCCACTAAGATAAGTCAGCCTAAAACTCAAATATAACAAAAATGCCAAAGTAAGACATTAAAATCTCAAAATATAATAAGTGCGGATAACAAAGTCAACTTAACCCCAAAACTAGGTTGTCACATGTACAAGCCTCTAAAGTATTACAATTGATTCAAAAGAAAAACACAAGTCTCAAATGACATTGTTTCTAGAAGAGAACAAGATCATAAATACGAGTGAGTAGGTCCATTGAGATGACAAACAACTACCTCACAAATCTCCAAAAAGCCTCCGAAAAAAAGAGAATGAAAAGTATAAAAATCAAGGATCGTAACCTGCAAAAATTGTAGAAGATACCAAACCACAGAGTATTCAGCCAGTAAACCTATAAACACAAGCTAAGGGGATAGGATACGGGTTCTCCTTACACCCAATCGAACCTCCACAACTACAACTTGCATAAAACCAGCTCAATCAGTTCACAATTTACAAGCACATATCTCAACAACAATATTTTAACAAGAACACATTCTCAATAGCAATCTCAATATTCATCAGTTACAACCTCCACAATTACAACCTGCATAAAATCAACCCAATCGAACAGTTTATAATTCACATAGCACACAACTGAACAACAACACTCTAACAATTACATATCCTCAACAACAAGCTCAATATTCATCAAGATTCACAAGATCATCAAAACACAACATCAATTTCACTAATGATAAATACGTACAATGCAATGGAATGCAATGTCAAGTATAGTGATGCATGTCTGACCTAGTGATACACACCAGTTGTCTTTCAATCCGGGACCTATGAGGGACATATCTGTCAATGAATCTGTAGCGGCGCGGGACAAGTCCCTCGATAATAGAATCCATTGCGGCGCGCGACACATCCCTCGGAATGGTACATCCTCTTTAATTTATTACTCTTCTCAATTCACATAACACTTTCCACAATCATGTCACACAAATAATGAGGAGACGAACATTTTCTTAATAATGTAGAATTCACAACAACACAATGATTCAACAAGCCTTTCAAACTATTCTCAAAACATCACACACCAACAATTAATCACATTGCCTTTTATCCCTCCCCCCCCCCCCCCCTTTCATCATTAGAATTATTCAATATGGACAAGTCAACCCATCACCAAATCTCATTACTCCCCAACACATACAACAAGGAAATACACGATTCCATACACTATAACAAGGGTTCAGAAATTCACTTGCCTCAATCAATCGAACAATTATTCCAGAACTTGAGATTTCTTATTTCATTTGACTTCCTAATCAATGTAATCTATTGAAATACATAATCACAATAAGCTTTCGAATCTAACAACACTCATATTGCTATATGTCTAGCCTAGACCCAAAAATCCACTCAAAGCTATAGTCAAGTTCATAAGTCTTGATTCCCTATAACATAACCTTAATGATATCCATAGACTACAATACACCTAATATATAATTAGGTATCTCAATATATTAAAACAGTGATCACAATATGCTAACCAAAAATAAAAAAAGAAACCAACTTGTTATAGAAGGTAATAAGCAGAATCTAAGCTAACTACATTTTTTCTATCCCACTCATTATTATCTCATCATTACTCATCATGAAACACCAATCCACTGTCTTAAATAAGTACACCCAATAAAAAATAGTTTACATTGCAATATCTCCAACATGTTGTAAATATTCAAATCTTCCAACCTATCAATTTAATAATTAATTAAACTCTTACTCCTAAAACTAGTACATACGAATCAGAGATGAAGATCAGGTGAATTCTTGTTTTACCTGGAGCGAGAATGCTTTATTGTGGCACTGAATTATGTCCTCTGTCTCTATCATAAATATTTTTCTTTTCTTTGTAGTTAATAAAAACTAAACCCAATTCTACTTTAATTTATTCTCATGGGCCAAATGGGTATATGACATTAAATAATGTATAACTCACATAAGTGTAAAATCAAAATTACCTTCTATCCTGTTATTTTTTTAATTACATAAATCTCAAGTTTTAAGGTATTTCAGATACATAATTAAGAATCCAGATACATTAGTGTTTATACATTATACACCAATCTGTTGCATTTATTAAGGAAAAAAAGACTGAAAATCAAATTAAGATCTCATAATATCCATTTGTTGCACTAATTAAAGGGGGAAAAACTGAAAATCAAATTAAGATCTCATAAATTGCGCTATTCCATTTCAAATTATTGTCAAGAATTCAATCATATAGTGTAACTAACCAAAAAATTCAAAAATTAAATTTCTTCTTCTTGTTCATCATTCTCTCTGTTTCACAAAAACATTTTTCAAAATTTTGGATAAGCGAGGTGAGTTATAAGGGATTCAAAAGTGATGAAATTGTTGTTGGACAAATGATTTCATTTGTGAATCTTCAAGTTCATCGAATATCCTTTCGAATGATTTTGATATTCAAAATTCTTCTCCCAGTTCATTGAAGATCCTTTCAATTTTGATTCAAAATCATTGAAAATTTTGAGTTTCAAAATTATTCTCCTACTTCATTGAAGATCCTTTCAATTGAAATTAATAAGTGTTGTATTTCTACGAGATACATTAAACAAGAAAGTGTAGTCCATAAGATTTTAGGTTTGAGATCGATACATTATTGTTTGGTAATTGTTATGTATCAAATACATTTAGTATAAAGTTTATGTATCTAGTACATTTAAATTGAACATGATAAGCACTAATCGAAGATTCAACAACATTAGAGTTATGTATCAATACCTTAAATATGAACATGATACATTGCATAAACAACGTATCAGATCAGTGATAACACTAACAAAGACTATTTAAGACTTAAAATAAACTAAATACATTAAAAATTTGTATGTTTGATAGCGATAGTCATGCAATGCCAGATCAAACTTTTTTCTTTTTTTCTTTGAATGTTTTTCAACAGTAGATACATTAAAAGAAAATAATATTTTTTAAGAAAAAATTCCAACGACAATATGATTAACTAAAATTGCAAAGGTTCAATAAGATGTCAATGGGGGCAGAGGACGGAGGTAATTTTATTTTTATTTTAAGATGAACTTTTTTTAAAAAATATTGATAAAAGAAATCAGAAATTGAAGTGATAGAAAGAAATCTACCTCTAGAACAATTTGAAATCATTAATTGAAAATAGAAAATATTTGAAATTAAAAAAATAGATTAATTGATGTAATTATGGTGAGATTTGTGGCGTGAAAAAGGGAAGGAAAATCATGGATATGAGTGTAGACATTAAAATTTTGTGGGACTCTACAAGATGCGTTCAATTCGAGTTGGACTCTACATATTGTGTTCAACTCAAATTAGGATTCTTGGAGACAACTCAACCCTAAACCCTAGTTCATGCCTATATAAAGGGTATTAAATTCCCTCAAAAGATATCTCAGAAATTCCATAAAGAGATCACGATCTCGAATGCTCTGCAAATTGATGCATTATTCATATAGAGAGGTCAAATTAAATCATCCTAGTTCGAGAAATACGCCACTAATGGCCCTCGAATCATGAAAAAATCTTAGGAGAGTAGAATCAAGAGATCAACAGAATTGTACTCGCAATCTATCTTGATCAATAAAGTTATGTTTCTACTTATTTTATTGTGATCGCAATTTATTTTCTGTCACTTTAAAATGTTGCAAACAAATTGGCATGCCCAGTGGAGCCAAATTTGTCCTTCATCTCTTCTCTCATAAATCAAATATGAAAATCTAAAGCTGCAAAGGTGGAAGAATGAGTAATTCAAGCCTTGTTTTGAGTTTCATCAAGTCTACACTCCGGCAAACCTTGAAGCAGGGGACATTTGTAGACATTGAAATTTTGTGGGACTCTACAAGATGCGTTCAATTCGAGTTGGCAGTGTACAAATTGTGTTCGACTCAAATTAGGATTCTTGGAGACTACTCAACCCTAAACCCTAGTTCATGCCTATATAAAGGGTATTAAATTCCCTTAAAGAAATCTCAAAATATCCTTAAAGAGATCAAGATCTCAAATATTCCACAAAAATCATGGAATATTCATAGAGAGGTCAAATCTAAATCATCATATTTTGAGAAATATGCCACTAACGGCCCTCGAATCATGGATAAATATCTTAGGAGAGTAGAATCAAGGGATCAACATAATTGTACCCGCTATCTTGATGAATAAAATCATGTTTCTTCATATTTTATTTGTGTGATTTATTTATTTTCCATATGTTTAAAATTTGTTGCAAACAATGATATTTCAAATTATCGTATCCTGAAGAGGGGATGATGGGAGGAAAAGAAGGACTTTTGATACTTTTTGAAATGGTAGAGAAAATAAGAAAATATGACAATAAATGGTGTTTAATTAAGTAATTTTTCCTAAAATAAATTATGAATTTAATCCAGTAATTACAAATTATATTAATTATTAAAGAACTCTTATCAATAAAATAACCATTGTTAAATGAGGAATTCAAAATTCTCATTAAAAATTTACAAAAAGGATATTTTATGAAAGAGCGATGACTAGTTTTCTAAATGACCTAACGGGTCATTACACTTGTTGAACTTTAGATGTTTTGGCACATTGATTTTTTTATTCTAGGTGTGTTTTTCACAATGTTTTAGTAATGATTTGTTAGGCTTACGGAGTTTATGGGAACTCCACTTTATTTATGCATTTAAACTTGCTTTCGTATCTTAAATGTTTAGTTCTTGGGTTAGCTGATTAGTGTTAATGGTTCTCCCACCGGAGGGTTAGTGTGGGTGTCAACCACGATGGTCTGGATCCTGACATCAATTTGAAAGATCGATATTGAAAGAAGATATGTGAGTCCCTAAATGAATTGGAGATAACAATCAGTAGGAAAAAATACATAACTTTAGTAGATGAATGCGTAATTGAAGTGACCCGCCTCAAACAGATGGAAAAGTGTACACCTCAAAGTTTAGCAGAATCGTGTTATCTTCAAGTATAAGATACCATAGTTCATATACAATATTTGCATTTAATGATTGATAAGAAAGACTGATACTCTAACTGTACCGAAATATAAAGGAGGAAATAATGAGAAACACATGAAGATCTTATTTAATTTCTTTAGGATATTACTAACGACAAGAAACTATTTACTAACATAACGATTATTTTTGTTATTCAATGCCAATTTTCATAGAAGGAGACATGTATATTTTAAGGTAATCCATCATATTATCAGCTTTCGCTGTCTTATTGTTTGTTTTATCTCCATTAAGCTCCAAGAGAGTTGAATTTTCAGCTCAGCCTAACATGAAAAATATAAGAGAAAAAAAGAAGAGGTTTTTAAGCCCTTTAAATAAAGGCTAAATAGATACTAATCGATCGAGTAAAAAAAGAAAAATGAAGAATAGTTGTTGTGGTAGCAGAGTGTAACTCTAGAAGGTAAGTCCCACAAAAGGGGCTCTATCACAAGAAATTCTACATTTAAAAATTACAACGAATGCTCTGTAACAGAAACACACATAATTAAAGAGTCGGATATGAGCAAGTATAATGATATGCCAAAGGGAAATGAAATCACACTTACAATCAGATTAGAAAAGATGAAGCATACTTGAGAAGTAAAATTTATTTTTTTGTGTTGAGATCGTAGACCAGGAAACTACGAACTTACCTTGTCAAAATGAAGAAATTCCATTGATTTTTGTTAAAGTTCCTATACTCCATCCCTCCATCTCATGTTTGCAATTCTCTGATTTCTCCTTGAAGTAAATACAAAGGCCTGCAATAAGAGATTAATAAATTGAAAAAACATTCACATGAAGAACAAAGCGACAGGAACACTAAATTTCAATAACCAATTATTTTTTAAAAAAAATTAATAAAGAAAATCGCTAAACAACAAACACGAGACGGAGGAGCAAAAGAACCAAAAGCAATAACATCCGATTAACTCTAAATTCAGTGCATGCAACACTACTACAATTCAAAGTTTAAATATATATGCAAAATCGAATACCAATTCGAATTAAAAATCAACAAAAGAAGACCATAACTCAAAACAAAAAATCAGAGATACCAATGCTTGTTTAGATACCATTAAGATTCTCAGCACATTACTTAGGATAACAGTGGGAAAAAAACTAAACATGAATGATTTGAATAAGGTGAAAAAAGTTAGTTCAAAAGTAGAAACTCGAAGGAAATAAAAGAGGAAAATAAAGAGGGAATAGATGCAGTGGGTATGGATAATGTAGCTAAAGTTTCACCTGGCATTGTGAGGCTTCCATAAAATGCAGATAAACAATAAGCTCACTGCTCACCTTTTATTTTTGAAGAGATAGGAAAAAGAAGATGAACAGAACCACTACGTGGTTTGTTTAAAAAGTACATCTATTATCAGATAGGTCCAATATGAAGTACCACTGACAAAACTTTGGGTACAATGAATGATAACATTGTTCGTCCCATCCCTTGTTGGCTTATAATGTAGAGTAATTGTAACGACTTGATTTCGTCGTTATGGAAAAATCAATGAAGAAAGAATTGGGGCCAGAAAACTTTTTGGTAGTAATTTGGAATTCCTGGCCTAGTCCAGATTTGAAGGAAATTGAAATCATTAAGGTAAGGAAATCTGATAACGAATTGGAGATCTAATTATGAATTTGATTACATGAGTGGATAGCTAAGACTATAAGGAACCCGTACGACTTAATGAAATTGAATTCAGGCGAGTAGAACTTCTGAAAATGATCTTAATGTCAATGGGTACACTCTCCGTTGAGGCCGCTATAGAAGGATTTTGGGCGCTATAGCGGGGCCGCTATAACTGGATAGGTCCACTGTAGCGGGACAGACACGACTTAAATTCGTAAATAAATCCCTAAACGATCTTATTTGGTACTTTTCGACTTTTAGAGCTAAGGAGGCGAGCACAGACAAGTTCTTGAAAATTTTTCACCATTCTTGAGGCTAAAGGTAAGATTTTAACGCCCCAAATCCATTTTTTGATTAGTAGAACCTATTTTATTGGGTTATTATGGGTGGAGAAGGGTTTTGATCCGGAAATTATGATGGAAAAAGCCTAATTTGGGTAGTAGGATCTTGAGTTTGGTCTAAGGTTATTGGGATTGTTATCTATGAATAATTAGATCTTTGATTATTGATCCTTGCATATATTAATTGTTGTAGAACTAGAACAAGTGAAAGGAATCCGAAAAGGAAAGATTCAAGTTCATTAGGGGATTCAAGCTTGGATTCGAGGTATGTGATGGTTGTGATTTCATGTTGGTGTGATATATGTTTATAATTGCTCCATTATAATGCATGTACGTACGTAAATGTTACATTATTGATCACCCTAATTGTAAATGAGGATAATTGAATGATTGTATGCCATGAATCACATCTTGTTGTATGATTGTTAGAATAACGTTGTGATTGTGATTGTGTGATTGGGGATTAGAGTGCCACGTTCCAACAAGCTAATTATTGGATCGGGCTCCCACGTTCCGGTACAACTATTGGATCGGGTTGCCACGTTTTGGCACAATAATGGGATTGGATTGCCACGTTCCGGTAAGCTAACAGATTGGGTGTGGTTTCCATGAGAGGACCATTGAATTGGATTCCGTGAGAGGACTATTGAATTGTGTTGTGTATCTACTTGTAATAATTACGTTAATATATAATGGTGATTGAGATCAAAAGACTATTTGTTGCTCTAAAATAATTTAATTGTATATTGTTGAGATTTGTGAAACTGTTTGTTGATGTGAATGATGATGATATTGTGTATGTTTGGTATATGCATGTTTTATAATATTGTGGTTATTTACATGTGTTTCACTTATTAGGATAGCCGTGTGATCCTACCAGTACACTGTGGTTGTGTACTGATACTGCTCTTGCTCTTATTTTTGTTGAGTACATGAAATTTTTCAGCGGCTATTAACAGACCTCGTTTAGAAGCTCAGAGACCATTTTGAATTCAAGGGTGAGCTAGTTCTTTCGGGCTGCCTTGAGTTCTCTTGGGTTTAAGTCCACTCTTTTCGGACTCAGACTATTTGTTAAAGTGTTGTTTAGTTTTGGAGTTGTATCCCTTGTTCTTAGACTTGTCGTTACAAGATTTTTGGTACACTTGCTTTCATGTTATAGGGGTTGTATTTTCGCATTCGTGTTAGTTCATTTGTTTAGTTCCTTGATAAATAATTTAGTTATTTAAGACTGCTTTTATATTTGCATATGCCTAGTTTTCTTTAAGTTACTTGGTTGGCTGTAGTAATGGTTCTCCCACCGGAGGGTTAGTGTGGATATCAATGACGATGGTTTGGGTCATGTTGGTAATATATATATGAGAAAATTTCATATATGGCAAACATATTTTATGAAATAACATTCCATGGGTATAGTTTACATAATTACATTCCATGGGTATAGTTTAATTTGTTAGGTGATTTTAAATTTGTATAAAACATTTTTTATTTAAATTTATACAAAAATTTACTTTTTCAATAAATAGTAAATGGTAACAGTAGCACAAAAGATGGTAACAATAAATTCACATAATCCCATGATTTAAGCAAAACATTCAAAATCAAATATTTTCCTAAAAAGAGAATTCTAAAGCAATTGAAAGACTATCAATTCTAAAGCACACAACTGAAGCATTTAAATATTTTTTCTATTTTTTCTTTTAGATAAATCTATGAAATACTCAAGCGTTAATGACTCTATTTGCAGAAGTGATGACCTACGGAGCCATCGACGGTCCGTCCACCCCTCGACGGTCCGTAGGTGGCAACCGTCGTCTGAAGAAAATGCTGCTGAAGGAAGATCGGGGAATTCTGACCAAGTGTGGGGCTACAGAAGCTATCGACGGACCATCATCTCCACAACGAACTGTCCTGCACATCCGTCATTGCTAACAGAAAGTAGCCCCAGTACCCTTCTTGAAAAGATTCTAAGTGTGGAGAAACGAAAGCCATCGACGGACCGTCGTGCACTCAACGGACCGTCATCCTGGTTCGTCGATGGTAACAGTGAGTTGGAGAAGAAAGCAGCTGAAAAAGATTCTAAGTGTGGAACGACGGGAGGCCTCGATGGTCCATCGTGGCCTCGACGGTCCGTCGTGGCCTCGACGGTCCGGTCGTCTACTCAGACGCTTTTTTTGGGCAGATTTTCCGTAAATAAATTTCCTTTTTATGTTAGGACTTCTTTATTATAAATACTTGTAAAAACCTCATTTTTGGGGTTAGACTCTTTGGTATTTTTCAGTTTTATTATCCTAGTTGCTGAACTTGAGATTTTGGGAAATATTCTACTTTCCGGAATCGTTTGTTGCAAGACTTTGAGTTATTCAAGTAATTTTCTGGATTTTCTTCAATCTCATCAAAGTAAGTACATGAATTCTTGTCTAATCAATATGAATTGTGTGATTGTTAACATGGGTAACTAAATTCATAACTAGGGTTGTGGGAACCATGGGTAAATAACAAGGTAAAAACTAGCTAAAATAACAATTCTAGAATAGTGTCTTGCATGTATTGATAATTCTTTCGTTTAGATGTCTTTTTAATGAGTGCACGCGTTAGAATTCGCCTTGTTGCTACTTGCCGGACCAATGAGGTAGATAATAAGAAAAGAATTATCAACGTAGATTTAGTATACACTATCTAATAGGCTAGTGTCGATTGATGCGAAGTAACAACTAAGCCATACATCGATTATGATGCTTAATATGAGGTAAAGGTAAGGTTTAGTAAAGCATACACACGTAGCCGGATCAAGGTGCGGAGTGAAATTCTCTAGTTGCCGGATCAAGGAATTAGGGATACATAACTTACCACTTTGCATGCAAGATACTAGGAAAGGATTGTTATAGCTAGAATTACCGCGTTATGAACCTGTGGGAAACACTTATGCCCTAGTTACTCCCATCACTTGATAAATATCAAATATTCATACTTGCTACTTGTTTACTTAGAAATATTTAATTCCTTTTGTTATTTAAAACCCCCCTTTTATTACATGTTTTCGGAACAGACTTGATTAAATAGAAGTAATTGTAGGTTAAGTTAAGTCTAAATCATTTTCCTCGTGGGATCGACCCCAACCTCATAGTTGAGTTCTTTACTTGATACGACCGCTTATACTTCTTTTTGAGAAGTAAATTTGAGCGTATCAGTTAACCCAATTGAAACGAAGGTGGATTATCAACAACATTGACATGCAATGACATACCTCCCGTAATTCTCATAGATGGAGAGGAATCATCCATTCTGATTTTGAAAGACTTGTATATGATAAGTAATAAAAAATATATGAAAAAAACTAGCAAGCATATTGCATATGCAATTGTTGAAGAAGGAATCAAGAAAAAAAATATTGAAAGCCACAAATTTGATACTTACCTACGAAAAGTGAAAGTACAATTGGAGGGGGGAGCTTAAAATTTTCCCATTTCGAAATTCAAATTAGAAGGGAAGAGTGATTTTAGGAGAAAGATATGGAATGAGAATAGGAGATATAAATTTGATTTTGCATAAAATTATATACAAAATCTTACTATTTTTATTCCGTTATACAAATAGATAGTGAGTCCCATTAATTATGGCAAAAAAACTGAAACTATATTTACTGACAGTAAATAAATTAAACTATACCCTTATTAAGTACTTACTTAGGGATGTTTGTCATCCCACGTAATTTTCCCTATATATATATATATATGTCCATTAGATAAGTATTATTTTCTCCACATACTTCTTCATTTTATCTTTGCTACTATGATTGAGATATATAAATACTCTTGAAATTATTTTAGCCAGCAAAATCTATTTATTACTTATTGTTGATCTTTTTTTGAGAAAATTTCAAATATAACAAACATAAAAATCATATTTATATGTTATAACTATAGTTTGCATAACTGCTCTCCATAGCAAATTTTTTGTTTGCTATGGAGCTTTAATTTTGTGTAATTCGCTGGATACATTCAATTTTATACAAATTATCCAGTTTTGTATAAATTCATATATATATATATATATATATATATATATATATATATATATAATAGATGAGCTATGTCCGCGCTGCGCACGGGCCCGGCCCAACAATTTCAATAGGAGATCAGCAACACATTGACTTTTGAATAAAAACAATACTCTTTGTTAGGATATTATACCACATAATTATGTACAATTCATCTAGCTTGATATCAAATTATAATACGATTACCAAAAGGAATTTCACTTTGTTTATACATCATGTCATTTTAACGTGCCATACATCAGAATGTCAACTCTGCTTGTACTACATCCACACTATATAAATTTTGCAAAAAAAAAAAAAGCTTTGGAAGAAATTTTGCAACAAAAAAAAAGCTTTGGAAGATGTTGAACCTTACTCATTATAAGAAGTTACAAAAAAACCTAAACATTCTATACACATGAAAATAGAATTGGCAAAGTGCATTTGACTACATAAATGAATTGTAGGAGAATTTCAAGGGGCAATAGCTATGTGAATTCTGCTCTTTTAAGTTGTTAGAGATGGAGTTAAAATAAGCAATTACTTGGGTTGAAAGAAGTTGTAAAAGGTCATAAGTCATTTTTGTAGAAAATATATGTAGTCGGTGGGTTGAGGCAGATGTTAAGGAGGAGCTCAGGTGATTGTCAACAAAATCTTCTCGTCCGCCCTCTTAAGTGGTACACCAAATCAATAGGTATATCACATGTAGGAGATGCATTTTTCATCGTATCGGATAAGTAGAGTTACTTCACAATTGGTCAGTAAAACATTTCCATATGCAAATAAAGCTTCTCCAACGACTTTGTTAAAAATAAAAAAATGATTTAAGTGACTCAGCTAACAATCGACCATGACCATATGATTTCAATAAATAGCATAAAGTAAGAAGAGCTAAAGAATGTAAGCAAGAAAAATACATACCAGAGCCTATGCTCATCCTGCCTTGCTATTTTTCTCTCTAAGCTTGTTATTTTCTTAGAACCTTTTGTCTCAAACTGATTAGGTAGAGTCGTTTCTTCCCTTTTCAGCCTAGAACTTGTGGATACATTTCATGACCACCCTCTTGTTCTGCAAATTTCAAAGTCACAATCATAAAAGAAGCATTTTGAGTACATAAATACAGTATATTAGACTTATTTCTATGAGAATTATACAATGTGTTCCACATCAAGTGGATGTCATTTAATTAGTTGTAAGAGATGGAAATGTTTAATTGTGCGTGTATTGACATAAAGGGATTGTAAAATTTTGTTATTGCTTTCATCCAATCGTGATAATTAACACCATCATCATCAATTGAAACACACCGTGAATAATTTTAGCAGTTTACTCGCAACCTTATGAAAAGAAGCTTTAATTAACCCCCTGACTCTCCTAAGCATTACCACCTCCTACATCCTCTACTTGCATCATTATAATATATTTATTTTTATGAATGTGAACATCAGTATAATTATTCTTATAATCTCAAAAACAAAAATCATATTTTTATGAATCTTCATTCACTTGATAATGATATCAATTAAAGGTATAGTTCCACAAAAAATAATAAATGGCTTAAAAAGGTAAAAGTTGAAAGTTGAGTAAGTAGAGAGCTAAAAGTTGTTTTCGGTCAAGTATTCAGAGAAAACATATAGCAGGGGAATAGTTCTAACACCAATATTTATTGAACTTAATATGGTCTTACATAAGAGATGATTGGTTAACAAATGACAACTCAACATTCAAAAGGTATTTCTATAAATATATAAAATTGAGTAGGAAAATGTTTAATTGTTATTCAATCGAGATTTCCTCGGCTTGGTAGGCACATGTGGAACCGGTCTAACATATTTTCAGAATTATCTTTTTAAAATTTCAGGTGACATGATTTGTAACGACCCGTAAGGTCATTTTTGTATAAGTACCATTTTTCCCATCTCAATAGTTGTCCTAAGTCATTTCATTAAGTCGGTGAAGTTGGTTTGAAATTTTAATTACAATGTTTTAAACTTTTTCACATCATACATGAACTTGTTCCTCTGATGGAAAGACAAGTCCGATGGAACTATATCACTAGCCAGATAATTTGCGAAATCTGCGAACCATGGAATCAAATCTTGAGAAGCGGCCAATACATGTTAATCAGTGAATGCATCATTAATTTCAGCCTTTTCTCCTACTTCACGCATAGCTTCATCCTCTAGCCTAGACAAGTGATCGACATCTTGATTCTCAGTCCCCTTTCTCTCTTTTACCTCAAAATCAAACTCTTGCAGTAATAGCACCCATCGAATCAACCTTGGCTTCGCATCCTTCTTCACCATCAAAGTAGAATACGAACTTAAGAATTCTAAACCCATAAAATCTACAAGTCCCACTACTAGTAAAATTCAAGAAATAAAATACTTCATGCATGATTAGATTAGATGAAGATTTTGAACAAAATATTGAATATTTAGATAAACTTTGGACTAGTGAAGAAAATTCCATTAAAATTAATGATATATACAAAAGATATTCTTTATTAGAAAGAGTAACATTCAGAAATAAATAGTTTAGTGATATGAAAAGATTAATATGTAACATAGGGTTTTTTAAATGGTTCGAATATACATGAAACTTAGACGACCAAAAAGGGTTGTTAAATATCCTTGTTAATAAATGGTATACAACAAACAATAAAGTAGTTGAGTCTACGATTCCCATATTAGAAGAAATTGTTTTGCCAATAGAGGGCGAAGTGATTACTGTCTCACCCTTTAATATGAATATAAGAGACACCAAAGGTGATCCTACAAATAAAGATATAAAAAATACTGCACCAAAATAATTATACAAATCAACTACTTTACGTGATCTCTAATCAATTCTTAAGAGCTGATAATAAATCAGATATTAAGGATAAACCAAGATTTTCTTACAAGGGTAAAAATAGGGATTTAGAAATTCACCCAATATTTAAATTACCTAAACTTCTCAAAGACAAATTTCATAACTTTGAAGATAAACTTGAAATTACTGATGACTTATAGGACTAATAATGAAAAGTTAAAATCCAAGTCCATAAATACTTTGTCCAAAGATAATGATAATGAAATTAATAAATTAGGTTTTAATTATTCCACAATTTTTTTTATTACTAGAGACCTTCCTTTCCGGATATGCAGTATGAAGAAACAAATTTCTATCTCATACTTCACAGTCTTAAAATGTAATTGCGAAATGGAATGTTGATGAATTCGCGGAGCAACAAATATATAGTAAATTATATGAAATAGGTATGACCTTTACAACATATAAAATGAAAAATTTATCTGATAAGCAAGCCGCTACTTTAATTGCCGCCGGATTTACTAGCACATTAAAAAATTGGTGGGACAACTACCTTACCGAAGATAATTGGGAAAAACTTGTAATGTCACTACTACTATCCCTATAATTAAAATTAACTCTGGAGGCCAAACTATAGAAAATAAAATTCTAGAAGATGTAGTCGTAGGTCAACCTCAATTCTTTCGACATAGAAATTTAAAAATATTATCTAATCTATCTTGTCCAAAGTTAGATAATTTTAGGTAGTATAAAGATGTTTTCATGAACAAAATTATGATTCGCATAGACTGCAATCATGACGACTGGAAAGAAAAATATATTAGTGATTTACCAATACTATGTGCTGAAAAGGTTAGGATAAATTAGAAGATAGGGTTGAAGGGAAAATCCCTTATAATCAATTAACCTATGATGACCTCATAATTTTAATAAATATTACTGGATTAGAATTATGTACAAATATGAAACTTAAAAATTAAATAAAAAAGGATAGAAAAATATCACAAAACGAACTGGAATTTTTTTTCAAGACTTTATATATATTAAACGTTTAACTATCCGCCCATCAAATTAAAGAGGCTTCTAAAAGAATTAAAAGGAGCCATAAGAATGACCAAAAATCGAAAAACTCCCGACATTACAAAAAGAGGTTCGAAAAATCTAACCATGATCCTAGTAAAGATAGATTCAACAAACAACACTGATAGGTGTTGTGGCTGGTAAAAAAGGGGACATCGAGCCAAAGACTGTTCATCTGCTAATAAAAGAAAGACAAAATTAATATTTTAGAATTAGAAGAAGAAGTTAAGAATAAATTATATTCTATTTTAGAAGAAAATGAAAACAACTCCTCCTCCGACGGAAATCTTAGTGATGATGATCAACTGAATATGGCCTATAGTTCTGATGATAATAAGTTATCAGACCCTTGCGAATGCGGCAGTGCAATTTGCACCAGCAAAAATTATTCCATAAATGTTATCACTAATATTGATAAAGAAACATTCTTTGATATGATAGATCATATTGATGATCCAGATTTTAAGAAAAAATATTTCATTACCTTAAGTGATTTAGTTCTTGATAAACAATTTGATAATAGAAATATTAAACCCTTTGATATGACAAGTGTTTTAAAAAATTTAAAGAACCAATTAAATCAGAAACAACTATACAAAGTATTCACGCAGAATTATTACAAATAAGAGATGAAATAAATGAAATTAAGTAGAGACTTAACACTCTAGAAGTTGAATCAATTACTAATAAAATATTAAATAATCGACCATCTAGTCAAGAACCGAAAAATTATAAATATGAACGGGGAGAAACATCAAATGAAGTAGAGTCTCTCGAAGAACCCCTATCTAAATTAGGAATTAATGCAACTACTGTCGTAAGACCACAAAGCTATCACATATCTATCACATTACTTATAAATAAAAATTATGTCACTCATAAAATTGCATTATTTGATACAGACGCATATCAAAACTGCATCATTGAGCGATTATAAACTCCCAAATGCTTACATATGCAATGATGAAATTGATTTCATGAATGATTCATGATAACCAAAGACATATATGAAGAAATCATATTAGGTATTTTTTTCATCACCCAAATAAAGTCTTATACCTCCTAATTAGATGACATCCATACCAGAGTGCTAGAGAAGAGTCAAGTGGAATAAATTAAGTAATAAAATCCATATTTTATGGGAAGCAAAGTAAATTGAAGGGAAATGTTTTTCAAGGTAATTAATTCATATGTTGTAAGACGAATAAAATAAAAATACCTGATAAATAAAAATAAAAATATTTAAATTTGACCATACAATTAGACATGACTATATTTTGGGAATTGATTAAGTTAAAACCAAATCACATAAAAAGGATTTGAGAGTTAATCCAAATAAATAATGGCAATAATAAGAGGATGCCCAAATTTGTGCCAAATCTATTGGACCCTTGGTCCACACCTTCCTAAGTTTATAAGTGGGACTATTGAAAGTTCAAAAGGATTCCAGCCCATATGTTTCATATTCAACCTACTACCTAATCACATAGGACTGCTGCACAAAAGAATTGAGCTTCAGGCCCATTTTCGCCCAAAGACATGTGTATACAAAAAGGTGTATATCGATGTATATAGGTCATATTTTGAACCATTTTCATGTATATCGGACTGTATACAAAGTTCATACAATATTGTTCAACTTCTACAACCTGTATTTCAATTTTTACCCTTGTATTCACTGCACCTCAACCTATATATCATGTATACTGTAAAACATATAAAATGACTTAGGTGAAGCTAGAGTATAACATGTGTTTCATAAGGTTTTAAAGTCTGAAAATGGGTTATAATGGTGTTTTGAGGCAGTTTATAATGTTTGGTGATGTTTGGAGGTCAAACGTCCAAGAACGTCCATGATGTTCGAAAGATTTGCATTGAGACGTGCTTGTATGTTTAGGTGTGCCTTTGCATGTTTTACATGTTCGTTTTGGCTGAAATTGATGTGAGAGGTTCCTAAAATGTATACGAGTGTATTTGGGTTGGAAAGGTCAGGGAAAAAATCCTCATGGACTAACCCAAAGGTCCTTGAGGAGGACCCAACTTGTGAGCAAAAGCTGTCAAAAACCAGTCCGACAAACTAGGAGCAATCAACGGACCGTAGGTCCATCAACGCCTCGTAATTTCGGGCATAGGTTGGCACTTAGTCTAGGCATTTGGTGAGCGTCTGACCCAAACCACAGACCAACAAGACGGTCCGTAGGTGGGTCTATGAGGTGTCGACTGGAACCATCGATTGACACTTGCAACTTTTCTCCAGGTGTCTCAGCCAAGGCAGGGGTGTTTTGGGAAATTCACCTAATTTTTAAAAAATGGTTTGGGTGGATACTTAAGGGATTTTGGGTATTTAAGTAGTTTTATAAGTGTAGAACCCCTATTCAAGTCATTATTCAAAAATCAAAACCCCAAACCCAAAGAAGAACTCTCTAGAACACCATTGAAACTTGAAGGGAGCTTGGAGCTTGATTTCTCCATCAATTCTCATTAAATTTCGTGTTTTAGTATCAATTAAGGTATTTTTTTCATCCTTGAATCTTTTTTCTTCAAGGATCCAATCTTCGAAGTGATTTCTAAGATCTTTTCAAAAGACGAATTCTCCTATTTTGATATCTAGCCATGGGTTCTTGCATAAAACGTTTTGAATCAATGATTTATGATTGAATTGATGTTAAGTTGATGATTCTAAGTTAAAAAATCTATGAACCCTGCAAATCATGAAATCCTTATTTTGGCTATTTTATGGGTGATTTGATCAAGTCTCTATTGTATTGATTTCTTGTGTAGTTTGTTTAGGACAATTGAATTATGTAAGAAGCTTGTTATAATTATATGTATGCTGTCCTAAATTGATAAAATTCATATTGTATTATCTTAGATTGTTGTATATTATTATTATTATTGGGTTGAATTGGTGATCATGACTATTGGTAAGAGCCTTTATGAATTGAATTGGTTGAATTGGCTATGGATTGGAGATGTTGTGGATGGAATGGTGGTATGTTGATCTAACCTTCTCTATATTGTGTAGTATAGGTATTTCAGTGATGATGTTTGTTATGGTCCACTTACGGTGGAGGTGCTTATGTGCTAAACTTGTGAATAATGTGGCCTCGCCGACATTACTTTATGAATTATGATATTGTAATGATATAACTTGAATACGTGATCATTGTGAAGGCCTATATGTGAAGTAAAAGTATGTGTTTTTCTAAGTTATTATACGTGATCATGATAGGATATAGTGAAGCCTTATATGTGTATACTTGAAATTGAAGTGTGAATTATAATGTCCCAAAATGAACTAAGGTGAACTAGAGCCTCATGGTTGTTTCTTAAGTTGACTTTGATTTAAACGGAGTTATTTTAGTGTCCTTAGGCCGTGTGTGAAGTTTGGTTAAGTTTGGAGTTCAATCGACCAAGAACGTCCATGACGTTCGGATGGTATGCCTTAGAATGTACTTGTGTGTCTTGGTGTGTTTGGAGGAGTTTTACGTGTTCTTTTTACTTGAATCTTGCGTTGGATGTTCCTAAGACCTAGAGGACTTACCCCACCTAGGACCCACAAGGGGACCTAGATGAAGGGCCCAAAACTTGGGCAAAGTCTGCCAAATCAGTGGCCCACGACGACCCTTGGGACGGTCCGTTGGTCCCTTGATGGTCCGTCGACCCAGGGCGTCGCATAGACCAGTGAGTGGGAAACTTGGCCATGATCCATTTGGAGCTAAGTTTTTCCCGACAAGACCCCGCCAACGGTCCGTTGCACCCGCGACGGTCCGTCAAGAAAGGTCTCGTCGGTGAGACCTGCCAATGCCTGTTAAGTGGCTGCCAACTTGGGGTGTTTTATGTAAATACACCCCAAGTCTTTTAAGACCCTAGTGTATAATTTTGGTATTTTTAGGTTATATTAAATTAGTTTTAAACCCTAGACCTAGACAAGACCCCCTCACTTCTAAATTCAAACTCTCTCTCTAAAGACAAACTCTCTCAAAGTCACCATTGAAGCCAAGGCTCAAGGAGGGAAAGGAGGGCTGCTTTGGACTTGTTTATTCATCAAAATTAGTGGGTTTTCTTCTCTTAAAGGTATGGTATCCATTCTTGAATATCTTTTCATTCAAGAAGCCAACTTCCCAAAATGATTTTCAAAAAAAAGGGTTTCTAAACTCAAACTTCTTCTAACTTTGATTTCTAGTATGGGTCTTCTTGTATTTAAGTTCTAATGGTTTAATTGTATTTATCTTGGTTTTAATTGATGATTTTGATGTTAAAACTCCATGAAACTCTTGTTTATGCATACTTCAACTTTTGACTTGAAAATGGGTTATGTGAGCATGATTTGGGTAGGGTATGAACTTGGGTCTTCTTGTATTTGTCATGTTGGTGTAGCTACTGCCCTAAGGGCCTTAATATGGTGAAATATTGATAAATTGCATATGAGTGATGATGGTTTGATTTGTTGATGAGGTTCTCTCATTGTATAGTTCTTATTGTGAATCGCTATTTGAGTGGTATGGTCCACCTTATGGGTGGCGGTGCTAATTGATGAACTTGATGTTGTTTAGTATGTTTTGAGTACGAAATCTTGAAGGTCTAATATGTGAAATGAAGATATATTGGAAATGGGTCTTGTATTGTGTTTGATGTAGCTTGAATTGCATGTTTGACCTAGTTTATGTCTAAATGAAGTATATGATTATGAGAAGCATGTAGAGTGTGTAACTTGAGGAATCAAGGTTAAAGTATATGTAGAACTTGTTGATAATGAGATGATGCTTATATGCAAGGTGTGCACATGTACACACACACACTTTAAAGAATGTATTATGCCAAGTTGAGCAAAAAAGGGAATCTTGAGGTGGACACACTTCGTGAGTTGAGATGTAGTGTCTAGTAGCAACCTCTCCATTCCTAGTGAGCTTTCTAAGATATACTATTATGTTGAGAAATCCGTGGGGAGTTATGCCTAGCACCGAGAGGATATGAAGAGGAGGTGGATTGCACTTCGTGAGTTGAGATGTTGTAATCCAAAGTACCTTTTGAGATGAGTACTCCTCGTTAGTAGAGAGTAAGTTACTTAGTACAATCTTCTTATCCCTTAACTATGTGACCGCATAGGTGTAGCTATTGGAAAAGCAATGTAAACGCTAAGAAGCATGACCTTACACTAGGCAAGTAAGGATCCCTCATCCGATAGGGGTTAATATTGGGATTCCATGTGTCTTTGTCGGTTAAGCTAACTCCCACAAAAGAATAGATTTGAAACTAGTTAACTTGTCTATTGTTGATATTGAGTATGTATGTCGTGAAGTGCTCAATCCACATTAGTTACCGAGTAGGAGCATTAAGTGGGAGTAGTAGTATGGGATGCTACTCTCATATTGCACTTGGTGTGACCTATACCTACTATGGGAGAAGAGTACCTTCATGAAATCCGAGTGAATGAGTATTATGGTGTAGTGTTATGGATGATTATTGTGGATTACTTGAGTAAATGGAATCCATTAGGAGCACTAAGTGGGAGTGGTAGTATGGGATGCTACTCTCACATTGCACTTGGTGTGACCTATATTTCCATGAGTGTTTTGCATATGTTAGTCAAGGGCGTGGATTTGATTTCCAACGAAGTAAGCCTAAGATTTGGTAGTTTTAAGGGTCTCTTTGGTGTGCTTTGAAGGGAGGTGTAATGAAAATTCCTTCTTGGCTCACCTTAGGGAGTCTTAAGATAACCTTGGGTTAGGGCAACTTCAAAGGAAAAGAGTTCATATGACTTGGACCGTGCCATCCACTGTAAGGTCTCCATTGTAAGAATTCAAAATGTTCACTATGATGCTTTATTCAATTTTCATTGTAAGTTTAGTAAGTTCATTGAAATGTTCCTTTTTATTACTCTAAGTTTTGGTAAAGTTGCCATAAAGTATTGATTGTCGATTCTTATGTTGGTTTGTTTCTGGATTCATGAATATTATACTTAAATTGCATGAAAAGATATTCTTACTAAAATGTCCCTTTTCGTATGTTTTTGCATATACCATACTCAGTACATTGTTGTACTAACCCCATACTTTTTATACCTTATGAGTATAGGTCGGAAGCCTTTTGGGAGGATCGGAGTTGAAGCTTGGGAACTCTATCTCTCAAGAATCTGGTATGTCCTCATATATTTGAGGACATAGTCTTATGTTTCTTAGTTCCTTTATTTAAGACTTAAAGATGTATTTACTTTATTGTAAAGGGCCGTGTCCCTAAGATTCTAAGTTGTGTCTTTAAGTTGGCTTGTGACGATAAGATTTCCTAGTATTTATGAAAAGACTTCTTTTATTATTATTATCGTGAAAAGTTTTAATTCAGCACTACTTTTCATGCTTTATGTTATGAATGCTAGTTAGAGGGCTCGTACGAGATCCCAAAGGTTCAAGTACGCCCGGTCATGATTCAAAGGTTTTCCCCAACATCTAGGGGGTGCTTTCGGGTCGTGACATGAATCTTCCTAGTTGACTACATGGGTCCTATGATGAGTATGTTGATATTTCTATAGAAGTGACTAGGGTGACCTGTAAGTATACTTAGTTGATCCTATGTGCTACATGAATGAGATTGTACATGTGATAAGAGGATAATGAAGCGTGCCTTGTTTTGGTAGTGTAACACCCCGGAAAAGTTTTGAGCTAAGACTCGAACCGTTCATCGTACTGAGTGATTTTACAAAGGAATTAAATTTTCTTAAGTATTAAGCTCAGTTAACTAGATTTAATACCTTGAGTTCCATAAATAATTAAACTGGAAATAACAAAAATCTGAAAAGTGGAGAGTTAAGCAAAGTATGAGTTTTGGGTCAACTTCAAACGACCATAAATCCCAATACATGATGAGTTAGGTGTGCTAAAGATACCATTGGAAAGGTCTTTGAATTATATTTCCATAGCTTCCAGGTTTGCTAATGTTCGAGTTTGTACGAGTCACATATGAGCTATTGAAGTTAGGTTGTCCAGTTAAGGAAAGTTAGCCGAGAACAGTGAGGGGTATTTTGGTCCTTTCCTTATCCAATCTGATTTAATTCATTTTAGTCATATTTTAAGGTTATAATACTTTTAGGTTCAGTTTAATAATCCTAAAATACGCTTAGGGTTTTCGTTGGGAGTTCAAGAAGAGAAAAGAGGAGAAAAGAAGAAAGGATGAAAGCGTTTGTGGAGATTCTTGCGTCTTTTTGTAGATTTTTGCCATATGTCTAATCCCTAAAATGTATGCAAGCTTCCGTATTGTTGGGTTAGTTCAACCACACGCCAATCATGTATTTTTTTCAGCTAAATTGCATGCTTAATGTTTAAAGATTAGAGTTCTTGTTGAGTTCTTGAAAGGTGTTCTAGAAGTTCATTCCAAATCTTGTTGTGTTGGAGTTTTGATGATTTCTTGGATCAAATTGAGTAATTTTAGAGTTTTTTCTAGTATATTAGAGTGTAATTAAGTTACGTAATCGAATCCAAGTGATTGGGAGACCATTCTAATTTAGGCAATTTAGGGTGAGAAAACAAGCAAAAGTGCTCGACAGAAATTCTGGGTTGGGGCCTGGCGCGGCGCGCCTGCCAGAGCGCCCCAAACCCATCTCTGTCCATCAGGGGTTGGCTCCCCACACCATCCATAGCCCCAGGGTCGTCTGCCCAGTCCAGTTTGCCTCCGGTAGCTTCGTTTGAGTTCGTTTAAAGTGCACCTTCACTCCTTTTAGATTCTAACTAATCTAAGCTACTTTTAAACACCTAAAATCAGTCCTAACATGATCATAACCTTGAATTCAAAATTTGAATTCAAGGTAGAGTTGAGAGTTAAGTTTGGAGAATTCTTTCAAACGTTCTAAGAAAGTCCTTTTGAGGAGTCTTCTACAACTTCTAGTTTCTTGTTTCAAGACTCAAGTAAGTAAGCATGAGAGTAAGAAGAATGTATTCATGAGTCTAAAATATCAGCTAGATCCTTCATATCATGAACCATAACTCTTGAATTCATAATTCACATTCAAGAAAGAGTTAAGAGTAGAGTTCAAGAAAGCCTTTAAGTTCAGTTCTGAATTCTTTGAGATCCATCATTGATTTGAACTATGTTTTTGATGAAGTAAGTAAGGTAATGAGAAGATGCATATACATGAGTTCCATCTAGTTACTTAGACCTTCGAGTCGACTCGAGTTGTTCATGCCCATATTTCCGCATTAACCCTATAAGTGAACAATCTTGAGTTTAGAAATATCTTTGAGTTATCGAGTTGAGTAATTCGTGCTCATAATTCCGCATGAACTCTTCAAGTTGAAAAATTATGAAATCATCCACATGTGATCATGAACCTTGAATCCATACTTCAATTCAAGGAAGGTTAAGACTCAAGTCTAGAAGTTAAGAAGCAAGTCAAAGTAAAGTTATAAAGTTTTCTAAAGTCTTTAACAAACATTTTGACTTTGTTTTAAAGATTTAGATTTCAAGTCAAGAAAGAGTAAAGAGTTCAGTTAAATTCTCAAAAGCTATAATGGAACAATGTATTCCCTAAGAATTAAAGTTTCAAGTTAAGTAAAGAGCAAGAGTTTAGTTCATTTCTCTAAAGTTATAAGGGGGACTAAGTATTCCCTAAAGGTTGATAAATGTTTCACATTTAAGTTTAAGGGAAAATAAGAAGTTCCAAAAGAGTTTTGAAATAAAGAGTGAACATTAATTCCAAAAAGGGCTTGTAAAGCTAAAGGGTTCAGTAAATTATCTCAACCCAAAGGAAGGAAGTTTGATTAAAAGTATGAGCTAAAGTATGTTTTGGGAGTAGTATTGAGCACTGATGTGGGGATGAGAGTTCATATTAACTCAAGTCTCCATGTAAACCATGAAGCAATCATGGAAATTGACGGGTCATACTTTTTAGATGATCACGTAAGTTTATCTAGTGGATCCACTAAGCTAAGTAAGGTCTTATACCGATGGCAATGTATTAAATAGTTTTGGCAGCGTGGCCAAGACACTGTATCACCACTTAGGCTCATAGTGGTGATTGTCAATTAGAGAAACTCCCACAGAAACTATATTACTTAATTATATAAGTTAAGTTGAGTTTGTTATTGCATTTTCTTTAACGAACTAAGTTTCTTTTACTGTTTTATAAAGTTTTTTATATGTAGCATGTGTATTATTGCTTTATATTGAGTTGAGTATCCATAGTTGAGTATTATATCGTTGAGTTTAGTATCTAATCTCTGAGTTGAGTATCTTATTCTTGAGTATTCTTGAGTATTCCTAGAGTTTCAACTTTGAGAAGAGGTAAGTATGTTCCCATCTTTTATTCAAGTATCAAGCTTATGTTATACTTTAGAATTCCCCTTACATGCTCGTACATTCCACGTACTAAGCCAATTGGCCTGCATTTTCTCATGATGCAGACACGGGTATATCGGATCATCAACAGGAGCTTTGTTGATACATCTGAGAGCTCGAGTATCTATGGTGAGTCTCCTTGCTTCAGAAGGATTTCATTTACTTTTGAGTTTAGTTAGGAGGTCGTGTGTCTTGTCCCGACTTCCATGTTTATCAGTTATAGGCTTCATAGATAGTCAGTTTAGTTAAGGAGTCTATATTTTGCATTTATTTTATTAAATGTTTTAAAGACTAAAGTTGCCTATTTTATGGTTAGTTGAATATATTATTTTATTCAAAGTTGTTCATTTGAGTTAAAGCTTTAAGGTTGAGTTTATGAATTTTATTTCACTTTTCAAGCTTTGTATGCTTAAGTGAGTCTCCCGTTTGTAGTCAGTCAGGATGAGGGTTTGCTTGGGCACCAGCAATGGTCTTCGAGTGCCGGCCACGTCCAGGGTGTAGGCTCGGGTCGTGACAAAATTGGTATCAGAGCCTATAGTTTAAGTGTCATAGGGTGTCTATGATGCCGTGTCAATAGGATCTTATTTATGGTTGTGAGGGCCCCACTTCTATGAATGAGGTACTATAGGCATTTAAGAAAAGTTCCATTCTTTAATTTAATAATCTTAATCGGTCAATAGAGCTAAGTCATAGAGATCTATTCTAACACATGCGTTTCTCATAGTCATTCTACTACCCATCATACTAGAGGTGGTTGAAAAGCAGAGTCAGTTCTATGTTAATGAGTTGTTCTTAGCAAGAGTTTTGAGGAAGTCATGAGACTCCAGAGGGGCTAGAGAGAAGCCGAATAGTAAGTTAAGTATTCAGTTTCAGAGTAATGCAACCATATTCATTTGGATCGTGCGTTTGAGCTAAAAGTGAGTTAAACTCTTTTCCTAAAATCTTGTTTCAGTTGATATCTTTATGAGAAAGTATGGTTAGATCTTCGCTAATATTTTCACCCGAAAAGGTAGCATGAGCTACGAGATCACGAGCAGTAGTAGTGAAAGAGCCCAGAGTTAGAGGAAAGTATGCAGAGGTTTAGTAATCCTAGAAGGGGAGATTGAGTTTTGAAGAGCTATATTACTATAGTCATGTACCTAGTAAATTAGTAATGAAAAGTTTTCCTTTATGGTAGACTAAGAGTGAAGAGTTTTGAAGATCTACAGATAGGAGGTATAGTAAGTATTGCAAGTCAATATGATTTAGAGTATACCTTAACTAAAAAGGGATTATGATAATGTTTCATTGTGTTCGTAATGACAAAGTGTAAGTGGTGAATATATATAAGAGCCAGAGTATTCATAATGTGATAGATTAATCTAGGCTTATGAATTTTGAAAGGAGAACCTCATGGTATTCAGAGGATGATAGAGTTATTTGAGAGATAATACAAAGTAAGTGAGTAAGCAGTACTTTTGTGAAGTGGAATGTGATGGTAATTCAAGTATGCGGACTGAGAGGTAAGGATTGACTAATTGTAATGAAGTCCTAGTGGGCAAGTGTTTCCAAATTGTCATAGTAGTAATGAGTCATTGTATAGTAGGTGAGCAATCGTATTGACATTTGGGTTTAGTAATAAACATTAAGCAGATGAGTGCTATGATCCATAAGAATGACAACAAAAGGGTGATGATGTTAGTCTTGAGATTTGATATGGTAGATTTGACATAAAATAGTTGAGGAATTGAGATTGTTGTTTCAATGAATGTGAGTAGTAGAGAACCTAACCTTTAGATAAGGGAAGTGAAGTGTGGCTAAGCCACAAGTGCAAAATGAGAATTAAGAGAATGTACACCAGTTAGAGATGTGGAATAGGTCCATAGCGTTCAAGTGCTAGTTTTAGACCTAAGGGGGAGATAATAAGATGAGAAAGCAAGTCAAGTGTTTGAGAGTAAGACATTAATAGTTTCCAAAGATTTTGGGGGATATCTTTTAGAGTTCCTTTTAGTTCATGGAGTTGTAAGATTACTAAGCTTGAATGTGTTGTTGTTAAACATTAGGTGGATTCTTGAGATGAGAAAGGTGGTGGTACAGAGTAATAGTGTTGGGATGAGATTCCAATAGAGAGGTATAGAACCAAAACCTAAGGATTTAGTTTAAGCTTGAATATATTGAAAGTGTACCATTAGAAGCAGACCTTAGTAAGAGAAAACCATTCTATACCTTGTTCAGTCGTCATTCGAGGACGAATGATCCCAAGGGGGAGATAATGTGAAACCCCGGAAAATTTTTGAGCTAAGACTCGAACCGTTCATCGTAGTGAGTGATTTTTACAAAGGAATTAAAATATTCTTAAGTATTAAGCTCAGTTCACTAGATTTAATACCTTGAGTTCCATAAAGAATTAAATTTGAAATAACAAAATTTTAAAAATTGGAGAGTTAAGAAAAGTATGAGTTTTCTGTCAACTTCAAACGACCATAAATACCCATACATGATGAGTTAGGTGTTCTAATAGATACTATTGGAAATTTCTTTGAATTATCTTTCCATAGCCTCCAGGTTTGCTAATGTTCGAGTTTGGATGAGTTAGATATGAGCTATTGAAGTTAGGTTGTCTAGTTAAGGAAAGTTAGCCGAAAACAGTGGGGGTATTTTGGTCCTTTCCTTACGCAATCAGATTTAATTCGCTTTTAGTCATATTTTAAGGTTATAATACTTTTAGGTTCAGTTTCATAATCCTAAAATACGCTTAGGGTTTTAGTTGGGAGTTCAAGAAGAGGCAAGAAGAGAAAAGAGGAGAAAAGATGAAAGGATGAAAGCGTTCGTCGAGATTCTTGCGTCTTGTTGTGGATATTCGTCATGGGTCTAATCCCTAAAAGGTTTGTAATCTTACATAGTGTTGGGTTAGTTCACACACACGCCAATCATGTTTTTTTTTCCAGCGAAATTTCATGCTTAAAGTTTAAAGATTAGAGTTCTTGATGAGTTCTTTAAAGGTGTTCTTGAAGTTCATTCTAAATCTTATTGTGTTGGAGTTTTGATGATTTCTTGAGATCAAATTGCATAATTTTAGTGTTGTTTCCAGTATATTAGAGTGTAATTAAGTTAAGTAATTGAATTCAAGTGATCGGAGAAGAAACCGTTTGAACTTAGGCGATTTAGGGTGAGAAAATGAGCAAAAGTGCTCGGCAGAAATTCTGGGTTAGGCCTGGAGCGGCGCACTTGACAGGACGCCCCAAACCCATCTCTGTCCATCAGGGGTTGGCGCCCCACACCAGCCATAGCCCCAGGGTCGTCTACCCAGTCCATTTTGCCTCTGGTAGCTCCGTTTGAGTTCGTTTAAAGTGCACCTTCACTCCTTTTAGATTCTAACTAATCTAAGCTACTTCTAAACACCTAAAATCAGTCCTAACATGATCATAAATTTGAATTCAAGGTAGAGTTGAGAGTTAAGTTTGGAGAATTCTTTCAAACGTTCTAAGAAAGTCCTTTTGAGGAGTCTTCTACAACTTCTAGTTTCTTGTTTCAAGACTCAAGTAAGTAAGCATGAGAGTGAGGAGAATGTATTCATGAGTCTTAAATATCACCTAGATCCTTCATATCATAAATCATAACTCTTGAATACATGATTCACATTGAAGAGAGAGTTAAGAGTAGAGTTCAAGAAAGCCTTTAAGTTCAATTCTGAATTCTTTGAGATCCATCATTGATTTGAACTAAGTTTTTGATGAAGTAAGTAAGGTAATGAGAAGATTCATATACATGAGTTCCGTCTAGTTACTTAGACCTTCGAGTTGAGTCGAGTTATTCATGCTCATAATTCCACATGAACCCTATAAGTCAAACAATCTTGAGTTGAGAAGTATCTTTGAGTTCTTGAGTTGAGTAGTTCATGCTCATAATTCCGCATGAACCCTCCAAGTTGAAAAATCATGAAATCATCCGCATGTGATCATTAACCTTGAATCCATACTTCAATTCAAGGAAGGTTAAGACTCAAGTCTAGAAGTTAAGAAGCAAGTCAAAGTAAAGTTATAAGGTTTTCTAAAGTCTTTAACAAACATTTTGACTTTGTTTATAAGACTTAGATTTCAAGTCAAGAAAGAGTAAAGAGTTCAGTTAAATTCTCAAAAGCTATAATGGAACAATGTATTCCCTAAGAATTAAAGTTTCAAGTTAAGTAAAGAGCAAGAGTTGAGTTCATTTCTCTAAAGTTATAAGGGGGACTAAGTATTCCCTAAAGGTTGATAAATGTTTCACATTTAAGTTTAAAGGAAAATAAGAAGTTCCAAAAGAGTTTTGAAATAAAGAGTGAACATTAATTCCAAAAAGGGCTTGTAAAGATAAAGGGTTCAGTAAATTATCTCAACCCAAAGGAAGGAAGTTTTATTAAAAGTATGAGTTAAAGTATGTTTTCGGAGTAGTATTGAGCACCAATGTGGGGATGAGAGTTCATATTAACTCATGTCTCCATGTAAACTATGAAGCCATCATGGGAATTGACGGGTCATACTTTTTAGATGATCATGTAAGTTTATCTAGTGGATCCACTTAGATAAGTAAGGTCTTATACCGATGTCAAGGTATAGGACAGTTCTGGCAGCGTGGGAAAGACGCTGTATAAACACTTAGTCTCATAGTGGTGGTTGTCGGTTAGAGAAACTACCACAAAAACTATATTAATATCTAGTAAAAGTAAAGTTGAGTTTGTTATTGCATTTTCTTTAACGAACTAAGTTGCTTTTATTGTTTTATAAAGTTTTTTATACATAGCATGTGTATTAGTGCTTTATATTGAGTTGAGTATCCTTAGTATAGTATTATATCTTTGAGTTCAGTATTTAATCTCTGAGTTGAGTATCTTATTCTTGAGTATTCTTGAGTATTCCTTGAGTTTCAACTTTGAGAAGAAGTAAGTATGTTCCCTTCTTTTATTCAAGTATCAAGCTTATGTTATACTTTAGAATTCCCCTTACATACTCGTACATTCCACGTACTGAGACAATTGTCATGCATCTTCTCATGATGCATACACAAGTATACAGGATCATCAATAAGAGCTTCGTTGATACACCTGAGAGTTTGAGTTAGCTATGGTGAGCCTTCTTGCTTCCGGAGGATTTCATTTACTTTTCAGTTTAGTTAGGAGGTAGTGCGTCTTGTCCATACTTCCATCTTTATCAGTTAGAGGCTTCATAGATAGTCATTTTAGTTAAGGAGTCTGTATTTTGCATTTATTTTATTAAATGTTTTAAAGACTAAATTTGCCTATTTTATGGTTAGTTGAATATATTATTTTATTCAAAGTTTTTCATTTGAGTTAAAGCTTCTAAGGTTGAGTTTATGAATTTTATTTCACTTTTCAAGCTTTGTATGCTTAAGTGAGTCTTCCGCTTGTTGTCAGCCCGGATGAGGTTTCGCTTGGGGACCAGCAATGATCTTCGAGTGTCAGCCACGTCCAGGGAGTAGGCTCGGGTCGTGACAGGTAGACCTATATACCTTACTTGATACATGAAGAATATGAATATGACTCTTGAATTAGTAGGCTAAAGCACCTTTGTCATGAATGTATATGTGTGATTGAAATGTGACCTTGAACATAGTTAAGAGGGTAATTTATGTGGAATCTTCTAGAAATGAGGTTATGATATCCTTGAAGTTCAAAGCCGTAATGGTATCCTTCTTATGTGAATGGTGAAATTAGGGTTGGTTGGCTGGAACGACATGAAATTATCCTTAGGAAAGTCATTGAGCTATCTTAGTAACCATTGTAAGGCATCCCTAGTGGACCTCTTTGGTAAGGTGTATTATGATTTGGTCATGAATAAGATATGATACCTCTTCATATGCTTCTTAATTGAATTACTCTATGAGAACAAAGGCTAGCACCGAGTGAGTATGCTTGGGGAGTGACTATTCTTGAGATGAGACTAGAATACAAAGAAACCCTTGATATTCCTTAACCATGTGCCTACATGGGATGTGTCCTAGTTCTACCATTGACAAGTAGAACACCATCCATTGGAATAGGGAAGACTCCGAATTTCATGCCTAGCTAGTATGGTCTATGTCGGTTATTGACAATTCTCATCATGTGGAATGCATGCTAGTGTTGGATGAGTACTATGAAGCTTAGGTAGCAGAATGGGACGCTATCTAGACATTGCACGAGTAGGCTTTGAAGATGTTAGTATGTAGGTTCCCTAGGTCTTCTCCAAGACCATTATGTGAGAGTCCTTAATTGTTGAATGTCTCTTAAATGACTTAATGAACATAATGACTTAAGATAAATGAAAATAAATGGAAAGGTACTTACCTAGAGTAGCTTTATGGATTGATTAGGTAAGCTTCGAGAGGGTGTATGGACGGTATCTTCATGTCTTACTTAGGTGAGTCTTATAGTAACTTTAGGTAGGGCTTTAATTGAATATAGTGAATAATCTTATCTTAGGAATACTTAAGGATCTCTTAGGTGTGTGTGAAGGAGTTGTATGGGCGGCCGCTTTATATCTCACTCAAGTGGGCCTTAGGAGGACCTTTGGTAGGAGATTCTTATGCTTGTATGGTTTGAAGTGATGATATGCTATATCGTGGAATATGAATTATATGAGTTTATGTTGACTTGTAAGTGACTCTTATACTTGTCTTAAAGGTTTTTCTCAAAAAGAGCATATATTATACAAATGTCCTTTTAGCATGGTTTTAATTGCATGTCACCATACTTAGTGCATTATAATGTGCTAATTCCATATATTTTGTATATTTGTAAAGGTGTAGGTGGCATTTGAGAGGAGTCCTTTGAAGTGGAAGCTTGGATTAGTATTCATTCAAGCAAAGTTGGGGTATGTCCTCAATAGTTTTGAGGACATTACTATGTTTAGTTTTTTTTGTTAAAGACATTGTAATAGACTTAGATATATCTATTTTGTGATGTATCTACCGTGTCTCAAGATATTCGTGTGTCTAAGATGGCGACTTTGAGACTTAGTCTTTCCTTATGATTTTCTATAAAGAGATACAGTAAAACCTCTATAAATTAATATAGGTGGGACCATGAAATTATTTTTTTATAGAGATATTATTTAATCGATAAATTAATATTTATTAATTTAAAGAATGATTAGAAATTTGATTAAGGTATTTTGATTATATCCAAATCATTTTATCTTACTAATTTATGTATCATATTTATTGATTTTCACATAAAAAATATTATACATAAAGTAAAATGAATATATCAAAATCATTATATTTTAATAATTTCAACCTTGTGATGCTATGTTAATAAGAGCTTTCAAGATGTATTATCGAAGTTATTTTATCGTAGAATATTAAAAGGCTATGAAGTGGACAAAATGATCCAGCAAATACAAATATTTTGGGTGCTATCAATTTTGCAATCCCTGTCTGGATAACAAATGTTCAGTAAGAGACAATAACAAATTGTTTTTGATATTGTATAATTCGTTCGGGGATACAATCCTAGAGAATTTGAATGAACCTACTTATGAAAACGTCATTCATGAACTTGAGGTCATGATTAATGATCTTGGTTACCCAAATAAAATGGATGCCAATAGCCTCTTGGATTATCCTGGTGAAGGTGATACATGTTCACAAGTCCAGTGCTTAGAAGAAATTGTGGATACCATCGGAAAAAGCAATGTTGATGAAGTTGAAGATGATATTATACCTTTGAAAACCAGTTACGCATAAGGAAACACTTATCACATCTAGGACTCTTTACAACATCGGTGCTCTTGGATGTTATAAGAAAAGTTATAGATGAGATTCAACTAGATTTATATTTTAAGAAATACCAGAACACAATCATATTTCACTAATCGCATCTAGGACTCTTTGCAACATCGGTTCTCTTGTATGTAATAAGAAAAGTTATAGATGAAATTCAACCAGATTTATATTTTAAGAAATACCAGAACACAGTAGAATCATATTTCACTAAATTTGTCTTAGATATGTTTGTACTTTTAAAGAATTATTAATTTATGATATTAATGGGACCATATATTTATATAGGGTTTTTCTGAAAATATATTATCTTATTATCTTATCGAAATTGGTGATTTTTTCCATTGACCCAAGTCGGGACCGAAGGAAAATATTATTTTAGAGAGATTATTAATTTATCGAGTATTAATTTATAGAGGTTTTACTATATTTTGAAGTATTATTATTTCGTGTCAAATTTTTTAATTCTGCACTATTTTCCATACATGTATGCAATGAATGATGTCAAGGCCTTGTACAAGATCTACGAGAGGTCATGTAAGTCGTGTTACAATCCGAGGGAATGCCATATCTTCTAGGGTGTGCTCTCGGGTCGTGACATATACAGTATTTGTATACCAGTGTATATCATCCCATTTCCTGTTTTTCGAAACTGTATTTCAGCTTCCTTGTTCTTAATATTAGCTTCCAATGGAACAGTCAATGATGAAGGCCGGCTCGGTAAAGGAGAACACAAGTTGGATTTTATCCCGACTGGAAGGCCAATGATAGGAAGAACTCATTGCAAGTGACACATACAAAAGAAAAAAAATCATATTAGCATAGAACAATACTATTCTAACACATTTTTATTCTAAAGAAATAAAATGAACACTATTAAAATTACTAAACTCAACTTGACAATCATTTATCAATAAAAATAAAGTGGACTAATTAGATAACCCAAATGACTGAAGTTACACTTTACTAGTTACTGTAAGAAGAGGGACAAGTATATTGCTTTAATACATACTCACAAACACCACTAATCTTCAAGAGAGAGCAGACCATACATATTTCAGTCAAACAAAGAATAGGTTCTAACTTTAGTCGATTCTCAACTTTCATGTATATATCCTTAAATTAATATGTGATTCAATTAAGTATGAGGAATGTGGACACAATATAAAGCAAGAAAGTATAAAATCATATAAGATAGCACTAAGCCATGCATTGCTGTTGCCTTTATAAAATAAGGCTTATGCCTTAGGCCCCCAAATTTTTGGGGCCCCGAATTATCATAAGGAATAAATTATGTGTTTAATTTTTATAGAAAAATTTGATTAATTATGACAAAAATATATACTATTTTATCCACTTTAACATCTTTTATACTTTGTTAAAAATAAGAATTAATAGTGAAAAGTGTTGAACAAAGTGAATTACTAATTCGTTTTTATTTCTTTTTAAATTTTAGTTTCAAACATTACAACAAGCATATTAAAATGGTGTATACCAAGTTATCAACTTCTTAAATCAAATTCTATGGTTCTAAATCTTATCTTTATTTTATATTTGTCAACTTATTACTAATAAAATTATATTAACAATTCATATAATAATTGCCTCACCGAAAGGATGTTTTTCAATGTTGAGTTAATAAAATCTTACCTTAAATCAATAACTGAAAAAACAATATTAGATACGAATATTTTTCATCTAAATAGTGTAAGAAAAATTAATTTTGAATAAATATGTATATAAAGTTTGTTTATATTTTAGGCCTCAAATTGAAAATTCGCTTTAGGCCCCCAAGTACGTTGAGTCGCCCCTGAAGAGAAGCTGATGAAACCTTAACTAAGCTCAAAAATCAATATAATGAAACTGAGCCCTGCAATACCAAAATATTCAAATTATAAACAATCCTAGATTAAGCAGAGAAGATTCGATCCAAAAATAGCTTAAACTAGAATAATAATATAACAAGATATTTTATTAGCAAGATTTAGCCATATTCAAATGCTGATAACAACAACTCAACATCACCATTAAGGAAATCATAAAACCAACAACAACAACATGATCACAAAATTAAAAAGACGAAAAACTTATCAAAGGGAAAGAGATTACCTTTTTGGGGCAGCGAACTGAGCCGGCAAGCTGAAGAACGGTGACTTCACCACAAACGTTCGAATGAGAAAATCACTAAGCTTGTGAGCTCTTAATGTATGTTTTCTGTAGCTCTCTAAGTCTATTTCTTTTATTGAAAATTCCCCACTGTTCTAGTAATAAATTCGTGTCTAAAAAAAATCATATCCCCAGCTTGAAATCACCAACGGGAAAAGTGAAGAGAAGTGTCTAATTTCGAAGCAAGGACAATGGAGGTGCCGGATTGCAACACTTGGCTGATTCTCGTACGGAGAAGAGGATAAGGGAGAGAAGAGAAGCAGGCCGCGCGAGCTGGGTTGAGTTTCAATTTTGATGGAGAAGAAGACAGGAAGGGGATGGGGGTGGTACTGTTTATACGTTGTTGGGTATTTCTGGTTGCAAGAATTGGGTCATTTGGTGTTTTGGAATTGTAATGTTGTATTTAATTGGTGGGCTTGGTATTTCTTTTGGAGATAGAGAAGTGGGACTGCTGGAAATTGTGAATGAATTGCTTCTCTAATGAGTTTAAGGTGATGTCAAAGATGGGTTACATTTTGGAGTTCTTTAAGAAATAGTTAAATTAACAAATTAAACTAAAATTTATATAAGACAAATTAATATTAATTAATTAATGAGGTTTTTAATCTTAACGAAAAAAAATAATTAATTTAATCGTAAATTAATGATTCAAAATTATAACCATGATATATATTCAAAATTTATTCGTATGATTTTTTCACTGTGTATTTATTTTTCTCTTCAGAATCTTGTTTCCTTTTCTAAGTCGTATTCATTCCAAAATGTATATTGTTTGTATTTGTATTCGAATACAAATACAAATAAACTAAGAGAAAGTTGTTCTTCATATAAATAAAATGCATAATTAGTTGACATGTCTTTGGATGAATACAAATTAGGGACAAATACAAGATTCATAAACTATGCAACATCAAATTTTTAATAAATACAAATATTGATAGTATACATAGTGATTTGAATATAAATTGAGAAAGAATACCAAATTCTAAAAAAACTATAAATACAAAACAAACTAATAGAAAATTGTTCAACAACTATTCGGTCTTCATCGTCTTTTTCAAGATCCCCACAAGTAGACAAAGTTTCTACATTTGCGTTCTAAATTTGAGGAAGGTTTTGCATACTAATTGGGTCTTGTAAATGTTCTGACCCTCTTGTTACCTCATTTTAGCAGCGGATCCTACATTATCCGTTATTTCTTGAGTAATAAATAAATTAAAGGATGAAAAATCACTAGAAATTGGTTGATTAAGATGGATACTCTAGTAAGCTCTTGAATTCAGCCCCCCACGGAGATTGAAAAATACAAACAATAATTTTTTAAGATTTAAACAAAAATAAAATCAGAAAATAAATATGAAAATAGGATAAAGATTACGGATACCTTAATCAAAGGGATTCTTGTTTATCCAAGTTATGATGAAAAACAACCAAAATATATGGCAAAGAAATATTGACAACTTGAATGTTGGAGGAAAATCAGAAAAGATAAATATGAGAGAGAGAATTTTTTTTTAATGAGAGAGAGAATTAAGAATTTGAAAAGATAAATATGAGAGAGATTTTGTTTTTAAAAAAAAGATATATAGAATTAACTGAAAATGGAGATAAAATAGGAAGGAAATTGGGATACATCAAGTTTTTAAAATAATGACATTTTTGATATTATTACTAATATTTTTAAAGTATGGATACTTTTACTAAATATGTTATTATTTTTTACTAGTTTACTAATTTTCCCTAAAAAATAAACTTGAGTTGATTTTTGAAATATTTATAAAATTTACTAATTATATACAAAAATTATATAAAATATATGTATTAATTAAAAATTATTTTTAAAAAAAGAAGATAAAATTAGTTCAAAGTAACTTGAAAAATATTTTGAACTTTATAAAAATTAATTATTTCAAATCATTTAGAATTTAAGAAGTTCGGTAATTGATATAAATTGTGGAGGTCCAAAATTGGGTGTCAACAATGGTGACATTTAATATGTCAACAAATTAACAAACATGTGGACCCCACAAGAATAAAAAGGTTTGCCACGACCACAACCTATGTTTCGTCGTTGTCTGCCTAGCCACTCCTTCTCATACCCTTCTTGGTCAACTTGACTCTGATACCAAAGGACGGATCGAGTTCCCGAACGAAATCCTAAGAAAAATTGGGCAGAGTAACGAAAGGGAGCAAGAACAAGAAAACACTTAAAAGAAAACCTTTAAGGAAAAGAACAAGAAAACAATAGTAAAACTTAAACTTTAAAACATGAGAACAAATAAACAAAATAGTACTAGGGAAGATATACTTCCAATAAAACTTTTATTGATTTAGAGAAAAAGAGAACATAGATTGGAAAGGATGGGAATACTGGGGAAAATGGAGAGAAATGTAAGGAGGTTTCAAAGTCATAAGATTTTTGTTACGACCCGAGAGTACCCCCAAGAAGTTAGGGCATTCTCGAATAGGAACACGGCATACTTGACCTCTCGGAGGTCTTGCACAAGCTCTTTCGTACCATTCATCGCATATGCACATATGAAAAGTAGTGCGGAATTAAAACTTTTCACAAACATTCGAATAGTCTTTCAAAATCTCTTTCATATAAAACCAAAGGAAGTACAAAGTCTCATATCATCAAATCTTAGACTCACGAATACTTGGGACACGACCCATACAATTGAAAATATAGTACTATTAAGTCTATTACAATGCTTTAATAAAAGAACTCTAAAGACATCTATGCCCTCGAGTCAAATGAGGACATACTTCAAACTTGCTTGAAAGATCCTATAATCCAAGCTTCGCTCCCAATAGCACCTTCACTTATGAATCACTTTAGAGGTAGATAAAAACATGGAATTAGTACAAACACATGTACTAAGTATGGCTTAATGCATAAAATCATGATAAACATTTAATCAAAATAAGCTCTTTTTGATTAAAACATCGTAATATAAGCATACTAACAACATTTATCACCTTAGAAACACATAAGACTTCACATAAACATATTATCACATTTTAAGGAATATTACATGAACCAACCGATATTACAGTGAACTAACTCAAGCTTCACATTGAACTCTTTTAACATGCAACTCTCTCACTAAAAGTTATCCTAAGACTCACTTAAGTAAGACAAAGAGAGACCGCCCATACACCTTCTCTAAGCACACCTAAATGATCCTTGGGACTACCTATAATGAGATACACAGACTTACAATATACCAAAACACATAACATATCATATGACATCCTCACCAAGGTTATCAAAAGACTTACTTAAGTAATTCTAGAAGAGAACTTCCATACACCCTCTTGAAGATTACCTAAATAATCCTTAAGACTTCCTAAGTTTAGATCATGCCTAACTTATCAACCAACTTCCCTACCTAGAGTCATTCTTAAGACATCCCTAGATAAGACATGAAGAGATCATCCTTTATGCTCCGTTCACACTTTAACTAGGCACTCCTTAAAGTTACTCTACACTAGGTACTTATTCATTTACATGCTTTCTAATCTTAAGTCATTAGTTCATTAATAGACATACATCACATAAGGGCATTCATGTAATGGTCTTGGAGAAGACCTAGGGACTTACTCACTAACATCTTCAAAGCCCAATTGTGCATTGTCTAGGTAGCGTCCCATACCACCACCTAAACTTCATAGAACTTCTCCAATACTAGTAGGTATCCCATATTATGATAATAGGCAATAACAGACATAGACCATGGTAGCAAAGCATGGAATCCAAAGTTGTAACCTATTCCGATAAGGGTGTTCTACTTGCCAATGGTAGAACTTTTACACATCTCATGTAGGCACATGGTTAAGGCATATCAAGGGTTTCTTTGCACTCTAGCCTCATTCTTAACTAGAGCTACTTCCCAAACCATACTCACTAGGGGCTATCCTTTGTTCTCATAAAGTAATTCACATAAAGGATCACATGAAGAGGTTCCATATCTAGTTCATAACCCAATCACATTCACCTTACCAAAGAGGTCCCCTAGGGTTGCCTTACAATGGTTAAGAGGATAGCTTAATGAATTTCCTAAGGATGATTTCATGCCGTTCCAGCCAACCAACCTTAAGTACACCATTTACACAAGAAGGATACCATTACGACTTTCGACTTCAAGGATATCATAACCTCTCAACTAGGTTGAGGGCTCCACATAATTTGACCTTCTCACTATGTTCAAGGCCACATGTCCATTACATATACAAGACTAAGGATCTTTACTATACTAAGTCAAGACATCTTATATTAACATATCATTCATGCATCAAGAAGAGAGACTTAAGTCTACCTAATCAAGATACATCAACACTTTACTTTATCGTATATAACATATCATCAAAAAACACATACGCACAACAAAGTCAACTATAGGTCATCCTATATACTACTATAAAATCATGAATATAGCCATCATAAGACTCTATAACCAAGTAGGAAGAATCATGCATGAACTCTAAGACCACACACATAAAGACATAGTCATAGACTAACATGATCACCTAGTAACCTCAATAGAAGCACACATCCTTTCACCTTAATCACAAGTAGATAGATATGATCATACTTCAAATAAGTCAACAACACGAATCATCGTACTATGTCAAGTAGTTGCCGACAAGACCATGATCATCATAATACATAAAGTAACGCCGACGAGGCCACTTAATTCACAAGTAAAGTACATAACACCGCCACCATAAGTGACCATACCTATCACAACATAATTCAAGACTAAATTACATAATATAAAGAGAATTAGGGCAGCGTACCACCAATCCATTCTCCGCACTTCAATTCATAGTTAAATCATTCAATATGACACCAATAGGCCCTTACCCATGGCCATGATCATCAATCCAATTCAAAAATCACAATAACCAATGAATCTAAGTCAATTCAATATAGATTTATCAATCTAAGACAGCCTATACATCAATCCAATACAATTCTTACATCATTCAATAGCCCAAAGAAAACTACACTAGAATTCATAAGCATAGAAACATGATCACTTCACCCATTAAATAGTCAAAACTAGGATTGCATGGTTTGCATGGGTTCATAGAGTTTTTAGGTTAAAATCATCAAATTAACATCAATTCAATCATAATATAATGATTCAAAATATTTTATGCAAGAAGCCATGGATAGATCACAAAATTGGAGAATTCATGTTTTGATCATCTTTGAAAAATCATTGGAATTTACCCCTTGAATAAAGAGATTTCAAGGATGAAGAACCATACCTCAATTGTGGTGAAAAGCCCAAAATATTGATGGTGAAAAACTTGATAAATCTATCTTCATCCTTGGAGCTTGGGACAACAATGGAGGTTTTGGAGAGAAGAATGGAGAGGTTTTGTTTTGAGTTGAGGGTTTAGCTTTGATTGGAGGGGTATAAAAAGACTCAATAACCGTCAATAAGTCATCCAAAAATTACCCAAAAGACCCTTGCACCTATTGGACAATTTAACCAACTCAAATTTCACTTAAAAACGCCGCGGCCAAATCTGGGAGTTTACTGCGCGTCGCGAAAGCACTTTCAAATCTTGTTTCTGGAAAATTTTGAGATAGAATGGTTCGTGACAACCCCGCATCGCAGGGCAAACAATTTTCCATTGCGTGTAAGTTGCGCGACGTGCAGCCACCACCATAATCTGGCTGGCGCGGCAGCTTGGATGTCCCATATTTGGGTCCTCTTTAGGGACCCTTTGGCTAATCCTCGGGGCGTTGTTTCAGACGTTTCGACCCTTTCCTTGTCAGGCTACTTGTAGAAACCATCGATACACAGTTTAACCCTCAAACCATTCCTCAAAACATCACTATTAAACATTATGACACACCAGTTCAATTTTGACTAGTTTCCGAATGTCTTGGACGTTTGACCTCTAAACACTTCCAAATTTTATATACTGCCTAAGAACACTATTATTAACCATTTTATTACTTTAAAACATCATGACACCCAGGTTAGTCTCTAGTTTAACCTGGTTCATTTTGAGGGTGTAATAATACTCCCCCACTTGGAAACAGTCGTCCTCGAATGACACTTGCTACACTTTAGATACTATCAAGAGATACAAAACTCAAGACTATCAGCACATAACCATACCACACAATACACAATACACACATATAGGAGAAACCTCATTTCATAAAATCAAGAGACTCACAAAACAATAAGAAGGTAGAAACAAATCTATGACTCATCATGCCATAAGACTCACATTCTTCATTTAAACTAGCATGAACTCCTTTTACATTCATTTTCATTCTCATATACATCATTCCTATCCATACTACAACAATTTTCAACCAAAGAACAAATTAGTCAATTTTCCAAAATTATTACAGTAAACTAAATTCCCTGGCAGTGAACATGCTTCAAATTTTTGAAAATGGAACATTTAGGCAATTGATGATGGATACATAATAATATGATAGATAAAACCATATGAACACATTTTACAACATAATCATAACTTCATAAACTTCACAATGCAAGGAATCAATGAAATTCACTACCAACAAGACTCCTACATAATGGAACATGCAACATACTACTATGATCATCTAGCTCCTCTACAAACCATACTCCACCACTTAGAAGGAACTCATAAGACAAAAGAGATAATACCAGAACATACCCTCATCATCATCCTCATCCGGCTTTGATCCTCTAGCCTAGAGTGTATAAAAGTGATTCTTCTCTGGAGCATCACCACCCAGAACACTTGGAGGAACTTGCTTAGCTTCTTTTCCTCTAGAATCAATAGAAGGACAATCCCTCACCTTGTTCCCATCTTTACCACAACCAAAACAACTTCCGGTACCCAATAGACATTGCCCATAGTGCCTCTTCCCACAAGTAGAACATGTAGGCTTGTCATCTTGAGAACAACTACCCTTCTCAAGTTTCACCTTAGAACTCCTAGGATCATCTTGACTTGAAATCTTCTTCTTGAAACTAGGTTGGCTTTGATCACTAGATCCACCCCTCTTTAAGTTTCTAGCAATCCTACCAATTTTAGACTCCTCAATGGATTGAGCAAACACCATGAGTCTAGACAAAGTCTTATCATCATGGAGCATGGCCGTACGACATCCTTCTTTCACTAGGTCGGAAACTCCGATCACAAACCTACTCATCTCATCCCTAGGGTTAGACACTAAGGATGGGGCATGTAACACTTCAAAAATCTAAGACGTGTTCTAGAGCCTAGCATAAGTGTCATAAGGTCTAGACACTGTTTTAAGGTCCATTTTAATGAATATAATTCATTTAGGAAGTCTAGAAACGAAAACGTCCAAGAACGTCCATGACGTCCGGAAACTAGTTCAAGGAGGTACTAGCGTGCCTTAGACTATTTGATGAGCTTTTAGAAGTCGGAAAGTGATGAAAATTGGTAGAAGGATGTCTACTATGTGTTTAAGTTGATTCATGGTCGAAACATCCTGGTACGACTCCCCAAGAATAAACCAAGGTCCTTGAGGAAGACCCTTGCGTTTTGGGTCAAGGAACTGCCTAAGGCAGTGTGACCAACGACTTGCAGTCAACGATCAGTGTGTCAATGGACGGGGACGTCGATTGCCTCATCGATGAACACTTAGGCATTTTCCCCAAGACTTGTTTTGGACCAGTATCTGACCAAAACAACGGACCAAAAGGACGGAGGGTCCTGTGGCCGTGGTCTCACAGACGGACCGTCGATCGGGGTCTCGTCTGTGAGGGGTCTAATATTCTGCATGTTTTAAGTTAGTTCCAATTAATTAATTAAAGGGTTATTTAATTAGTTGGGGAATTAGGTAGGTCTAATTACCTTAGTTAATACCCTCTATAAAGTCCTAACCTAATTAAGACTAACAAAACTCTCATATCTCTCAATACCAAAACTCACTTCCTTCTCTCTTCTTTCTCTCTCTAGTGAAAAGCTCCTTTGAAGACCAAGCTAGGGGAGAGTTTCAGGGCTGAAAAGAGTCAAGTTTCTCCATCAATCTTCATCAAGTTAGTAAGTCTTGTGATCCCTATTCTTTACTTCAATTGTGGTTACTTGAGATTAAGTGATGATGCTGCAATGAAGTATATCTTGTATTATGATTGATAGGGTTGGTATGATGTTGAATTGAAATTTCTTGAAAATGGTTGTGAGGTTGATTAAGGTGTAAATGTTATAAGGATGGTGATGACTACCAATGTGCCTTAACATGTATGAATATGTAAATGTGCTAACCTCACTTATATGAATTTTAATGAAAGGACTATACTCATGCAATTCTTATTGAGCTATGATGATGATGATTATACAAGGGCTAGACCCTATGACCTACAATAAGTTATGATGATTTATAAAGACATTAAAGACATTTCAAAAAAGGGACTCTAGCTTAGCACCGAGTGAACTAGAGTGGGGAGTGTCCCTTCCCACATAGGGATGGTACGATCACTAATGTACTCTTGAGATTGGAGACTATAAAGCATGTAGCATAAAGAGGGTCCCAATTATATCTCATAGTTCTTGAACTATGTTGCCCCCATAGGTTGGATCCACGTAGTTGCTATATTCATGTTTTAGGTACTAACCTTGGCAAGTACTCCACCTTCTTTCGGTGTAGGGTTCCATAACACCGGTTTCCACATTAGCTCATGTGGTCTATGTCGGTTAAGGCAAGATGTTACCAAAAGGTAAAGATTAATTTATGAATGAACTCTAACTAGTATGACCTAAGGGGTTTAGCTTAGTCTAGGTAGGGGTATGGGACTCTAACTAAACATTACACTAGTTATCCCTGAGGGAAGTCTTGGGAGGTTGTTCTTATGTATGTAAGTGCTTATAAATGTAAATGGTGATAATATGATGATCTTACATGAAAATGACATTATATGATATTGGTTACTTCTATGAACATGTATTTGGTCTCTATTGATAAAGTATGATGATATGTATTCTTAAATGATATGCTATGTGAAGTTGGATATTAGTCATGGATGTTTGTTGGGTTACTTGATTGAGTAAGGTTATGGGGCTTTGCTTGGTCATTGTACTCGTTGACTTAATGAGGGTTCATGGGTGATTGTTTTACTTTGATTATGTTGAAATGAACTCTTATCTATGCTTGTTACTACTATAACTTGATGATAGAGTTGTTATGACTATGTGTCTAATTATGTGATATGCATGTTGACTTGACTAGACATATTATTATTAGTCTTGTGATGAACATGCTTTAGACTTAATGAATATGCTTTATTGGTTGCTATGGTTATCTTGAATATGCATAAGTCTTTCTAAAGGTAAAATAGCATGTTTTAATGAAATGTCCCTTTTTAGCATGATTTGATCTTATATGTGCATATGGTCTCATACTTAGTACAAGTGGTGTACTAACCCCATTTTTCTCCCTTACCCAACATTTTAGGTTTCGGTCGTTGAAGTCTCTTTGAGACAACTTTGAAGAAGACTTGGAATTCCTCAATCATCCAAGTCGGTATGTCCTCAATTTCCGAGGGTGATGTCAATATCGAGCTTATGAAGTTGTTTTAGTTTAAAGATCTTATGTTCTTTCTCTTTTCATTTGAGTACGGATTGTATAGCCTATATATGGCTCTTTTACATTGATGTATGGGCTATGCCCAAATTGCTATAATCTTGATAGATGATTATGAGATGAGACACTCTTTAAAGACTATGTTCTATCTTATATATATACTTATGTGCAATAAAAGTAGAAGACTATGTAATCTTCTTATACGAAGGGTCTATTTATACTCGATATGAATATGTTATGTGTATATAGAGGTCTATGTAAACCTAAATGTAGAAGTAATGAATAGTTTTATATTTTTCGTATTTTTAACCTATGAATGTAATGATGTATGCTAAGAGGCTAGTCTTAGTCCTCAAAGAGGACGACGACGCCGGTTACGTCTAGGGAGTGCTCCTCAGATGTGAAAAACTTGGTATCAGATCATGAGGTTGAATATCTTTGATGTCGATGTCTTTTTCAACCACGTCTATGTAGATTCACACTCATAATTGTGAAGCGTGCCACACTTATGGATAGGAATCTATGTGATGCTTAGAAAACTCTCACTTTTCTTGGAAATTCAATATCGTGCCTCTAGAGTATACTTATTATGTGCTTTCACCTAAACCTTGTATTTTGGTTATAGGCAATGAATCCTCGAAGGAATGCGGCATGAAGACTTGAGGAAGAGATTGCCAATGCGGGAGTTCATCCCCGTAGTGATCAATTTCCTCCTCTTGAAGAAGATGCTAATGTTGAACAAGCTCTGGTCAATCCTCCTCCTTTGACGGATGGTGAGATAAGGGCTTCCCTTTTCCAAATAGCCCAAGCCATTACTTCGCAAGCCCAAGCCATGACGGCCCAAGTTAACCGGGAGGTTGTACCCCAAGCAAACCAATATGTGGGCACCATGGCCTCCCGTTTGAGGCGTTTAACTAGGATGAATCCTCCTACTTTCTATGGGTTCAAGGTTGAAGAAGACCCCCAAGAGTTCATTGATGAAGTCTACAAGATAATTTATGCTATGGGGTTGACTACTAGTGAGAAGGCCGAGTTAGCCACTTACCAACTCAAGGATGTGGCTCAAACTTGGTACGTCCAATGGAGGGACTATAGGCCTCTAAGGGGTAGATCGGTGACTTGGGAGATCTTCAAGAAGGATTTTCTTGATCGGTTCTTTCCTTGGGAGAATAGGGAAGCCAAGGTGGTGGAGTTCATCAAACTTCGCCAAAAGGGTATGAGTGTGCTTGAATACTCCTTAAAAATCACTAAATTGTCAAATATGCTCCTTCTTTTGTTTCCGATCCTAGGGATGAAATGAGTCATTTTGTACGGGGGTGTCGAAAGACTTGCAAGAGGAATGTCATTCGGCTATGCTACATGAAAATATGAATATTTCTCGTCTCATGGTTCATTCTCAACATGTGGAAGAGGCAAGGGATAAGAGGAAGAATAGAGATGCTAAGAGGGCATGATCTTTTGATAGTGGTTCTTCAAAGGGTAGGCTTGATATCCAAGACAAGCCTAAGTTCAAGAAGAGATTTTCTAGTCAAGTTCCAACTAAGTTCCCTAAGGCTAGGGATGATAGGGCGTATAACACTAAGTCTCAAATGGGAGGGATCACCAGTTCACCAACTAAGAAGCCAACTTGTGGAAGGTGTGGCAAGAAACATTAAGGTGATTGCCTTAAGGGAACGGATAATTATTTTGATTGTGGTAAAAGTGGACACCAGGTTAAGGATTGACCCAATGTGAATGGTCAAGATAAGGGTGGTGTTAAAGCTCAAGCAAGTGGTTCTAATGATGCTTCTAAGAAGAATCGCTTCTATGCCCTCCGCTCTAGAGGTGAGCAAGAGACCTCTCTCGATGTGGTGACCGGTATGTTGAAATTCTTCTCTATTGATGTATATGCTTTACTTTATCCCGATGCTACCTTGTTATTTGTTACTCCTCTTGTAGCTAAAAAGTTTGACATTTTACCCGATACCTTGAATGAACCTTTCATAGTGTATACCCCGATGGATGAGTCAGTTGTTGCAAAAAGGGTATATAGAAATTGTCCTATAATGTTGCCCAATAGAGATTCTTATGTTGAACCAGTAGAACTTGATATGCTTGATTTTGATATCATTTTGGGTATGGATTGGTTGCATGCTTGCTTTGCCTCTATTGATTGTAGAACGAGGGTGGTGACGTTTAAATTTCCAAATGAACCCGTTTTAGAGTGGAAGGGGGGAAATTCTATTCCTAGAGGTCGTATCATCTCTTGTCTAAAAGCATGCAAAATGATCTCTAAAGGTTGTTTATATTATATAGTAAGAGTCCAAGATTTAGACTCCAAAATTCCTCCCATTGAGTCGGTCCCCGCAGTGAGTGAATTTCCGGAGGTCTTTCCCAATGATCTTCTCGATATTCCTCCCGAACAGGAAATTGATTTTGGTATCGATTTGCTACCGGATACAAATACATTTCAATTCCTCCTTATCGGATGGCTCCGGCCGAATTTAAGGAGTTAAAGGCTCAACTCAAAGATTTACTAAACAAAGGCTTCATTAGACCTATTATTTTTCTATGGGGTGCTCCGGTTTTATTTGTGAAGAAGAAGGATAGGTCCCTTAGAATGTGCATTGATTATCGCCAACTCAATAAAGTCACTATCAAGAACAAGTATCCTCTCCCTCGGATTGACAACTTGTTTGATCAACTCCAAGGGGCAAGCCTTTTCTAAGATTGACTTGAGATCGGGGTATCACCAACTTAGGGTGAGAGGTGAGGATATACCAAAGATGGCATTTCGGACTAGATATGGTCACTATGAGTTGTTAGTAATGTCCTTTGGTCTCACTAATGCTCCGGCGGCGTTTATTGACCTAATGAATAGGGTGTTTCGAAGTTACTTAGATTCATTTGTCATTGTCTTCATTGAAGACATCCTGGTATACTCGAAAAATGAGAGTGAACACATGGGTCATTTGAGAGTGGTGTTGCAAGTACTTAAAGAACATCAATTGTTTGCCAAGTATATCAAATCTGAGTTTTGGTTGAGGTTGGTGGCATTTATTGGTCATATCATCTATAGTGAGGGAGTTGAGGTGGATCCAAGGAAAATGGAGGCGGTGAGAAATTGTCCGAGACCATTGACTCCAACCGACATTAGGAGTTTCTTGGGTCTAACGGGTTATTATTTGAGGTTTGCAGATGGTTTTGTGTCCATTGCATCTCCCTTGACTACTTTGACCCAAAAGAGTAAGAAGATTGAGTGGTCGGAGGCATGTGAGAAGATCTTCCAAATCTTGGAAGATAGGCTTACTTCCGCTTCGGTGTTGACTTTATCGGAGGGTACAAAGGGATTCATTGTGTATTGTGATGCATCCCGAGTGGGTTTGTGGTGTGTGGTTATGCAACATGGGAAAGTAATCGCCTATGCTTCTAGACAACTTAAGGTGCATGAGAAGAGATATACCACTCATGATCTGGAGTTAGCGGCCGTGGTATTTGCCTTGAAAATATGGAGGCATTACTTGTATGGTGTTCATATTGATGTGTATGCCGACTACAAAAGTCTCCAATGCGTGTTTACTCAAAAGAAGTTGAATCTCCGACAAAGAAGGTGGTCGGAATTGTTGAAAGATTACGACATGAGTGTTCTCTATTACCCCGACAAGGCCAATGTGGTTGTGGATTCTCTAAGTCGTATGACCATGGGTTGTGTCTCATGTAGAGGAAGCCAAGAAAGACCTAGTGAAAGATGTTCATAGGTTGGCTAGATTGGGGGTTAGATTGAAAGATTCTCCAAATGGTGGTTTTATGGTCCATCATAACTCCGAGTCATCTTTAGTTATTGAGGTGAAGTCCAAACAACACCTTGATAAACCATTGATGGATTTGAATAAATCGGTTCTTGGTCAGCTTAATAAGTCATTCTCCCTAGGGGGATTTTGTTTTGAAGTATCAAAGAAGATTGTGTGTTCCCAATGTAGATGATTTGAGGAACTGGATTCTTGAGAAAGCTCATGGGTCCCCTTACTTCATTCATCCGGGTTCGACAAAGATGTATCATGACCTTAGGGAAGTGTATTGGTGGTAAGGCTTGAAGAAGGACATAGCGGAGTTTGTAGCAAAGTTTCCAAATTGCCAACAAGTGAAAGCCGAACATCAAAAGTCGGGTGGTTTACTTCAAGAAATTCAAATTCCTACTTGGAAGTGGGAAGACATCAATATGGATTTTGTGGTAGGTTTGCCTAAGACTCAAAAACAATATGACTCCATATAGGTGGTGGTGGATATGTTGACCAAGTCCGCTCGTTTTATTCCCATCAAGTCTACTTATTCGGCGGAGGATTATGCAAAGATTTTCATAGATGAGATTGTGGGTCGTCATGGTATTCCGTTATCCATCATATCGGATAGGGGTGCACAATTCACATCTAGGTTTTAGAGGTCATTCCAAGAAGAGTTGGGTACCAAGGTGAAGTTAAGTACCGCTTTTCATTCCCAAACGGATGGTCAAGTGGAGCATACTATTCAAACCCTTGAGGATATGCTTAGAGCTTGTGTCATCAACTTCAAGGGAAGTTGGGATAAGCACTTGACTTTGGTGGAGTTTGCTTACAATAATAGTTTCCATTCATCCATATCCATGTCTCCTCATGAAGCCTTGTATGGTAGGAGGCGTAGATATCCTATTGGGTGGTTTGAAGTCGGTGAGTCTTCGATTCTTGGTACCAATTTTGATTTATAAGACTTTGCAGAAATTTCATATCATAAGGAACCGGTTGCAAAGATCCTATAGTCAGCAAAAGTCTTATACCGATCATAGGAGAAGGTATTTAGAGTTTGAGGAAGGTGAGAAAGTGTACTTGAAAATTTCACCTATGAAGGGGGTGGTTAGATTTGGCAAGAAAGGAAAGTTGAGCCCTCGTTATGTGGGTCCCTATGAAATCTTGCAAAGGGTTGGTAAGGTTGCCTAGTGAATTGGCTTCGGTTCATCTGGTTTTCCATATGTCTATGCTTAAGAAGTGTATCGGTGATACCGAGTCTATTCTTCCTATTGAGGGTCTTGGTGTGAAGGATAACCTCGCCTATGAGGAGGTTCCGGTTCAAATCCATGATAGGCAAGTAAAGAAGTTAAGGAACAAAGAGGTGGCTTCTGTAAAGGTGTTATGGAAGAATCACCTAGTTGAGGGTGCAACATGGGAGGCCGAGGCCGAAATAAAGTCCCGTAACCCTCATATATTTGATAACTAAGGTTAGTTATTTCTATTAATAATGAAAATAATGACTAAAAATTGAAGTTTCTTGAATTTTGGTGAAGTTTTTCAAAATGTACATTTTTGAATGTTGTTACAGTGACTTACAGTGAAGTATGCTTATAATTTGCAATTTTTCATGTTTGAGTTATGTTATGCATTTTGGTATAGTGAGTTTTTATGAAATGATATATAGCATGTTAGTAAGTTGAGTTTTGGCATAATTGACTCATAAATGCTATTTTGAGCTCTTGTTGTTATGAGAAGGATGTTCCTCATAATGTGATGTTGAGCCTTATGTGGGGTAGTTGAAGCTTTTGATTTGCCTTGTTTAAATGACAAGATTTATGTTTTAATGTATTTTTGTTGGTTGGGCTGCTAGTCTTGAGTCTATTCCTTCCTTTCTAAGATTTTAGTGTCATTCGTGGACGAATATTCCTAAGGGGGGGATAATGTAACACATCGAAAATCTAAGACGTGTTCTAGAGCCTAACATAAGTGTCATTAGGTCTATACACTGTTTTAAGGTCCATTTTAATGAATATAAGTCATTTAGGAAGTCTAGAAACCAAAACGTCCAAGAACGTCCATGACGTCCGGAAACTAGTTCAAGGAGGTACTAGCGTGCCTTAGCCTATTTGACTAGCTTTTAGAAGTCGGAAAGTGATGAAAATTGGTGGAAGGATGTCTAACATGTTTTTAAGCTTATTCATGGTCGAAACATCCGGATACGACTCCCCAAGAACCAACCAAGGGCCTTGAGGAGGACCCTTGCGTGTGGAGTCAAGGAACTGCCCAAGGCAATGTGACCAACGACTTGCAGTCGACGATCCGTGTGTCAATCGACGGGGAGTCGATTGCCTCATCAATGAACACTTAGAAATTTTCCCCAAGACTGATTTTTGACCAGTCTCTGACCAAAACGATGGACCAACAGGACGGAGGGCCATGTGGTCGTCGTCTCACAGACGGACCGTCGATCGGGGTCTCATCTGTGAGGGGTCTAATTTTCTGCACGTTTTAAGTTAGTTCCAATTAATTAATTAAAGGGTTAGTTAATTATTTGGGGTATTAGGGAGGTCTAATTAACTTAGTTAACACCCTATATAAAGTCCTAACCTAATTAAGACTAACAAAACTCTCATAACTCACAATCCCAAAACTCTCTTCCTTCTCTCTTCTTTCTCTCTCTAGTGAAGAACTCCTTTGAATAACAAGCTAGGGGAGGGTTTAAGGGCTGAAAAGATTCAAGTTTCTCCATCAATTAGTAAGGTATGAGATCTAATTCACCTTTGGGACTCATTTCCCCAAAGGGTTCCTTCAAAGTTATTTCAAAAGTTGAGTTTTCATGTGGGTCTTCCCCAATCTCGAAATTGTTCTTGTAAATTACATTGTTTATGATTTCTTTTGGATATTTTGGATATATTAACATGTATTATAACTTAATATGTAGTATCTTTAAGGGTTAGTCTAAATTGTAGAAGATGGTCCCTTCCCCTTAACCCTAGGTTATGATCTTAATATGAATTGTGTAATGTTGGTTCAATTGACTTGGTTATTGATTGAATTGCTATTATATGATGTTATTGTATCAATTATGAATACATTAAGATGAATTATGATTAATTATAGGCCTATCATGCTAGTTCTTGAGTATTTAATCTAGGTTATGGAACATATTGTGAATATGACCTAGGTCTCTTATCTGATGCTATGAACTAGTGATGAATTGTGATTTAGTGATGCAATTAGCCTTGCTATTATATTGTTTATTATTGTGTGATGATAATAATCCCCTATTGGGTTGAGTTAAGGGTTGATGGTAAGACCTTCAAGATGAATTATGAAGGAGACATGGTAAGTCTTGTGATCCCTATTCTTTACTTCAATTGTGGTTACTTGAGATTAAGTGATGATGTTGCAAAGAAATATATCTTGTATTATGATTGATAGGGTTGGTATGATGTTCAATTGAAATTTCTTAAAAATGGTTGTGAGGTTGATTAAGGTGTAAATGTTATAAGGATGGTGATGACTACCAATGTGCCTTATCATGAATGAATATGTAAATGTGCTAACCTCACTTATATTAATTTTAATGAAAGGATTATACTCATGCAATTCTTATTGAGCTATGATGATGATAATTATACAAGGGCTAGACCCTATGACCTACAATAAGTTATGATGATTTATAAAGACATCAAAGACATTTCAAAAAAGGGACTCTACCTTAGCACCAGTGAACTAGAGTGAGGAGTGTCCCTTCCCACATAGGGAAGGTAGGATCACTAATGTACTCTTGAGATTGGAGACTATAATTCATGTAGCATAAAGAGTATCCCAATTATATCTCCTAGTTCTTGAACTATATTGCCCCTATAGGAATACTAGGTAGTGGATCCAAGTAGTTGTTATGTTCATGTTTTAGGTACTACCTTGGCAAGTAGTCCACCTTCTTTCGGTGTAGGGTTTCATGACACTGGATTCCAGATTAGCTCATGTGGTCTATGTCGGTTAAGGCAAGATGTTCCCAAAAGGTAAAGATGAACTTATGAATGAACTCTAACTAGGATGACCTAAGGGGTTTAGCTTAGTCTAGGTAGGGGTATGGGACTCTACCTAAACATTGCACTAGTTAGCCTTGAGGGAAGTCTTGGCAGGTTGTTCTTGTGTATGTACATGCTTATAAATGTAAATGGTGATAATATGATGATCTTACATGAAAGTAACATTATGTGATGTTGGTTACTTCTATGAACATGTATTTGGTCTCTATTGTTAAAGTGTGATAATATGTATTCTTAAATGATATGCTATGTGAAGTTGGATATTAGTCATGGATGCTTGTTGGGTTACTTGATTGAGTAAGGTTATGGGGCTTTGCTTGGTCATTGAACTTGTTGACTTAATGAGGGTTCATGGGTGATTGTTTTGCTTTGATTATGTTGAAATGAACTCTTATCTATGCTTGTTACTACTATAACTTGATGATAGAGTTGCTATGAATATGTGTCTAATTATGTGATATTCATGTTGACTTGACTAGACATAGTATGATTAGTCCTGTGATGAACATGCTTTAGACTTAATGAATATGCTTTATTGGTTGCTATGGTTATCTTGAATATGCATAAGGCTTTCTAAAGGTAAATAGCATGTTTTATTGAAATGTCCCTTTTTAGCATGATTTAATCTTATATGTGCATATGGTCTCCTACTTAGTACAAGTGGTGTACTAACCACATTTTCCTCCCTTTTCCCCAACATTTTAGGTTCCAGTCGTTGAAGGCTCTTTGAGACAACTTTGAAGAAGACTTGGAATTCCTCAATCATCCAAGTGTGTAGGTCCTCACTTTCCGAGGGAGATGCCAATATCGAGCTTATGAAGTTATTTTAGTTTAAAGACTCTTATGTTCTTTCTCTTTTCCTTTATGTACGGATTATTTAGCCTATATGTGGCTCTTTTACATTGTTGTGTGGGTTATGCCCAAATTGCTATAATCTTGATAGATTGTTATAAGATGAGACACTCTTTAAAGTCTATGTTCTATCTTATATATATATACTTATGTGCAATAAAAGTAGAAGACTATGTAATCTTTCTATACGAAGGGTCTATGTATACTCGATATGAATATGTTATGTGTATGTATAGGTCTATGTACACCTCAATGTAGAAGTAATGAAGTTTAAAATTTTCCGTATTTTTAACCTATGAATGTAATGATGTATGCTAAGAGGCTAGTCTTACTCCTCAAAGAGGACGACGACACCGGTTACGTCTAGGGGGTGCTCCGCGGATGTGACAGGGCATATCTAGACAACATAGTGAACTTCAAAGAATACTCCTCAACACTCATATTGCCATGCTTGAGGTTGATAAACTCCTCTATCTTCACCTCCCTCCTCTCACGGGGAAAGTACTTTCCTAAGAAAGCCTCCTTAAACTCTTCCCACTCAATAGGACCTGACTCAACCGGCCTATTATCCTTCCATTGAGTGTACCACACTTGAGAAACCTCCCTCAATTGGTACGAAGATAACTCCGCCTTCTCCCTAGAAGTCACCCCCATGGCACTCAACACCTTGTACACACCATCTAGGAATTCTTGGGGATCCTGTCCCACCTTAGAGACAAGAAAGATAGAAGGATTCATCCTCACAAAATCTCTCAATCTAGATGTCATAGTGCTCTCCATAGCATTCACTCTAGGCTCAACACCCCTATTCACATGAGTAGTCATGGCTCAGGCTAAAGAAAGTAGAGTCTCTCTAATCTCCCCATTAGTAAAATCCGGGGAAACCACCGGAACATCATTAACTCCTTCCATAATAGGGACTTGAGCATCTCTAGCCCCTTGAGTACCTTGAAGAACTTTCTCATCTTGTGGCACTTGTCCACCTCGGGGAGGAAGTCCCTCATTCACATCATTCTCATCAACTCTCCTAGACAGTTGCCTCATCGTATTCATCTTCCTAGAAACACAAGGAAAACCCTACGAAAAGAACACTAATAATATTTTACTCTACGGCACAACATAGGAGTAGAAAGGAAGGGAAACTCTATCGTCCTATAGTCTCTCTCCCATAGATGTGTAACGACTCACACCGATGAACGTGACTTTGCTAGACATGACTTGATGAGACTTTTGGATTCCTATGACCACTTTCATAACCTATGCTCTGATACCAAGTTTGTTATGACCCGAGAGTAAGCCCTAGAAGGGCATTCTCAAATCGGAACATGGCGTACTTGACCTCTCGGAGGTCTTGCACAATCCCTTTTGTACATTCATCGCATATACATATATAAAAAGTAGTGCGAAATTAAAACTTTTCACAAACATTCGAATAGTCTTGCAAAATCTATTTCTATAATACTAAGTCTCATATCATCAAATCTTAGACTCAGGAATACTTGGGACACGGTCCATACAATCAAAATATAATACTATTACAATGTTTTAATAAAAGAATCTAAAGACATCTATGCCCTCAAGTTAAATGAGGACATACTTCAAACTTGCTTGAAAGATCCTATAATCCAAGCTTCGCTCCCAATAGCACCTTCACCTATGAATCACTTTAGATATAGATAAATGCATGGAATAAGTACAAACACATGTACTAAGTATAGCTTAATGCATAACATCATGATAACGGACATTTAATGGAAATATACTCTTTTTGATTTAAACATCGTAGTATAAGCATAAGAACAACATTTATCACATTAGAAAGACATAAGACATCACATAAACATATTATCACATTTTAAGGAACATTACAATGAACTAACTCAAGCTTCAAATTGAAATCTTTTAGCATGCAACTCTCTCACTAAAAGTAATCCTAAGACTCACTTAAGTAAGACAAAGAGAGATCTCCCATACACCCTCTCTAAGCACACCTAAATGATCCTTGGTACTACCTATAATGAGATATACACACTTACAATATGCCAAAACACATAACATATAATATGACATTCTCCTTACCAACGTTATCAAATGAGTTACTTAAGTAATTCTATAAGAGAACGCCCATACACCCTCTTCAAGAATACCTAAATAATACTTAAGACTTCCTAAGTTTATATCATGCCTAACTTATCAACCAACTTCCCTACCTAGAGTCATTCCTAAGACTTCCCTAGATAAGACATGAAGAGATCATCCTTTATGCCCCATTCACATTTTAACTAGGCAATGCTTAAAGTTACTCTAGACTAGGTATTTATTCATTTACATGCTTTCTAATCTTAACTCATTACTTAATTAGTTCATTAATAGATATACATCACATAAGGACATTCAAGTAATGGTCTTGGAGAAGACCTAGGGACTTACTCAGTAACATCTTCAAAGCCCAATTGTGCAATGTCTAGGTAGCGTCTCATACCACCTCCTAAACTTCATAGAACTTCTCCAATACTAGTAGGTATCCCATATGATGAGAATAGGCAATAACAGACATAGAAAATGGTAGCAAAGCATGGAATCCCAATTTGTAACCTACTCCGATAAGGATATGTTCTACTTGCCAATGGTAGAACTTTGACACATACCATGTAGGCACATGGTTAAGGAATATGAAGGTTTTCTTTGCACTCTGGCCTCATTCTTAACTAGAGCTACTTCCAAAACCATACTCACTAGGGGCTATCCTTTGTTCTCATAGAGTAATTTATATAAAGGATCACATGAAGAGGTTCCATATCTAGTTCATAACCCAATCACATTCACCTTAACAAATAGGTCCCCTAGAGTTGCTTTACAATGGTTAAGAGGATAGCTTAATGACTTTCCTAAGTATGATTTCATGTCGTTCCATCCAACTAACGTTAAGTCCACCATTCACACAAGAACGATACCATTACAACTTTCAACTTCAAGGATATCATAACCTCTCAACTAGGTTGAGGGCTCTACATAATTTGACCTTCTCACTATGTTCAAGGCCACATGTCCATTAAATGTACAAGACTAAGGAGCTTTAGAATACTAAGTCAAGACATCTCATATTAACATATCATTCATGCATCAAGAAGAGATACTTAGGTCTACCTAAACAAGACACATCAACACTTCGCTTTATCATATATAACATATCATCAAAAAGCACTTAGGCACAACTAAGTCAACTATAGGTCATCCTATATGCTGATATAGAATCATCAGTATAGACATCATAATACTCGATTACCAAGTAAGAAGAATCATGCATCAACTCTAAGACCACACACATAAGGACATAGTCATAGTCTAACATGATCACCTAGTAACCTCAATATAATCACACATCCTTTCACCTTAATCACAAGTAGATAGATATGATCATACTTCACATAAATCAACTACAAAAATCATCATAATATATCAAGTAGTTTCCAACAAGGCCGTGATCATCATAATATATAAAGTAACGTCGACGAGACCACATAATTCCCAAGTAAAGCACATAACACAGGCACCATAGGTGGACCATACCAATCACAACATAATTCAAGACTAAATTACATAATATAAAGAGAATTAGGGCAGAGTAACACCAATCCATTCTCACAACTTTAATCCATACCAAAATCATCCAATACGATACCAATAGGCACTTACCCATGGCCATTGTCATCAATTCAATACAAAAATCACAATGCTCAATGAATCTAAGTCAATTCATATAGATTTATCAATTTAAGACAGCCTATACATCAATCCAATACAATTCTTACATCATTCAATAGCCCAAAGAAAACTACACTAGAATTCATAAGCATAGAAACATGATCACTTCACCCATAAAATAGTCAAAACTAGGATTGCATGTTTTACATGGGTTCATAGAGTTTTTAGGTTAAAATCATCAAATTTACATCAATTTAATCATAATATAATGATTCAAAATGTTTTATGCAAGAACCCATGATAGATCACAAAATTGGAGAATTCATGTTTTGATCATCTTTGTAAAATCATTGGAATTGACTCCTTGAACAAAGAGATTTCAAGGATGAAGAACCATACCTTAATTGTGATGAAAATCCAACAATATTGATGGAGAAAAACTTGATAAATCTATCTTCTTCCTTGGAGCTTGGGACAACAATGGAGGTTTTGGAGAGAAGAATGGAGAGGTTTTGTTTTGAGTTGAGGGTTTAGTTTCGATTGGTGAGTTTAGGGGTGTAAAAATACACAATAACCATCAATAATTCATCCCCAAATTACCCAAAAGACCCCTGCACTTATTGGATAATTTAACCAATTTCACTTAAAAACGTCACGGCCAAATCTAGGAGTTTACTGCGCGTCGTGAAGACACTTTCAAATCTTGTTTCTGAAAATTTTTGAGACAGAATGGTTCGTGACAGCCCCGCGTTGCAGGGCAACCAATTTTCCCACTGCGTGTCAGCTGCGCGACGCGCAGCCACCACTATAATCAGGCTGGCGTGGCAGCTTGGCTGGCCCATGTTTGGATCCTCTTTGGGGACTCTTTGGCTTGTTCACGGGGTGTCGTTCTCAGACGTTTCGACCCTTTGCATGTCAGGCTACGTGTAGGAACCATCGATACAAAGTTTTACCATCAAACCATCCCCCAAAGCATCACTACAAAACACTAGTTCAATTTCGACTAGTTTCCGAACGTCTTGGACGTTCTTTGACGTTTGACCTCCCAACACTTCCAAACTCTATATACTGCCTAAGAACACTATAATTAACCATTTTATGACTTTAAAACATCATGACACCCAGGTTAGACTCTAGTTTCACCTAGTTCATTTTGAGGGTGTAACAATTTTTAATACTCCCTACTAATACAAATTGAAAGCCTTAAATAGGCCTCAAAGTGCTGAATAATCTAAATTATTATTCTATATATTTTACATGTGTGCATACACTAATACACACTATTGTTTTTACACATATCCACTAATTATTATACATAACTGATAATATCTATATGTGGAAAGGAATATATGCCACGTAGCTGAAACTTTGGACACGTAGCTCTTGTTGACCTTGTTGCATGTCTATCTTCTTTGAAGATATTTTTTTCTGAAAATTGATCTTGTACCTTGTTGCTTGGTATTTTTTCATATTAAGGATAAACCAAACTTTTCTTACAAGGGTAAAAATAAGAATAAAGAAACTCACCCAATATTTAAATTACATGAACTTCCTGTATAGCTATCCTTTGTTTGAATTGAAATATTTTTATTGATCGAGGAGGATGAATCTTCTCGAAAAACTTAATGAAGTAGTTGTATCTGTTATCAATCTGTGTTTGAAAAACTACAATTATTAATTGTTACAAAACTTCGCAGAAACATGAAGTAACCAAAGTTTACTGAATCGGTAGGAAAGATGAACAAAAATTAATTGAAAAAAAAAACTAAAATCTATTACGTAGCAGAATCTGGAAAAAAATTGAACCGAAAAAGATCAAATTCACTGAATTCACAGTGTCCCCTTAAGGAAATTATTCCCCTCTAGTATCCGAGGTTTGATTTGGAATATTTTCTCCCAGGATAAAATGATCCCAATTACCAGCGTGTAGATTCCAAAAATTCTGGTGTCAGCAAACCACTCAACAGCAGTAAAGTACACAAATAAATTTTTGTGCAGAAGAAGAAGAAGAAATCATAAAAATTCGTAAGAAAAAATTCAGAGGAATGAATGGTATTTATAGGCAACAGGAACACATTCCGAAAGGTTGCAACCCTTTCAGAATCCATACAACGATTAATGAAAGTTTAAAACCTTTCAAATGGTCCTAGTTGTTCTTGAAAGTTGCAACCTTTAAAAACAGACATTTTCAAATGGTGGGAAATTCAAATAAAACTGGGAAAGATTTAAATAAAAAGGGTCGCGCGGATCCGAGTTAGGTCGGGTTATTCAACTAAAAAATTGAAACGTTTTCGTTAATCTCAACTAAATAATATTAAAACAAACTTTGTCCAAAAAATAATCTCTCGATCGACCATTTTCCAAAGTCGTAGCCCAAGCCGAGTCGAGCGAGCGACGACGACGACGGTGCAAGGGGGATCCCTCTTTTCAACTCTTTTAATAATTAATAGGAGTGTTTCTATATTTAAACTCTAATTTTTATTCTTCCACCTCCGATGAGGGACAAATGCCTTTTCACTAAAGCGTAACAAGACTTTTCAAGTTCCAACCTATTCAAGTTCCCAACTTTCCAAGTTCCTCTCTTTTCATCTTTTCTCCATTTCCCATTAATTCTTGCTACATACCCAACAATCCCCCACATTAATGGGGAATGGTTATAACATAGGAATGCACGGACAAATGTGTACTTTACAAGCAAGGATTAATTGCATCTGGATAAGTAGGTTTCCCCTTGGACTTTCTGTAGTGAACATATGTCGGATATACTCGGTCAATTGGTATATGTGATATCTTCGAACAGTCAAAATTTGGTGTATACCTAGACAACCATATGTCACACAATTAACCCTTTACTGTTTATGGTTCTTATAGTTGTGTTCGTTTCAGCCCTGAACACCTCCTGGTTTCATGAGTGTATAAAGAATAGGCTTTTGACATAAAATTATCTTTGAAGCGGCTTACACTTCACACTCACATAGGTGATTTCTAACCGTGTCATCTCATAGATACACTATTTGGTCAAATCTGCCAAACTTAGCAAATCATTAAAAACTTTAAGATTTATTAACTCATTAACAAGCCTCAAAGTCTTAACCTTGTTCCTGAACAGTGTCTTCATCGTGAGAATGGATTGAGTTAATAGACAATATCGAACCGTCAGCCACAACTTTGTTTTTCTCCTTGAATATAACTCTTGGGATCTCCAGTATGCTAGATAGAGTTATCTTCGTGCTGACTTGTCCTAAGCCGTAAACCCATTCCCTTAGATGGTCTTTCAGCTGCCACTCTCACTAGGCCTTTCGTAAGTGGATCTGACACATTATTGCTAGACTTCACATAGTCAATTCTGATGATTCCACTAGAGAACAATTTTCTTACGATGTTATGTCTTCGTCGCATATGACAACACTGTCCGTTGTACATTACGCTCCCTGCCTACATATTGTTGTTTGACTATCTCAATGTATAAAAATAGGTCCCACAGGTTTGGGCCTAAATGGAATATCCTCTGGAAATTCCTGAGCCATTCAGCTTCTTCACCAGCCTTATCTAAAGCAATAAACTCAGATTCCATTGTGGAGTGAGTGATACATGTATGTTTGGATGATTTCCAAGAGACTGCTCCTCCACCAAGTGTAAACGCATCACCACTTGTGGATTTTACATCATTCGACCCGGTGATCCAATTTGCATCACTATATCATTCAATCACAATGGGATATTTATTATAATGCAAATCCTAGAGTTGTGTATGTTATAGATACCCCAACACACGTTTCATTGACATCTAGTGAGTTTGATTCGGATTACTAGTAAACCGACTCAGTTTGATAATATCACATGTTATATCTGGTCACGTACAATTCATAATATACATCAAACTTCCTAACACTCTGGCATATTCCAATTGAGCGTCACTTTCACCTTCATTTTTTGAAACATAAAGCTTAAATCAATTGGAGTTTTGACAACATTGAAATTTAAGTACTTGAACTTTCAATATAATAAGATTGAGATAATGCTAGTCCCTGAGGAGTTTTGAGAATCCTGATCCCTAAGATCAAATCAGCAACTCCTAAGTGCTTCATATTGAACTTGCTGGACAGCATGCCCTTTGTAGCATTTATATCATCAATATCTTTACTCATTATTAACATGTCATCAACCTGACAAAAAATGACTTCATGATTAAGAATGTTTTTAATGTAGACACACTAATCACATTCGTTAATCTTGAATCAATTTGCCAATATTGTTTGGTCAAATTTAGCATGTCATTGTGTGGGTGTTTGATTGAGCCCATAAAGCTACTTCACAAGTCTGCACACTTTCTCTTCTTTACCAGGAACGATAAACCCTTAAGGTTGTTCCATGTAAATTTCTTCCTTCAACTCTCTGTTTAAGAAGGTTGTCTTTACATCCATTTGATGGATTTTAAGATCATACACTGTCGCTAGTGCTATTAACATCCTAATTTATGTTATCCTTGTTACTGGAGAGTATGTGTCAAAATAGTCCAGACATTATTTTTGTCAGTATACTTTGACTGCAAGTCTAGCCTTATATTTTTCAATAGTTCCATCAACTTTCATTTTCCTTTTAAAGATCCATTTTGATCCTAAAGGATTATTTCCTAGAGGAAGATCAGCCAATTCCCAAGTATGCTTACTTAAAATTGATTTGATCTCACTATTGACAACTTCTTTCCAATAAGTTGACTCAGACGAAGACATAGCTGCTTTAAATGTTTGAGGCTCATTTTCAAGCAATAGTGCCACAAAATCTGGTCCAAAATAAGTGGCTTTCCATTGGCTAGTGCTACGCCTAGGATCCTCACTAGATAGTGTATTTTCCGTTGATTCTTCTCGTGGTTGTTTAGGTCTTTCACTTGTCGAATCACATTAAATTTTTTACGGATAAATGTTTTCAAAGAATTATGTGTTATCTGACTTAATTATCATATTAACATGAATCTTAGGATTATCAGATTTGTGAACCAAAAATTGGCAGGCCTTACTGTTCACAACATATCCAATAAATATACAATCTACCATTTTGGGTCCAATTTTTACCCTTTTGGGTAAATGAACCTCTACCTTAGCTAAACACCCCCACACTTTGAAATTTTTCAAGTTGGGTTTCCTTCCTTTTCACAACTCATATGGAATTGTGTTTTGCTACGGGGTACCCTATTGAGTATCTTAGTATCCGTAAGAATGGCTTCCCCCCAAAGGTTCCGCGGTGAACCAGAATTGATCATTAAGGCATTCATCAATTCCTTTAGAATTTTGTTCTTTCTTTCCGCCAAACCACTTAACTGTGGTGTATAGTGTGCAGTAGTTTGATGAATAATACCATATTCCAAACATATCTCTGCAAATGGAGATTCATATTCTCCACCCCTATCACTTCGAATCATTTTTATGTTTAGATTCAATTGGTTCTCAACTTTATTTTTGTATTACTTAAATGCATTAGTTGCTTCATCCTTACTATTAAGCAAATATACATAACATAATTGAGTGCAATCGTCAATAAATAATATAAAATACTTTTTCCCAGCACGAGATGGTGTCGACTAAATATCACATATATCTGTGTGAATTAAGTCTAAAGGTTTTGAATTTCTTTCAACAGACTTGTAAGGATGCTTAACAAACTTACTTTCCACCCAAATTTCACATTTTGATTTACCGCATTTAAAATCAGACAATACTTCTAAAGTAACCAATTTTCGCAAGGGTTTATAATTTACATGTCCAAAACGGGCATGCCATAAATCATTTGACTCCAATAAGTAAACAGAAACAAAATTCTTATTAATACTATCAACAACCATTACATTCAGTTTGAAAAGGCCCTCATTGAGGTAGCCCTTTCCTATGAACATCTCATTCTTACTTATTAGAACTTTATCACTAACTAGGACACACTTAAACCTGTTCTTAACGAGTAGTGCAGCAGAAACTAAATTCTTCCTAATAGTAGGGACATGTTGAATACTGTTCAAAGTCAACACCTTGTCGGATGTCATTTTCAACATTACTTTCCCAGTTCCTGCAATCCTTGTTGTTGTTGTGTTTCCCATGAACAAATCTTCATCGTACTCTGCAAGAGTGTAAGTTGCAAAGGCTTCTTTCGCAGAACAATTATATCGAGTGACACCTGAGTCAAGAAACAATTCCTTGGAATTTCCAACTAAGTTACACTCCGAGATCATTACACACAAGTCATCTGCATCTTCCATCTTTTCCACGATGTCTGCTTGACTTTTGCCTTTGCCTTTGTCTTTGTCCTTTCTTGGAGCACGATAGTTAGAAGACCTATGACCAGCCTTACCACAGTTGTAACAGTTGCCTTTGAATTTCTTTTTGGCATGTTCTGACTTCTGCCCGTTGAACTTCTTTCTCTTTTTGTCTTTGGTAGGAGCTTCTTCAACAATATTAACTCCAATTATTGTTGAACTCTTGCGAGACTTCTTTTCGGCATTTTTGTTGTCTTCCTCAATCTTGAGCCGAATCACAAGATCTTCAAGCTTCATTTCTTTACGCTTGTGCTTTAAATAATTCTTAAAGTCGTTCCACGAAGGAGGAAACTTCTCGATCATTGCAGCCACTTGAAAAGCTTCATTTACTACCATATCTTCAGCAATCAGATCATGGAGAATAAGTTGAAGTTCCTGCACTTGTGATACAATAGTTTTAATCTACCATTTTATAGTCGAAAACCTTTGCGACCACAACTTTTTAAGCATGCATCTTCTGTCTTATATTTCTTCTCAAGTGCATCCCACAACTTTTTTGAAGTTTTTATTGCACTATAGACCTTATATAAGTCATCCTCTAAAGCACTCAAAATGTAGCCTTTACATAAGAAGTCTGCTTGTTTCCATACTTCAATAATCATGATTTTTTCTCTGTCTGGCATATCAGTAGTAGGAACTGGAGTTTCTTCGCTGGTAAATTTGTGCAGACCAGAGTGGTAAGCCAGAAAAATATCCGTTGCTGCCACCCTTTGAAATTCACACCAGTGAATTTACTCGGTTTCTCTGCTTGTGGTACAACAGTTTGGGTTGGTGCAACAACTGCCACTATAACATTGTTATTTGTCATTTCAGATAAATAAAAATTGATACAGTCTTACTAAGCAATAACTTATAATTGCAGACTTCAAGGAGTATAAAATCATGAAGATTTTTGTATCCATTTGAAACACATATTAATATAAAATAAAAACAATTTCCTTAAGATTGTTACCAATATGTGTTGAAAAATCAGAATTATTAATTCTGACAAAACTTTGTAGAAACACAAAGTAACCAAAGTTTACTGAATCATTACGAAAGATGAACATAAATTAATTTAGAAAAAAACTAAAACTCAGTTACATACCAGAATCTGGAAAAAAATTGAACTGAAAAAGATCAAGTTCACTGAATTCACAGTATCCCCTTAAGGAAATTATTCCCCTCTAGTATCCGAGGTTTGATTGGAATATGTCCTCCTAGGGTAAAATGATCTCAATCACCAGCGTGTACATACCAAAAACTCTGGTGTCAGTGAACCACTCAATAGCAGTAAAGTATACGAAGAAATTTTTGTACAGAAGAAGAAGAAGAAGAAATCAAAGAAATTTGTAAGAAAGAATTCTGAGGAATTAATTGTATTTATAGTCAAGAGGAACAGATTCTGAAAGGTTGTAACCCTTTCAAAATCCACACAATCATTAATGATAGTTTACAACCTTTCAAACGACCCTAGTTGTTCCTGAAAGTTGCAACCTTTCAGAACAGACATTTCCAAACGGTACGAAATTCAAATAAAATCGGGAAATATTTAAATAAAATGAGTCGCATGGATTCGAGTCGAGTCGGGTTATTCAACTAAAAAATTGAAACGTTTCAGTTAATCTCAACTAAATAATTGAAAACATTTCTGTTATAAACTAATTAATTGAAAATGTTTTGGCCATTTAATTTAATTTAATTAATTAAATAAATAATTAATTAAATAATTAAAACAAACTTTGTCCAAAAAATAATCTCTCAATCGATTTGCAAAGCAGAAACTGTAGCCGAGCGAGCGAGCGACGACGACGGCGCGTGGGGAGGGGTCCCTCTTTTCAACCCTTTTAACAATTAATAGGAGTTTTTCTATATTTAAACTCTCATATTTTTCTTTCCACCACCGATGACGGGCAAATGTCGTTTCAAAAAAGCATAAGAAGACTTTTCAAGTTCCCAACTTTTTAAGTTCATCTCTTTTCATCTTCCCTCCATTTTCCATTAATTCTTGCTACATACCCAGCAATAGCTTTGTTGAGTTAGTTATAGATTCTTTTAATGATGAAGGTATAATATATTTTGGTAGAAGTGAATGCATGTGTATATCTTTAGATTTTGTTTGATCTTCTTCATAAAATAGTCTTTTCATTTTTTTCTCATGGTTTGGACATTGGGAATGGGGGCCTCAAAGGTCCTATTCCTGGTCTCATTATTATCCTGAAAAATTCTTTTATTAAAATTTTTGGGAGATTTCTTCCCATTATTTGAAAAATTAAGTTGGATGATAAAATTTTCCATCTAGAAAATATATAATTTTTATGAAAATATATTGAGTTGCGTCTGAGTCATCATTGTTTTGAAATTGAGTAACTCCTAGTGCTATAAAAAAGGGTAAGCAAAATCTAGCAGGAGGATAATGTTTAATAATTTTTATTGTGTAATTATCTTGGTGTGAAAGTAAATTTATTTTAAAGATGTTTTTATCTTTTATGAAATTACTCTTACCTTTTGACATACATTTTAGGTAGAACATAAGATTTTTTTCTAGCACACTGGTATGGATGCCATCTAACTAGACAGTATAAGACTTTATTTGGCCGATGAAAGAAATACCTAATATTATTTCTTCATTTATGTCTTTGGTTATCATGAAATCATTCATGAAACTAATTCCATCATTGCATATGTGTGCCTTTCGGAGTTTATAATCTATTTTAAGCTTTTTTTCGGTAGCGGAAAATAATCGGATAGTGCCTTTATCTAGATACTTATTAAGAATTAATCTCTCAATAATGCAATTTTGATCCACTCCTGTATCAAATCATGCAATTTTATTAATGATGTAATTTTAATGTATGATTAGTGTGATAGTTATGTGGTAGCTTTGCGGTCTAACGATCGTAATTGTATTAATTCCTATTTAGATAGAGGTTCTTCGAAAGACTCTACTTCTTTTGATGTTTCTCCATTTCTGATCTATAATTTTTTGGTTCTTGATTAGGTGGTAAATTATTTAATATTTTATTAGTAATTGTTTCAACTTCTAGAGTGTTGAGTCTCCGCTTAATTTCATTTATTTCATCTTTTAATTGTAATAATTCTGCCGGAATACTTTGTAAGGTTATTTCGAATATAATTGGTTGTTTAAATTTATTTAAAACACTTGTCATATTTAAGGGTTTAATAGTTCTATTATCATTATTATTTATCCATAACTAAATCTCTGAAGGCAATTAAATATTATTTCTTAAAATCAGGATCTTCAATATGATCTATCATAAAGAATTTTCAGATGGTTTGAATACACAGAAAAAAATAGACGATCAAAACGAGTCGTTAAATATGCTTGTTAATAAATGGTATACAACAACAATAAAGTAGTTGAGTCTACGATTCCTCCATTAGAAGAAATTGCTTTGCCAATAGAGGGTAAAGTGATTACTGCCTCACCCTTCAAATGGATATAATAGACAGCATAGGTGATTCCACAAATAATTATACAAATAAAATACTGCAACAAAATAATTATACAAATCAACTATTTTACGTGGTCTCTAATTTTATTATTCCAATAGTAACCTTTAAAGTAGACATTTAAACCAAAGGATGATGTTCTTCTCCCCACTAGATTATCAGTTTAAAATGAATTCACCTACACATCAAAAAAATTTAAATAGTATTAACATCTCTGTCACCTCTAATAAAATTGCAAAAATTGAAAGTACTCTACAAAACTGAAATATTCCTAAAGAACACTTTTAAAAAGGTTTATAAAACAGGACACTTTGATTTTATTAAAAATCAAAAAAATCAAAGAAGGTTAGTTAAAAAGGTAACAACAATTACTCCACAAAGAATTTATTATTTCAATAGTAATCTTTAAAGTAGACAATTAAGCCCAAGGACGATGTTCTTCTCCCCGATAGATTCTCCATTAATTTAAAATGAGATCACTTACGGGACATCATAATTTTATTAAAAATTATGATATTAAAATTTCTGAGTCTACTATTGCCATTAATAAAAATATTGAGACTATTAAATTGTTAGCAACTAGTGATATTAATAAGTATAAGAAAAATTTTAAATTTCTTCATATAGCACTTGTCCAAATAACAATCAACCTACTATATAGATTGGGTTTATATGTACCCATATGTCTTCTATTAAGAGACAATACCTTTACACTCAGCCCTGTTACAAGCCTTGAAAAAATCTTTTTGATCTTGAATGAGCTAAAACAAATGTTGATACAGGCAAACCTATGGGTGAAATAAGGCATTGTGTTCATCTTTGTGAGTGTGAGCGTTGAATTTGATTTCGAAACTCAATAATGCTTGAACCATTGTGCGTTCTGAATTTTTAGGCGATATTTTTGCAAATAAAATTTCATCTTCGTATTTTTGGATTGCTCGAGAGAGAGGTTTTAAAACCAAGACTACTCAATTGATAGCCTATGGTTATTGAGTTGTTGTGGGTTCAACTCAAGAGAGTGAATCCTAAACCCTCTCCCACACATTCAGCTCGAGAGAGTGAATGGGCTAAGGTGAAGGTTGGGAGTAGTTGCAGCTTATCAGTGTTCAAGAGAAATCGATTTGATTCGGGGTAAATTTCTACAGAGAAAATTACCCCCACTAAAGTCTAGCTTAGTTACAAATTTACAGTGGTTTAATATTAATAGCATGTACCCGGTTGTTTATTTTAGCCCATATTCCTATCACATCCCAAGAATCTCATCTCCATATTCGTATTTTTATTCTTGCTGTTTTAGTTGATAAGTAACTCTAAACCCCCCTTTTTGATAATTGACACTAGTGTCACCCCTTATATTTATTATGCTTTCATTAGTGAATGTTTATAGCTATGATTGATTAGTACACATTCACATTTGGCTATTTGATACTCGACTACGTACCACTCTCTATGGGAACGATCGTAACCCATTCGATTGGGTGATATACTGAAAAAATGATCATTGGCACTCGAACTGGAAGTAGTGTCTTGATACGTCAAGTCACCTTCTCCACATAATCACCAACATCAATGTGAAGAGGCTCACTACTCGGCAACTTGGATGGCATTGAGGTAGGTGCATCCTATGGACGAACCTCATCCCATCTCATAGAAATATCTATGAACTACAACTTAGTCTCCTCCACTTGCAAGGTATAAAGTCCTCTTTCATCGTGTCTAATGAATCAGAACAACCCTTGGCATTCTCTTGGAACTCAAGTCTCACAGTGAAGTTAGCCAACATCACACAATCACCTTGTAACAGACTCTGGAACCAACTCACCATATCTCTCAACGGAGCAAAGTCTATCTCAATATCCGTATCAATGATCCCATGCAAGTCCTCTCAACCCGTGCGGCTTTAACATCCGCTAAATGGGCAAGACTTCCCATCTGATAAGTCATTGCCTAGGTTAAGGGGATGTGTTATAGGAGCGGGGGTAGGTGTCACAGTAGAAGTACCAGTAGATACATAAGTAGTAGATGAAGAATTCATAGAAGAATGGGATGATGTACCTGCCTTCTCCACAGAAAGAACAGGTGTGCTAGCCTCACCTGCTGCTACTGTGGTAGGATCAACCATGGTCATCGTGTATGGTGCTGGCAGCTTTCTCTGAGCCGCATCATCCCATAAGCACCCAGCCACAATCTTGCTAATGTCGTTGAAAGAATATGGGGTGACCCTCTCATATGTAGCTGCCCTACTCTTGCCTTTTCACATAGTTGTGTAATCAGTATTGGAAACAATAGACGTCTGCTCCTATCTAGCCCTCATCAATATATCATCAGTTATAATCACACCCACATGAATGATCTTCTATTAATGATCATACCTACCAAGACCTCCTTGGAATGGAAAAGAATCGACTCATTTTGCGAGGGTATTATATTATTGTTGATGAAGCCAAACCAATATCGCGACACCAGATTCAAATCATTCTTCTCGATTTGGGCCCAATTAGCCATCAGAATGGACAAGAAAAAAATTATGGGATCCAACCAATATTTTAAGAAGTCTAAGTCATATTGTACTTAGAGTGAATACAAATCTAATTGAAATTTTGAGTACCCCCAGTGCAGTTTTAGTTGCCCCAACATTGCATTGTACTTTCTTGCCATGTACCCCCACTTCTTCAAGCAGCTTTGAAACTGTACATTTCTACTTATTTGAGAGGGACTGAGCATAGGCAGTGTAGAACCCAAGCACCCAATAAGTAATTTGGGGTTTTCTAACATTATGAACCCCTCAAACTTGAGGAATTGAATAATGTCCCTGATAGTTGGGTAGTCGCTCATGACTCCATTTGTAGAGATTTTTTGCTCCTCAAGAATAGTAATCTCTACAGTAGCTTTAATCCTGTTGAATGCTCTTAGAGCAATAATTGAGAGGAATCTAGGAGTAAGTGCTTATTCAAAGTAGGGATATACCAATTTGGACCTAATCTCTTTTCTTCTAGAATTGATGAAATCATAAAAATTCAATCCTTAGGATGTCTTCCTAAACTTTTGACCAAAGTCAATTGTTCAAGTTTCAAAGGATTCAAATCTTGGAAACTTGCACAAAACCCAAATGAACGACCCGATGACTAAAGTGTAAGTCCCAGTAAGTCATAAATGACTTTGGGTCTCTACATGAAAGTTCAAAATGCTAAATAGATTAAAAAATAAAAAGGAAAATAACTTGGTGGCCATTATAGAAAAGATAAGGAAGTCACTATAAAACATAAAGTTACTCTATATATTAGTAAAACTATTATCGTTTTCACGTCCATTATCCTTTCCTATTTGATTCTTATAATTTTGCTAAACTTCTATGGCAAGAGAAAAAGATAAAATGAAAATTGATATGGACATCAACAGGTGAACTTAGGAAATTATGCAACACGTGAACTTAAGAGATTCTGCATTAAGTGCTCTTATACAATCCGATTTTTCCCTTTGGAATTTTGAGCTCACAAAGATGACAACAAAAGGTGTTCCCAATTCAAGATAGTGATGAATTGGAGAGGGAAGAGTAATTTATTGACTTATTGAGTGCACTCCATAAGGACTTGGGAAAACACTCAAGTCAGAAAGATAAGGAGAGGAATAAATCAAAGAAGAGAAAACACATGAATAGATACCAGGGGTGGGATTATATATTGGAAACTGAAAGAAGGCCCAAGGTTGATAAGTAGCTCAGGTTAGATAACTTGAAAGCTCGTGCATGTGGAGCTTCTTCAAGCTTAGTGCCATTAGAGGTAGGGATTATTATTGGAGTTCATGTTCTGATTAAGTCTAATGCTCTTTCTAGTGTACCACCGATTGTTCAGGTGACCTCAGAGGTTTCCTTGACTGCGCCAAGATCACTAGCACAAGTATTGATATTTTAGGATTTACAAGAGCCCTTGCATTATATCTAGACTCTAGATCCTAGTGTCACTGAAATACCCTACTCTTAGTACTATATGTGTTGTGGAATCATGTCTCTAAAAGAACAAAAAAATAACTGCAGTAGTATAGAGTGATGATATATGTTATAGTTTGTATGGAATGAAGTGAGGATCTCTCTATGACATTGTATAATATTAGACTTTGTTAATGTTCTTAATTATTCTTAGTTATTCATACCCATTTAATGATTGTATCCTTAAAATTGTAATGGATGGTTAGGAAAAACTACAATTACTCGTAGGGATTTGATTATTAATACAAAATCTTAATTATGGGCAAACAAATGAGAAGTAATTCTAATATTCACTAGCAGATATCACCTACATGTATTTGTGTTTTTGTTGTATGATATCGTTAGTTAAAATTACATTTAAACTAAGAAATGGTAAGTCTTCTTTTCCATCTTTCTTCCATATAATACTTCACACCTTCTCGTGTCATATTTACAAATAATGGATCAAATACATCTAAAAAAATCCTATGACATGAAAATATTATCTCAAAGCATCTTCTCTTATCAGTTATTTGAATAATAACAAGATATCATCATTTTGTAGACCAATGAAATTGATATCATGGTAGTTTTATTTGAAAATTTATTACTAGTACTAGTCACATGGAGATAAGCTTTTTATTTTTATTTTTCTGCTTTTATTTTTCTATTTGAAGAATTCAAGTTGTGTAAATCTAGGTTAAAAAGAGAATTACCATCATGTTACATTTGGATTTTATTTTATTTTTAAAAAAAGATTGTTTCTATGGTGGAAATTAATTTGAATTTTATAGACCTAGAGGTTGTGCCTACTTCTAATAATTTCTTTAGATAAAGAAACTTCTAAAATTTATACTCCCCAAAAATATCATGTTTAGAAAGAAATTTATATTTACTATAAAACATTATATCACACATACGTTTAATTTAGTGAATCTTAAGAGATGCATGACCACAACCATCATTGATATTCTTAGGGAATACATTTGATTGATGAACATTCATATTTTTCTTTATTTTTATTTTTTTGGTATTCCACTAGTTTGATTAAGTTCTTAAGATATTAGCAAGTGAGCAACTTTCATTTTTTTTTTAAAGCTGACTCCATTTCATTAGAAAGAGAGATTCTGATTAATGATGAAACTTTTAATCTCATATCAAATTATTTAGTGAATCATAAGAGACGCTTAACCAAAACCACTTTTGATCATGTTACCAAGTCCATAAGATTGATGAACAAATTTCATTTTTGGGGCATTCTAGCATTGTGATTAAGTTCTTAAATGCTACTTGAAACGTATATCTAAATGACTAGAAAACGAGCAATTTTGACTTATCTAGTGTAATTCCACAAAATGTGGTCTACAGTGAGTAAATAGATCTTACCATCCAAATCAACAGTATAAATACATCAGAAATAGTTATAGGCTTGACCTTGAAATCTAGTTAGAAGTACAAGTTAGTCTTTTATTTTTTTCATAATAAAAAAAGATCAAATGGGGAAAACCAAAATGGAATAAAACACAAAAATATCTACTCATATTTGTAAGCAATAGTCCTCATCGTATTCTGATTGCCTAACCATGATCCATTAAAATAAAATTGTTGATGTTCCTATATCTAAATGTACAAAATGTTGATGGTTCCACTCCATCCTGTTAATTACCTTTTGAGAGTGGATTTTTGATAAATTTGAATTCCATAAATATAACTTTTTTTGGTGATATATCCTATTACACAATAGAAAGAAAAATACATACATGTGATATCTACTAGTGAATATTTGAACTTAGGTCTCTTGTTTTCCCATAATTATGATTTACTATTAATCAATCAAATCTCAACTAGTATGTATGTATCCTTAACCATGAGGTAAATTTTTAAGGAAACAATCATGGGTCTTCACATTTATGCATGATTAAGATTGATAAAGTAGTCTTACATCATCCAATGTCACAGAGAGATCCTAAATCATCATTACAATCATCGATACATTCATACCATACAAACTATAAAATATATTTTCAAATATATTTTCACTCTTTACTGTTACATATATTTTTTGTTCCTTCATAGACACAACTCCATAACACATATAGTACTAAGAGTAGGGTATATCAGTGAAACCCTAGGCTTCAGAGTCTGGATGCGATGCATGGGCTCCTATATCTCGAGAAACATCAATAGTGGTTCTAGTGGTGGCTGGCACATTCAATGAGAGCTCACGAGCCCCCTCAATAGCTGGTGGTATAGTAGTCTAAGCTTGAAAATCCATCACAACATGAACTCTACTAATAAGGCCTACCTCTGTAGGCACCGAGCTGGAAGAAGCTCCACTGGCACGAGCTCTGAGCTCATTTAACCTTAGCTCCTCATCAACCTTGGACCTCCTCTGAGCTTCCAAAATATCTTCCTTCTCCTGGTCTCTCTTCACGTTCTTTCTCTTCTTTGATTTATTCTTCTCCTTATCTTCCTCACGAGGGCTCTTGACTGAGGCCTTAGGGAAAGAACTCAATAAGTTAATAGACGGATCCACCCCCTGCAATTCATCAATATTTGGAATTGGGAACACCTCTTCTGACCTCTCTTGTAGATGTATGAGCTCAAAATCTCACAGGTAGAAAGGATTGTGCAGGAGCATCATTTCCCGATGTCCATATAAATCCTCATTTTCTCTTTTTCTCTTATTTCCTGACCATAAATTTTTTGAAAATTTATAAGAATCAAATAGGGAAAGTTCAATGAACGTGAAAATGACTATAATAATACCAATATATATATATATAAATATTGCCAATTCTAATATTATTTTCTCAAACTAACCTGCATTGTTTCTTCATTTTTGTTTAATTTCTTCTCTGTTTCATGAACTTCAACATGTAGAACGAAATTGTAAACCTCAACCAAAGATCAAAACTTTTTACTTGTATCCAAATGATAGTAGATCTGTTTGCCAACAATTATTAAATATTTATGTTTTCACAATCTCGCCAATGAAAACTTACTTAACCATTTTTGTTGGCAAAAAAACATATATATCATTAAATAGAACTTACATAATCGATTATTGAACCAGCTGGACAAGAAGTATTCTTGATGATCCAGTTTTGTCTTCTCTGCTCAAATGTATAAGTATGCAGGTAATGCATATTTCTTTTGTATCATCTCATCTGCAACCAAAGAAGTTGTACTTATGCAATTAAAAATTATCAAAAATTCCTTCACAAAAGGTAATTATCTAAATGTAATGGGAGCATCAACATTTTGTACATCAAGAATATTAGAGCATCAATATACTCTAAAGGGTCGTGGTCTGACCAACATAATAAGAAGTTTATTGCTTCTAAATAAAAGTAGATATTTTCTTGTTTATTGTTTTCATTTTCTCCATTTTGGCTTCTTGTATTTTATGGAAAAAATAAAATAACTAACTTCCACTTCTACCTTGATTGTTACGTTAGGCCTATAACTATTTCTAACGTATTTGTATGGTTAATTCAAATGGTAGGAACTGTTTACTTTTCCTAGACCCCGTTTGGTTGGATTACTCTAGGTATTCAAAATTGCTCGATTTCTAGTAATTTTGATATTTGTGTCAAATAACATTTCAAAAACATAATAGTAGCGCTAGAATGCAAAAAAAATTGTCCATCAATCTTATTGATTTTGTAACAAGGCCAATGATTTTTATGGTTAGGCATCTCTTAAAATTGACCAACTAATTAGATATGAGATGAAATGTTTCATCCTTGATCAAAACTTCTCTTTCTAATGAAATTGTTAAAAGTGATCTCAACCTCAAATTTATGACAAATTAAATTTATTTCCACCATAGCAATGTTATTTCTTGCTGCATTTGGTCGAACCGAAGATGATAAATTTCATCTATTCTGACCTAGATTTACGAGAACTTGCATCTTAGCAATCGAAAAGTAATAAAAAATTATTAGATAAAAAGAGGCAAGAATCATGAAAAACTTAGATCTATTTGATTAGAAAAAATAATTGAGATCTTGTTTTATATATAGTTGAATCAATTCATTTTTTGTGAAACTATCGTAAGTGGGGGTGTTAAATATCATATGGAATAATGTTAAATTAAAAGACTTATCATTTCTTAGTTTGAATAAATTTTAATATCATTACATGCATATTCAAAGGTTCTAAAATGATAAAAGCTCACCAATTTCATCTATTTACCTTTATCACCCTACTCCATCATTATGAATTACCATCATTATAGTCCACCATTATTAAAAATCATCATGAGCGACTCACAACTATCATCCTCAACCACCAACACAATCAATCACTATAATAAGTAAATAGTAAGACGAACTACTATTTACAATTATTATTGACATCAATCGTCAGTACAACAAAACTTATTTAGCAATATCGAGAATCACCATCATAAGTTACCACTATTTAGTGTCCATCATCATCATCATCATTCACTGTAATTATTTCTTACAAGTATCATCCAGTTATCAATCACCGCCAAACTATTGTCATTAGCTTCTACTACAAATGTAACAAATATATCTATTATCCACAACGTTATCATTAATCAATATACCATTCTTAACTAACATTCATTACGACAATCACTAGCCATCACAATTACCAATAACAATATAATTTTGTAAAAATATTTTGTTGATATAGCATTATATTAATTTGCTTTCAATATAATTTACCTAAAATGGCTTAAATGACACCTATATTATGGTTGGATTTGTTGTAACAAACTCATACTTTCTAAGGGTCCTATGACTCCCTGGATATTTTTGTTAAATTATTTTTTTTTTGAAATTATTGGGAGAGATTAGTAAAAAATTAAAACTTTCTTTATGTTGTATGTAAACACGTGTTGATTAGTTGTAAAAAAAATTAAAGGAGTTCAATCATTATCACACACATACACTATTTTGTTGATTATTTTCATTCTGAATTAAAGTGTGAGAAACACTTCTATCCTGATAGAGTAAAATACATGTTTATTACCAAAAAAAATACCACTTATATTATATATGTCAAAAGTCAAAACATTAGAATGCACTTTTATTATTCCTAAATTTTACTCGGGTGAATTTGGTACAAAGAAAAATATTTTCCATTAAAATATTTTCAAGGAAAATAAGTTGATTTCTCACTTATAGAAATAAATTCTTCTCATTCACACTGTATCAAGGTAAACTAGGTTCCCCATAAAGTATGAATCTGTTACAATAAATCTTATCATAGTTGAAGTGCCATTTAAGCTATTTTTCATAAATTTTATAATTATTAATTTTTCAATATAGAAATCCTTTTTATGTATTAAAATGTACAGTAACAAGTATTATTGTTATTTAGTATTTAGATGTTAATACATAATCATAGTGTTGAGATGTCTATTTAGTGATTCATGCACATCTTATCATTCAAATATGCATTCAAATTTTAAAGTCTTATATCATAAAAATAAAGAGGTCTTACACTTTTTTTATTGAAATTATTATTTTACTTTTATATTTATTTGTATGACTATAGAATGACCTCATTTGATGTTGTACCTAGGTGATATCATAGTAATTTTTTAAGTCATGTGTGGTTTCACTTTTTACACGAATGTAGGAATTCACTAACAATAATGCACGATTGAAAAATTAAATTTAGACTTATTAGATAACTTTCAAAATGACTATGTTCTAGTTTATAGAAAACACTTTTGTTTTTAATCGGTCCCAAAAAAAATTTATATTTGTTGAACTAAACATTGTGTCTAGTAAAACTATATGAAACAAATTGAAAAGAAAGGAGTATATATTTAACTTATTTTTATCTATATGACAAATGTTTTAACTATAAAGAAGATCGTATCTCTTTATTTCATAACATACTAATAAATATTTAAAAAAAAATCAAGAGTCCATCAAAATATTTTTGTGCATCACTTAAAAATAATAAATTAAACAAATCATAATTGGAGATTTTCAAAAGGCTTACCTCAAAAAACATCGACTTTTGATTCACCTTGTGCATTAAAAGATATTGGAACTTCTATCAATATTGCATTCTCAGCATCATCATTCTTTTGTTGTTTCTAATAGAAAATATGAAAAAATTAGTTTGATTTTTTTTGTAAAAGTAAGTGTGAAATAGTGGACACTATTTCATGAAAAAAAAAAGATGAAAGTTGTTCATGTGTTGCTAATTTGTATGTATGTATCAAGTAACATTTTATGAACTTAATCAAAGTTCTAGAATATTAATTTTTTTTTTTTTGAGAAAAAGATGAATATCCATCAATCTAATTCATTCTGTAACAATATCAATGATGGTTGTGGTCATGCATCTCTTAAGATTCATTAAAGTCATTGTAGGTATGGTATACAGTTTTATCGCAAGTGTAAATTTCTTTCTAAACAAGTAATACTTTTTTTGGGAGGATAAATTTTAAAAGCTTATTTATCTAAAGAAACTATTTGAAGTAGGTCCAACGTCTAGGTCCCTCACTAATTAAATTAATTTTCACCTTAGCAATAATTTTTTTAAAAAATTGGCCAAACGTGAGATGATCGATCTCCTCTTTTCTGACATAGATTTACTAGAAATTGCATTCTTCAAATAGAAATATAAAAGAAAATGGTTTGATAAAGAGAAGAAAAAAACACAAAAAGCATAGATTCACCTGACTAGTACTTGTAATAAGTTTCAAAACACCGAAACCACCATGTTGTTCATTGTACTAGTATGTGAAAAAAAGACTATCTTGTTATTATTAGTATAACTAATACAAGAGAAGATCATTTAATATAGTTTTTTCATGTAATTTGTTGTTTTATAGATCTATGGGTCTAATCATGTAAAATTATGGAAAGTGAAGGTTTTTAGTATCGTATGGAAGAAAGATGGCTCAAAGGACATATTATTTTTGTAGCATAAATTCAAACTTCACTAAAGATCACAGAATAAAAAAAAATTAATATGGGTGATATCTAGTAGCTAACTAGTGCATATTAGAAATTAGGTCTCATCTATTTACACATAATAAAGACTTAACATTAATCAATCAAATCTCAACAAGTAAGAATGTATCTTTCCTTCACCATGAAGTACATTCTTGACGATACAATTATTAAATGGGTATGAATAGCAATGATCGATTAAGATCTATATCAAAGTATAGTATAATTAACAAGTCTTTGCACAAAATTCTTAAAAGATAGATATTCACCAATTCCATTTATTTACCATTGTCACAATACCCCTTCATTATCAATTACCGTCATCATTATCAATCATTATCAACTATCACCATAAACTAGCCACAATCACAATTTTTGTAACAATAATCCAACAAACCAGCACCAACCACTATTTAAAAATTATTTTTTGCATGTCCAACCATTATTATAAAAAAATCCTTGAACAATATTCACAATCACAATCCTAAGTCATAACTAAATATTGTCAACCAACATCATCAAGCACCACAACTATTAGTTATGACTATATATTGTCCAACTATCAACCACAACCAAACTACTACCATCAACTTGTACCACCACCATCATCAATTGCTACAATCCACAACACAAGAATTACTCGATACATCTTCCTTAATTGATATCCCCAATCACTATTTCTAGCCATCACAACTATTAATCACCATATATTTTTAAATTTTTAAATTGATGTAATATAACAAAAGTTTTGGTTTTATAAATTTTAGTTAAAATACTTTAAATAACACATTTACTTTAGCAAATTTCGCATGCTAATCGAAAAATTAAAAATAAAGGGGTTTGATAGTTATCACTCATTTAAACTCTTCCAAATATTTTTGAAATTTAATCTCATGAATCATTATATTATTCGATTATCGAGTTCTGTCTTGTGTCACACTGGATAGATATTAAGAAGATACTTCTAAAACATATTCAAGGGCATACTAGATCCTGTATAAAGAATGAGCATATTACAAAAACTTCGGTCAATAGATTGGTATTGTTATGAAACTATATAAATTAACAAGAAGAATAAAGTAGGGAGAAGAGAAAAGACTTCTTATTCATCTTGAAGTAATTCCGGATTCATAGATCTTCTTTACAATGAAGGAAAACCCTCTATTTATAAGAGAAATCTGACTTGGTCCCCAAGTACGATTTCTAACCATATCCTATAAGGACTCCACATAAATTAGACATTCACTATAATACAAATATGTTTATAAAACTCCCCCTTGAATGTCGATAGATTATGTGCCTCGTTAAAACCTTACTAGATAAAACCAGTGGAAAAAAAAGTCAAGTGAAGGAAAAAGAGTACACATATCTAATAATACGCATTATGGATGCCTCATTAAAAATTTTACAAGGAAAACCCAATGGGACAAAACCTTGTGAAGGAAAAAGAGTACATCGCGTATTAACTCCCCCTAATGACAACATCAATTCAAAGACTAGAATCTTCATTTTCCAAACTTGTGCACCATCATCTTGAAAGTTGTAGTTGGTATGGGCATGGTCAATAAATCAACTATAGTTTTACTTGAACAAATATGTTGCATGTTGATATCACCATTCTTGGGATCTCTTGTGTGTAGAAAAGCTTTGAAGAAATATGCTTCCTTCTATCTCTGAATCTTTCATTCAGGATCTAAAATTTTTGCAATTTCCTTACTTCAACTTCTTTAAGCAAATAATTTATTACCTTTTGAAAACTATCCGAGAGTTTCAATTCAAGTCGTCAACTTGCATAACAATACAAAAGATTCTTGATTGCTTTAATCTATATATGAGGATAATAAATAATTTCTCCAAAAACTTATATATGATTTAGATATTGAACCCATTGAATATTTTCATATAATTTTGTCAAGTGACAACATTTAATATTAGATGTATGACATCTTCTAGTGCCTAGATTGCAAGTCAAATAAGGTTTACACTTACCAAGATGCACCTTTCCACTTTTCACTTGATAATTATTTCTACACCAGATAGATGTAGAATTTATATCTTCAATATTTTACAATATTGCGCGCTATTGTATCAAAGATATCGTCAACGATATATCATTTTGTATCAATTGACAATACGACGTAACTTATTGAGATTTCATTCACTTTTATTATTTTTTGGTAGCTACCCCTCTCATGAGGTAGTGTTATGTCGTAGGATCTCAAGAGCACATTGTCTCCTTATTATGATCATTTTGATTCTTGATCCTCCCCTTTTTTCTAGGATTATTTTACTCATATTCGATTAGTCTATCATGCTTCATGCATCTCGTAGACTCTATCCTTAAGGGACATTTAATAGGAGTATTTACAACTGTTGTGTCGCTTCTAATTTCTCCCTTATGTTAGAAAATCTAACATATATCTCAATCTTTTGGAGAATCTATCTTTGTCCATCATTGTATATTCATTGATTATATACTACATATCAAAATAACCAGATGGAATTTTTTTTTGTCCCTGACCATTAATCAATTGGAAGAAAATCTGGTCATAATTTATTGGTCTGATGCGTACAATTACTTTTGTATGCAATATCATATGTCAGATCAACACATGGAACTTTATTTTCTCAAGCAATGATTCACTATCTCAGACATTTAATGTCACAACATCTTGAGTATTTATCAATATTATCAAGATAAATTGTGATGATTACATATTCTGAAAGTTGTGCTCTTAACTTAATTATCTTGCACAAACAATTTTGCGAATATCAAACTACAGGTTGACAACAAACGTACATGTGATTATCTTATGGATGCATCTTTTTATCATTTCACATGATATGTGAACGGGCCCATATTCAACTTTAATACTTTTCAGAATTTAGGGAGTTAGTCCCAACTTTAGTTGATTCAATCAAGTTATCACTAGAACAAGCAACATAATAATTCTTAAAGAATCTTCTAGTTTTTCAATGAATGTCTATTACTCAGTATGCACATCTTTGAGATGATCAAATTATTCATGCCAACTAATAAAATTATAGTACTCGTAAACTCCAAGTTTACTATGCCGTGAGCATTTTTGCTTTAGTAAAATTTCAATTTATTACTATAATATGAGCAAATTTCAACTAAACTATTCTGGGAGTAAATTTCAGATTTATTTTTTCTCAATTACTCTACCACTTTTAAAGGTGATTTGTCATCCCATCACTGAATAGACTAATCTGCTTATCAGAAAATTATGTCTGTAATCATATTATATGTGTCAATAAGTTTGCAAACCCCAAGTTGCGAGATGACAATAGGCACATATGAGACCATATAGGAGGATTATCTATTAGAACCATGAAGTATCTAAACAACCCACTAGGTGAGTGAATAGGTCCACAAATATACCTATGTATACGTTCCAAGAACGTATGGGATTCAATCTCAACTTTCATTGATGATGGTCTCACAATCAACTCCCTTGATAACAAATAGTACAAGTAAATTCACCATTTAGGTTCTTTAATGGATGTCTATTCGAATTATGTAAATTGCACCTCATTATTATAGACTCATGATGTCTTATACAATCATGCAAAAAGTAAGACAGTATTGGAATTAGTATTAAAATGTGCCTCAATTGAACTAATTATTATCCAATAAAAGTCAAAAGATAAAGTATGAAACTTTTCTATAATATATATCGACATTCTTGGTGATACCACATCATTGACCAAAGGTCGTAATCTTTCTCATGCCTAGCATAGTGGCTTACACCTCATTCCTTTTAGAAAATGGATCTATATTTTTAGCATTTATCAAAAGTTCTCATTCTTCATGAATGGAACACAAACATGTGAGCATATCAAATTATGATAGCTTTAGTACCTCATTCCATATTTATGTGCATTATTCAATCACTTGTCTTCTTTAAGACATATTATGCACTATTACCACATTCACTCTAGTAATAGAGCAAATTCAGTAAATTTTATGACTTCTAATAAAAAAAACACTTAGTTTTTCTTTAGTCATTATTACATCATCAATACGGTGCATTAAAACTCAAATTTAATGTTTTATCCATATAAAACTGTCTTGGGTCATAAATCGATGGAACTTGAACTCAATATCTTCTCATCATGGTGCACTAGGACTTTAACCCAATGTCTTACCCTTTTGGTGCGATTGAACGTAAATCCATCATCTTATTCTTTTGGTGCGATAAAACTTAAATCTATCGTCTTACCCACAATAAGGCTCAACCTCAAGCCTTCAACATAATTGTAATTTTATCACTTTAAATGATCATTAATATGATCGTACATTATAATAACACACAAAACTGAAATTATTGATTTATTATAATCAACATTAGTAGTTAATAGATTTAGTTTAATAGATCACATACCTCATATAAAGGATGAAAACACACCCTTCACTAAATTGTGTTTATTCAATTAAAATAAATTAAGGAATTCTCTTCCCAATCGGTTAAAATTAAACATATAAAAAGTCGACAAGTCTTTTTAAATACTTACTCCAGATTGTAACTTTAGATCTGTCACATAAATAATTATAACATAAAGATAAATCATACCTTACATATATGAGAACCTTATTTCATAACTTATGTCACGCCCCGAGCTACCCCCGAGACGCGGACACGGAACCTAGGACCACAAGTGATCCCAAGCTAACCCTGCTGGCATGATCATGAGCATACTAAAAATAATAAACTGATGCGGAAGCTAAATCATAATTAAATCTGAAAAGATGGGGAATACCCATATTCTATAACTGAGATATTTGAAAACAATGAGTTTAATACAAAGGAAATGTTAACTCATACTAAGCTAAATCTAACTATGTCTGAAAATAGCCTCTAAACTGGACTAGAAATACTGGGACAAGCCCCAACTAAATCTAGCAAAAACTGAAACTAAATGACTAAAGACTGAAATGAAACTCATGACTCTTGTCCTCGGAGAATGAGGACTCACCACTGAATCTGCTGAACTGGAGATCGGGAAATCGATCTATGTGTGATCTGGATGCTGAGAACCTGAACCTACATCACGAGAAGATGTAGCGCACGTATGCGTCAGTACTTGAAAGGTACTGAGCATGTAGGATAGAGTAAAGCTGAAATAAAACATAACTGAACAAGCACAAAAGCAAGTATAATAATCTGAACATGATATACTGAATTTCTGAGCTAACTGAATGCAATGACCAATTTATAACATGGTAAAATTGAATACTGAATATACTGATAAATGGTCATGCAGAGAGTCTGACTGAACTGTGGGAGCTACTAATAACCGATAATAAAACCACATGAGCTAAATGTGGAGTCCGATGTATACACCCCATCGAGAGGACCCAATATACCCTGCCAAAGGTATAAAGGCATGCTGGCGTGATCACTAAACTGATTTCCCACAGAGGGGACTTACAACCTACTTGGCTAGTAGTTCTGGGACTATTGGGTACGCTAAACCCTAGTCCAACTCGGTATTATGCTACTCCCAATGAATTCTGTAAATTAACTGATTATGTCTGAGTTTCTGTAAATACTGGATAGCTCGAAACTGAACATTCAAACTGAGAATGCAACAATTAATCTGGTAATTATGTATTTATAACTGAGGCATGTATATCTGAAGTTTCTGAAATATCTGACCTAGCATGCGTAATTCAAGGACTAAAGAAATACAAAGCTAGGGTTCTGAAATTCATGCGATAATCTGAGTAATAGAATGATAATCTGATTTGGAACATATATTTAATAAATTCATGAAGTTCTATCAAAGTTCTAGAAACCCTAGGTTTAATCATGATAAGAAAATCAAGAATCTGACTGAAAACTAGGGACCCAATGGGTGAAAGGAACCCACTAGTGAAATCCCGCATACCTGGTGATGAAATCCACGGAAAAATAATTAAGTTTCTGGGCTGGAACTGCTGGAGCTTGTGGCGTTCTTGAACTAGGGTTCTTGAGCTTTTTTTTCTCCTCTCTTGCTTCTAATTTTCTAGGTTTTGATTTAATGATTTGACTTGGATATGTTTTAATTATGTTTCTAGGATTAAACTGACTAAAATCTGATGATTTAGGGTCAAAACGATGTAACTTATGGTTTAAACGGAGTGGGAAAGGTCAAAAAGACCCCTGGGAAGGTTGCTGTCGGGCCACACGACGGCCAGGACTGACGGTCCGTCGTGTGCCCGACGCCCCGTCGTTGGATCCGTCGTGAGGGCCTGTTCGACAGGCCTTTACTTAAATGGGCATAACTTTTTAATCAGAGCTCTGATTTTAGCAAGGTCGGTGGCTATGGAAAGCTAATTCAATTATATATCTGTGGGTAGGTCATGAGAGACATAATTCATTGTGTGATAAGAGTTATGATCATTTTAAGTTGACCCAACTGCATTTCCCCTTAACTGTCTGCAATTTTTTTTCCTGAACTAATTTTTGGTCTGTTTTGGCTACGGGGTGTTACATTATCTCCCCCTTGGAAACATTCGTCCTCAAATGAAGACTAAACTATCTGAAATGGAGGGAGAGAGCTGCAAACCCCACTACTAAACACTGAGAACTGAGTTTCTGACTGAATTGAGTTCTGAGTACATGCAATTACGCTGAAAATGCAAGTACAAACTGAGGGAACATGATTCTAATGAATGACTGTAAAACTGAAGAGGAACTATTACCTCAAGCTGGAGTAGAATCGGAAGGAAAAAGGTAAGGATACTTGGCTTTCATGGCTGCTTCTGCTTCCCAAGTAGCTCCCTCTACGGACTGACTCCTCCACAAAACCTTGACTGAAGCGACTTCTTTGTTTCTCAACCTTCTAACCTGACGGTCAAGAATCTCAACTGGTACATCCTCATAAGAAAGACTATCTTTCACCGCCACACTCTCTAATGGCACTATAGAGGCTGGATCACCCACACACTTCTTCAAGAGTGAGATGTGGAAGACCAGATGCACTGCTACTAATTCTGCTGGCAACTCTAACTCATATGCCACCTTGCCAACCCTTTTCAATATCTTGTAAGGTCCTACATATCTAGGACTGAGCTTCCCTTTCTTTCCAAATCTCATCACCCCTTTCATAGGTGAGACTTTCAGAAAAACCCAATCATCAACTTGGAACTCTAGTTCCCTTCTCCTTACATCTGCATAAGATTTCTGACGACTTTGGACTGTCTTAAGTCTATCTCTAATGAGTTGAACTTTCTCCATAGCATAAAGGACTGAATCTGGCCCTATCAAAGCTGCTTCACCTACTTCAAACCAACCAACAGGAGATCTGCATCTACGCCCATATAAAGCCTCATAAGGGGCCATCTGAATGCTGGAATGGTAGCTATTATTGTAGGCAAACTCAATAAGAGGAAGGTGATCATCCCAACTACCTTTGAAATCGATCACACAAGCTCTCAACATATCCTCTAAGGTCTGAATGGTACGCTCTGCCTGCCCATCCGTCTGTGGATGAAATGCTGTACTAAGGTTAACTTGAGTACCAAGACCTTTTTGAAATGACTTCCAGAAATGAGAGGTAAACTGAGGACCTCTATCTGAGATGATAGACAAAGGAACCCCATGCAACCTCACAATTTCATTAAGGTAAAGCTTAGCATAGTTCTCTGCCGAATACGTAGTCTTGACCGCCAAAAAGCGAGAAGACTTAGTCATCCTATCGACTATCACCCAAATTGAGTCATGCTGTCTGCGAGTACGAGGTAACCCTGTGATGAAATCCATATTGATCACATCCCACTTCCAAGTAGGAATATCGATCTCTTGAGTCATACCTCCTGGTTTCTGATGTTCTACCTTGACTTGCTGGCAATTGGGGCACTTACTCACAAAGTCTGCTATATCCCTCTTCATGCCATTCCACCAATAGACTTCCCGCAGATCGCGATACATCTTAGTGGCACCTGGATGAATAGAATACCTGGAGTTATGAGCTTCTGCAAGAATATGCTTCCTCAACTCTGCCACATCAGGAACACACAATCTACCTTGGTAGCGAAGTACACCATCTCCCCCTTGGGAGAAAACCTCCACTCTCTGATTGTTGACTGCACCCTTTAGTTCAAGCAAGATCGGATCACTCTCTTGCTTTTCCTTAACCTCCACTACCAAAGACGATTCTGCCCCATTCTGAACTGTTACACCGCTGTCTGATATGCTCATAAGGCGAACTCCCAAGCGAGCAAGCCTGTGAACATCCTTCACTAGCTCCTTTCTTTTTTCCTCAACATGGGCTACACTACCCATAGATAATCTACTAAGAGCATCGGCCACTACATTCGCCTTTCCAGGATGATAATGCACACTCATATCATAATCCTTAAGGAACTCAAGCCATCTCCTCTGGCGAAGATTCAACTCTTTCTGGGTGAACACATACTGAAGGCTCTTATGATCGGTGAACACATCTACATGAACACCATACAAGTAGTGTCTCCATATCTTGAGTGCAAACACCACTGCTGCAAGCTCGAGGTCATGAGTTGGATAGTTCTTCTCATGCACCTTAAGCTGTCTAGAGGCATAAGATATAACCTTATCTCTTTGCATCAACACACAACCAAGGCCAACTCTGGATGCATCGCAATAGATCACATAACCATCTGAACCCTCTGGTATAGTCAAGACAGGAGCTGTAGTCAATCTAGTTTTCAATTCTGCGAAGCTTTTCTCACAATCATCTGACCATTGGAACTTGACCATCTTCTGAGTCAACCTAGTCAATGGTGAGGCTATGGATGAAAATCCTTCCACGAACCTCCTGTAATAACCCGCTAGACCTAAGAAACTTCTGATATCTGTAGCAGAGGTAGGTCTGGGCCATTGTTTCACTGCTTCTATCTTCTGTGAATCTACGCGGATCCCTTCGCTAGATACAATGTGACCAAGAAAAGCAACGGATTGCAACCAAAACTCACATTTGCTAAAGTTAGCGAATAACTGGCGATCCTTGAGAGTCTGTAGAACAATTCTCAAATGACTTGCATGTTCTTCCTCGCTCCTAGAGTAAATGAGGATATCATCAATAAAGACAATAACGAACAAGTCCAAGTACTGTTTGAACACTCTGTTCATCAAATCCATGAAAGCTGCAGGAGAATTGGTTAGTCCAAACGACATAACTACAAATTCATAATGACCATACCGAGTTCTGAAGGCTATTTTCGGAATGTCACTATCTCTGACTCTGAGCTGATGATAACCCGATCTGAGGTCTATCTTTGAGAAATGACTAGCACCCTGAAGTTGGTCAAACAAGTCATCAATCCTGGGGATGGGATACTTATTCTTGATTGTGACCTTGTTCAACTGTATATAGTCAATGCACATTCTGAGAGAACCATCTTTCTTCTTTACGAACAATACTGGTGCACCCCATGGTGAAATACTAGGTCTGATGAAACCCTTATCTAGAAGGTCTTTCAACTGCTCTTTCAATTCCTTAAGCTCTGCTGGAGCCATTCTGTAAGGAGGAATAGAAATAGGCTGGGTATCTGGATGGAGATCAATTCCAAAGTCGATTTCCCTTTCGGGAGGGATTCCGGAAAGATCTTCTGGAAACACTTTTGAAAACTCACAGACTACTGGAACTGACTCAAGAGTTGGGGTTTCAAGGCTAGAAACCTTAACCCGAACTAGATGATAGAGATAACCCTTAGATATCATCTTTCTGGCCTTAAGGTAAGAAATAAATCGATGCATAGGCGCTAGGCTACTGTCCTTCCATTCTAAGATTGGTTCGTCTGGAAACTGAAAACGCAATCCAGTTCTGCAATCAACTGAGGCATAACATGAGTGTAACCAATCTATGCCTAGAATAACATCGAAGTCTACCATTTCTAACTCTACTAGATCTTGAAGTGACTTTCTGAGAGACTGTGATAGGGCAATTTCTGTATATCCGTCTAGCTATAACTGGGTAACCAACTGAGTAGATACTGAGAAAGGTTCTGAGAGAGTTTCTGAACTAACACTGAATCGGACTGCTATACTGAGTTACAAAAGACAAAGTCATGTCCGTTGTCTGAGTGAACCATATGTGAGTCACATCCTTGAGTTGGTAGGATGCCAGTCTCACCTATCACTACCAGTTACTGACATCACACCAAATATTTTCTTGACCTTGTCAATGAACTTCTACGGGTCCTTACCAACTTGCGACCCTAAAAACATTGGTGGATTCATCCTAACGATATCACAAACTCTGGCTGCCACTAATCGATCATTTCTATTAGTAGGAACTCGAACCTACTGATTGTTCTTGTTGTTTATACTCTGAGCCAAAAACTGAATTCGCATTCTGAAACTCTGCATTTAAACTTCCTTATCTGGTACTATAGGAACTGCATTAGCATTGCGTGCATTAGTATTCCATGCCTAAGCTCTACGAGAATGCATGATCTTAAGCGCATAACGATGGATTAGAAAGAAGATCATACCAACGCACGATAAGAATATCAAGAAAGTGAAGTTTTCTTAAAACACTTCATAGCCTCCCTCTCATTAGATGTGGTGCACTTCACACCCATGAAAAGGACTCTACTTAGTGCGGCTTTTTCAGACATCCTAGGACTCTTGAACCTAGTGCTCTGATACCAAGTTTTGTCACGCCCCGAGCTACCCCCGAGACGCGGACACGGAACCTAGGACCACAAGTGATCCCAAGCTAACCCTGCTGGCATGATCATGAGCATACTAAAAATAATAAACTGATGCGGAAGCTAAATCATAATTAAATCTGAAAAGATGGGGAATACCCATATTCTATAACTGAGATATTTGAAAACAATGAGTTTAATACAAAGGAAATATTAACTCATACTAAGCTAAATCTAACTATGTCTGAAAATAGCCTCTAAACTGGACTAGAAATACTGGGACAAGCCCCAACTAAATCTAGCAAAAACTGAAACTAAATGACTAAAGACTGAAATGAAACTCATGACTCTTGTCCTCGGAGAATGAGGACTCACCACTGAATCTGCTGAACTGGAGATCGGGAAATCGATCTATGTGTGATCTGGATGCTGAGAACCTGAACCTACATCACGAAAAGATGTAGCGCACGTATGCGTCAGTACTTGAAAGGTACTGAGCATGTAGGATAGAGTAAAGCTGAAATAAAACATAACTGAACAAGCACTAAAGCAAGTATAATAATCTGAACATGATATACTGAATTTCTGAGCTAACTGAATGCAATGACCAATTTATAACATGATAAAACTGAATACTGAATATACTGATAAATGGTCATGCAGAGAGTCTGACTGAACTGTGGGAGCTACTAATAACTGATAATAAAACCACATGAGCTAAGTGTGGAGTCCGATGTATACGCCCCATCGAGAGGACCCAATATACCCTGCCAAAGGTATAAAGGCATGCTGGCGTGATCACTAAACTGATTTCCCACAGAGGGGACTTACAACCTACTTGGCTAGTAGTTCTGGGACTATTGGGTACGCTAAACCCTAGTCCAACTCGGTATTATGCTACTCCCAATGAATTCTGTAAATTAACTGATTATGTCTGAGTTTCTGTAAATACTGGATAGCTCGAAACTGAACATGCAAACTGAGAATGCAATAATTAATCTGGTAATTATGCATTTATAACTGAGGCATGTATATCTGAAGTTTCTGAAATATCTGACCTAGCATGTGTAATTCAAGGACTAAAGAAATACAAAGCTAGGGTTATGAAATTCATGCGATAATCTGAGTAATAGAATGATAATCTGATTTGGAACATATATTTAATAAATTCATGAAGTTCTATCAAAGTTCTAGAAACCCTAGGTTTAATCATGATAAGAAAATCAAGAATCTGACTGAAAACTAGGGACCCAATGGGTGAAAGGAACCCACTAGTGAAATCCCGCATACCTGGTGATGAAATCCACGGAAAAATAATTAAGTTTCTGGGCTGGAACTGCTGGAGCTTGTGGCGTTCTTGAACTAGGGTTCTTGAGCTTTTTTTTCTCCTCTCTTGCTTCTAATTTTCTAGGTTTAGATTTAATGATTTGACTTAGATATGTTTTAATTATGTTTCTAGGATTAAACTGACTAAAATCTGATGATTTAGGGTCAAAACGACGTAACTTATGGTTTAAACGGAGTGGGAAAGGTCAAAAAGACCCCTGGGAAGGTTGCTGTTGGGCCACACGACGGCCAGGACTGACGGTCCGTCGTGTGCCCGATGCCCCGTCGTTGGATCCGTCGTGAGGGCCTGTTCGACAGGCCTTTACTAAAATGGGCATAACGTTTTACTCAGAGCTCTGATTTTAGGAAGGTCGGTGGATATGGAAAGATAATTCAATTATCTATCTGTGGGTAGGTCATGAGAGACATAATTCATTTTGTGATAAGAGTTATGATCATTTTAAGTTGACCCAACTGCATTTCCCCTTAACTGTCTGCAATTTTTTTTTCCTGAAAACTAATTTTTGGTCTGTTTTGGCTACGGAGTGTTACAACTTATGCAAGATCTCTTTTGCACTTTTCTCGTCTTCTATCATAATTCTTTAAGAATAGAACAATCATGCTGATAACGTGTTATGAAACTATATAAATTAAGAAGAAGATTAAAGTAGGGAAAAGAGAAAAGAATTCTTATTCATCTTGAAGTAATTCCGGATTCATAGATCTTCTTTAAAATGAAGGAAAACCCTATATTTATAGGAAAAATCTGACTTGGTCCCCAAGTACGATTCCTAACCATATCCTAAAAGGACTTCACATAATTAGACATTCACTATAATACAAATATGTTTATAACAGGTAACATTATATAATTTTTTAGACATATATTTGTGAAATGTAAATTTTTAAGTTAAAGAACTTTTTACATATTCACATGATTAATAATAAATAGTCTTATAAAGTAGTATTCAGATCATATTAGGCCTTTTACTTGTTAGAGAAATTATCAAACAACTACTACTATTATTACTTCTATTTTTATTTGTATGACTATGGCATGATCAATTTAGCTTAAACGGAGAAATGAGGATTCATATTATAAATTTGAATTTGTTTGAGATGAGGAATAATTAGATGTTGTTTTTGTTGTTATGGAACTCAAATGTTGTAACTCTAAAAAGAAATTCTATTTCTTCCATTTGACAACATAAAAAAAGTTGTTCCAAATTCATAATATATATATATATATATATATATATATATATATATATATATTAAAAAAACTTAATCAAGATGTTACAACACCAAAAATACATTAAAAATAGAGGTTTCTCCATCATTCATAAACATTCTCTAACAAGATTAGTGATGGTAGTGATAATGCATCTCTTAAATTTCACTAAATTCATTGTTTTTGTGACATAAAATTCATCATTAATTCTAATTTCTTTCTAAGAGAGTTACTTTTTTTTTGGTAAAATCAAATATTAGAAGTTTTTCTTTATAATTAAGTTTTAAAAGGGTTTTGAAACCTCTATCACATATTAAATTAACTCTCATCATAGTAATAAGTATTTCTCTATGAATTTGGCAAAACCTAACTTTCATACTTAAAATGAAAAAATAAAAAGAAATGTCTAGATAAATAGTGAAAAAACATGAAAAGAATAAATCTATCTGACCAGTATTTGTGATAAATTTCCAAACTGGAAAATTACTCTGTTATTCATTGCAATAGTATGTGAAATTACTCTATCTAACTATAATTAATATAATTATCCTCCATATCAATTTAACTTATATGCAGTTTTCAAGATAGTTTGGTCATGTCGATTCTATAGATGAATCAATCTATTAGAGTAAAACTATTGTATGAAGAGGTATTAGATATCATATGAACGAAGATTTTCTCTTTAGGACTTAACAATTTATGCAATAATGCAGACTTAAGTAAGATATCACACAACAGAGAAAAATATGTGTGAATGTGATGTCTTCTAGTAAGTGTTAGAATTTAGGGGTCATCAATTTGTTTCTCTAATGAAGATTTAATTTTAATGATTCAAATCTCAACAATTAAATTTGTATGTTTTTAGGTCTGAATTTTAGTCGATTTAACCAAGACACACATTTTATCATGTTGAAACTGTTTAATGGGTCAGAGTAGGTAAATTTGTATGTAATATACTCATACATTACAGGGGTCTTGTATCCCCTTTAAATATTTGTTTAAAGAATTTCTTTGTTTATTTATAAAGTTAACATAATAACAAATTAAAGTTTTTTTAGTTCATTTGTACACCTTCACTAGTCAAAAGGCCAAAACAATGTATTTGGTTCAATCACTATCACATATCTGCAATTTTTGAATTAAACAAATAATCGTAATCCTCTCCATCACACTTTAATCTGTTGAATCAATATGTTCTTCCATAATCAAAATTTGACTTGTGTCAAACTGGAAAAATGTAAAAAAAAAAAAGCACTTTAAAAATATCCAAGGGAGTACTAGGTATCTTGTAAAGTATGAGTGTTTAGGCGTTATTTTAACAACTTTTCTAAATTATATATTTATTATTTTTTTAAAAATTCATATTTGTAACAACCTATTAAGTTATTATAGGTGGTTATGCCCATAGTATTCAACTTAGAGTCCCCGTGGTGAATTGATCTAATTAGAACTCAAAGATTGAGAGGATTTAAGAAGTTATATCTTTTATTTTATCTAGATTTCTCGTGTTTTAATGTTGTGTTGTTTCAATTTTGAAGGACACCGGTGATCTATACCTCTAGATGAGACTTTGAATCTGATTAGAGATCCATTTTATTGTAATGATCTCCAAGTCATTTATGTGTTTCAGCCCATAAAACTCCATCAACAGTTGTTTTAGTAAATGAATTAGAGCAACTCGAACTCTTGGTCATGTTAGAAGGAGACCAACTTGGATGAAATATTACAAGCTAAGTGGAATTGAATATCCAATTACTCACTTTTCTTTGTTTTCAGATTGTGATCCTACATCTTTTGAGAGTGCCGTAAAGGAAGAAAAATTGAGAAAAGCAATGGATGGTATGAAACAAGCTCCTCGGGTATAATCGCTTAGTGGAAAAGGGTTAGAAGTAACAAAATGAGATAGATTATAAAGAAGTATTTTCTCCCGTTGCCAGACATGATACAATCAAATTGGTTATCACTTTGACAGCTAAGAAGTCTTGGCCTATTTTTCAGCTAAATTTCAAGTCGGTGTTCTTACATGTATACTTGGAAAAACATGTATTTTGTAGAAAAGAAAATCCTTTTTATTTTAAAATTGGAAATGAGCATAAGGTTTATAGATTGAAAAGGTCCTATTTGATCTAAAACAAGCTCCTCAGGCTTGGTTTAATCGCATCAACGGACATTTTCTAAAAGTTAGTTTTTCAAAATGTCCTTATGAGAATACATTAATTGTTAATATTGGGGATCTAGAAAAGATGTTAATTATTTGCTTGTATGTTGCTAATATTATTTTTACTTGAAATTGTCTTCTCTTGTTTTAAGAATTTAAGAATTCGATGATGGATGATTTTGATATGTTAGACCTTGAATTGATGCATTACTTTACTGGCATAGTGGTAGTGCAATCTAATAAAGAAATATGTATTTCTCAGGGGGAATTCAAGATGTCAGATGATGGATTGCAATCCTGTTAACCCTCCTGTTGAACTTGGTTTGAAGCTAAATAAAAATCCTACTGAAAAGAAGGTTGATAGCACATTTTACAAGCAAATTATGGGTTATTTTAATGTATCTGCTATAAATCCTAACAATAAGTACTTTGTGAGTTTAATTAGCAGGTACATTGAGAATGCCACAGAAGTGCATTTCTTTGTGGCAAAGAGAATTCTTCATTACATTCAAGGAAGGAGAGACTTTGGGATATTATATAAGAAAAATGAAAAGTGCAATCTTCTTTGCTATGCAGATAGTAAATATGTTGGAGACTATGATGACAGAAAAAGCACTTCTAGTTATGCTTTTCTGTTCAGGTCCGGTGCTACTTCATGGTCAGCGAAGAATCAACCAATTGTTACTTAGTCTAATACAAAATTCATGATTTTTGCGTCGACTGCTTGTGCTTGTAAAGCTATTTGGTTAAGGAGACTTTGCATGACTCGAATTTCAAGCAACCACAATCTTCCAAGATTTTTTATGAAAACGGTTATGCAATTAAACTATATATCCAAGAAAACAGTGATACACGGAAGAAACAAGAACATTGATGTGATGTTTTATTTTTAGGAGATCTTAGCACTAATAGTTTATTCAATCTACTGTAGGAATTTCTTTTAGTTTGCTAGTTGACCTAGTCTTTAGGAAGATCATAATGTTTTTTTAAAATGAGTAACTCTGCATATTTTCTACTTTCGGAGTAACATATTATGTTCCTTTGGTGTTCTAATTTTTTGGATTAGTCTAATTATGATTATTGTGGACTATATGTGTCCTATTTTAGTGGAAGTATTCTATTAAGGTTTTTCCAATAAATGGTCTTGAAGATTCTGAATGAAGGAAACTATTTTTTCTAGCCATTGTCTTCTTTTTTAACGTACTTCTTATTTTCTCTTCTTGAGAGTGTAACATGGAAATGAGCATTATCCGTTCTAGAGGTTCACTAAAATAATGTCTTTGTGGTTCTATACAACTAAGTCTAATGATACTTATGATCTCAATAATTAGTTGTCTTATTATTTAGTATCCAAATCTTAATACATCATCATAATATTGTGATGCCAATTTAGAGAAAATTCTTAATGCATATGTTATCATTTTGATATGAATTAAGATTTAGACGTCTTATAATTTTCAAAAGATAAATGAAGCCTAACTTTACTTTAAATGCATCAAAAGATTTATCTACATATTATAAAAAGAACAGAATTAAGAACCTTAAAATATGTATGATAAACAATTGAGAAAATTTTTGAAAACTTACCTTTAATACATCATCTTCAGGTACAATACAAGATATTGGAACTGCCAATATTGCATATTCATCACCTACTTTTTGTTGCTTCTCCATATTCAACCAAAAAAAATGTAAAACACTTTGTCAAACCCAACCATCTCAATATTAAAGGAAAAGATTATTTTCTATTCATTTTAAAACAAACTGTATTTTGTACAATAATACAAACCAATTTATCCTTTTAATGCATTTATTAATTAAAAAAACCTTAAGAGTAATGATGATACTTAAGTCAGGTTTTAAATAGTAATTCAATGTATGTTCAATATTTATCAAAATGATTATGTTAATCTAAGGTGCTCATATGTGTTAAAAAAGATTAACGGATATGGAAAAAAATATTTATATGTGTTAATACTTAAGTGTTTCCTCTTTTGTTAATTCTATAATATTGAATAATATTTTTAGTTTCTATATTTTACGACTGCAACTTTATTTATTTACCACAGTAAATTAGTCTTCTTAAAATAACTTCTTTTCATAATCTTTAGGAGTATGTTTATTTTTAGCATATTCTGTGTTGATATTTAAGTAGTTGAAGTTAGTGTTTTATCATAAATGTAAGTCTTCATTAAAGTTAATTATAAAGAATTACCACTTCAAATTCAAAAGCTTTCTTCTTTCTAGTTCTTAAGTCCTTTTTTCAATCTGTATTCCTTCATATTATAAGTGTTTTGTTGTTCTCTTTCTAGTTTTCACTCAATTTAAATAAAAATTGGTACAGAGAACTTTCTTCTTGAGGGACATGTGTGTTAAATCTTTCATGCATTTTATGGCCGAAGAAACATGTTTTTCTTTAATGGTACCATCAACAGTCGATGGAGAAAGTTATCAAATCTGGACAGTTAGACTACAAATATATCTAGAAGCTTTGGATATGTGGGAGGCTGTAGAAGATGATTTTGAAATTTTCCTTTACAAAACAATCCCAAGATGGAGCAAATTAAAAACCACAACGAGAGGAAAACTATGAAATCAAAGGCAAAGGCATGCTTTTATACTGCAGTGTCATCCACCATCTTCACTCGTATCATGTCCCAGAAGTCAACAAATGAGATATGAAATTATCTCAAGATTGAGTATGAAGGAGATTAAAGGATTCGAGTTATGCAAGTGTAAATTTAGTACGTGTGTTTGAGTTGCAAAGGATGTAGAAAAGTGAAACGATAAAGGAGTATTCTGACCAACTCCTTAACATAGCAAGTCGTGTCAGATTGTTGAGTTCCACTTTTAACGATTCAAGGATCATTGAGAAAGTCCTTGTAGCAGTATCTAAAAAATTTGAGGCTACTGCTACAACCTTAGAAAATACTAAGGACTTGTCTAATATTACACTAGCAGAGCTCTTAATGCTTTTCAAGCACAAGAGCAACGATGTGTAATGAGACAGGGGCTGTTGAAGGAGCCATACTAGTAAGAAACAAGATGATGGAAGAAACGAGCAGAAGCTGAACAAAAAAATACAAGGAGGGAACAATGATAATTTTGCGAAAAAAGCAATAAGACTAACTATCCACCCTGTCGGCACTATGGAAAAAATGTCACCATCCTTTCAATTGTTTATGGAGACCTGACGCAAAGTGCGGCAAGCAAAACTAGCAGGGACACAAAGTTGTAATTGGTAAAGCCAAAATCCTGAAGTTGAAGCTCAAGTTGTTGATCGAGAAGAAGAAGATCAACTCATTGTTATAGCTTGTTTCGCATGTCTTGATTTAAGTAAAACGTGGTTAATTGATAGTGGTTTCTCTAACCATATGACATCAAATGAAAAGTTATTCAAAGAGTGGAGGAACACAGAGACAATGAAAGTTAGAATTGGAAATGGTGAGTGTCTTTCTGTGAAAGGCAAAGGCACCACAGTCATTACAAGTTGATCTCGAACAAGTTTATTACGGATGTTTTGTATATCCCGGACCTTGATCGAAACCTGATAAGTGTTGGTCAATTAACGGAGAAATGATTGAACTTGATCTTTAAAAACAAGGTGTTCGTGATAGAACATCCATTAGGCCATGAAGTATTCAAGGTCAAAAGGGAGGGGAGATGTTTCTCGCTTAATCCTTTGGAAGAAGAGCAAACGACTATTCTTATTTCAGACAACTCTGCAAAAGTTTGACATAAAAGAATGGTTCATTTTCATCATCAAGGTATGATATTGATGCAAAATAAGACACATGTGAATGATCAACCATTCATACAGAATTATTGGTCAGATTGTCAAGCTTGTTTACTTGGCAAGATGAACAGATTTCCCTTTCCCAGAACAACTTGGAGAGCATCAAGAATGCTTCAGCTAATTCATACTGATCTATGTGGACCTCATAGAAAACCATCATTAAATGATAGTCTTTACTAAATTGTATTTATTGTTGATGTGTTTCACAATTTTAAAGCAAAGGTAGAAAATCAAAATTGTTGTACGTTTCAGACTTTAAGGTCTGATATTGGGAAAGAGTATACTTTAGAGCAGTTTAAAATATTTTGTGACAAAGATGGTATAGAACATCAACTAAATGTCCCTTATACTCCACAACAAAATGGAGTAAGTGAGAGGAAAATAGAAGTATAATGGAGATGACAAGGTGCATTCTACATGAAAAAATTTACAAAAAACATTTTAGGGGGAGGCGACCAACACTACTATGTTTGTGCAAAACAGACTTCTTTCTAGAGCTCTGAAGGATTAAAATATCATATGATGCATGGTATGGTCATAAAACCTCATGTCAACTACTTAGGATTTTTGGTTGTTTGTGTTTCTCTTATGTGCCATATGTTAAAAGAAATAAAATTGATAATAAAGCACTTCCTGACATCTTTATAGGTTAAATTATTGTTTCTAAAGCATATGAAGTTTGTCAACCTCAAACGGAGAAAATTCTGATAAGTAGAGATGTTCACTTCATTGAGGACCTACATTGGAATTGGGAGAATCCCAAAAGCAATCCAACCATTGACACTCTCTTAGATCCAAAAGATCTAGTAGATGATCATCCCGTTAGTGGCACGATGTTGATCTCTGATATCTATCAGAGATGCAATACTGCATTTTGTGAGGCCGTAAGCTATGAGGAAGCAGAAGGGAATGAAAATGAGTGTCTTCAATGAAGGAGGAGATGATGATGATTGAAAAAAATCAGACCTTGGAACTTGTTGATAAACCTCAAAATTTAAAACCATTGGTGTAAAATGGGTTTTCAGGACAAAGTTGAATGCAGATGGGTCCATAAACAAACATAAAGAGAGGATTGTGGTAAAGGGCTATACTCAGATTTTTAGAGTAGACTAATCAGAAACTTTTGCACCAGTTGCTCGACTTGACATATTCAGACTACTTCTAGCCATTGCAATGGGAAAAAAAATCAGAAAATTTATCAACTTGATGTTAAGTTGCCCTTTCTCAATGGTTTTCTCGGGAAGGAGATTTATGTTGAGAAATCAGATGGTTTTGTCATCAAGGGGCAAGAAGACAAGGTTTATTTGCTAAAGAAAGCTCTGTATGGTTTAAATCAAGCACCAAGAGCTTGGTATAGCAAAATTGATGATCATTTACATAGATTAGGATTTAAGAAGAGTCTATCTGAGTGTACATTTTACAGTAAGTGTTCAGGTGCGGATATACTTATTATTTCTTTGTATGTTGACGGTCTATTTGTCACAGGAAGTAAGACTTGTCTTCAATAGGATTTCAAGTTGTAAATGATCAAGGTCTTTGAAATGACAGCCTAAGACTGATGGCATACTTAATTGGAATGGAGATCAACAAAATGAAGACGATGTGCTCATTTGCCAGAAAAAGTATACTCGAGATATCCCAAAGGAGTTAAATATGGAAGATTGTAAAGTATGAGTACTTCAATGATGCAAGAGCAAAGTTGTCCATTGATGATGGAGCAGAAAAGGTGGATGAGACATATTTTAGAAGTTTATTTGCATCTTAATGTATTTGACTACAACTAGGCCTGATATACTGTATGCAATGAGTGTTTTGTCTCGGCTCATGCATTGTGCAAGTGATTAATACTTCAAAGCAGCTAAAAGAATTGTCAGATACATCAAGGGAACTACCAACTATGGTGTTGAGCTCCACAAAAGTTAGAATTTTAGACTTATCGGATTTTCCAATACAGATTGGGATGGTTAATTTGACATGAGGAGTACTTTGGGTTTTTGTTTCAATCTTGGATCAAGAGCTTTCTCTTGGTGTTCCAGGAAACAAGGTACAATAGTGCAATCAATAGATGACGAAAAAATCATTGTTGCAACAATAGCTATAAATTAAGCACTATGATTGAGGAAAATCATGTGTGATATGAATATGGAGTAAAAAAAAGCTGAGATTAATATTGATAACTAAGTTGCAATTTCTATTGCTAATAATCCAGTGTTACATTGGAGAACCAAGCATTTCAATATTAAGTTGTTTTTCTCAAGAGATATGCATAAAGATGGAGATGTGAAACTTCTTTTCTACAAAAGTGATGAGCAGGTTGCTAAAATTTTCACCAATCCCCTTCCCCTAGACAAGTTTGAGTTTTTTTTAAAAAAGAAACTAGGAATCTTCATATCCTAAAGCAAGGAGGAGTTTTGGTTTCTATGTTTTAGGACTGCATCTTTCTATATTTAGTCCAGCAAATTAGTCTTCTTAAAATGACTTCTTTTCTTAATCTTTAGGATTTTGTTTATTTCAACAGATTCAGTGCTCATATTTAAATAGTTGAAGTTAGTGTTTTATTATAAATGTAAGTCTTCATTGCTGTGAATAATAAACACTTGCTACTTCAAAATTCAAAAGTTTTCTTCTTTCTAGACCGTTAGCCATTTTTTTCTATCTTTATTCCTTCATATTCATAAGTTGTGATGTTTTTTTTTCCTGGTTTTCACTCAATTTTTCTGGTTCTTTTTAATATATTTATTCATTCAAAAGCTTAAGAGTTGTAATGATATATATAATAGATTATCAATGCTAATTCAATGTTTGTTAAATTATTGTCAAAATAATTATGGTAATTATATATCTATTAATCTAAGGTGTTCATCTAGGTATAAATGACTCGGTGGATGTGGAACAAAATATTTATATCTGAAAACTTGAAAAAGTAGTTTCTCTTTGTTAATTCTACAAAATTGAATAATATCATATGGACAAAGTTATCTTGAATGACCTGCCAATTTTTTATATGAGGGTAGACATAACTAAAAAAAGATAGAGCAATAGAAGAAAATGATCTATATATGTCATATCTACTACTGCGGAAACAATTTTGACTTGTAAAAAGTAAGATATTACATAACTACAGAGCACACTTAAATCAAACGAGCAAGACTTACGGTCTTGGACACGTAACAAAGCTCTTAATGAGCGCTATCCACCTTCACCTTATTATTCTCTCTTTAACCTTTATTTTTAGTATGGACAAGTAAGGGGCCAGCGAGATCAACCCCGATCAGTGCAATTAGATAGTTTGAATTAGTAGTTTCTTCAAGAATTCTAAAAAAGAGAGTATTCTTTCATAAATCTCTCTCTCTGCACACATTCTCTCCCTCTCTCTCTCACTCACACACACACATATCATCAAAAAGTAATTCTAGTATGTATCAAAAAATATTATACATGATTTATAAGGAATAAAACTGAGCACCTTAAAATAAAAAGAAGTTCTTAAAAACTTACCTTAAAATCATAACCTTTTGATTTATGAGGTCTGATAAAATATATGGAAACATCCATTAATTATGCATCTTCATCATTATAAACGTTCTGTTGGTTATCCATATTCTAGTAGAAAAATAAGAAATACCTCGTCAAATCTTCTTTAAGACCAAAATATTTTGTGAAATAATAGAGAAGGTTTTCAAAAATATATGAAAATTGTTATCTTGTGAATAACTTATATTTACGCGTGAAGTAATAACTTAAGAACATAATGAAAGTGCAAGAATAGAAAAAAATAATCAAAGTAAAAGATGTTTGTCCATTAAAACTATGCATTCAGTAACAAGATCATATATTGTTGTGGTCATGCATGTGAATGATTTACTAAATGCACACACAATATCTAGATCTATCACAAAATATATTTCCATATAATCAATTATATGTCGTTTAATGGTCAAACCTAAGATAATCAATCTCTTTTATCAGAATTTGCATCCTTAAATTTAAAATAAACTAGCTTTACTACACGTGCGTTGCACGTGGTGGCATCCTCTTGTCATGTGATTAAGTCTAAAATAGTAAGCTAAGTTTTTTATCATAATATATTGCAGCAAGTATTAGAACAGTCTCGTATACATAATTTTACAGTTATTTATATGCATACTACATTATTAAATATATTCAATAGGTAAGATAATAATTTCTATGGACATTTCACAGTTTCAAATTTTCTGTTTCAGAATAGTACTCGATTATTCTCGTCTAATCGTCTTGAATTTGATGCATGTAACTTTATGAAGTTGTCCACTAATAGATAATACTTTGCCGTATCTTCAAGTCATTTGTATCGTAATTACCAATATCTAAGTTTACACAATAGTTGTATTTTTCTTCATAAATTGCATGTTGATGCTCAATTTTTGTCCTCTTCAACCGAACCTATTAAATACAACCATTGACATCATAATGTGCTGGTTTTGTTCTTAATTGATTATGCTTTAAAAGATAACAAATAGTCTCTTACCTAGTGCTTCCTTGTATACAATAGTTTTTGTATATGTGCCCGCCGTCGTAGTTGGTTGTTCAGTCTTTACCAATACTTTTGTCGTGGTCATTCATATTCACCTCGATAGTGCTACATATAGTTGTCCATGGGAGAAAACATGTTGGCGAAGATACAATCCAACAGTAGGAATTGTTTGACCTTGAGCTTTATTTATCATCATTGCAAAACAGAGACATAATGGAAATTGCTTGCGAAAAAATTTAAAAGGATATCCTTCATTCTCCGACGGTGATAGTAGGATTCTTGGTATAAATACCTATTTTGTTGCATATTCTCATGTGGTTGTTTCGGCATGTGTGACATTGTTGTCACAACTTCTAAAAATTAATTATGTCCCATTGCATAAGTCACTTGCTGGATCCATATTCCTCAGCAGAATAATAGGCACATTCTCTTTCAAATCTAACCTATATAGTATGCCAATATACATAAGTTGTTTAATATTTTACCTCAGACTTTTTTCCATCCAATTTAGCAATTCAAATTAATGTTATAATTGCAACACTAATATAACAATATGGAAATGTTACCTATGTGGTGAATGCCCATTTGGCGTCAACGTATTCAAGTATTCTTCTTGATAGTAATTGTTGATATCATCTTTCGCCGAGTCAAAGCTGATATATGTTTTTGTTTCTCCCAGGAATTGAGTAATCAACATTCCATTTAGATTATCTACATATTCATTTCTACCTGCTAAGATTTCCATTTCAGTTATATACTTTGTCGATGTGTATTTTTGTTGTAATGATTGAATACTTCCCTTACTAAGCATTCTTCTGGTTTACTATCACCAGTTGGTTGGACCATCATTTGTTGTGGCAGTTGTATTATATTGTATCGTATTGTGCTTTCGTCGGTCTGTAGTTTATTGAAATATACTGCAAGATGGTAGAAGTCAATGACATACCTTTGTCGAGGTTTCTTCTATATATTGTTGGACTTTGCAGCCTAGCAAATTTTGTGCCGCATCGAAAAGTATAACCCGTGAACATTGTTCTCCAGCACAAACTTCAATCCTTAAGGAGTATCTTTAAAATTGGGTGAATACGTTAGAGCTTACAATTAAACATGTTGTTTATTATATGGAAATGTTGGTTCCCGTTTGTTGACATGTCAAATCTCATTTCATACTCAACATTTTGGATATTGCAATTTCAACAAGTCGTTGTTTCTTCTATACCATGGCACATATTTATTGAGTAGGTCTATACAATTTTAGCTTTATAGTTGTAAAAAGCTTCCTGGACGTTGTTAATGACAAATATTGAAGATTATGGTTGGTTAACAGTGGTCCTTTATGGACGCATAAAGTGTCCATGGCACATATTTATGGATGTATAGCCTTTTTCATTACCTTACTCGGTGTGGTTGTAATATTTTTCAATCCCCCTTTTATGACTTCATGCCTGCATATAGGATGAGGTAAGTTAACTGTAGCATATAATTAAGGAAATGTTTGTGGTTTTTGAATTTGTTAGATTAAAGTATAGCTCAAAAAAGTATAGGTACACCATAAATTTTGGCAGTGAGGTTAATGAAATATTGTCGTGCATATTGGAAGATTAGCTTGTGTACCAGGTGCGAAAATCTAGTGCTTTTAGAAACATTGGATTGATCAACACACTGCTCACGGGTATAGATGATATCCCAAAAGTGCCTAGTTTGGGAAACAACATATTAAAGTGAGGCATCAAATAGTATATTCAAAAAATTTACAATTAGCATATCGGAGAGACTGAGTATACGAACTATATATTGAGACTCTCACGTCACATAAGCCAAGAACAGGTTGATCATCATTCAACATTTCCAGAAATGCACCGTCGTGTACTGCAAAATCTCCCCATAGAGTTACAGTTGTATGCTCCATGCTAGATTTTGAATTAGATGAGAATTGTTAATGCATAGAGAGATTTATATGGACGATCGAGAAGTCATAATGGAAACTTACAGTTCGTTTGTAAGAATAAGGTCACGTCTTTTGTTGTTGCCTTTTACAATTTTAGGATTGACTGTGACTGATACGCAAATCAAGTCTGGATAGAGGTGCAGTGAGTTAGTGATACATAGTAAGTAAATGAATGAAGAAATCTAAATACGTACTGTGAATAGTTACCGGATATTGCACAATTTTGCAATTTTTCTCCGTGTTCCAAAGAAACAAAATCATCAGAGAAGTTGTGTATTGAAACAACATGGTCTCTCTCCTCTATGATTGGGTTGTCGGTAATATATAGAGTTCATTCTCTTTGTGCACGGAAGTGTAGTTGGGTTTGAATCTATCCAACAACCCATTAGCACTGTAATAACTCTTATTTGTCTTTAAGAAGTCCTTCCATGTGTCGATATGCTTATTAAATAGCTTGCAACTTCGTCCCCTAGTATTGATGTAATTGACATGTTAGTTGATTAGAAAAGTAATATAGGGAGTAGATAGGAACGTTAGGTATAACCTGAGCAAAACTATTCCCTCATCGTCCACTAAGATTATCGTCTGGAAAGTCCCTTCATGACGAGAAATCCTGTACTACATAACATAACCCTTTCAAAGAATAAATACTCGCGTTACCCAATTAACAGAGTGTTTTGGTATCTTGTTAATGGAGACACTCTGCTTTGATAGTTCAACTTCAATCTCCATGTGTGATGATTCAGGATAGTTAGAGGTGCCAAGGGAAAAAGTGAAGTTCATTATTCATTCCCGGACATAATGTGTCAGTGAAAATACAGTGGAATCATTAAGAATATTGTAAAATGTTACTGGAAGTAGTCAATTGATGATCATAACAAGATGCATAAGGAGAGTGAAACTTACAATTTAAGATGTGAGTGAAATATGTCAATGTCCAGTCCAATACTATTACGTGTTTTGCTTAAGGAAGATCAATATAAGCCTGAGGAGGTATTGCAAAAATGTTAATTGAATTCGAATGTGCAGATGCACGCTTGAGAAACAAAACAAATACGATTGTAGAAGAGGAGGAAAAATGGGCATACCATACGTTATTTACAGAAACTGATTAGTTTGAATTGGAATGTGCAGATGTATGCTTGACTAACAAAACAAATATGGTGGTAGAAGAGGAGGTAAAGGGGGGTATACCTATGCATTATTTGCAGAAGTTGATTTGTTAATGGAGACGCTTTGCGCAGAAATTGATTTGCTATTAAAGAATTTTTGTCTGTGTGGTTGATATATATAGGGGCATATGCAGAGGTTGTGGTGGTTGGAGTTTATATTTGGGCGTTGGACAGATACAGTTCATGGGAAAAGTGATGACTCTTCAGTCAAATAGGACCTCACTCTGTCCAGTGAAAGTGCTGGTTGTTTGTTGCCTTAAGTTTTTATGTTTAAAACAGACAGGTTTATTTGTGTCATTTGTTTAAATTAGTGAGGGGTATTTGTGTAATCTGTTTAAGTGAGTGGTATTTACGTAATTTAACATTTATTTTTGGAGTTCATGCTTTTAAGATAGCTATAGATATAGATAAAAACAAATGGTTAGAAAAATAGAGGGAGAAAGTATAAAAAACATAGATCCATCAAACAAAAAAATGACTTGTTTCAATCTCTTAGGATTCATTGGACTAACAATAAAAATTCCACCTAAATTTTAAATTTCTTTCTAAACAAATTAATATTTTTGGGGAAATTAATTTTAAAATCCTATAGATCTAATCAAATTGTTGAAAGTAACTGCTACCAGTTCTACAGGATTTTGATGTAGAAAACAATTTTTTTTATATGTTAACACTTGAAAATGTTCTTTCTTTTGCACGAATTCAATAACAGGGAATATAGACTTTTCCCAAAAAAAAGCACATAAGAAGAAAAAGATCTATGTAGGTCATATCTACTTTTAGGGGATCTAATTTAGACTTGAAAAAAAAAGAGACTAAGATAACTGAATAGCATATTCAGATGCAACTAGCAAGATCTAAAATCTTGGGCACTTAACCAAGACTTTGATGAGTGGTATCTACCTTCACCTTATTATTCTCTCCTTAACCAAATCTCTGGACAGCGTGTGGTGAAGCAGGGGTCAGTGAGATCGCCCCCAATCAGTTGTTTCTTCAACAATTCTAAAAAGAGTACCATTTTAAAATCTCTCTTTCTTTCTTTCTTTCTCTCTTTCTCTCTCTCTGTCTTTCTTTCTCTCTCTCTATGTGTGTGTACATATATATATATATATATATATATATATTATTTATTTATTTATTTATTTCTTCCAAATTATTTAAAACATTTACTTTTCATTTAATATTTGTTTTTGAATCAACGATGTTTGACTATACAATTTAATTTTAGAAACTGAGCTGTTGAAAAGGTTGACTCATTGTAAGCACATCTACTCGACTAATTTAATAATTTCAGAAATTGCATGGATTAAATTGGATAAAGAGCTAAACATTATGACATTTGATGTTATTCATTTCAGGTATCACAAAGGTTGAAAGTATCATTAATTCGTTAGACTGGTTATATTGATAATTTGATATTTCATATGTAATCACATGCATTTGTATCAACATTTACGAACAACGATCACTTTCATAATTTTTATCACATCATTGGTCCTCTCATTAAACCCAAACCCACTTTCATAATTTTTATCACATCATTGGTCCTCTCATTAAACCCAAACCCAAATCGTTAGCATTCTGGAACGTGGTGCCCTATCTCAAAATTATGTCGAAACGTGGCAATCAATCCCATTTTTATGTCGGAGCGTGGCAACCGATCCAAGTTAGTTATGCCGGAATATGGCAACCGATCCCATCAACACACCACAATCACAATCACAAGTATATCCTCAAGATAATACATTTAAGTCATGATTTCATGGCAATGATAATTCATCTATCTCATTTACAAAAAGTGTAATCAATAATGCAACATTTATATAAATACATGTATCATAATGAAGCAAGAACAAACTTACATCACGCAATCATAGAATCACAACCATCACCTACCTCGAAACAAGCGTGAAACCCTAAGAAACTTGATCCTCCCCTATCTACATTCTTTTCGCTTGTTCTTAGTCTACAAACAATCACAATAACACGGGAATCAACAAACGATCACTAATTATCTAAATTACTAATAATTCTATGAATCCTATATCATACCCACGATCTCAAGTAGCCAAGATAAGGTTGTTTCCACCATAAAATCTATTTCAAAATCCTCCCCCGTCATTATTTACCCATTATATTATGTTTTAAGGATAAAAAAATGGATTCATGGAGTGAAAAGCTTACCTTTAGCCTCATTAATGGTGAAAAATGAGTAGGAGTCGCCTGGGGTTCGTTCCTTAGCTCTAAAAGTTGAAAAGTGCATAATGAGGTTGTTTAGAGGTTTATTAATGACTTTAAGTTGCGTTAAGCCCGCCACAACAGCCCTCGTCCCGCTTCAACGGCCATGATAGAGTGGCAAAACTCAGCGCCAAAGCGGCATTAGCAAACCAGTGAGATATTTTGAAAATTCCAAGACTCCTATTTCAAAACACACCTTTAACCAACGACGCTAAGAAAATACCATTTACGCTAAGCTCGATTTTGGGAGTTCTACTAACTCTAATTCAATTCTGTAAAGTTGTACATATTCTTTAACAAGTTATATAACTGTTCATGTAATCAAAATCATAATTAGCTCACTAGATTATTATCAGATTTCCCTACACCTTAAAGACTCTGATTTTGTCTAAATTTTGACTAGGTTGGGAAATATCCAAATACTAGGAAAACGTTCCGGTCCAAAATTTTCTCTCATTGGCTTTTCTAATGACAGAATCCGGTTGTTACAATAGATATCAATTTATCCATCACTCATCCCCGAGTGACAAACTTAGGGAAAATAGGCTAAGGAAGGAATGGAGTAGTTTCTGGATCGATGAACAATTGAGGATACTTGTCTCGCTTATCCTTCTCGATTTCCTAAGTAGATTCCTCAAATGGATGATACTTTCATTGAATTTTAACATATTTAATCTATTTGGTTCTCAATTTACGCACATCATGATCAAGAATTGCAATCGGTTCCTCCTCATATTGGAGGTCCTTATCTAACACAATTGAGTCTCACTTGATGGTATAATCCACGTCACCATGATACATCTTCAACATGGATACGTGAAATATTAGGTGATCGATAGAAATACTCTTTTAGTGATTCATCATCGATGTGGTGATTAGGAATGTTTCTGATGAAAGCAATGAACCGATCCCAAGAACTACTCACAGACTCTCCAGGTAGTGCCATGAAGTTATTAAGCTTATCATTCTTTTGTCAACTTCTTGGACACTAGGAAGAACTTTGCTAAGAATGCTTCAGTCAATTGGATCCATGTATAGATCGAGTTGTAGGGGAGTTCATTACACCAAACCGCTGCATCACTGGTCAGTGATAGAGGAAATACTTGCAGCCCGATAACATCCATGTCCCAGTCTGGTCGTCCCACACAACTTTTGCAAACAACCCTGAGCTTGGCTAAGTGAGCATGAGGGTCATCCGGTGCCAACCCTGCAAATAAGCCTCTCGATGTGAGAATCTGCAACAAGCCACTAGTTACCACATAGGTGTGACCCGGTGATAGAGGGGATAGGACAAAAGGTCCATCAGAGTCAGCAATGTTGAAGTTGACCCTGTAGTTATTTTGGGGTTGCGGCTCCCGCAACTTCTGTATCCTCAGTGCATCTCCCAATCGAATCTAAGTTGGAGCCTAATTATGATTAAAAACCACATTAGGAGGTTGTCTCCCAACATCAACTCCTAATTCTCTTCCGATGGGGTTAACCTGTACTCTGTGATTATTCATGTTCCGCAGTGTTCGATCGAGGTCTAGATCGTAGGGAGTGAGTGATTCTCATTGACTCTGTGTACTTGGCATACATTAGAGTTGGAACCTGAGAGAGACAAAAACAAAAATAAAAAGTAAAATTAGGAAATAGTTGACTAAAGTTCAATAATGTTGTTAAATTTAATCTAAAAGCAAAATTCTCCGGCAGCGGCGCCAAAATTTGATACGCTCAAATTACACCTCCCTAAAAAAGCATAAGTGATCGTTATCAAGTAAATACCCAACTTGTAGGTTGGGGTCGATCCCACGAGGAAAATGATTTATACTTAAACTCAACTAACAATAATATTCGTTTAGTCAATGTGTTTCCGGAAACAAGTAATTAAAGGGGGGAGATTTGTGTAACGAATTTGGAAAATTGTGTAATTAATTAGTGAGCAAGAGTTAAACTTTAGTTGTTATCAATATGAGAGAAGAACTAGGGTATACGTGTTCCCCACAAAATCATAAGCAGTAATCCTAGTAATAGCAACCCTCTCCTAATGTATTACATGCAAAGTGATAAGTTATGTATCTCTAAATCCTTGGTCCGGCATCTAGAGAATTTCACCCGCACCTTGGTCCGACTACGTGTGTATAAGTTACTAACCCTTACCTTTACCTCATATTAGACATTGCGTCGATGTATGACTTAGTTTTCACCTCACATCAATCGGCACTAGACTATTAGATAGTATCACACTAAATCTATGTTGATAATTCTTTTCTTATTAACTATCTCCTTGGTCCGGCAAGTAGAAATAAGGCGATTTCTAACGTTGCGCACCGTTAAAAGGACTTCTAAATGAAAGAATTATCAATGCATGCAAAACATTATTCGAATATTTCTTAATTACTATTCATATGTTGTTAATTGATCATGATTTCCACAAACCTAGTTGTGGATTTAGTTACCTATATTAGCAAGAACACAATTCATATTTTTAGATGAAGAAATCATGAACTTACGTAATAATAAGAATAAACCAAGAATCTCAACTTGAATTTAAAATCCAAAAAACTTCAATAATGTGCTTTTGAAATCAACAATGTCCAAGTGTTTTCAAGTTAATCTCAAAAAACATAAAACTAAAACCATAGTAATATTGTCTAGCCACTCAAAACAGGGTTTTACATCCCCTATTTATAGAAAATAAGTCCTAAACTAAAAGGGAAACAAGATAAGGGAAGTATGTTCAGGTACGCGTCTTTGTTCTACGAGACCGACTTACGGACCGTCGATGAATCTACGGTTCGTAAGTCACTTCTATCAGTCAGGACTTAGAAAACATTTTAGCTCCCAAAACTAAGCTTCTCTAAGGCAAACGACGAAGCACCAGTACGAATAGTCGATCAATCTACATTCCGTCATTCCTCTTTGTAGCTCCAAACTTAGGATTTTCCAAGAATCAGGTACTGGAACCCTCACAGTCACGTTCTATGGTCTAATAGTATGGTCTGTAGATCAATCTACAGACCATCAATGATCGCTGTGGTCCGATACTTAGTTATATTTACCAGATCTTTCTCCCATGCCTTGCCATCTGATCTACGAGCATCACTTACAGAGCATCAATAGACCTACGGTCCGTAGATCACCTCTGTGGTTGTCCTTTTCTGCATTTTTCTCAGCTACCTCTTTATTTAAGTGCCTAAACTTTTTTCCTTCAAATTATGATAAAAACATATAAAACTAACACACACAACTCTTAAGTGAATTGTATCAAAAGTACCGTAAACTCACAGAACATTAGCACCCACACTAACTCTTCAGTGGAAGAACCATTACTACAATCCAAACCAAGAAACTAAACCAAAACTAAGGCAAGTAAGGATACAAAATCATGTTTAATAACTAAATTATTTATTAAGGAACTAAAAAATGAAGTAACACAAATGCAAAAATACAATTCCTAGAACCTAAAAGTCATTGTACCAAATCTCTACTAACGACAAGTCTAAGAGCAAGGGTTACAACCCCAAAACTAAACAACACATTAACATGTAGTGTGAGCTCGAAAAGAGCGGACTTAAACAAAAGAGAACTCAAGGAAGCCCGGAAGAACTAGCTCACCCTTGAATTCAAAAAAGTCGTTGATCTTCTAAACAAGGGCTGTCAATAGCTGCTGGAAGATGCCTTGTACTAAACAAAAATAAGAGCACGTGCAGTATCAGTACACAACCACAGTGTACTGGTAGGATCATGCGGCTATCCCACTAAGTAAACATATATAAGTCAAAGCAACAATATAACCATGTAACATACCGAATATCAACAACATTGATTAACACAATCTTCATAGCATAAGAGAACCACACCATAACCACTCTTAAAATCCACTTGTGCAATGCATGAATGGAGTCCCACACCCCCATTCACACTAAGTAGAACTCTTTGAGAAGTCATAGGTCATAGTTCATAAACAATAAATACAATTATCGCAAGTGGTTGGTCCTCTCGCGTAACCCAATGTAATGGTCCTCTCATGGAACCCAAATTAAAACTGTTAGTACACTGGCGTGGTCCCCGATCCCATTTATCTTGTCGAAATGTGGCAATTCGATCCCATATTTATGTCGGAACCTTGCAACCCAATCAAATATTTATGTCAGAACGTGGCAATCCGATCCAAGTTAGCTTGCCAAAATGTGGCAATCCGATCCTATCAACACACCACAATCACATACACAAGTATATCATCAAGATAATATAACAAGAGTTGATTCATGGTTTATCCGTTCATACTCTTTTACATAGTGTATGCTGAATAATGCAACATTCACATATATACATGCATTATAATAATGCAATAACAAACATATATCACACCAACATGAAATCACAACCATCACCTACCTCGAATCTAAGCTTGAATCCCCTAAGGCCCTTGAATCTTCCCTTCTCGGATTCTTTTCGCTTGTTCTAGGTCTACAATAATTAATTTATGCAATGATCAACAATCAAAGGTCTATTATTTGAATTATAACAAACTCAATAACCCTAGACCAACCCAAGATCCTAATACCCAAATTAGGGATTTTTTCACCATAATTCTTAGATCAAAACTCTTCACCGTCTATAATAAAACAAGAAAATAGGTTCTATGGATCGAAAAAATGGATTCGTGGTGTTAAAACCTTACCTTTAGCCTTAAGAATGGTGAAACACTGTTAAGAACTCATATGGGGGTCGCCTTTTTAGCCCTAAAAGTCAAAAATACCAAATATGGTCGTTTAGGGATTTATTAGCGACTTTAAGTCGCGTCTCGCCCACTATACCGGACCCATCCTGCTACAGCGGCGGCCAGAATCCCGCTCCAGCGGCCTCGACGGAGACATAATGTACCCATTCATGAAAAAAACATTTCCGGGAGTTCTACTCTCCCTAATTAGAATTTGTAAAGTGGTACGAGTTCCTTATCATCTTAGCTATCCACTCATGTAATAAAATTAACAATTAGATCTCTCATTCATTACTAGATTTCCTACACCTTAATGCCTTCGATTTCATCCAAATTTGGACTAGGTTGGGAAAATCCAAGTTACTACTAAAAAAGTTTTCTGGCCCCAATTCTTTCTTCATTGACTTTTCCATAACGACGGAATCGGTCGTTACAATAGATATCAATTTGCCCATTACTCATACCCAAGTGATCAACTAGGAAAGACTTGGGTAAATTAAAGGTAATGTAGTATCTAAAACGTCAAATTACTAGGGATACTTGTCTCACACGCCCTTCTTACCGAATCTCATTACCCCTAAGGGTTTCACATCTCAAACCTCAAATAAACATTTAATACCTACACATCCTCCCTTACCATGCATCAATGAAGTCATCTCAACACTCGAGTGATAAATATTGTTGTATGTAACTTAACTAATCAACAAAACAAATCTCAATAACCACCACAGTTGATCGTACACACGTCTACCACCTGTTATCAAGGATCTTGACACAATCATTAGGACTGATCCTTTCTTACATAAGCATGATAACATTCTAAATCAATACTCATTATAATTAGAGGTGAAACAAAACCAACCAACACACACTCATAATACCTAAACAAACACAGTTTAACAATATCTTCATCCCACAACATAAATTTTATAAGCTTAAGTTACAAACGTTTCAATCTTTAGCCATCAGATACTCCTTGAGAGATATGTCCAAACATACAAACCAACAGACCATCCAACATAACTATTGAAATACTAGATTTATAAATTGTAGATTACCTCTTAAGAATGGTAGAATTGGATTCAATAATCCCACCTTCAATCACACACAATCAATACATGACCTCAACGACTAGATGAATATTAAGATTGTCAGAAAACCATTATTACGTATGGTAGCTCTTCTATAAACTCTCATAAACATACTTTACAACTCCAAGACAACACCACATAAGCCATATGAAATAACCAAATCTTCCCAATCATCCCACTCAACCAAGAGAACATCGCAGGATCAATAAAACTGATCCACCACTAAGGACCCATCCCCAAAAGGGAAAACACACATGAGCCTAGCTAGTTCTTCACACTCACAACCATGTACAAAATGAAATAGATGGTCACATAAGAATTTATCAAATAACACGTAAGGTTTTCCCTTGAAGAGTTGATACCAGTCATTTACATTCACTTGACTCCACATACTCTTCACATCTTTCCATTGAAGCTCACACTCTCAATACTAACCACCATCATGGACACTCCGACCATTTACCTTACTCTAAGACAACACTTTTAATATGAAAACCTTTCTTAGGTACTGTAGCAATCAATAGTAATAAACTTTACAACTCAAACCAAATGTAAGTCTTTTTAAATGCTCAATACATGATACAAGTGACAATTCCACACCTTTGAAAATTCATACGTTAACAAAATATATCACCACGAATGTAGATTCACAATGAAAAATCTTAATTGTAAATTCAATCGTATAACATAATCCTCTTATCTATTAACATTAGCTTATACCTCAAAGATTTTTAAGAATTTATGGATATTTGCTTATCATTGATTGCATCCCCATCGATCTCACAATATACTTTGTTAAGATTCAATGTACTCATTATTAAACTCAAAAAAAAAAGCACTTATCATCGCTCTCGAGCTAATGTCTGTACACTTCTTTCTCAAGTCCTTTTTCAATAGTTTTTAACCAAAATAACAAACTTGTGACCCTATTACCATAGCCACATCATCACGAAATAAAACACGTGTCTCTGAACTCAAATATTTACGCCTTTAAGTAAAGTTTTTTAGCCTTTGAAATCGATACGGTATTCTTGCTCTCACCTCTTTCTAAAGGTTGCACTCATCCCACTATTTTTCTTTATTTTGACTCTAGATATTTAAAATCTATTCGAGTGGTGTCCCACCATCTCTTAAAACTTTCTATATGACCACGCTATTCACCAAATATTGGAAAACTACAACCTTAGATACTCGCAAGTCATAAATTACTACACCGAATACGTTTAGCCACAATCTTATTATGTTGTTGCATCTCGTTACCATCTACAACGAACTCTTATTACCATTATGTTCAGTCATCCCTGACTATCTCTACAAGTCATCATTTTCATCGACATAACCCTTAAACTCAGGTACACTGGTTAAACCCAATGGACTACACAATTTTTTTTGTATGCACTTTCTAAAAATTTTCATTGCCTTTACCCAAGTATACTCAATGAGACTTCTTTTATCCTTAAGCTTGTCATTTTGGTATTAATCAACTCCCTTATTGCTTAAGATAAAACCACAAGTCCTCATACCTTATTCTTAACAACAAGACAGGATCACCCCACGGGAAAACACTGGGGCGGATGAAACCTTTATCAAGAAGCCCTTGGTTTTGAGCTTTTAAGCTCTCTCAATTCTAACACCACATGAATAGACTCAATAGAGGGGGATTCGACCTCAACATCTCTAATATGAGCCAATTATGCCAATTAATCCTGCCCTACCAATTTCCTAGCCCAAATGAAGGATATGATCTTAGTCAGCTTAGGCTTGTACACCCCTTCCCACTCGGATCTTCCCTACCGGGGATCTCTAGAGTTACCGTCTTGGAATCACAATTCAGCCCGGTATAATAGGGGAAAAAGCAACTCATGCCTAATATTATATCGAGTTACTCATATCACGTATAACCAAATCGACCCAAATGTGAGAATCCACCACACAACAGGACTACACTATACACATGGGTGACTATGACTAATTCCTCAACTAGGGTAGAAACATGGATGAGGTCATCAAGTATATTACAAACCACATCAAATCCTAAGGAAATTGAACTGACACGTACGAATAAGTAGAATCCAGATCAAAAATACATTAGTCATCTGGTCACAACAATTTTTAGCACTTGTGATAACTACCTCCGACCCTCATATGCCCAGGGTTTCCATAATTTTAACACACCTTATAACTTATATTCGATTGTTAACATCAAGGTACAATTGGGGTCCATAATTATGATTAGGAAAACATGGAAAAACTAGTGAGGTTCTGCCTCCCTTCGTCCGCTCTAGCGGAATAAATCCTGTTGTAGTGGCACCGCTCCAGCGAGAACAATTTTGTTGTAGAGGCTGTGGTGGGACCAGAACCCAGGCCAAAAATTAACTAGGGGTTTTCTATCTTTTCTAATTTCACCAAGGTCCCAGCTTTACTTAGCACCTTTGGAATAATCCCTATAGATAGGACAATCATTAGTTACACGGAGTCAATCTTAACGATACATCTTTGATAATTTCCCTTGCATTGCATTCGACACTACAACTCACTCATTTATAGGATACACCCAGACATTCACACGATTATCAGTTGGTCGTAACACACTTAAATATTTCTCTCTTACAAACTACATCGTAATTCATCTAGCCCCTTGAGCCTAATCTCATGATGATTTTCCTTTTGCAACAAGTCCCACGACACTTAGGCGGTTACATATGACACACTTTCAGCATTTAGACTAACACATTGCACATATCACATTCAGTCAAGCAATACTGCGTACCTAATCATATCAAAGCATTCAAGTAATACACCTTTTACATTCATAGAGAAGCACACATTCACTAGTTAAAGTTACAATTCACAAATATGTCCAAATTATTATTTAATTAGTTCGTTCCATAAACGACCATCGATCATGCCTTATATGTTCCCTAAGGCCAGATACCAATTGGAACCCTCTAAGTTCCAATTAACTTTTTTGTGTTCCATATAGTTCACTTTATTGAGATACCAATTGGAATTGGAAGAAACCAATTAGACTCAGCTCATACCACAAGCGATAATAGTAGCTAGCGAGCCTCATAAAATTCTTAATTTTAATCATAGAACTTGTTCGAACCCTATTCTTAATCACCTCAATCTTTAACCGATGGTTACCGGACCTTAAAATTAATCTTAGAGAAAATCGATGCACCTTGCAATTGTTCAAATAGGTCGTCCATCAGAGGCGAATAATACTTGTTCCGAATGGTAACCCTATTCAACTGCCGGTAGTCTATACACATCCTCTCTTTCTAGCGATGGTGTTACCACTTTTGTTTGTCCATTTCAGACCGTAGAGTGAAGGAGGAAAAACACCAATTTGTATCACCCATATACCAATGGATTCAAGTCATAGCACGAAGGAGTACAAATAAGTGAGTTTTTTTCCTAAAGTCCTATAGCCTGTCGAAGAAAAGTACGTACGTCATCGTACCGTTCTGCAAGACTCTGCTAGACTCATTTTGGCACAATGAGATCAACGAACCTAGGCTCTAATACCAACTTGTCACGACCAAAAACATCGTGATTAGCACCCACATTTACCCTTCGGTGGGAGAACCATTACTACAACCCAAACCAAGCAACTAAACCAAAACTAAGGCAATTAAGGATACAAAAGCATGTTTTAATAACTAAATTATTTATTAAGTAATTAAACAAATGAGCTAACACGAATACGAAAATACAATCCCTAGAACCTGAAAGTCATTGTACGAAAACACTACTAACGATAAGTCTAAGAGCAAGGGGTAAAACCTCAAAACTTAACAACACCTTAACACATAGTTTGAGTCTGAAAATAGCGGACTTAAACAAAAGAGAACAAAAGGCAGCCCATAAGAACTAGCTCATCCTTGAATTCAGAACGGTTAGTCATCTTCTAAACGAGGTCTATAAATAGCCACCGGAAGATGATCAGTAATCAACAAAGATAAGAGTAAGTGCAATATCGGTACACAATCACAGTGTACTGGTAGGATCACACGGCTATCCCACTAAGTAAAATATATATAAGCCAAAGAAACAATATAACCATGTAACATACCGAATGTCAACAACATTGATTAACACACTCTTCATAGCATAAAAGAACCACACCACAACCACTCTTAAAGTCCAATTGTGTAATGCATGAATGAAGTTCCACTCCCCTATTCACACTAAGTAGAACTCTTTGAGAAGTCATAAGTCATAGTTCACAAACAATTAATACAATTATCGCAAGTAGTTAGTCCTCTTAGGGAACCCAACACAATAGTCCTCTCATGGAACCCAAACTCAAACTGTTAGTGCACCGGCGTGGTACGTGATCCCAGTTAGCTTGCTGGAACATGGCAATCAATTCCCATAGTTGTGTCGGAATGTGGTAATCCGATCCAATTGTTTTGCTGAAACTTGGGAATTTGATCCGAGTTAGCTTGCCGGCACATGGCAATCTGATCCTATCGAGACACCACAATCACATACACGAGTACATCATCAAGATCATCCAACAAGAGGTGATTAATGACTTAAAGTTATTCGTTCATACTCATTTACATAGTGTGTATTCAATAATGCAATATTCATATACAGACATGCATTATAATGAAGCAATAAAAAACATATATCACACCAACATGAAATCACATCCATCACCTATCTCGAATCCAAGATTGAATCCACAAAGGCACTTGAATCTTTCCTTTCTGGGTTCTTTCCACTTGTATTAGGTCTACAACAATTAGTATACGCAAGGATCAACAATTAAAGGTCTAATTATTCGGATTATAAGAAACCCAATAACCCTAGACCAACCTAAGATCCTAATACCCAAACTAGGGATTTTCCACCATATTTATTATATAAAAACCCTTTCCCATCGATAATAAACCAAGAAAATAGGTTCTACGGACCGAAAAAATGGATTCGGGCCATTTATACCTTACTCTTAGCCTCATAAATGGTGAAAAACTGTCAAGAACTCGTCTAGGGTTCCTCTTTAGTCCTAAAAGTCAAAAATACCAAATATGGCCGTTTAGGGATTTATTAGCGAATTTAAGTCGCTTCTGGCCCGCTACAGTGGACCCATCCCACTCCAGCGGCCAGAATCCCGCTCTAGCAGCCTCGACTGAGATATAATGTACCCCTTCGCGATAAGATCATTTCTGGTAGTTCTACTCGCCCAAATTTGATTTCATAAAGTTGTACGTTTTCCTTATCGTCTTATATATCCACTCATATAATCAAATTCACAATTAGATATATCATTTATTACTTGATTTCCCTACACCTTAATGACTCTGATTTCATCCATATCTGGACTAGGTTGGGAAATTCCAAGTTACTACCAAAAACGTTTTCTGGCCCCAATTCTTTCTTCATTGACTTTTCCATAATGACGGAATCAGGTTGTTACATTTATAGCTTTCTGGTGATCTCATCCAGGATTGGATTTATACCTGCTAACTAGACTCACATCATAACAAATGTTGGGGTGAGTGCACATCATAGTATACATCAAACTCCCGACAACACTAGAATAAAGAACTCGTGACATGTTTTCCTTTTCTTTTTCAGTCTTTGGACACATTTCAAGGCTTAAAGTGTCACACTTAGCTACAAGAGTAACCATGGATTTGCAACTATTCATTCGAAAACGTTCCAATATTTTATATATATAAGCTTCTTGAGATAAACTCAAAAATTTATTGGAACAATTTCTTTGTATCTTAAAACCCTATATACAGTTTTCTTCACCCATATTTTTCATATCAAACGATTTTGAAAGCCATGACTTGATAGTTTTCACATACTCAATTATTTCCAGCTAATAAAATATCATTTACATAAAAAGAAAGAATTATAAAGTTTCCATTGGAATATTTCACATCGATGCAATGGTCTTCATCGATCATGGTGAAATCAAATGACATCACCTCCTTATGAAATCTCAGGTAGAACTGCCTTGAAGATTGCTTTAGGCCTTAAATTGATCTTTTTAATTCACAAACTTTCTTTTCTTGACCTTTAACAACAAAACCTGCTGGTTATTCTATGTAAATTTCCTCATTTAGTTCTCCATTGAGAAAAGTGGTCTTCACATCCATTTGGTGTAATTCTAGATCTAAACGTGCAACAATAGACAAAAGTAATCATATAGAGGTAAACTTCACAACTGGTGAAAATTTTTCCTCATAATGTATTCCAGCTTTTTGAGTAAAACCTTTTGCAACCAATTGTGCTTTGTGTGTTTCTATTGACCCATCCGATTTGCGTTTAACTTTGAGAATCCATTTATTCCCAATAGCTCTACCTCCCTAAAGAAGGTCAACTAGATCCTAGACTTTGTTGGTTTTCATGGACTATAATTCTTCTTTCGACGCTTTTAACTATTCATCCTTTTTAAGGCTTGTTAAAGCCTTAGTCAAAAAATTAGGTTCATCCAATTCTGTAGGAGATACCAAGAAAACATAATCCTCAATCTCATAAGATCATTTACGTACACCTTTTCTTATACTCTTACGTAATCGAAGTTTAGATTCCTGTATAGAATTTTGGGATCCAAAACACCCAGTTGGGTCAGGAACCATATCTTAATCCATTGATCAATAAACACTTACCCTTAGGAGCATTCTGAGTATCTTATAAAGATAAATTTCTTTCCTTTTTGACTTAGTTTTCCAAAATCACCAAAATGATCTTTAATATATGCAGCACAACCCCAATGTCGTAGATCATTCAGGTTTGTTTTATAACCAGTTCAAAGTTCATAAAGAAGTGGAAGATACTGATTCATAAGGCACTTTATTCAATATGTAGACCACAGTTAATAATGCATCTCCCCATAAAGAGATTGACAAATTTATCTGCGCCATCACTGATCTTGTCATTTCCAATAATGTGTTATTCCTTCTTTCAGCTACACCATTTTGTTGAGGTATATAAGGAGTATTTAACAATCTGATAATGCCATTTTCAGTACATAATTCTTCAAATTGTTTTGACAAATATTCACGTCCTCGATCAGTTCTTAAAACCTTTATTCTTTTATCTAATTGATTTTCAACAAACACTCGAGTGCTTTAGATTTATGAGAAATCAAATAGACATAACAAAAGCATGTGAAATCATCAATAAATGTAATGAAATATGCAACACCAGACCTTGCCCTCACATTCATTGGACCACAATTATCAGAATGGATTAGTTAAAGTGGGAACTCAACTTTAGCATTCCCTAATGGTTTACGTGTAATCTTTCCAGCAAGACAATTTTCACAAGTTGGCATATCAATTTAGAGAAAGGACTTAAATGCCCTTACTTTGTCAACCTAATTATTTGATTTGTCCATATGTGACCTAATCTTATGCCATGTAATAACATTAATATCGTTATTACTAGAATAACATGTCATTACACAATGGTCAATATAATAGTCATAAGTTGAAGGATTACAATTCAAAATGATAAAATGAAGTCCAAAATCATATGAAACATTATCTATAGTTATTTTAATACCATTGCGACTAAAAAACAAATCAAAACCAACATGTAGAAGAACATACACAGATACTAAGTTTCGCCGAATCTTTGGAGCATGTAGGATGTCATGCAACATCAAAGATCGGCCACAACGCAAGTCCACATTGAAAGTGCCTATCTGTTTGACTTCAAGCCTAGTGTTATTTCCTACGTAGATCAACCTAGATCTTGATGAAACTCGGTGAAACTCCATAAATGCTTCTCCTCTTGACTCACGTGATCGGTGGAGCCTGAGTCTACAATCCACATAGGATAAGCATCTGTCAGTAAAGAAGTGTTTGAAACATATGTAGTACTTAGATATGCATTTAGAAATGCTACATTTTGGGCTTGGTACATTCACGAGAAAAATTCCCCAATTCTTGGCAATTGTAGCACTTCATTTTACTCTTCCATCTCTTCTTGAAAAAACATGTTCCTTTCCTGGAGTTTGACTTCTTTTTTTCCTTAGAGGGTCCTTCTCCAATCTCTTTGTCTTTCCCATTTCTTTTCCATCTTTTCTTGTGCTTGAAGCTTGAAGATTTTGTACCACTTGACTCTGCCACAAAGGCATTAGAAGCAGCTTTAGCCGCACCAAGGCGCTCATCTTCAATTTCAACATGGATCGCAACATCGGAAAAAGTTTTGATGCTATCATTATGAGTCAAGTTAACCTTCAAATGTTCCTAATTATTGGGAAGAGACTGAATTACTGCCTGAACTTGTTGCTCATCTGAAAGAACATGACCAACACTCTTGAGTTGAGCTATCATGTTTGACATCACCCTAAGGTGTTGTTTGATATTATGATCATGAAGTTTTTTTGTAAGTGTCAAATTTTATGGTCAACTATTAGAGGCGGCTTACAAACGTACCCCCGTACGTTCCTCGTAGATGTGTCCACATAGCATGACCAGTAGGGCTACCTCACATTCGTGTATGAGGTCATTAACGGCAGAACTAACTATTATTCCACAGCAGTGGAGTTAGCCTTTTTCCAAGATTTGTAAGCTTCAAGATCCTTATGTGTTGGGCAGTATTACTCTCTTCTATCACCATTCAATTTTACACCTTTGTTTAAGTCGGCAATAATAATTTTTTATGCCATGTCTATTATGAGATGTAATTGGGCAAGAATTTTTATCAATTATGCATGTAACATACACATTCAACCAAATCAATTCTCATAAACGTTTTATATCTAATGTAAAATTAAAAAGACACGTATGCATCCAATCATCATCTACAAACTTAAAATTTAAGAAAAATATGAAATTAACTTCTTAATGTGTATACCAATGCATTGAAAGACTTTTAATAACAAGGATTTTTAAGTCTAAAAGCATAACCTGAGAAAAAAATCTACATTGTTCTTATATTGAAAAGTAAATAAACAATTACAAATTACTAATCTTTTAAAGACTAAAATCCTCCCACAAGTCTTCAAGATAACAAATATACACCCTAAAAGGCTGACTGAGCCAAATGTCATGATAAATATTAGTCAATCTACTACCCCAAGGTTCACGGAGAGCATATGTTAAATAAGCTAAGGCTCTCCAATATGAAATTTCCTTATAATCGGCCAGTTCATCCCATTTTATTTTGAAGAGGTGAATGAAATCACGTGTTGAAATAATAGGGGATATCTTCAACTCTTCTACCCTGTCCCTTTAAATTGTTTCTCCTTTTCCCTTAGAATGACCCTTTGGTTCTTTGATTGATTTTGTGTCTCCCTTGGGATATTAATTTGTATTATTTCACGCCCTCAGAAACATGTTTTATGATGGCTTACTCTTCTACCCTGTCCCTTTGCTCGTCTTTGAGAACTTCCACCTGGAGTAATTTGAGCATGTTCCCGTTCAGCCATATCTGTAATGGGAACAAAAAAACATAAATATGGCTAATACCATTTAATGTGACAACGTATGTCACAAATTTCTAGTAGGAGACAAGGAACAGTTTAAGGAATTTAAGGACTAATCAAATTTATTAGGACCAATTTATATTAAATATATTTGAATCGTAACCAAGTGACGACTATAGGTTAATATCAAATCAATGCTTCAAAATAAAATATAAGCATTGATATTATAATTTAATTTCGCTACCAAAAAAATTTATACCAATAGACTCATTTTTCACACATTACTTTTTCCATAAAAAAAAATAATGTTAGAGTACATTATTCCATAAAAATAGTGAACTAAACAAAATCTTATCACATTCTCTCAAAAAAGTTGAAAGAAAAAAAGGTACTAACACATTACACTTTTTAATAAAGTGTGTATATTTTCACTAGAATGGATACATGAACTTTATTATTATATATTTTTTTATTGTACTATAATATATATATATATATATATATATATATATATATATATATATATATATATAAAGATATGAAAAAAAATTCACTACAAGCTTCTCTATTAAAGGAACGATCAGAGCTATTATTCCGTTGAGTGACGTTATCCGAGGGAACTTGTGTGTTGGAGGTATCATGTTGTCCAGTGGATGAAAATAGATAGTGTAGACAAGGATGAATCATGTATAAAATCATGGTTCTAAAGAAGACTATGGAGCTCCGAAAAAGTCACTGGTTTGGGTCGTGCAGAAGTGTAGTAACGAGGTCCTTAAATTCAGAGCGGAGACCCTTAAAGATGTAGATGTTATGATCAGCATGATAAAGAGGGAGACCAGACGCAACTAATTCATCAGAGATGAGTTTAGCCTTATGTAAATATTGAGTTACGGTAAGTTCATCTTGCTTTAGATTTTGTAGTTGCATATGAAGGTTAAGAATATGTGTGTTGGATGGAGAGGATAAAGAAGCTGTGAGAGCATCCCAGACCGTTTTTGAGGTATTCAATTCAATGACTAGGGGTAATGTTTCTTCGGAGAGGGATGAAATTAATAGGCTCAAGATGATATGATCTTGTTGTACCAGTGTGTATATGATGGGTTTGGATTGGAGGTGTCAGTACCATCTATAGAAATTGAGGGAGAAGGGAAATGGTGGCTTCCATCGATGTAACCATAGAGGTTTTGGCCACGAACAAAAGGCAACAATTGTGTTTGCCAAAATAAGTAATTCGTCACTGATAATTTGATAGATATGAAGTGATGAGCATGGTTAAGCGCTGAAGGGGAAGAAGACACTGGAATACCCAAAGGTTGTGAAGAAGTAGAGGAGGTCGGAAGGGCTTCTAATACCATGTTAGAACAAGAGAATATAGAGAGCGCAAAAACTAGAGAAGCTGCAGATTGCAGCGTTGTTTTTATTATTTTCACCTCAACATAAAATACACAGAAATCATGTATTTATAATTACAATATTCTATTGTAGAGATATAGTTGTAAAGGGAGACTAAATATATTCTTGTGCCTAGACTTTGTCCGTGGACTCTTGTTAGAGTTGGACACTAATTGATGTGTCTCAATACTTAAGGATGTCACACGATAAAGTGGGTATAAAGTTATGGACCAAAAATAAATTACTACACGTTTTTCCATTAAAGTAATACTATTTTTCAGGATGGTACATTATAAAGTGGGTATTGAGTTATGGACCAAAAAAAATTACTAAATGTTTTCCATTAAAGGTGTACTATTTGAAGAGGATGCAAAACACTTTCTTCAAAAAAAATTACTCTACAAGTCATCTTATCTACTTATATGTTATCAATGCAAACACTTACTCTTATTCATCTTTTTCAAATATTTGAATTACACATATCTTGATTATTTTCATTCTTCTTCAACAAAAAATTTAAGATAAATAAGGTCACGCATATATGTGTACTATTTCATTAAAAAAAATAGATTTAGCAAACATGGAGTATTCAACTTGGCTTTGATGCCATTGTTAGAATTTCACGTAACAGGAATGAAGTTATATACCTATTAACAACAGTGGAATGTTAATTGAAAAAAAATTGCTCCAAGTCCGACCTTGAATTACCAGGAAAGGAAGGATGAATTTCACAAACTAAATGTATTCTTTTCTTTGGTTGTGTATTTCCTCTTTTTTCGTTCTCTTTTTCGTACTTGTCTTATTGACCCATTTAAAGAGAAACATAGGACAGTAGATAAAATAAAATTTCTAGTAGTTCCCCGTCTTTCAATTTTAAAACCGTTCCCTCTCTTATTTAAATCAGATTATCTGTAATCTGATTTTCTTTTCATAAAACAAAGTGGGTCATGTCGGGTCGAAAAAGATTCGGGTCGGGTCGATTCACATGTGTGACCCATGAACCACAAAATCAGACACTTAGTAGGGATAATTCCTTCAATGATGCAATTTTGATCTGCACCGGTATCTAATAAAGAATTTTTTTGGATAGAATAATTTTTATTTATAACTAAAGTAATGGGTATATGATAACTATGGGATTTAACTACTGTGGTAGTATTCACTTCTGATTTTACCATTTGAGTTATTTCTAACGGTTCTAATTCTGATTTTAAATGTAGATTTTGGGTTTGTGTTTCTTCTAAGTTTTTGTTTAATTTCTTTGATTTCTTTCTTTATATGTTACTAATTCAGTTTGAAGATCTTGAATGTCATTTTAGAATTTTGTTCTCTAAATTTATTTAGTACATTTGTCATACTAAAAGCTTTAATAGTATGATTATTGGGTTGTTGATTAAGAATTATATGTTTTAATGCTATTAAATATTTTTTTTCTTATAATTTGGATCATAGATATGTTCAACCATAACAGATTTTTTTTTTTTACTATTACTGCTAATGACATTTATGGGGTGATCTTGGCAGGTGCAAACTACACCCTCACATCCACAGTCGGCAGAACTATTACTTTCAGAACTATTTATCATATTAAGTTGCTCATGTTTAATACAATTTCCTTTGTAACTAGTGTGATTTTCATCAATAATTGAATATAATTTATTTTTAATATCATCTTCTAGTTCTAACCTATTTATCTTATCTTTCTTTTTATTAGGGGCCCGACAATCCCTATCATGGTTTCTGATATTTTCAAAGTTCCAAAACGTATCAGTGTTGTCATTATCTAATTTAGATTTTCTAGATTTTCTTTTGTAATAATGGGGTTTGTCATGTTTATCCTTAATTACGACGAAGTTTAAGCTTTTTTGAAACTTCATTTGAAGGGGCAGATAATTTTGTATAGACAAAGTATTGACAAAAATCTCCTAACTCTTTTCTTGATAGTTTACTATAACTTTTCAATTGATTTTTAAGTTTCATATATGTACATAGTTCTAATCCAGTAATATTTATAAAATTTATGAGATCTATAAGGTTAATTGTTAATAAGGTATTTTCCCTTGAAACCTATCCTTTAATTTTATTCTAACCTTTTTAGCGAATAGTTTTGGTAGACCACTAATAATTTTTTCTTTCCAATAATCATTATTATAGTCTTTTCTGGTGAGTCGCGACACATCAAATGGTACGAGAGGCTATAGGATGATAGAGTTTCCCTTCTTCATCAATCTCATATCGTGCCATATAACTTAATTCTATAAGATCTCTCTCTTATGTTTTCTTGTCCGGTAGTCTTTTAGATATGGGTGCTTGGATGAGATTGCTCTATGCTTGAGGGAGAAAAGGTGAGTTTAAAATGCTTATCCTTGTTTTATGGGTTGAATGAGTATGGGTGAAGGTGATACTTGTCCTTATTTGATGATGTATAAACTAACTAAGGCGACTTGAAGGGTTAACTAGACTTAGGTAGGGGTATGGGACTCTACCTATGTCTTGTACTAGTTTGCCTTGATGGAGACCTTAGGAGGTTAATATTATGTATGTGTATGATGATAAATGTGAATGTCCTTATGAGGTGACCTCTATGCTTATAAACATGTAAATAATCTAGTGTGCTATAGATATGGAGTTATCCATGCATGAAGGTTATAGATGAGTGGAGTATGGTGCTAATTGTAGTTCTTGTTGAGTTACTTGTTTTAGTAAAGTTATGGGGCTTTACTTGATCATTGCACATGATAAATCTATGGGGATTATGATTGGTTATCTTACCTTGTTATGTATGAAATATCTCTTAGTTGATGATGTGATACCAATTATGGCAATATATGGAGTCTATTGTAGAGACTTGAGTTGTAAATATAGTATGCATGCTTATGAAGAATGAATTGATAAAGTTTTGTATCTTATAATTCCATAGTTGTTACATTAAATGTCTAAATGTTGCACTTTTGGGTATTTGGAAGCATGCTCGTTGTAAAGACTAGGCAACTTATTGTAACATGTTTGGAGAACCTACTAAATTGTCATTTGATTGAATGTTGATGAAATATGTGTAGAATTTATGAATATGAACATGATAAGGAATGTGGAAAAGAATTTTTGCTATTTAGATTAAAGAATGAGAGTCTTATGGCATGATGAGTCGTAGATTAGTTTCTAACTTCTTATTGTGTTATGAACTTCCTTGTTGTATTTCCCTAATGATGTATGACCTTAGTGTCTATTGCAATGTAGGAAGACCTTATGTGAATTGAATGGTATGATCAAAATTGATGGTTGAGGATGATTTGCCTAAAATGATAAGGTTTAGAATGCCTTAGTGTTGCTAAATTGAATTAATGAAGATTCCCTCTAAAGCAGTAATCACTTTAAGTGATGAATATGAAGGTGTGTATTTGAGATCCTCTATATGTTGGGTTAATTTGCTCTTAATTGGGTTTACCCTAAGTGGGGGATGGTGTTTGAGTAGTGAGATTGTAGAAATTGTCTACATTGTTCTTCTATTCTTACTTGAATTGGAAAATGTGAATTCTTAGTAAGCTTGTTCATGAAAATAGTCTTGCATAGAGTGTGAATTGCATGATCTTTATATGATTGGTATGAATTGATTGACATCATCTTAGAGACATGGTGAATTTTCCAAAAAGCATGAAAAGAATTTTTTGATTAAATCCATGTTTTCTCTTGTTGACTTGCATTTTAATGTGCTAATCGCGAAATTGACTTCATGAGGTAAGACAAGGAACTTGGTAATAGTCATTTGTAGGTTAAATTGTTTAGCCTTGTAATGGAAATTGAGTCTCTTTTACAATGAAATATGTTGACTCTCTTAAAAATTTAGTGATTTGATGATTTGTAATGCAAAATTGTAGGCTCATTCTTGAAAGGTGAAAGCATGTCAAGCTAAGTGTTCATGTGTATGCCTATAATTGTGTTATTTTTCCAAAATAAGGCTTACTATAAGGGTGAGTATTATGTTAAGAAAAGAAATTGTGGAATGACTTCCTATTTTGTTGTGATGTATTTGGTGTGACTTGTCGTTTAGACTTCACTAGGAAGAAAAATATATGCATATCTTGGCTTGAAAGTTGAGATTTCTCATTTTTCAAAGAAATTGATCTTGTACTTTGCTAAGGTGTGAACTCATGATGCATGTAATGTGTTGGGGAGTAAGATATTCCTCCATGTACACCACTAAGCATGGTATGATTGAGTATGACCTTCACGGTACTAGGTCTAACTAATGAAGATCTTTGTGATTTAACTAACTCAAGCTTATATGCATTGAAATGAGTGCCTAACTAACTTTGAGTATGAGTTATGATCTGCCTATAAGTAGCTTTTCAAGGTTTTTCTTGTAATGAATTAAGGCGTAATGATCTTGTTATGATTAGGATAAGGATGTTCTCCCATGAACATGAAAAAGAACTTTTGTGTTTGATGCATTAAAGAGTGAGTGAGTAATGGTTTTGCTTGCTTGTGTGCATCGAGTGCTAAAATGATTTGATGATATTTTAAATGTTATTAACTGCTCTTATGTGCATTGAAGTCCTTGATGTGATTAAAGAGTCCTAAGTGTCATTCGAGGACGAATGTTCCCAAGTGGGGGATATTGTAAGACCTCAAAAGTGAGATAAGGTGTCTAGAGCCTAACATGTTTGTATTACTGTTATAAGGTCCTTAAATGCCTTATTACGTTATATATAGGCAGTGTGCAAAGTTTTGAAGTGATTTGGAAGTCGGACGTCAAGGGACGTCCAAAACGTTCGACGAATAGTCGCTTATGTTCCTCATGTGTGTATGCATGTTTAAATTGTATTAACTGAGTCTCATAAGTCTTGAAATGGTTTGAAATGATGTTTAATGTTATTGTATGAAGTTTCGTGAAGTTTGGAGGTCAAACGCCCAAGAACGTCCAAGGCGTTCGAAAGATAGCCCCTAAGACGTTCATCGTATGTCATGCTGGGGTCAAGGCTGTTTCGACGTCTTGTAGGTGTTTGTTTTGGATGAAACTTATGTGGAAGGTCTATAACATGCTAAGGTTTGTAATCGCTTTGGAAACGTCCGGGTACGACTTCTAAAGGGCCCCACAAGAGGCCCCAAAAGAAGGACCCCAAAGCTGCCTAGACACTGCCTGGGCAGTGTCCCTTGACGGACCCAATGACGGATTGTTGGGCCACCAACGGACCGTCGAGCAGGTCTCATCGAAGGGGGCTTGACTTGGTCAGGTCTTGAGCCAAGAATTTGGCTAAGTCATGGACGACGGAGGGCATGTCGCCCCGTCATGCCCATGACGCCCCGTCGAAGCCCACGTCGCGAGTGCCTGCAGGTTTGACTGCCTGCGTGCTGCCACTTAAAGGGGTGAATGGGAAATTCACCCCAAGTCCTAACCTGACTATAATAGGTTTATTTAAGTAATTTTAGGTGTATATAAGTCATCCAAAACGTGATAAACCCATTCCCAAATCCTCTCACATGTTTAAAGCCTTTCCCTCCAAAAATGTTCTCTCTAAAACCACCATTGCTGGTGAAGGTCAAGAGCTGCTTGGAGATGGATTTTCTATGGATGATTCATGAAGTTTTAGATTTTTTCTTGTAGACAAAGGTATGGTGATCTTCATCTCTAGTTATCTTTTCATCTAGAGAGCCATTCTCAATGTTTTTCAAAGAAATCTCATGATCAAAGTTTCTAATCTTCCAATCTAGCCATGGGTTCTTTCTCAAAATGTTTTTAATGATTAAATCATGATGAATTGAAGTTAATACAGTGATTTAAATGTGATTTCACTCCAATTGCATGATGAACCCATGTTCCTTCCAAAATTGGTTTAGCTTTTGCATGGGCTTTGTGATTATGGCTTGTTCTTGATTAATTGGTGATTCTCTTACGTTGAATTGCTTGTGTTTATTTTTAATTACATTAATTGATGGTGAATTTATGATGATCAGTCCATGATGATAAATATATGAAGTTTTGAGCATGAATAGCCTATGTTTCTACATGTTGTCTTGAAGTCGATTGTGAGATCGGTTGTGTAGACTCTTGATTCTGTATGAACTGCTGTAGCTACTGTTTTAGGGTGATATAATGGATGAATCTTGTAGGTATAAATCCTTAATGATCAAATTAAGAAGGGCTTGCATGAATGGATATAGATTCCTTTAGGCTATGAAGTCAAGAGGTTTAGTGGGTGATGTATCTTGAATTGTGATTAGATGAAGCATGATTTAGTCTTGATTTCTTATCTAATTAGCTACTGACTAATGAGTATATTATTGATGAAATATGAATGATGATCAAACCCTTAGATAGTTCATAGTATTGATAAAGTCTTCCATACTCTAGCAAATTGATAAGCCTAAATGCCTATGTTGTAACGTTATTCTTGAGAGTATGTAATCATGATTTCAATATGGTTAAATGTAGGTTTAGCTACTACCTTAGACTTATATATGTATGAACTATGATCTAAAATCAATGTAAGGGAAGTTAGCTAATGATCTATGTTATCCTACTTTCCTAGTATGTTGATATGTTGTATTATGTTATGGTATAATCTTGTAGCGACTTGTACATGGTTTCTTATATGTTTAAAGTACGTTTAGCTACTGACATATATGTGACTTATTGATGAATAAGGTGTATTGATCAATGATGATCAAAGGGTGAGAAATTGGTAAGAATGCTTAATTCCTTTACTCTTCTACTTCTCTATTCCTTATAGTCATGTTGATGAAGCCTTATATGGCATTGTGTGGTATGGTCCACTTATGGTACCGGTGGTTACTTTGTAATTATATATGTGTTGACCATGGCCTTGAAGGCATATTGATGAACTTATGAACATGTGCTTAAGATGATACTATGAGAAGATTATGCTTACTTTCCTATTCTAGTTGTGGATTAGGTTGTGTGGCTATTTCATGAGCATGTGTATAACCATGTTAGGGTAAAGTATAGGTGCTGCCATTAATGTGTTAAGATGGTTAATAACCCCTTACCTATGTACCCCTTATATGAAAGTATAAATAGCTAAAGTTAAGAGTCTTGATTATAAGGTAGATATTGTCTTGTCTCCTATGCTATTATGTGTTGTGTGTTATGTGCTTGGAAGTGTAATGTTGTCTAATAGGGTGACTGACATGAGAAGTTATTGATAGCCATTATGTGATCATATTGGTCAATGTACACACACTCTCACTTACATGCATGTTACAAGTGGTATAAGTCAATGTGTCTAAATGAAAGGTAGTCCTCATATTCACTAGTGTCTACTACTATGTATGTTAAGGTGATGTTTATGAATGTATGATTTGTATTCCCTTACTAGGAGGACTTGATAGGTGTACTAGTATGGGCAAGGGTATGGGACCTTGTTTATACATTGCACATGTGTATCTTGATAGGATAACTCCTAGGTTTGGTTATTATGTATATGATATGATGAAGTATGAATGTGTATAGTGTCTTAGTAGGTTTATATGAAAGTATTGTTCATATAGTTATGCCTATAGACTTATGCATTGATATATGAACATGTGTGACCTTATGTGTTATGTGAAAGGTTTGCACGCATCTAAGTATACACTCACACACATGGATGATCTAGTTAGTGAGAGAGGCCTTGCTAGGGGTGCTCAAGAATACTCCAAAACTAGTTAGGTGCTTGAGTATGCAATAAGCATATGAATGATGAATATCCTAAGCTTATGTTTTTAGAAACAAACGTAATAAAGGTTTTTCAATAAAGGGAACTTAGCCTAGCACCGAGTGAACTTGACATTGAGAGGTGTTGACTTTCCATGGAGGAATATTCACCATTTGTCCCTATAGAGTGTTGACTTCCCTTAGAGGAATACTCACCTATGGACCCACATGAAGTGTTGACTTTCCTTGAGGAATATTCACTCATGTTTTCTCATGAGGTGAGGCCCCATTACCAAATGGTATATAGAGGGAATACCTATCTCTTAGTTCCATAAACTATGCTTGCCACATAGGATCTAGCAAAGTGATTTCACTTAGGATGCTAGAATGTATGTTAATGTTCTACCTTGGCTAGGTAGGAACACCTTCCATTGGTGTAATGCTCTACAACACCAAATTCCATGTTTAGCACCCATGGTCTTAGTGTCGGTTAAGGCTATGGTTTCCCTAAAGATAAAATGGACAATGAAAGTAATTGAATAGGATCCTAACTAGGAGGACTTAAGTTAAGTTACTTAGGATAGGTGGAAGTAATGAACCCATCTAGACATTGCACAAGTGACTCCTTAGGAAGTCTTAGGAAGGTACCCTAATGCAAATGATTATGTATGTGTCCTTTATGTATGATATTGTAGTCTTGGTTTGACTATGTTTATACTGTACTATACTTCTATGATGACTTGTGTTGTCTTGTGTGTAAAGAACTTGGTTTATTTTTCTGCTTTTGTATCTTATTATGGCAGAGAAAATACGTGAGAAAGAATAAGAGAGATTGAGCGTGAGAGTGGAGAGATAAACGTGAGAAGTGAGAGTTGTAGGAGGCTTAGGAGTCTAGTTTTAGGACTTAGTCAATAGGGTTTTGTTTATTTAACAAAAATCTGATTTTTATTTTATTTTAAATCAGCTAATGAATAATAATTATTAATTAATTACATTAATTCAATAGCTTAAATAAAAATCACTTTAATACATTGCTTCCACCTAGGTTCGAACCCGGGTGGAGCAAGACTTCACTTCAAGAGCCCAATTTCGGCCCTCTCTCCCCAAATTGCTCTTCCACCTTATTAATTAAATAATTAATTGCATATTTAGGGTAATTATGATACTACCCTTAGCTAGGAAAAAGACCATTTTACCCCTAGACCCTTCAAACCTAAGATTTCCCCTTTTTAAGTCCGGTAAAGACTCTTTCGAGTAAATCTTCGTATTTGAGAGCCCTACATGGTTGGAACCAACCTTTCCAAGCTCAACTAACTCCCCAAGTTAGTTGGCTTTGCTGTATCAAGGGTTCCGAGGTCTGGTTCTACGCGCATCAATCCGTGTGAACCCTAGTCTAATCGTAGGCATTCTTGACACATTAAGCATTACTTATCTTATCCATATTTAGGGTTCTTACAGTCTTCTCCACGCGATATTGTCCAACAAATCCGGAAAAGCGACTCCAGCATACGTTAACATCAGTAGCTTCTCCAATCAGCGTAACAGTACGCCCTGCAGTAGCCGCGTCCTGTTCCCTTTCCCCCCTTTCGTGGAATTCAGCTTTTTCCCATCCCCCTTCATTGTTCCTTTGAAAAGAGCAAAGGAAATTTCAAACTCTTTTTTTCAAAAAATTCAATCGATTTCCCCCCTAAATCTCTATGTTCTTACCCTATAAATAACCCCCAACCCTCAGTGATTACAGACAGAGGCTTGGGAGTTGAGTTTTGAACCGATAATTATCTTACGCTTGAAATTTTCAAGTGATTCTCTAATCCTATTTCTGAGGAAATCTCTGTTCATAGCTGGTTTTGAACTTCTTGTATTGCTATTCGTATTTGAATCTTGTGGTAGAATAATCACTGTCCCTTGCTCGTTCGTCCCAACTCGCTGCCCCCAGAAAGGTACCCTTGCTTCCTTTGTATTCAGTTTTAATATAAAATATTGTGTTTGTTCGATACTCTATGCGAAGATTGTTGACAAGAGTGTGTTAGTTCTATGGTTAGCTCGTCCATAATCTTGTTCTGAAGTTCCGGGATGCAAGTTTAAATCCTGTAGCAATGAGTTTTGCTTTAATTCTGCGTGGTCGCTATGTTCATTAATTATATTGGTATCTATATGGTTGGCTAAACCTCTGCTTTGTTGTGTCTGGAATGGGTTTAAAATTAGTTTAGTTTCCATTCAAATTTTATTAACGACATAGTTTAGTTCTCTCTTTGTTTGCTTGTGTTCCGGGTCGTACTCTCCGTAGTTTTTGAATGCTCGTATGCCAATCATATATGATAGTATTCATTCATGCTCTGGCCACTTTGAATGTTGGTTGTGCTTTTTTTAATATTGTTATCATGTTTTCATATCATTATCGTGTTTAATTTCTCGTCCCCCTCCCCTTATAATTGTTATTTAGTTCAAGTATAGCTCGCATAATAATACAATATTGTTGTTTGATCTGATTTGCTCGGAGTTATGGAAATTCCTTTAGTCCCTCGTTGGAATCTTCTTAATGTCACTATTAGTTGTCTTCCTCTTTTCTCCATTATTGTTGGGGTGTGATCTCTTCACTGCCTAAGAGTGAGCTTTGCTCAAATCTTCGTCTTCTGTTCTAAACAAAATTTGTATAAGTGAATTGTCATTTGTGGTTGAGTTAGTATAGATTTGAGTTTCTTATATTATTATTCTTTTTCAGATTTAGTTTGTTAGAGTTTCATACTTGAAATTATTTGAAGCATGTTCTTTTTTGGTGATAACATCTCATTGTTTGGCTTGTTGATTATTTAGCCCAATGTTAATCCCCTGTAACTTTGTTATGTCATATTTGTGGCCTCTCCTTGAAACAAAGAAATTCTGTTTACGTCTAGTTGCTTTCCGTTAATGCAAAACAAAAAATGTGATTCTATATAGCTTTTTCCATGTTCGATTGTTCTACCATTATTGTAACTTTCTTTCCGCATTGTAAATACGTAGTCAACAATTTGATTAGTTGTGGCAACAGGTGGTCTGCCTTTGTTTCAGTAGTAATATTTCTTCCTAAGGACTTGTTCACTGTACTTAGTAGGATTAATTATTTAATTAATTTTGGTTGAATTATATTCAAGCGTAGTAAGTCGTACAATGTTGACATTGATGGCTTTATTCGTTTATGACAATCATGTGTGTATAGCTCCTTAGTGTGATATACCTCGGCCCCTTTTTCCTAATTAATTGAGTAATAAACTCTTAATGTTTAAAAACAAGCCTTCATGTTGAATTTTCTTAAAGATGTCTCTATATAAGTCTTTTTTGTATTAATTTATCTATGAGTACGTTTGATCCAATAATATAAGTCTTTGAAATACACAGTTATTCTCTAAATATTTGCTGATGTCTAGACTTAAATTAATTATGTATATTCATGGTAAGTTACTAACTTGTGTCTCTTTTACTTTGAACTCCTTGTTGTCGAGTGAGTCTATTGGACTTTGCTCTCTCCCTTTTTGCATATCGATCGGGGGCCATAAAGGCCCAAATCCACTTTCTCGCTCAATCCACCCCTATTTCCGAGTCAAAGGCTGATGAACAGGTGTCCAGGAAGCTGCACAATGCTGGAAATTGAATTCCAGGGTCCCAAAAGCACCAAAACTGTTGTATATGAGATGTATACACTGTATATAATTAGTATATATCGATATATAGGTCGAAAGATGTGAAAATATAGGCCTGAGGCGAAATACATGTGTTTGTAAGAAAGAAATACATCTAAAGAGTTGCTATACGCGCTGATATACACTGATATACAGCCGGTGTATATAAAAACGGGATTGGATTAAAACCCAAAAACTTGCTGCGAAATTGGCCCAAGAAGGGGACCAATTTCATTATCTCTTTCACTCTCCTAATTGCTTTGATTATGTTGACTAATTTCATTTAACTCTAACTTTATAACTAGTAATTCACTTACTTAAAAATCCCAAAAGATGAGTTATTTTCTTTATGTTGGTTTACTATTTAAACATCTTTTGCAACCATTTATTTTTATATTGAGTATATCGGTAAAATTATTATCTTTAGTTAAGTCAAATCTATGTTCTTAAAAGATCTATTCTTTAATGCTTTCACTTAACCACATTTTACTATTTTTAAAAATTGTTTTAAGTTAGGCGAAACTTTTATCCTTCCATTAATTTGAAATGGATTTTCATGCTCAAATTGACCAATTTGGTTTGAGTTATTATCTTTTAAAATGATTCAAAAAAAAATAATCTAATTTAGTTAAATTCTAATCACTTATAATCAATTTCAAAAATTCTAATTAAGGTTCCATTTTCTTAAAATAAAAAGTATTCTTTGTTTAAATATTTTCTTAAAATTGATCGAATATTATTAATCATTATTTATTATATTAAATCATGTTCCTAAGAATAGTCAAATTAACCTAAGTCATAGGATAACCGCGTGTTAGCAGACCTTCAAATGCCTTAAAAACCTTCTTGAAGCGTGAATAAGAACCTTGTACCCATTTTCTCTAAAAAATTTAAGACTTACTTTGTTAGAGTCTTTTAAATTAAGTTTTCTTAATTTCTTTAAAAAATTAAGTGGCGACTCTTTTCTAAATATTTTTTTTTAATTGTTTTATACTTAGAACATTTCAAAAAGTAATTTTTCTAAAGATAGTAAAGTTACGGCATAACACTATTCATTATATGTTATGCTATTATTTCTTATAATTATGTCTATTGTTGTCTAACCCTTTGAGATATCTTATGTTTTGGTATAATAGTTTCCATACTTGGTACATTTCGTATAACGTATATTTTGCCTACAGTCTAATCCAATGTAGGGTCTTAAGGAGATTGAGTTGCTTTCAAGGGTAGAGTTTCCAAGGCTTGTCGAGAAGTTAAGATTGGCAAGTCCTCATAGCATCAGAGAACATCACTCCTATTTCTATGTTAGACATTTATTGGTTGTGACCCAAGATATTTGTTATTCATGTTGTCATATATGGTTTTTGAGACATATGTTAGAAGTTTTATGAAATAATTCCGCTCAATGTTTTTGAAGAAAAATATTTAATTCCGCACTAATTTTCATATATGCAATGAATGATGTCTATGGGAATGTACAAGACCTCCGAGAGGTCAAGTACGCCGTGTGGAGACTCAAGAGTGCTCTTACTTCTAGGGTGTATGTGTGGGTCATGACATTCAGCTTCTTCCTTGCTTCTTTTTACTCAAATCTTCAGATTGCTCCCTTTGTCCTTTTTTGTGCACGTTTCTCCCAATAAGCTTCCCTACACAACTTATCATGTTGATTAGCTTAGAAATACATAAATGACTTGATACGACTCTAAACACATACATTGTGAAGTCAAACTAAGCATAAACGTGGACATACTTAGCATTATGGGCATATAAATATGCCCAAGATCAATACACATCCACAGTCCGTGGATGGGTGGCCATGAATGCTGCTAATTTTTCATATTTTTTGTTTTAGTTAGGTGTTTGGGAATTTATTAGTTAATTTTTGGAATTGATTAGTTATATTACCTCCTATATAATCTTAATGGACCCTAAACTAATCACTTTAACTCATTCAACTAAATACCCCAAATCAAAACCCAACTACTTTCCCCTCCCAAAAATCTTCTCTCTATAACCTCCATTGAAGAACCAAGAAGAAATCAATCTTGGGCTTGAAGATGGAGGCTTTCTCATAGGATTTATATGGGAATCTACACCTAAGGTATGGAAGTTTTCATATATGGGTAGCTATCACCCATGGAGCCCTCTGAAAAGCTTTTAACTCAATTCTAGAATCTACAATAAAGTTAGGGTTTCAACTAAACCCCATGGATTCCTTTTGAAGTAGTTCTAAAAGGTTGAATTATGTTTGTTATTAATTATACCACTGATTTTAGATGATTTTAACTTGAATTCCAAAGAATCCATGAGTTTTCCCCAATCCTAGCTTTGGATCTTCTCTATATTATGAATGTTGTTAGAAGTTGATTCAATTAATTGAATATGAGTTTATAATGATGTAGTTTCTTGATTTAAGTATGTTTCTACATGAATTATTGATTAACCTAATATTATATGGTGAAATTGATATGTCCTAGTGTTATGCAATGAAAGAGGCAAATTGAGGGTTTAGATGGCAACTCCTAAGATTGATTAACTTCTTGATAAATTGCCTTAGGTTAGATCACCTAGACATGAATTGCTTATGATTGAATATTGTAGACAAGAACCTAACTTGATTAGGGTTATATGAGGGGTTATGGTTGATTAGTATTGATATTGAGTTTATATGTTGCTATATGACTATAATTGATCAAGAATGAGGCATGTGGATAGTTTTCCTTGGGAATCAGGTATACTTAATGATCATGTGAGACATTTCTTGAGAGTAAGGCTTGTAACATGAAGATGACTCCTAAGGCTTTAAGGGTAAAAGCTAATATGAATAAGTTAAAAATGTTGAGACTTTAAGAAAGAAGCTATTATATATGTTCAGTTGTATATGTCCATATTGTGAGAAGATGTCACCCACATGACCTATAATATGATCAAATGAGTTTATGCATGAAATAAGTGGATTTATTGATTCATGGTTGTATCTATGTTGCATGTATTGAATGTTTGGTGTATTGACTCAATATGGCCCTTGAATGCAAGATATGAGGTTTATACATGATCATGGTATTATGTTCTTGTTTGTGCATACTTTGAGAGTAAAGTATTTATGAGGATAGTCTTGTTGTTATGTCATTGAGAGGACAACCGCACACATACACCTATGCATGAGGCAAGACTTGACTATGATATTGATTGTATTATTGAATTTCAATATTTCCCTTGTCTAAAGTGCTAATTCTAGATGTTTGGGTTGAGTTGATTCATAGCCCTAGAAGGGAAAATTATGAAGAATTATACATGTTGACAATATGGTATATGGATTCATAATTTACCTAAATAAGTGATGATCTTATGACTATTGTGTATGGGTGATGTTGATGCAAGATCCCCCTCCTCTAAACCCTTACACTTAACTATGCATGAAAGTTCCATGATCATGATAATGTTGTTCCATTGATTCAAAGGCTATTCTAATGAAACACCATGAACATGATATGAAAGGGTACTCACATATTAATGGTTCTGAGGTTGAATGGACATTCTCACCTAATGAATCCATGAGCTACCATAAAACCATGATGGTTTGAATGCTACGCATTCTTTCATGAACATGAATATCAAGTACAGACTTAACATAAATAATAAAGGGAATTAAGATTAGTACCAAGTGGATAGGAACACGAGTTGGAAACCTTTTACTCCAGAAGTCGGGGTTTCCAGTAGAAATCTTCTATCCCATATATATGTTCTCACATAGTACTTAGCTAGTGGATCCACCTATAAGCAAAACATGTTGTTCTACCTTAGGCAAGTAGAACCCCTCTTTCTGGTGTGGGTTCATGACATTGTATTCCATGGAGTTCACCATGGTCTATGTCGGTTGAGGCTATATTTCTATACATTACAATAAAGTAAACCATGGCATCACAAGATTAACAACATGAACAAGAGCATGAGTTAAGTGCTATGCTTATTTAAAGGGTTTTGCTTAGTGTGAGTGAGGGTATGGGTCTACACTTATGAATTGCACAAGTAAGCTTTGAGAGTGGTTGTGGTATGTGCTTGATGACATGATGCTTTATGATTTAATGCATGTTTTATTATGAATTATGAACATGAACATGATTGTACACATGGACCCTACTTATGATTTCTTAATGAGATTTTCTAAGTGTAAGTGGGGGCATGGGACTTCACTTGCACATTGTACAAATAGACTTACAAAGAGTTTGTGGTGTAGTTTCCTAAGTCTATAAAGGCTTAGGAATGTGTGTATACATGATATGAATTGTTACCATGAGTGACTTACTTATTACTAGTTAATGAACATGAATGGTTCCTTGTCTTTGATTATTGAATATTCAGGAGAACTAATCAAGATAACATGAGCACGGTGACCTAAGAATGGTACTTAGTGTAGATAGGGTTATGGGATTCTATCTATGCATTGCACAAGTATAACCTAGGGTTGCATATGTGATAATCCTATTATGATGATATGATCTTGGTATTGAATTATATATGTGAACTATGTCTTGTAAACGTTGGGGTATGTATTATGTTGTGTTGGAGACTATGCTTGTGACTTTGATGATGTCCTTTATGCTATGATGAATTGTGCATGTTTTATTTTATGAGCTATATTCTCCAACTATATCAAAGATGATCTTTAAAAAATGGCATATAGCATGGTTTCAAACAAAATGTCCCTTTTATACATTATTTGTGCTAACCCATATTTCTACATTTTCAACAAAGTGTAGGGTTTGGAGATATTGGATTTCATCCTCATGGCTAGGTTCGTAGGACATCAAGAAAAAAAAAGATTAGTGAGTCCTCATTGTATCCGAGGGCTTAACCATATATCATTTATTATCTTTATTTTATGTTTTGAACTTGTTCAAGGGATATGCCGCTTACATTTTATTCAAGAGTTGTAATTCAAGTTTATATATAGTTTGACACAGTGTCGTAGATTCTCTCATTTTATAAAGTATTCGATTGTAAAGAAAAATTTTAGATTTTCCATTTTTTCCCTCTCTCTTATGTAATGACATGCCATGAGGCTTGTATGAGACTTTTCAGAGTCTCATACGCCATGTCACATCTAGGGGGTAGATTTCGTGTAACATTACGGAAAATTACATGTCTAGTGAAGAGCCCAGTAGGTCTTTAAGAATGTGTATTGGGGGTACATAGGCATCCCAATGCCTAATATTGAGAAATATTGGGCATAGTATAGAAAATTGGCTAAGGGATATTAGCCAATTTCTATATTATTCAAATAAGCAAAATATTGGGCATATTAGAAAATATTGGCTTAAAGGGTGATAGCTAATATTTCTAAGTATGAATAAGCACTGTTTAAGATTGTACCTGCAAAGAAGACCCTAAGCTAAAATAGTGATCTCTAATGCAATACTCTGGGTATGAGACATCCAAGTGTCAAGCCTAGATACCATAGCACATGATCAATCAAAATGATCATGTGAATTAAGCAGTGCCCAACGACATAGTGAGGATGCTTGGGACAATAAGTAAACATTCTAAATGAGCCATCAATAATAGTTAGTTAGGAAAGTACAAGCAACCCATGTGCAAGCACATGGGGAGAAACGGCCAAGAGGGGACCACCCTAACCGAATTTGGTTAGGGTAGTTAGGGGCAGGCGTGCACATGGGTTCACCCATGTGGGGCCTAGCTCTCTAACTAATTCTAGACTCTGACCTACTGACCTAACTAACTAACTAACCTAGGACAAACAAAAATAAATTATCTAGTACACCCGACAACCTAAGACTTAATTGGGTGACACTAACCTAGTAACTAGTTAAAGAGACAACCTAGTACCTAACCTAGGATGGTCCAAAGGGTTAGTTATGGTCCTAACGACTTGAGGGTACTTTTGTAATTACCCTAGGTCACCTAATTAATTAAATTAGCAAGTTAATTAATTAATTAAAGGGGTCAAACCGAAATTCTTACACTAACCTAGTATAACTCAAGAAACATCCTAGTACTTAACCTAGGATGGTCCAAAAGGGCTAGTTAAGGTTCCAATGACTTAGGGGTACTTTAGTAATTACCCTAGGTCCCTTAATTAATTAGATTAGCCATTTAATTAATTAATTTAAAGGGGTCAAAACGAAATTCTTAGGAAAAATTTCAGATTTGACTAAGTGTTGTGTTTTCCTAGTTCTAGTCAATCTAGGAGGGGCTTTTTAGTAATTGATTTATTTATTTATTTAATTAACTTATTAAGCCTTAGTTGAATGAGTCAAGATAAGTTCCTAAGTATAAAAGTCAGAGCTCTCGAGTTTGGGACATCAAAATTTCAAGTATTCGCTCAAGTTGTTCTTAAATTATGTTGATTATACTAATGTCTTGTAATCATATAGAAAATGAGTTGTGTGCTTTGAATGCATTAAAATACATCATATTCATACCATAATTCACAACTAACGAATTAGGAAAGTCTAATGACTACACTTTCCAGAAATGACATGTTGTATAAGAAGAGCTTTCCTTGATCATGTATGGCCTCATGTGTATATGTGCAGAGAGCAGATTGAAGACTCATTGCAGCGGTTTGGACTCAGCGTTCCCCAGACCATTTGGTAGGTCGTCTTGATTTCGAGGATGCTACAGTTTTAGTCTAGCCTAGTATTTAGACATAGATAGAGGATGTTGTCCCTAGCGTTTCTTTCAGATGTTTTATTTTCGAAGCTTTTGGATGTAAGGCTGTTTTGGCAACTTATTATGATATATTCATATTTTGTTTCAAATTGGTTCTTTAATGATAGATGGTTGTTCTCTACTTTGATCTTAGTATATAATGAATCTATGTAACAACTATATGAAGTCTATGTATACTTCATAAGTTTAAAAAGTTTTAAATTTTCCGCAAATTTAACTATATGAATGTGATGAATGCAAAAAGAGGCTTGTCTGCGACCTCTGAGAGGTCAACGACGCCGGTTGCGATTCGGATTCCAGAATTCGGGTTGTGACACTTGGGTCGTGACAAGTTCAAGTGTCAAAGATCGCGAGTAGTAATATTACCCAATCAAGGGTTGGAATCATTCCCTGAGGGAGTGGTTTTGAGAATCAACAACCAAGTATGAATATGTTCAGATCAATCATAGTTAAAACATTTACGAATAAAAACATGGTTTAAATTATAGGGTGACACAAGTGTCAAATATCAAAAGGGGTTTTATATTCAAGTATCAACTAAAACTGCAAATAATGCAAAAATATGAATGTTGAGACGATATTCTTGGGATGTGATAGGATTATGGGCTAAGGTATACAACTAAGAATCAATAATAATGTCTTTACACAAGTCTAAGATGAAGAATCTTGAATACCTACTTCAAATTTCTTGGAATTGGAAATCTTCAAAGCTAAAACAAAATTGTCTCTAAACTCAGTTCTCACTCTCAAACATCAAAATTGAATAATATGATGAATCTACAAAGTAAAAGATTGAAAAAAACCTATAAGCTTTCATCACCTTTTTGCTTTGGCCTTCAGCATTTTCAGTTCTCTGATTTTTGGCAATATAGCACTGCACCGCAGAATCGTTCAGCGACTCGCCAACTGCTCCTTTTTATTGCCGACTTAATTTTCTCCTCCAGGGCTAAGCACACTGGAACATTAGGTAAGACAATGGCCACTCAGCGACTCGCCCAATAGGTTAGGCGATCCTTAGGACTTCTATACTTAATTCTTTCAGATGCCATATTCCTTGTAGCTCACTAGTGTCCATGCTTTGTTCATTAATTCAAATCTCTGAAAATCAAGGATTTTCATCCATTATTGACACAAAATATGAATTTTAAAACACTTAATATATTAAAATAAATCCCAAAATGAGTCCAAATCATGGACTCATCAATACCCCCAACTTAAACGGTTGCTTGTACTCAAGTTCATCAGTTCAAAAGGATATCTCAATTAGTGCCTACACAAGATTCAATCATAAATGCACACAATAAGACTCAACTTACTAATGCGTGGATAAATTGTGCACTCAAAGATTCAAGTTGTGACTCACCGTTATCGAAGAATCTCAAGTTCACAATACTTGCTTCAAATGCAAGTTCAAGCTCACCAAATGTACTTAAATGCCTTCATACAAAGAATGATTCCAACTTCACACATAATAGTTCATCAATTTAAAACTCCAAAATAATTTACAATTCACACACTCACATAGATTAACACAATGCACGACTTCACCCATAGGTTTTCCCGTATTTTCCAATCAACCTTTATTTCAGCTCACTCAAGATCAAAAAGATTTTTTCAAGGCTTGTAATGGGGATGAGTGTAATAGTATGGTCATTTAGGCTTAAATTTATTTTGCAAAGTATCTCAAACCACATCAAGCTAAGGAGGTATTGGTCTACACCTTCATTGAAGGGTTGGAACCAAACACCAAAATTTTACTTGATTCTGATGTAGGTAGACAGGCTTTGGAGATACATATGCTGAGTTGTTTGCCCTATTTAACATAATTTCACAAGGTAATCCCGAGTTGAATGGAGAAGGATCCAAAATTGGTAGTGCAAAAGTCTACTAGCGTGTTGGACTAGATGCAGTCATTGCTTTAACTGCATAAATTGTTGCAACGCAGAACATGCCGAACACACATTTTAGCAACTTGTCACTAGGACAAAAGCAAGCTCAAGTAAATGTGGTGCAACAGCCAAAAACTTGGTGTGAGGCTTGAGAGGGTGGAGACCACACTGCAGAGGTTGTGGAGCGAACCCATAATGTGAGAATTTTGTAGGTAATGCACAACGAGAAGGAGTGCATCATAATTATGGCAACACATACAATCTAAGTTGAAGGAACCACCCAATTTTTTCATGGGGTGATAATCAAAATCAACACCGTGGACAGAATCATTACTAGTCACAAGGTGGTGGACAGTACTACAACCAGCAAGGCCATGGAACTTAGCAGGATGCTAATCTAGGTGATATAAGTGTGGAGGACATATTAAAACAGATTATGGATGACCAAGCTAAGTTGGCAGCAGATGTCCGAAACAACCAATTGGCTACGCAGAATTTGGAGAAGTAGTTAGGGCAAATTGTCCATTCCCTGAATTCTTCACCATAAGGGGGTTTGCTTGGAAACACTGATCCAAACCAAAACACGTAAACATTGTGAGTAATCGTAGTGGTCATCCACTATAAGAGTTGACCCCAAAAATAAAGACTACTAAAGAAAAATGTAAGATGATAGATGAATTTGGACTAAGTGAGTCGAGGAACTGTGAGGAGCCAAAAGAAAAACCACCTTCTCCACTTCCATAGAAATTTAAAATGTAGAGGGAGGAAGAATGTTTTAGTAAGTTTATAAAACTCCTTAAATAGGTACATGTTAACATGCCATTAATTCATCTGTTGCATGGCATTCCTAAGTATGCCAAATATGTAAAAGATATTGTTGCTAAAAAGAGTAGGTTGGCAGAGTATGCAATGGTAGCACTCACTAAGGAGTACAGTTCTAGAAATTCATAACAAGATGCCGACTAAGTTGAAAAATCAATGGAGTTTCACTATTCAAATAAAAATTGGTAAGTGCATTGATGCAAGAGGGTTATCTGATTTGGGCGCAAGTATCAACATCCATGTTTCTTAAATTAGGGCTAGAAGGCCCAAGCCCACCACCATAATGTTGCAATTAGCTGACCGTTCGTTAGCAAGGATGGATGGTGTTATTGAGGATGTGTTAGTCCAAGTGGGAACTCTTATTTTCTCTGTTGATTTTGTCGTATTGGATTTTGAGCCTTACTCAGAGATCTCGTTTATTTTGGGACCCTTGTTCCTAGCTATCAGAGGTGTATTGATTGATATGGAGGCTAGTAGATTGACAACTAGGGATCATGATGAAGTAGAGGTCTTTGATGTGTACAAAGAAATAAAGTTGTCTGCAATCTATGTTTATTTCTTAGAAAGCACAATCATTGATGAATAAACAGCAACCATGCGTGTAGATTATGTAATATATGGACGTTGATGTTTAATCCCAGGAGATGGCTAGTATTCTAGATGTCAATGTGAGTATGCTTCGAAAGTATGTGAAACTATTAAATATAGTTTTGAGACCCCCTCCCACGTCGTTAATTAAGAAAGCACCAAAGTTAGAGTTGAAAGATCTTCCCTCTCATCTGAGGTATGAGATCTTAGGTGTTAATGAAACATTACATGTAATCCTTTTTGTTGCTTTGTCTGAAGTTCAGGATGAAGCCTCTATAAAAGTATTGAAGATGAGAAAAAATGTGATAGGCTGGCAGATATCAGCCCAGACTTGTGTATGCACAAGGTATTCATTAAGGAGGGCCACAAATCGAGTGTACAATCGCAGCGTAGATTAAATCTAGTTATGAAAGATGTAGTGTGCAAATAGGTTATTAAATGGTTAGATGTAGGGATTGTGTACCCATCTTTGATAGCAAGTGGGTCATCCCGGTTCAGTGTGTGCCTAAGAAAAGAGGCATGGCATTAATCACAAGTGAAAAGAATGAGTATATTCAAACCAGGATAGTGATAGGGTGGCACATATGCATGTATTACAGGAAACTAAATGGCTCCACTAGATAGGAACATTACCCAGTTCCTTTTATTAATCAAATGTTGGAGAGGTTAGATAGGAAAGAATACTATTGTTTCTTTGATGGTTCTTTAGGATATAATAATATTGTGATTGCGCCAAAAGACTAAAAAAACCACATTCACTTGTTTGTATGGGACATCTGCCTTCAAGCAAATGTCATTTGGGATACGCATTACTCCAACCACATTCCAAATATGCCTGATGACCATTTTTCATGATATGGTCAAAGATTTTGTGGAGACATTAATGGATGGCTTCTCAGTCTTTGCGGGGTCTTTTTACAAGTCTCAAGAAAATTTGGACAAGGTGCTTGCTGGATGTAACGAGACGAAATTATATTTCTAGAAAAAAGGAATATTGTAGTAGGCCATAAGGTGTCAAAGCAAGGGCTGGAAGTTGATCGTGCAAAAGTGGAGGTAATTGAAAAGTTACCCCCCCCCCCTTTCCATCTCTATTAAAAGGGTGAGAAGTTTCCTGGGTCATGTTGGATTCTACAAGAGATACATTAAAGAATCTTCTAAGACTGCAAGACATATATGCAGTTTACGAGAGAAGAAGGTGAAATTTTTTTTTGATGAGCATTGCAATCAAGCTTTTGACGCATTGAAGAAGAAGTTAATAGAAGCTGCAATCTTGACTTCTCCGAATTTGGAGCTTCCTTTTAACCTATTGTGTGATACAAGTGATGTGTCAGTAGGGGAAGTTTTTGGGGAAAAGAAGGAGAAAGTGTTTCACTCAATATACTATGCAAACAAAACATTGGATGTAGCTCAAGCCAACTACATAGTGGCCGAGAAGGAAATGTTAGCCTTGGTTTATGCCTTCGACAAGTTAAGATATTACCTTGAAGGGACTAAAGTTATTGTTTATACTGACCATGCATCTACTAGGTAAGAAGGATGTAAAGCCGCAGTTGATTAGATGGATTTTGTTTTTGCAAGAGTTTGACATAGAGATCAAGGACCAGAAAGGTTTTGAAAATTAGATTGCAGATCACTTGTCCAGGTTGGTGAGTTTGTCGCATGTTGGTGAGAAAAGTTAGATTCAGGAAGAGTTCCCTAATGAAAATGAACATTTATTGGCTTTCAGGTGACTAAATTACTATGGTAAGCGGATACTATCAACTTCTTAGTGAGTGAGGTGTTTCAACCTGAAGCAACCACCCATCAAAAGAAAAGGCCGACTTATGGTGCTCGTTCTTACATATAGGATGAGCCTTATCTGTTAAAGAAGGGACCTGACAAAATGTTGAGGATGTTTTTACTTTAATTAAGTTCATTTAAATACTAATTAATACATATATAAATACTTAATAAGCCCTAAACTAAGTCAACTAGTTCATTCTCTCAAGACCCCAAAATAGACTCCTTTCCTCCCAAATATTCTCTCACTAAAACCTCCATTGAAGAATAAGAACTTGAAGAATAGGGCTCAAGAACTCATATTCCCCACTCAAGTTCTTGAGGAAATCTTCAATAAAGGTATGGTAGTCTTGATTCATGGATACCTTTCTTCCAGGAAGCCCTCAAACTCTCAGTTTCAAATTAGGGAATTCTCCAAAACCTAGGGTTTTAAATCTAAGTCATGGATTCACTCTCAAAACAATTTCAATGTGTTAATTGCTTTATATTATGATAAATTTGATGAATTATCACTATTTTCATGATGCATTATCCAAGAATCCATGAATTTCCCTATTTCCCTTATTTTGTGAAATTGAATCTTAAAGTGTGGGTGATGATTGATATGGGTGAATTATGATTGAATTATGCATGTAGAAGTTAATCTAATTGAAATATGTGAACATCTATGTCTAAGGAAGTGATACAAGATGCAAATTATGAATTTGTGATCTAGGGTTCTTGGATAGCTATGAGTGAGAACCTATACATGACTATGAGAATTATGCATGTGCTTTATGAATGCTTTGAGAAGTAATGTTTCTATGTTATGAAACAATTGTGGTATCGTTGAAAGGTCATTCTCACATATACCCTTATACATGACCAGTGTTTTAAAAGGCGGGGGTGTGAGGAGAGGCATTTTATACAGTGGGGTGAGGCATAAGCCTCGAGACACGGGCGTAAGTCCCATGGATCTACGGAGCGTAGTCTCATATATATTCAAATTCATAGTTTTATAATAAAATAAGTAAAAGTAAACCTTTTAATGATTTATGATTTTTATTTGAGATAAGTATTAATAATCAATAATGAAGAAAAATGTATTATAACTATTATTTGAGAAATATCATTAAACCAATAATAAAAATATGATTTAAAGCAAAAATAAGTTAAAAATAAAAACGTTTTGGCGTACGTTTTTACCGCCAGGACTTACATGTTTATGTCTAGGGCTTACGCCTCAAATTTTAGGACTTACGCCTTATGGATCTACGTTTTTAATTTACGCCCAGAGCATTTTTCATACGCCCTGCCCCGAGACTCTCCCCAAAAACATTTTTTAAAACATTGTACATGACTATGCATGCAATGTCTAAGATTATGATACTCGTGTTGTGTTGATTGAAAGGTCATTCTCATGAACACACTATGAACATGATGTGAAAGGTTTATTCACATATTAATGATTCTAAGGTTGGAAGGCTAATTCTCAACTATCGAATCTATGTGCTATCATGATACTATGTTGGCTTTGGTGCTAGGAAATCCTACTATGAACATGAAGCTAAATAAAGTATTAACATGACTTTAAAGGGAATTATGCTTAGAACCGAGTGGATACAGTTATGAGATGAAAGCATCTACGTCAGTTAGTCTGGCTTTACTTTACGGATTCCTTATATGTCAGTTAGTCCGGGTTCCCAACACGATTATCTCATGATATAGAAACCTTATACCTCAGTTTGTACAGGTTTCTAGAAGCAATCTCCCTATTTCTTAACTATGTGCCCTCATAGGTCTTTAGCTAGTGGATCCACCTAAAAGATCATACATGTGGTTCTACCTTAGGCAAGTAGGACACCTCTTTTGGGGTGGGGGAAAGACACCGGAGTCCATGTAACTCACACGATCTGTGTCAATTAAGGCTATTTTTTCCTATATGAAAAGAATATGAACTATGACAAGAACATGAATATGAACTATCACTATTGACTTCTCAAGGGGCTCTACTTAGTGTGGATGGGGTATGAGACTTCATTCATGCATGCCACAAGTGGACTTTGTGAGGGGTTGTGTTGTGATTCTCTTATGCTACTAAGACTTATGACATATGCATGCTTAATATGGATTGTCACTATGAGTAACTTTCCTTGATATGAGCTACTGAACATGAATGATTCCTTATCTCTGAGTATTGACTATGATAGGGTCCAAGCAGGATATGTATGACTGTGGTGGCCTAAAATTAATACTTCGTATGAGTGGTATTATGGGATGTCAATCATACATTGTACAAGTATAACTTAGGGTTACTTAAGAAATTGTTCTATTAGGTTATGATGAATTGTATGATGAATATTCTTATGACTTGTGTCTTACACTAAAGGTGCATAATGATTCTCAAACTCGGTAAATGCATGATTTTCAACTAAAATGTCCCTTTTAGTATGTTTTCAATGATTTTATGCATGGCTATCATACTTAGTGCATTTTTGTGCTAACCCATATTTCTTCTACATTTTTCACAAAGTGTAGGTTTTGGCGTTTGAGGTGATCTTCCTTCTTGTCTAAAGCTTGGATTGATTCTCTCCAAAGCTTATGGTGAGTCCTTAAGTGAGAGAGGTCAGCGAGATTCACGGAGAGTGGCGAGCGATATTCAGGGGAGAGAAGCGAATGACAAAGTGTTTTCTACGAATTAGAATTAAATAAAACTATGGTTATAACATTTATTTTGAATTAACAGTTCGCTATCTTATACAATTTTTCCTTAAAAAGAATTATGGACCTAGCCATCACCCACAATTAAATTAATTATTTCAAGGGATACCCATCAATTCAATAATTAATTAAGCTAATAATTTAAAATTTATGTAAAGGGTCTTTTATGAAAGAGAGAGGACTAGTTCTCAAAATAACCTAATGGATCATTACAAAAAATATTAATGGTAAAATGAGTTTTACCATAAGAAATGTAGTTGAGTGATTTTATAAAGAAAAAATTCTAGGTTGAGTGACTTTTATTGATATAAAATAAATTTTAATGCATGACTTCACTACAAAATTTCATTGGTAAGTGAAATTTTGAGATATTTATACTTTGAAAGTCATATAGGACTAATCCCAAACGAAGAGTATCACTAGTAGGTTGTACTTCTACAGTATTTATGTGGCTCGTAAATGGTTGTAGGGTGGGTTAATTCCACAAGGGTTAATAAAATCAAATGTATTTACTGTAAAAGGTTGCATTGAAATTTAACTTTTTAATTTATAATGCATTTCCAAAAAAATAATTAGTCATAGAAATTATAAGTTTTTCTCTAATTTGAATGAACACATTAAAGTATTTATAATTTAAGTTAAATTTTGTATTTGGTTATTTTTAATATGTGTTGAAATTTTTATTTTCATTATAGTTATTTATTAAAGCATTAACTACTCAAGTTAAATTTTTTATTATATTAAATTTTATTTCAAATTATATGAATATCAATCTAAGTGAAGGATCTACGTATATTTAAAATTGTAAGTATATTAATACAGTTTTTCATTTCAAGTTAAATGATAGATTTTTTTCTAATCTGAGAAAGTGAAATTTTTTTTTTAGTTACTGTAAAGTAATAAATGATAGATTTCTTTTCATATAAGAAAGCGAAAAAATTGATTTAGTTACTATGAAGAAATTTAAAGATTTTGGTACATAATTAATGAACCATCAAATTATATTCAAAATGGCTAATACTAATTGATAATGTTATTTAGTATATTAAATAATTTACCTATTTTCAATTAAATTTTCAGATTTATTTATCATAAAACTCAGATTTGACTATCAATTGATTTTAAATTTACTACGATGATTTTTAATATGAAGAAAACATTACATTACATTGAAATATTTTGCTTGAAATTTAATTATTATGGTGAGTAAATTTTCAATTTATGTGTATATGTAGTGATGATAATTTATTTTTTTTGTAAGTCGTATTTTTTTAAACAATTGATCAATATATTATATTGTATTCTAGCATGTAGAGTAAGAAAACAGCAAGACACCAAAAATTTCTATTCGAAAAAATAAAAAAAGAAGTTGATCGATACGCCACATTTTCTAAACGTCATTGTAAGAGATTGTGATGTCGATCTTGGAGTGGTTCTTTCTTCTCCATCTGATAAACTGTATTCATTTGTTCATCCAACTATTGATGCAGTCATTAATCATATTATAAACCCCACAATAGATTTAGATCTATGTGCACAACTCGGTGTTGTAGAGGCACGTAACAAGGTAATTCAAACCAACGACACGCCAATTGAATTTGATATAAGAGAAAATGTTGTAGAAGAAAAAATGTGTTCTATAGATAAAATGAACGATGCTAGAGATCACCGGTGGGAGTTCATAGATCAATTAAATGCACATTAATTAACTAAAGTGGAAGCTTTGTTAAATACTAATAAGGATTCCTTAAATATCCAATTGAAGCAGGTAGAAAATGGAGTTTTGTCCTCCTTACAATCTCCACCAAAGGATGGACATAATTGATATTTCTGTTTCATAAATATCATCTTTAGATAATATCTTTTATCAAAGCGCTATGTAACTAAACAAAATTTAGGGGTCGTTTGGTAGAGTGTATAAGAGTAATGTAAAATAGGGTGTATTAGTAATGCTTGCATTAGTAGTGTTTGCATTAGTTATGCAAGCATTATTTCTTATACATTGTTTAGTTTGATGTATTAGAAATAACAAATATTGTATAATTTCTATTTAAAAATATAGGTTTACAAATATACCCTTCACACTTTATTTATTTGTACACTTCCTTTGCAACAAAGTACTTTGCTAAAACATCAAAAAAAAAATTGCTAAAACATCATTAACTCTTCTTCTTTCTTTCTTTTTTTTCAAAAATAATATTAAATAGTTGTACTATTGCGTTAAATTTTTTTTGTGAAAAGTTGGCAAATTATATTTTTTTAATCAAATTTTTCGTCACAATAGTAAAAAATTTGATCAAGTTATATTGAAATTAGATTATTTAAATAAAAAAAAAAGATACTTAAGAGGTCATAAAGCCTTTTAAGACACCAAAAATCAAATAAAAATAAAAATAAAAATTTATGACTACAAAGAAAATGAAAAGGCTTTAAGGATAGTTTTGTAATTATTTAATCTAATGCAAGTGTTAAAATGTTGTGTATTACTAATACCTAGAATTCCTTGATATTAGTAATACACAAGTTAATACACAATAGAGATTATAACTAATGCTTGCATTAGTTATACATGGCATGAAAAAGTGGATCAAACAAGGTACTACTAATACACACACCTAATGCATGTATTATATTTTCTAATACATTCTACCAAACGATCCCTTAGTATTTTTGTCTTCTACATCTTAAGTCTCGTAATATTGTACTATGAGTTTGAACTATGCGCACTTTAATTCATCAATTTTGAGTGTTTCGTAAACTATATTTAAAGCATGTTATGTCAAAAGAGTTATTTTGAAAAATAAAGGAAATTAATATATGTGGAAAAAAATCACTCTATGTAACGAACCGATCCGTTATTACTAAAAGGGCATTTTGCTCGGAGTCCCAAGGGTCCTTAAGTGTGGTACGAAAATTTTCAAATTTAAGAACAGGACATCTTTTGCCTTCTTAAATTTTGAGTCATGCCCATAGTGGAAGGCTTCTTGCTATAGCAGTACCGCTATGCAACCTAATTAATGTGTTGTCTTTCATTTTCCTCCCACTTTTGAAAGGAGAAAATAGATGAGGACTTCTCCAAAAATCTTTCTAAGGCACCGGGGGCAAGGGAGTAATGAAGAAAAAGTAGTATTACGCAAGTAAGGTAAAAGTCTAAGGATTTTCAATGCTTGCTCATCATAGGTTGCTCCCTCTGAGTAAAATTCATGAGCAAGGTTCATTAGTTATTGCTTAGAAAATGATGATATGTACGAAGTCTAACTTGGCAAGTATATTCCCTTCTTTCTATTTGAGGGATATACCGAATTCCAAGAAATAGCTCTTATAGTCCTATTGTCGGTTAAAGCTAATATCCCACAAAATGGTTATGTTTTTTAAAAGCTTTTCTTATATGTCTTACTTCAAAGCATTTGATCATATTTCATGATTTCCATGTCATCGTTTTATTAAGTCTTTAAATTTTTTAAAAATGATTATGCCTACATCTTTTAAGTCATTCATGCAATCATGCCTATTTTATGCATATTGCCCCATACTTAGTACATTTCATATAGTAAAGTATACTTGTGTCTACATTGTCTCGCTAATATAGGGTCTGACACTTCTACCTCTCACCCCCGTGGCTAGGTTGCTCTTCTAGATTCCATGATTTTTGTGAGTCCTCATGTTTCAAGGAACAAGATAAATTTATGTGTTCATGTCTTTTCATTAGTTTTTGGATGATGTACGTGGTGCATGGGTTACGTCCCAACCAATTCTTTTAAATGTTCAGATGGTTATCGAGACTTATGATTAGACTTCAACTTTTTCAAGCTCTTTTATGCAATAAAACTATGACTTTGAACTCTTTACTTCTATCGTCTTGTATAATATATGTTAAGTGGCTTGTGCAGGAACTCTTGGGGTCGCATACAACATGTTTCATCAAGGGTGTACTTTGGATCTGTAACACCCCGTATCCAAAATAGACCAAAAAAATGTAGATTTTTAGAAGTTGCAGGTGCCAGCGACGAGCCAGCTATGGACCGTCAGTCGACTTACGGTCTATCAGTTGACTCCGTCGATTGCCCAGATAACTCCCAGTTCTCAGTCGCGAACGGCAGTCGACCAGTACGGACCGTCAGTCGACTTATGTTCCGTCAGTCTACTCCGTCGATTGACCAGCTAACTTTCAGTTCTCAGTCGCGAACGACGGTCAACCAGTACGGACCGTCAGTTGACTTACGGTCCATCAGTCGACTCGTCAGTGATTCCGACAACAGTTAATTCAGTGGTCTTTTGGTCTTTTCCTAGTTTATTTAATCCCTAGGAAACATCGTTTAAACCCTAAATTATGAGATTTTAGTCACTTTAAGCCTAGAAACATAACTAAAACTTACCTAAGTCAAATCATCAATCAAAACTTAGAAAATTGGAAGCAATTGATGAGAAAAAGGTCAAGAACCCTAGTTCAAGAACGTAGCAAGGTTACATCAGTTCTAGCCCCAAAATCAAAAGATTTCTCCGTGAATTTCATCACCATGTATGTGGGATTTCACTAGTGGGTTCCTTTCACCCATTGGGTCCCTAGATATCAGTTAGATTCTTAATTCCCTTATCATGATTAGACCTAGGGTTTCTAGAACTTCAGTAGATTATCAGATTACCATGTTATTACTCAGATTATTGCATGAATTTGAGTACCATGCTAGGCCTCAATTATTTCTTTAGTTCTTGAATTACACATGCTAGGCCAGATATTTCAGTTACTTCATATATACATGCCTCAATTATTAATGCATCATTATCAGATTAATTGTTGCATTCTCAGTTTGCATGTTCAGTTTTGAGTTATCCAGTATTTATAAATATTCAGTCATTATATTTTAATCACTTAATTCATTGGAAGTAGCATAATACCGAGTTGGACTAGGATTCAGCGTACCCAAATAGTCCTAGAACAACTAGCCAAGTAGGTTGCAAGTCCCCTCTGTGGGCATCAATTTAGTGATCACGCCAGCAAGCCTTTATACCTCTGGCATGGTATATTGGATCCTCTCGATGGGGCGTATACATCCGACTCCATATTTAGCTCATATGGTTTTATTATCGGTTATTAGTAGCTCCCACAGTTTAGTCAGACTCTATTGCATTGACCATATTTACAGTTCAGATAGTATTCAGTCTCAGCATGTTATAAATTTGGTCATTACATCCAGTTAACTCAGAATTCAGTATATCATGTTCAGAATATTATACTTACTTTTGTGCTTGTTCAGTTATGTTTCATTTCAACTTTAGTCTATCCTAACATGCTCATTACCTTTCAAGTACTGACGCATACGTGTGCTACATCTTCTCGTGATGTAGGTTCAGGTTCTCGGCATCCATATCAAGCTTATATCTATTCCCGATCTCCATTTCAGCAGAATTAGTGGTGAGTCCTCATTCTCTGAGGACAATAGTCATGAGTCTATTTTCAGTGTTTTTAGTCATTTAGTTAGTTTTTGCTAGACTTAGCTGGGGCTTGTCCCAGCATTTCTAGTCATTTAGAGGCTATTTTCAGACATAGTTAGTTTCACCTTAGTATTGAGCTAATAACTTCTTTGTATTAAACTCATCACTTTTCAAATATCTCATTTAGTATATGGGTATTCCCCATCTTTTCATTTTAATTATGGTTTAACTTTCGCATCAGTTTATTATCTTTAGTATGCTCATTATCATGCCAGCAGGGTTAGCTTGGGATCACTTGTAGTCCTAGGTTCCGTGTCCGCATTTCGGGGAAAGCTCAGGGCATGACAGGATCGTTACAGATAACTTAGTATCTCATTCCACATCATGTGAATTATCAATCATTTGTTTACTTTTAGACATATTATGCACTGCTACCACATTCACTTTAGAAAATGAAGCGATTTCAATGGGGCATGTTTCATGACTAATTTCATCCAAAATATATTATTTTACCTTAGTCATTATTTTATCATCATTATAGTGCATTTAGACTCAAACACAATGTGTTGTCTATATAAAGGCTTGTTATGCCATTAATAAATTGATGGGACTTAAATCTAACATATTTCATCATGGTGCACCAAGACAAAATTCTGATATCTTACCCTCCTGGTATGATAGAACTTGAATCCATGGTATTAGCCTTTTGGTGTGATTGAACATGAATCTATTATCTTACCGTTTTGGTTTAGGCCATAAATCGATGGGACCTTGAACCCAAAATGTTATCATGATAGTGCATCAAGGCTCTAATTCATGTGTGCAATACTGAGATTGTTGATTTATTATAATCAACATTATTAGTATTTAATAGTTATAGCTAAAAAGAATACATACCTTCTATTCAAATACCGACAAATAATTGGTGATATTTTGTTAATGTATAGCTTAACAAAGCTAATGATTTCACAAAATCCTTGCAAACATAACAATTTATACCAACTCAAATAGTTGAGGGTCATTTTAACCCCTTCTCTGTTTTTAAAATACTCAATATATATATGTATATATACTTACTCAATTGAATAGACTAAATAAGCTAGGCTTTAAAAGGATCTAAATGATGGTTTGTCCCTGTAATGCCCTAAAATGAACTAAGGTGTACAAGAGCTTCGTGGTTGTTTCTCGAGTTAATTTTAAGTTAAAATGAGTTACTTTAGTGTTCTTAGTCAGTGTGTGAAGTTTGGTTAATTTTGGAGGTCAATCGACCAAGAACGTCTATGACGTTCGGAAGGTATGCCTTAGAAAGTACTTGTGTGTCTTGATGTGTTTCAGTGAGTTTTACGTGTTCGTTTTGCTTGAAACTTGCATTAGATGTTCCTAAGACTTGCAATACTTAGTTTAGGGGTTTAACGTCTGGGCACGGCCCCACCTAGGACCCACAAGTGGCCCTAGAAGAAGGGCCCATCGACTTGGACAAAACTGCCAAGAACACTGCTCCATCGACCAGGCAGTCTACTGGGCGTAATCCCATCGACGCCCCGTCGACTGGTGGGCGTTGTCCCATATTTAGTGGGAATTCTATCCCCCCATGATTCAGTCTTTGAAGCCGACCCATCGACGCCCAGTAGCTTGGGTCGTCGATTGGCTCCTTCAAAAGCTGCTGAAGCTTGCTGCCAACTTGGGGTATTTTGTATAAATTCACCCCAAGTCTTTTATAACCCTAGGTAAATATTTTTAGTGTTTTTAAGTTATATTAAGTTAGTTTTAAGACCTAGACCTAGACAAGATCCCTCACTTCAAAATTCAAACTCTCTCTCTAAAGACAACTCTCTCAAAATCACCATTGGAGCTAAGACTCAAGGAGGGAAAGCAGGGCTGGTTTGGACGTGTGTCTTCATCAAAATTTGTGATTTTACTCCTCTTTGAGGTATGGTATCCATCCTTGAACCCTCTTCCATTCAAGGAGTCAATTCCAAAAGATTTCAAAAAGGGTTTTCAAACTCTATTTTCTTCTATCTTTGATTTTAGGTATGGGTCTTCTTGTAAAAGTGTTTTAATGATTCAAATGTGTTTATTCTAGCATTAATTGATGATTTTAATGTCAAAAACCTTATGAACTCATGTTTATGCATATTTCAAACTTTTAACTAGAGAAATGGGTTAAGTGAGCATGTTTATGTAGAGAATGAACTTTGGTTTTCTTATGTTGTTATTTTAGTTTAGCTACTGCCCTAAGGGACTTATGATGATGAAATATTGAGAAAATGCTTATAGATTGTTATGGCTTGTTAAAATGAAGAGTTGTTTATATTGTATTGTTCTTATTATAAATTGATCTTGAGTTGTATGGTCCATCTTCTTGGTGGCGGTGTTTATTTGATGAATTTGTTTCGTTTAGTATGTATTGAGAATGTGATTTTGAAGGTCTAATATGTGAAATGAAGAGATATTGGAAATGGGTCTTGTAGTGTGTTTTGGTGAAGCTTGAAATGTATGTTTGATCTAGATTAGGTCTAAATGAAGAATGTGATTATGTGAAGTATGTAAGGTGTGTGATTTGATGAATGAAGGTTTAAAGCATGTTTAGAAGTAATGTGCTTGAATGATGCTTATATGCAAGGTGTGATCACATGTACACACACACTTTAAGTGAATGAATGAAGCTAAGTTGAGTAAAAAGGGGAGTCTTGGGGTGGACACTCTTAGTGAGTTGAGATGAAGTGTCTAGTAGCAACCTCACTATTCCTAATGAGCTTTCCAAGATAGGTCGGAGGATGAATGCCCTTCGTGAGTTGAGATGTGGTGTTCACTAGTTATACTTAACCTATAGTTTATAATGTTGATAATCCGTGGGGAGTTATGCCTAGCACCGAGAGGATATGAAGAAGGGTGGATTACATTTCGTGAGTGGAGATGTTGTAGTCCAATGTACCTCTTGAGATGAGTACTCCTCGTTAGTAGAGAATGAGTCACTTAGTAGCAATCTTCTTATCCCTTAACTATGTGCCCACATAGGTGTAGCTATTGGGAAAGCCATGTAAAAGGTAAGAAGCATGACCTTACTTTAGGCAAGTGAGGATCCCTCATCCAATAGGGGTTAATATCGGGATTCCATGTCTAGCTCTCATGGTCTTTGTCGGTTAAGCTAACCCTCCACAAAAGTAATAAAAATAATAAGTCTTACGAAAGAATGTGATACCTATGTGAATTGATTGAACTAAGTCTTCTAAAAGAATGTGCTACTTAGGGTAGGTGGTGGTATGGGATGCTATCCTACTCATTGTACTAAGTAGGACCTTCCGAAAGGGAAGACTTGGTTCCAAACCTTCTAAAGGAGTGTACTACTTAGGGTAGGTGGTGGTATGGGACGCTATCCTACTCATTGCACTAAGTAGGCATTCCGAAAGGGAAGTCTTTGGTGTTTTATTGGGTGTTCTTCTAATGTCTTGTGATTGAGTGGTGACTTGTTCTCCCGAGGCGAGTAAGCCGAACGGGGTAGTCTTGAGGATCGCTTGGGTGTGCATTGAAGGAAGTGTTTAGACGTTTTCTTCATGTCTTACCTTGGAGAATCTTAGGGTTGCCCTTAGGTAGGAAAACTCCTACGGAAATGAGTTCACTTCCTCATTGGCAATACCTTAGAAGTTCACCATTGCTGGAGTCTTTAGTTCACTATAAGCTTTGAAACTTACTATAATGTCTTAAAAAACTGGTTCACTGTAATGTTAAAGAATAGCTCACTGTAAGTGCATCTTTTTGGTTAATTTGTTGTAACGTGCTCAAATCCTTGGGAATCCATTAGGAGCGCTAGTGGGAGTAGTAGTATGGGATGCTACTCTCACATTGCATTTAGTGTGACCTAAGAGTCCTATTGGAGAAGAGTACTTATGTGGAGTCCGCATGCATGATTAGTCCACTGTAAAGTTGGTATGTTCACTGTAAAGTGTGTTTTTGAGTTAAAGTTATGGAAGTCTTTCTTAAAGTGTTAAATGATGTTTCTTATGTTGTTTTGTTCCTAATTTCATTAATGTTTTACTTGTTTGGCATGAAAGGTTATTTTACGAAAATGTCCCTTTTTACATGTTTTTGCATATGACATACTTAGTACATTGTTTGTACTAACCCCATACTTTTCTATACCTTATAAGTATAGGTTGGAAGCTTTTGGAAGGTTGAAGTTGAAGCTTGGGAATTCTACTCTCTCAAGATTTGGTATGTCCTCATATATTCGAGGACATAGTTTATGTTTCCTAGTTTTACTATTAAGACTTATTATGTATTTTCCTTTTATTGTAAAGGGCCGTGTCCCTAAGTTCTAAGTCTTGTCTTTAAGTTGGCTTGTGACGATGAGATTCTCTAAGTATTTATGAAAGATTTCCTTTATTTAATTATTCGTGAAAAGTTTTAAATTTCGCACTACTTTTCATGTCTTATGTAATGAACAATACTTGACCCCAAAGGATCAAGTACGCCCGGCCACGATCCGAGGGTGATCCCTAGCTTCTAGGGGGTGCTTTCGGATCGTGACAGTCCCAGCAAGTGTTTCCACTATTTGCATGTTCCCAAAATCTTGAGTCTACAGATATAAATTTGTGGAATTTCTTAACTTCCACTTTCTTCTTCAAGTGTTGTGAGAAGTGAGGTGGAGGCCTGGGGATGGGAGTCAAAATCTTTGGAACCTCCTTTTCCTTCCCCTTATTAACACTAGTCATTTTTTTTACATCAATTGGAGACTTTTAACTATCTATTGTTTCTCATCATCCTCTGCTCTTTCTTTAGTTGTTATACTCAACACCAAAATCTGCAACAACCTCTCCATACTCATCAACAACAACTGTTTTGGGATGCACATCAACTTAATTTTTGCTTCTAGTAGTGACTATCATGCAAGGATTGTCGTTTTCTACACCATCACTACATAAAGTACAAGCCTTTCCTTGATTAGAGATGCAGACAGTTGCCCCATTTGCTGCTTCAATTGCTTGATGGTAGTGGAGTGAGATAACTAGGTCTCACCTCGAAGTCGTTGATCCCAGCATCTTTGCCATCATATCCTCCTATTTAGAGTCACTTGACTACTGTTGCTCTCTTCCCTTTGGAGTCACATTCATCATGTCTCAATGTTTTACCCTGTGAGGTCCTGATTACACTTTTCATCTCTTCAGTGCTTCGAATAAGTTACAACAAACAGTTGTATTCACCTTAGTAACTTGGTTCAACAGCAAAGGTGTGTCATAAGAAATCCCCCATCTGTTGTATTAGCTACTGACTTTGTTGTAGAGTTCAACAACCTTTAAAATCAACACCAAATTAACTTTCTTTCTAGTAGAATGGGCTCATACTCTCTTTCAATCGCCAAAGCTAAAAACAAAGACGAAAGAAAACAAATATACTGTGATCCATGAGGCTCAAGCATTGCTCTAGTTTGGGTAGAAATTTTAAATATGGATTCAGAAATAAGTATAACCCAATTTTGAAAGAAAAATCTAGATTTGACCTTACAGACTAGGCTGGATTTGCTGTTGACTGTTTTAGACAGTAATTGATATGTTAATGTAAGTCATCATTTAACATTATAGAGTGTGTTTTTGCATTGATTGGACTCATGTGACGTTCAAAACTGGTAGAGCTTTCGAAAGACTTAAAAGCTTGGCTCAAGAATATGTTCATAATAAGCAATTTGATATGGATTAAGGTAAGGGGCATCATATACATGAGGTGATTAGGGAAGTTATTTCTCAAATTTCACCAATCTTATTTTCTTCAATCTTCCCATCTTTTTCTCCCACAGTATTATATTGTTTTTTGTTTAACTAACCTTTTTTCCATCAGTCTGTGTGAACTCTATCTGATGCCTGATGGTACATAAATATCTTACAACTTTGAATGTGGTTGTAACTTGTACATAGTTTATAAACTTTGCTACACTTCACATAGATGAAACTAGCAAAGCTCCCTTTTCAAGAACTACAAAGTTATTTAAACTCGAAATGCATGAGAAGCTTCACAGAACTGTACTTCTCTCCTTTCCGATCATAGAGTGGGACTGCTCGGATACCTTGTCGCAGCTCTGCCACACGTAGACATGTTTGGCCAGCAAACTCATCCTTGTCGGACAAATTATAATCAAGAACTTTGATACGAAGTAGAGCTAACTCAGGAACTGTTAGTGGAAACTCAAACTGCTCATTCCAGCTTGGTATCCAATTGTCGTCTATCGTCTCTGTTCTCTTCTTTACTTCATCAGCAGGAACTCCAGCAATTCCTATCTGCACATAGTTTTACGTATTTTATTCATCTACCTTTACACGAAAACGACAAAGAGTATTGAAAGATAACAATAGATGGTAAGTATTATTCATCTACCTTTGCATAGAAATCTGGAGGTGAGTAGGTGTCAAAGTCTGTCTGATCGAAGTCTTTGTCCCACCCATCACCCATATATACAGTCACCTGCTTAATGCAGTAAGAGTTGGATCAGTTTCAAGAACAATGGAACATAAGTTTCAAGAATGACATCCTACTATGTCAACGAGGATATTACCATCCCTCATTTACCTTTAGTGTAGTTTTGACAGGCAAATTTGCTGTAGGATCGAAGACCTCGTTGTTGGAACCAGCTTTCAATAGTAGATCAGGTTTCTTAACATATCCACAGCCACCATTAGCCCTGAACATACCATGCATCAACCAAAGTGATCTTCCATAACCCTGTCATAGGACACTTACTTAGCACCTATTTTCTTGGAACTTCGATAATTAGTTACTAACAGGATGCAAATGAATAATACCCGTCAGGTTAAATACATGTTTTAGAGACTAGAGTAAAGCAATTCAAAGGACCGTTACTGAAGAGGTGCAGTCTAATTTGAAGTTTATTCCCATTCCCAACAATAGTAAAAGAAACTATCAACCTAGAATCAAATGTTTTCAATTCCAAATTTATAGCATTTAGATTGGCTCTGGTGATTAAATCAAACCAAACCGTTCACACGGAAATCTATTTCATATGAAGCTTAGCTTCTAGTACACAAGTAATAAATGGGGCACATACTAATGGGTGTTGCTCCTCTCCAATTCTCAAGAAATGGGAACATGCTAATTCTTTCACTAAATTTCACCACTCACAATTCCTTTGATATGTGGTAAGAATTCAAAGAAACCAACTATTCTAGTATTCCAAAACATTGTACTTTTAAAGAAATCCTCAAGTAATAACTTTTGCGTACAACAGTAAGTTGTTGTGTTAAAACATGCAGAACAAAGAAGAAATAACAATGAAGTCTATTTTCTCCCTCCCTCCGAAAGTTTTAGACAATTTAGTTTTCGAGAGATAGATTCTCGGTCTTAAATCTATAACACACATTTAACGATATTTGCTACTCACTCCGTATAAATTCATGATCAAGTGGCATAATTTGATAGTGTCATAACATTTGGGTCACAATAAGACTTTTGAAATTTGTGGTTTTAAATATAGCATAATATTTTTGTGATTATAAAAGTTTGTCACTAAGGGTGAAATTGAAAGTTTTAAGTTATATTTTTTACAAATGTCGAAATCGTCATTCTTTTAGAAACAGACTAAAAAGAAAATGTTGACACTAAAAAAGAAAGTGCATCATATAAATGGGACAGAAGTTCTATGATATTACTATCGCATATGCTATTAACACAAAACAAAAGGTTTGTTATATAAAAGATAATAGGAATCTTCAAGAGGGTACAAGGCATGTTTGAAATCTTATATTCATGTTAAAAAATATCAGCAACGAAGAACTAAGAAGAGGATAGCTGAGATGACACAAAAAATTATTCTCTCTAATTAACCTCATGATTACACAATTTTACTTTTCTTTGTACAGGATGGAGAAAGAAGCCTAACCTGCATATTAAATGCTACCATTTGAGCTCCGTGCATCCAACCAACAAAAGGATCATAATTGGACGAGTCAACTCGAATGCCCTTTGGGTATATTCTCAGCAAGTTATGCTGAGTGAACCTACAACAAACCATCATGGGGATATAGACAATTAATTGAGATGTCCTCTTGGGATATGCACGATATGAGTAAATTGCTTAGACAGTTAAGTAAAATGTAATCTTTGGAGATGGTCAATTCCCTGGTCCGAGGCTTGATCTTGTCACTAATGAAAATGTTGTCCTCAACTTGATAAATAAGTTAGATTAGCCCCTTTCTTGACTTGGTGAGTTTCCTTTTCCAACCTATCCGTTAATGAACTCAAATTTGCTTGAAATGGCTTAACATCTTAAAACCTACTTATTCACAATTAATTTTTGTTAGAGTGGGTAAAAGTTCCACACTGGTTGGGGAATGGACTGGTTGTCTCCTTATATGGACTTGGAAATCCTCCCCTCATGAGCTAGCTTCGGAAGTTGAGATAAGCTCAGATGTCATATCTTTACATGGTATTAGAGCCAGGTCCATCCTCGTTTGGGCTCCCGGTCCACGTTCTAGTCAGGCCTGGGCGTGAATGGCGATGTTAGAGTGGGTAAAAGTAAATGGACGGGCGGTCTCCTTATATGAACTTGGGCAATCCTCCCCTCATGAGCTAGCTTTTGGGGTTGAGTGAGGGTCAGGTGTCATATCTTTACAATTTCATTTATTGAACTTGTTTGTGAGAGCTCGTTCACATTGCCAATCCCAAGTCCGGATAAAGGAGGAGGGGGCTGCCGAGAGTCAATCGCAAAAAACCTCTCTACCCCATAAAGGTAGGGCTGACATTGCGTAGATCTTACCTTCCCCAGACCCCATATGAGATTACACCGGCTTTGTTGTTGTTGTTTTCTTTGCATATGCACAGTTGTAAGTTACATATTCATGGTATAAGAAATTGCAGAAACCTTCATGTGCATAAACATGGAAACTTGTACACTATATCAGACACAATAAGACAAGTCAATTCTGCTACAGCCAAATATTTTGAAGAGGCATATATGTTAAACTCAGACATCTTAATTTATTCATGCAAAAAAGAGAATAAAGAATCGGAGCAAATGAAATGTACAGTCAGTGTGTTAGCTATTCAACTTCCATTGAGATGTTCTAGCTATACATAACATGTAAAGATCAATCCACCAATACATAAATAACATCACAAACAACAGAGGAACTTTGTATTCAATTGATGGATGAATAAAGAGAAATACCTGATAATTTCTTTTGCATGAGTATCTACAGCTTTTTCAAGTTCTGGTTCACTGAGACTAAGCCGTCTTACTTTATTGAGGTCAACCCTCAACCAATCAGATAGTCCTCCTTTCCCCTTTCCAGCATGAATGGCAATTAGGCGCTTGTATTCTGAAGCCGCCTTTTTCTCTGACTTTGGATCTTCTTCATCATCTTCATCTTCATCTTCATCTTCTTCTTCATCAACGCCATCCTGCTGGAAAACATTGTGTGGTAGTTCAATCAAGGGATTTGGTGAAGAAGTGGACACAATGAATAACTGGATTGATAAACTAGTAATGCAATTTTCGCACCTCAGCTTCTTTCTTCGTGTCATCTTTTTCCTTAACTTCCTTGGATTTTAAGTATTCTTTTGGTGGCTTAGTTGATATCATAACACGCTTTCTCAGTGACTCCGGAGAAGGAAGCTCCTTCAAACTTTCTGAAGGAGAAAACAGCATCTCTCCAAATGTTTGGGTGATCATCTAGTATGTAGTTAGAAAAGCATTATTATGATCAAAACAGGCGGTAATCTTATCCAGAAAACACACATATACACACCTCAGCCACTTTTTCCTGAAGATCTGGCGTGAGATGATCTTCAAGTGTTATTACAAGAGGATACTCCGATGCACAAAAGGCATGCTCCTTGATAGACCTCAAACATTTGATTAGCGCCACTGGAGCAGTCAGTGTCCTGTGTAAAAGAAACTAAACACTCAAAACTGCAATGAGAATGAAAAAGTACAAGCACTATAAGGGGAACTCAATCTGAATATTCACATGTTTAAAAAAAAAAAAACTCATTAAGAATAACATATAGTGTTAAATAAAGAAATGTTTTAGCTAGTCTTCTGCAGTTTTTGAATTCAACCTTGAGGAGAAAGGTATACTTCAAAGAAATTTCAAGCATTAAGATAAGTCAAGAGCTATTACTTTCTGATATTAAATTTTAAAGGATTGTGATAGGTTTGAAATTTTGAATACTTCTGTTAAATAAACCCACTCTTGAATTCAGCGGTGATGACTGACCTAGCACTATAAAATTTTCCTTTGGGCTGTTTTCTAGAGCTAGAAATGTTTATCCTTCAATATAGAGAGCCATTTCTCTCTGAATGAAGGCAGCAGGCGTTAGCCTCTAGCAACTCTGGTACTAAAAGCTATGTCTTTTTCCTAAAAGAAGGTCAGTGTGTTAATTATTCCAGCTTGTTAGAAGGCCTTTTAGTTTAATTATCTTGTAAGTCATAAAAGGAAAAAGTTATCATTTTTCTAGTTCTTACGAAACCTTAGGATCCAGTATGTAATTTTGAATGTTTTCCTTGACATTTGTGCTAACTGCTTTATATTAAAACTCGTATGCAGTAATAATCATGAAGACATTTTCAGGCTATTTCTTAGATGGGAAATACATTCATCCTGTAATCACTGCATTTGGATTGCGCCATGTCACAAAAATGAAATAGTTCTAGGAACACTTTGCTTCACTACCAATCTAAATCCTCGATATCCTCTTGCCTGCTTGTTGACATAGTAGCCCCTTTTCGTCTTCCCGACTGTCTTATATAAGCGAGGATACAAGACGATGCCAACCATCCGCCATGCAAGCAGACAATTAATAAACATACTTTTTTCTCACATCAGAGTGAATATGATCCGCATTAGATTGCTTTCACCTTTTAACTCAGATGTAAGCATGATATCAGATTTTCCTTGTCATAATCTGTTCGTTGGGTATCTCCATGGCCATTGCATCTCTGACTAATCTATTCAACAGTAATATCAACTACTGACTGCCGGATATCTGGTCAACACAAGTCTAACAGGTTCAGTTGGGTGTATTGGTTTCATGAAAAAAATGCAGGTCCCTTTTTCCTCAGGCATGGCATGCTCTAAAATGGTGCCAACAACACTGTCTTTTAGGAACTATCAGTTAATTAGATTGTGTGAGCCGTCTAATCTAAAAGTTTAAACTATACCTATAGAGGGACACACTTTCATTTTAATTAATATCTGTTAACACTTCCCACCTGAAATGATTTCCTCAAACTTCATCTAAATAATTTATGGTAAATTTTTTGTACCATAGTAATATAACAATCTGGAGATGAACTCTTAAAATGCAAATTTCTTCTGAATGATTTAAAAGGAAAAAGAAGCTCACTAACCAAAGCAACAAGACACCAAAAGCACAACTACACACAACAATTTCAGTAACCTTCGAAAAGCTTTAGCACACACATAATATGGATTTAGTAATTAGAACTTGTCCACTTTCTTGTCAGCTATAGTCTTAATCAGTTAGTGTTGTTGGTTCAGTGCTTCGTATACATGTAGAAATGCATAGCATGTCTATATAATATGAGTAAAGATATGCATGTACGTTATGTGCAAAAGCATAAGCTTATTTAGTGAGATTAATTTTAAGTGCAAATGAAAGCAAAGGTGCTGCAAAATTTTATAGTGTAGCTCAGTAAAAAATATAGAAAGCTAAGGGTGATAGAAAAAAACTAGAACATGACACACCTTCCATGTAGAACTTCTATATCATCTTTGTCTGAATTTGGCCAAATATCTAATTCAATTACTCTAACACTTCTCTGAAGAGCTTGTATTATGGGAACATCACTGCAATCACTACTCAGTTGATTCCCAGTTAAATATGAATTATGGCCTGTGTATATGTAGTAATGAGACAGAGGTGCAGTCATATCATGGTGAATCTGGAATCCAAAGAAGAGTACATCATCATGAGTGGTGTCACAACATCTAAATAAATCACATCTTTCTTTTCTTTTTAGTCTGTTTAACAAAGCTTTTAAGTTTTACTTTCGAGAAAGCATATTTACGATCATAAAATTAAATGAAATTTTAATACATGGCATAACTTCAGTTTACAATCACACAACTTTTCATAAATTTCGTATCAAAAGTCAAATTAGATCATTTTGAGAAAGATGTGCGTGTATTGTATGGAGGAAATGTCTTCCGTAATATAAATCATTTTTATATAGTAAGTGGGAAGGAATTGGTTGATCACTATTTGATTGAAAATTTGTAAAGTAAGTCACTGTTGATGAAATTAAAATTAGTACCCCAAGTTTAGGATCGAGAGGAGGATTAACATCAGAAAAGAGAAACTTGAAGAAGCCATCGAGCTGGAGGCCTTTCTGCTTGGAGTCGCCGCCGTGATTATTGATAATGGCTTCTGCGTTCTCTAAGCTCGCATTTTTCTCCTTCTGAATCTCAATTAAGAAACGATGAAGATTCTGGACGCTCATAACTCCGCTGTCGTCGGAATAACGTTTAAATAGGTTCTTAATGTCCGCCGGAGCTTCGGCGGCAGCCATGGTGAACTCGCGCCGGAAAAAAAATCCGACTTTGTACGTCTGTTTCGACATTGTTACCAAAACGGAAAACGATTTTCGTTTTTGGTCAGGCAGGATCCGATCGATCGTCGTGTTAACAAACTTACTTTTCGTTATGCGTTGAGTAGTACTCTTTATATTACTAAAAAAAAAAAAGGGAAATTTTTAAAATTTCAATATTTTAACATTTAAGAAGGCTCATTAGCAAACTTTTAATATTTAGTAGAAATGTCAAATTTTACTTTGTTATGTATCTTATTTATATTTTTATTATTTATTTTTATTTAAAGAATATAATTAGTTAATAACAAAAGAGAGAAAATCAAGGGAGAGAATATTTCAGAAAAAAGGTAAGTATCACTTAATTTTCTCATCAGTTACATTTTCAAAGAAAACTTAAACTTTGTTCTTTTTTTTTCTCCAGAATTTTTATCTTTTAAAATTGTATTAATTCCAAAATATATTCTATTTATATTCATTATAGTTTTTTATTAGTTTGTATTCATTCCAAATGTATCTATATAGTTATTTAAGAAATATATTTGTATTCATATTTTTTTCCCTCTGTAATTATTTTTTTCTTCAAAAATCTTGTATTTCGTATTCATTTCAATATGTATTTTATTTGTATTTCTATTTATTCTAGTTTTATTTTAAAAATTTTATAATAATATATAAAATACAACAAAATAGTATGATAAAAAAATGAGAATGAAATATAAAATTGAAAAGAAATAATTGAATATTTGATGTAATCATTCTTAAATAAAATACATAACTAGTTGACATACTAATTAGAAAAAAATGTCAAATTCATAAACTATGCAACATAATTTTGAATGAATACAAATATTAATTGTATACATACGATTTTAAATACAAATTGAGAAAGGATACAAAATTCTGAAATTTATATATATATATATATATATATATATATATATATATATATATATATATTAAAAAAAAGAAACTAATAGGATTTTGTTCTTCATGTAAATAATATACATATCTAGTTAGTATACATTTGGGATGGATTCAATTAGGAACAAATACAAGATTCATAACTATACAACATGAGATTTTGAATGAATACAATTATTAATAGCATACATACTAATTTGAATATTAATTGAGAAAGGATACAAAATTCTAAGAGAAAATTATAAATACAAATACATAAAAATTTCATAGCATACAATACAAATCCAACAAAAGTTCATTAATAAAATCTAAAATATCATAGTCATGTAAAATATATTTATAAATTATTGAATATCTACAAATGTGAAAAAATATAAAGGAATGAATAAAAAATGATACATTATCAAAATTAATAAAAACTGACCCCAAAATACAATAATAAAATAACAACTGAATACAAAAACAAACTAATAAATATTGCACAATGTACATAACAAGAAATTTACAAATATATTCAGTACACATTGTTGAACAAATTGTTCTTTAACTTCAACTCAACATGCAAAAATCTAAACATGTAAAAAATATTTAAATACCTCTTCATCAACAATTCGGTCTTCTCCGTCATTTTCTTGTACCCTACGAGTTACATTTTCAATCTGAATTTGATGAAGACTTTGTTCTTGTCGTCTCTCTTTCCTAATTTTAGAAGCAGATTTTACAATATCCGTTATTTCTTGAGTAATACATAGATTAAATGATGGAAAATCACTAGAAACCATTTTACTAAGATGAATAGTGTCTCTTAGAATCATTTATTGAAGAGTGTTTTATAGTTCTAAACGAGAATTATCCTACTTTCACCAATGATTTAAACAACAATAAAATCAAAAAATAAATCTAAATTGATAACGATGAAAATACCTTAATTAGAGGAATTTGTGTGAATCCAGATTTTGAAGATAAAAGAAACATTTCGGTAGAAGATAATAAGAAAATTGGGATTGAAGAGAATAAGGATTTGAAGGTTGAATAGGAATATGAATAAGAAAATATGGAGAGAGAGAATTTTATTTTTTTTACTTATGGGAAGAGAGAGATATGAGGAAAATTTGTAGATTTAAATTTTTTTAGAATTAAAATAATTTGAAAAAAGTGACTATGGATATACATAGAAATGTAAATAAATTATTTTTTTAGGAGATAAAATAGGGGTTTAATTAGGATACATATTCTTTTTCAAAATAATGACATTTTTGATATTTTAACTAATATTTTTAAAGTAGTGAGTTTTTTACTAATTAAGTTATTAATTTTGACTAATTTGCTAATTTTTCCAAAAAAAAATGTGTTGAAAAACAAAATGAATTGGGTATAAGCTATAGGGAGCTATAGGGGACCATTTAACATTTAACATTTAACATATAGTACATAATTTGTATTTTTTGCCATCTATTTAATAAATTTCAAAGGAGATTAATTATGGTAGGGCCACAAGGCTAGTCTGCTGTTTTAGTCGGCTTATGATAATGTAGTTATCCGATTTACTGATTGAGACATTTTAAACATAGAGTTTCTCTGCTTCTTCCTTTTTGGTCGAATGTAACGTGTGAAACTACATGCATTGAAGTCGGTACATTATAAAATTAAAATATCATATGTAACCAAAGTTTTAACTTTAATCACAAGGTTAGAAGTAACTACATCAACTTGCTATGCAAACAAAAAAAATAAAGGCCTTGAAACAGACGGTTGAAGTTGTTCAACTATGCCTGCTATTGTGTACGGGCCCAATAATATTACATTACATATTTAACTTGTAGAACTTTCATAAATTTGTTGCTCTAGGCTATGACTTAAATTTGTCTTATTTTCAAATCGGGCCAATTAGCATGAGTTAAAATTTTGAGGGGTTGCCGGACTAATTTTTCCAGCTAATATGGTAGACTGGAAGTTAACTGTGGGTTAAATTTTTTTTTTTTTTTCCTTTCACAGTTTATGTTGAACTTAATGGATGTCAAATGATTCATGTAAAATGAATGTCGATTTTTTCTTTAAGCTAATCTTTGTATACATGCAAGAATTAGTGTCAAATGATTTATCTGAAACATTTCATCCTCTGCAAAAGAATTTTCTCAAGTATTCTCATCTGCACTTTTTTTTTTCTTTGGTTTGAGAGTTTGTCTTCTTTCTATAATTGAATATGCCAGTGAATAAAGCAATCCTCTTTCTGCTCATAGTTGACTTGTCTTTGAGTTAAAAAATTAAAGTGGATGAACTTTCAATTAAAAGAGTTCATAGTTGAATCATGAATGGCTTTTCAGTTAAAAATAAAATTAAAAAAATTAGTGACTATAAAAAGATTGAATGACCATCTGAGATTATCTCGAGTAAATCCGTCATTTTGGTACATAATATTTATACAAATTGAAGCATGTGTATAATAAGAGAAAAATCCTAATAGGAAAGTAACTTTGGAGTTCAAAGAAGTTGAAATCGCATGAGAAGTCTAACAGATTTCATCTTATGACCCTTCTTATCATACAGAGGGACTGACCGGATCCCTGTTCTTAACTCTGAGACAGGCAAACATGTTTGTCCACCAAAATCATCCTTCTCCGACATGTCATATTCTCGGACTTCAATTCGAAGCAAAGCCAATTCTGGCACTGTCAATGGAAAATTAAACTCTTCATCCCATACAGGACACCAGTCATCCTCTAGTATCCTTGTCTTTTTCTTACGACTATCTGCAGGAACTCCGACTAAATATAGCTGCCACACAAGGATCAATAAAGTTATAATAAGTTCCTGCAGCCTCTTGGAGTATAAAGTAGAACATCAATGACCATACAAATATGTAAAGTAAAAAGGCGAGGACACACCAAACAATAATCATAACACCTTATGAGCTCAGGACAGGGCCAGAGCTACGAATGTGTTAGTTCAAGTAAGCAAATGAGTCATGAAAGAGGAACGGTCACTGTCACGAACCTTGGTGTAGAAGTCTGGTGGTGAATAGGCATCGAAGTGTGTGTGACTGAAATCCAAGCGCCATCCATCTCCCATATATACTCTAACCTGCAGAATTTTTTTTTTAAAAAAAAGAATTATACTTCTTAACCAATACCTTCATATTTAGTAACTTAAAATTTTGTAAGCTCTCCACATGAAAACAGATTTTGCTTACCTGTAAAGTTTTCTTCACTGGCAATTTTACTTTAGGATCAAATACCTCATTGTGTGGGCCTTTATCCATGAGAAATTGAGGTTTTTTCACATAGCCACAGCTTCCATTAGACCTAAACATCCCGTGCATCATCCAAAGTGACTTCCCATATCCCTATTTATACAGTTAGCAATTAGACAGCAGATATGGAACCAAATTGATTAAAATGATAAAATTGGGAGACAAAATAGTTGAATTATCTATTAAATCATACTCATTGCCAACACATTTAAGAAAGAGGAGTTTCTTAGGGACATAAAGAAATGCAGAAGCAATCGACAACAATGAGATGTAAGGCATGGATGCCCTTGAATGTTAAGTTAGTCAAGCTAGCTCAAGCTGCAGAGCTGATACAGTATCTTACATGCTAGTTTGCATTTTGATTGATATATATCAGCCTGTACAAGACCTTCCGACAAACACTACATACTAATCATGATGTTAATGCACATAACTACGGATGCACCAGCATTCAGAAGATCAAACTAACCTGCATGTTGAATGCTACCATCTGAGCTCCATGCATCCAGCCAGTCATAGGCTTGAAATTTGAGGAGGTCACTCTTGTTCCCTTGGGGTACACCCTTAGAATATTTTTCTGTGTGAACCTAGCAAATGAAAGAACGAAGAGGAAAACTCAGTCAAGAAGAGCTAGAGCATTCTCATCAATCATTCAATTTTATATGCACAAAACTGTGGAGTACCTAACCAAATCAGTTCCATAATATTCTGCAGCTCTTACAACTTCTTGTTCACTCAAACTAAGTCGACTGACTTTATTACTTTCCTCTCTTAGTGCACGTTTCAAACCATGTTTTGCCTTCCCAGCATGAACTGCTATCAGACTCTTGTACTTAGGTGCTTCTGGTTGGGATGATTGCTGATCGTTGGAGGTGGACGTATCACCGTCTTCATCATCTTGATCACTGTCACTCTAGTGTCCAGATAGGAAAAATGGCACATAAAAGCAGATCAGCATCTCACAATAAGAAAATCAAGAGACCATTTAATGTCATTTTACCCTTTCATCAGTGTCATGATCCTCGGCATCAATTTCTGATTTCTCCTTCTTCAAAAGGTCCTCTCTAAATGAACCTTTTCCCACTGGAGATGTATCTCTCTGATTCTTTGACTCAAGGTACTCTTTGGGTGGTTTTGTAGAAAGAATAATGTGATTCTTAAGCTCTTCAGGTGAAGGAAATTCCTCTAAGCATTCTGATTGAGGATAATATAACATTTCTCCAAAGATTTGGATAACCATCTAGAGATACAAAGGAGTTAAAACTAGATTAAAAAGGAACATGTAATATTTCGAGCAGTTATCCACAACAAGATATGAATTCTCACCTCTGCAACTTTAGCTTGAAGATCTGGTGTCAGGTGGTCTTCCAATGTGATTATGACAGGATAAGGCGATTTAACAAAAGCGTGGTCTCTAATGGCCTTTAAGCATTTAAGAAGTGGCACTGGTGTAGTCAGGGTCCTGCAAATGATTAGAACTGGATTCATTCAACTAAGTTAATTAATCAACCTGTCAATTTTTAGGAACTTTAGACATTGGACATCAGAGAGCATAAGAAATGCTTAGTTACTTTGAACAATACATTCAATAACACAGATTTATTGAATAACAAATACTACTTAAGATTGATAATCGAAAACTGAAGAGACGCTAAATTGCTATCATGTTAAACAGTGCTAGAATGTCGTACCTTCCATGAAGAACATGAATATTATCTTTCCCTGAGTTTGGCCATAAATCAAGCTCTATTCCGCGGACACCTCTTTCTAGAGCCTTAACTATAGGAATTTCACTACAATCGCTGCTGAGTTGATTTCCAGTTAGGTAGGAATTGTGACCTGTATAGATGAAATAATGTTGCAATGGAGCAGTCATGTCATGGTGCACCTGGTACGACGACGACGACGAACAAATTAAATAAATTATATCATTGAGAATGAAATACAATTTGAATAAAAAAGAGGAAGAAGAACCTGAGATTTGATTGCTCCATTGAGATCATCCTGAAAAAGATAAAAAAAGAAATCATCGAGTTCAAGTGAATGGTTAAGGCGTCGGATGAGATGGTGCCTCCGACTAGCAACATTCTGTATAATTTGCTCCGCATCCTTAATAGTGCATTCTTCTTCTCCTTGTACCTCCACCAGATATCGGAAAAGTTGATCCGCATTCATCTGATTACCTTTACCGGTGTACCGGAAAAACGCATTCCTCACATCCGGCGGTGGCTCCCTCTCCCTGATCTTAAATTTACGGTTGAAACACCCAAACATTCTGTAATAATTGTAACTACTCCCCATTTCGAGACAGAGAGAGAGGAGAGTGAAAGTGTTAGGTTGATCTAAATCTAAAATGGTGAGATGAAAGCAATGAGATTTATTGTTGAACAAGTCGTATAATGTTATGTTTAAATTAAATATTGCAATCATTTTCTGATTCTCACATCTTTCACTGCGTACCGTGAGAGTCGAATAATTCCCGCTCGTCTTTCTTTTTAATTAAAGTACTTTTCAGATGCTTATATAAAACGAATAAACAAAAAAAAATTAGGTGATCAAATTTTAATTTGTATTCAACTAATGGAATCCTGCGCTTTCTTTTTTTTTTTCTTTTTTTTTAGTTTGTTAATGCTATTCCCTCTTGTGCCCATTAAGAAAAGCATTCACGCATAAAATCTAATTATATTTTTACTATTATGTTTTGTAAAATCATATATATTATTTTATAAATGATGTAATTTATCTCAAAAAAATATAGAATTTCATAAAATGTACGAAAAAAAATAAATAATTATCTTAAATATTGAACAATTTGATTATTTTAAATAATGAAAAATATTAAAAAATACACTTAATAGTTAATATGAAATAGTGGAAATATATTATTTTATTAAGCAACAAAAAGTCAACATGTCTCCTTTGGCAAACACTTAGGTCATTTCTCCATTAAATTTGTTTATATCTTATACTTTTATAGTCTTTTATATATTCAAAAATCACTTTAAAAATTACAATATAAAATTTTTAAAAATATATTTTTCATTAGGTTCTATTTACTTGTCAAATATTTTCTACTTTAATTTCTCCTTTTACGTATCATTTTGTGATAAATCAAAATAGAATAATTTTCTTTTTTCACAAGACCGGATTAGTTTGGGTTTTTCAAATATCAAACCAAATTATTTGTGTCGAATTTTTGAATTTACAAACCAAATCAAACTACTAGAACTCAGATTTTTCAACTGCAGGTTTTTTCGGATTTTTTCGAATTTTTGAATTTTTTCGGTAAAGTATTCATACAAACATATAATTTACTTGTACTTCAAATATTTCTTTACTCCTACCAAAATGCAACTACCTAAGTTATTTCTCAAGAAAATAACACAAAATATGATATGATTAATGACACTAAAATATCCAACAAATAAATAATAAAAATTGCGTAAAATAAATATTGCAAATTAATAAGTCATAATGAAATTGATCATAATTTAAAGTACTAAATCATGCTAAAATAAGTTTAGTAAGTATTAGTTACATGACTAAATATTAAAAGAGAGTAAAATTAGATCATGTATTTTAATTGTCTAAATCTATGTAAACTAAAAAACAAATATTCAATATTATTGTCATTCTTAGTGTTGAATTGATTTTCTTTTTGCATTTGTATTAATTTGATTTTTATTTAAAGTTTATTATAATTACCAACATGTATGGACTATAATCTTTATTAGATCATTAAGAATTCTAACTTCCAAAATGAAATAAATAAATTAAAAAGACAAAAATTATGAAAAAGTATAAAAGATATTTAAAATTATATCAAAGCAAGTTTTTTTACGTATAAAATAAAATTTTAAAATTATATATATAATGTCGGGTTGGTTTTGTCTCGGGTTGATTTTTTTTAGTTGAAACCAAACCAATCCAAATATAGTCAGATTTTTTTTTTCAACACCAAACCAATTCAAACTAAACCACTAGTCAGGGTTTTTTTTCGATTTGACTCGGTTTGCAGTTTGGTTCGATTTTGTACACCCCTACTCTCAATTTATTAACATTAAGTTAATGTTTTTGAAAAATATAACGAGCAAGAGGGTGTTTGGATTGGTTAAAAGTTGGTCAACCTACTTTTAAGTCAGTTTTTGACTTCTGAAATTATTTGACAAATATAAATATAACTTAAAATAAGTTATAACATGTTTGACAAGGTTAGAAAATAACTTTAAAATAAAGTTTAAAATAAGTTAAAAATTAAAAGTAGACCTCCCTCTACTTTTATTTTTTGACTTAAAAGTTATTTTAGTTTGACTTTTTATTATTGATTTAATAGCTACTTTTTAAAGTTAATGTAAACGGACTCTAAATTTATTTGAGACCTTTTTAATTAATATAGATAGAATGATAAACTCACTATACAATCACAATTTTTTTAATAGGTATATCAAGTAAAAATTTGATAAGTAAAAAGAACTTATGAAGTACATATAAAAAAAAGAACTAAAAGTAGAAAGCATTACAAAAAAGAACAGAAATGCGTCACTTTAAAGAAAATCACGGTTCTTTCTCAAAGTTATTTAGTGAATATAATATGTTACCACAATTTCACACATGTTGGGGTTGCTAGTATTATAAATTAGGTTAGTGCATCTAAAAGTTTGTTGTTCTTACTAATTATATGCTTTATTGCAGGTAATCAAATGGATTAGAAAGAATCAAATAAAAGAGTTGAAAAAATGAGATGGAAAACCACTTTGCTTTTTTGGAGTCCAAAGCCTAAAGAGTGAAAAATATTAACAAAAATTTTAAAACGGTATATGAAAAACTTTTTTAGCCAAAACGGCAAAATCGCTCATGGAGTAGCGATTTTGTCCGCCGAAAAAAATAAAATCACTGCTATAGCAGCGATTTGTTAAATTTGATTTATTTTTTTAAAAAAAAAAATTTAAACAAAATTGCTCCCTTGGGAGCGATTTTCAAAATAAACTTTTTTTTTAATAATCTTTTTAATATGTCGCTGCCTCAGCAGCGACATATGTTCAAAAAAAAATTTTAAAATTATTTTTTGCTTCTTTTTTTTTAAAAAAAAAGAGTTTAAATCAATTTTTTTTTAATTTGGCAGCGATTTTTAATTAAATTCTTTTCTTGTTAAAATCAAAATTTTAAATCAAATTTTTTTTCCGCTGCCTTGGCAGCGATTTAATTTTAAAAAATAATTTTTTTTTTTGATTTAAATTTTTTTTTTGAAAAAAAGGGAAGCAAAAAAAAAAAAAATTTCAAACAAGTCGCTGCCTTAGCAGCGACATATTAAAAAAAATTATAAAAAAAGTTTTTACTTTGAAAATCGCTCCTTTGGGAGCGATTTTGTTTAAATTTTATCTTTAAAAAAATAATCAAATTTAACAAATCGTGCTATAGCAGCGATTTTGCTTTTTCCGTCGGACAAAATCGCTACTTCGCTAGCGATTTTGCCGTTTTGGTTAAAAAGAAATTTCATATACCGTTTTAAAATATTTGTTAATATTTTTCACCCTTTAGACTCCGGATTCTGCTTTTTTGAAGCATCTTTGAAATGGATTGTTGCATCTAACTTTCAATATTAAATATCAATTGTTTTTTTTAATCCTTTTTTTGGGAAAAAAAGAAATCCTCTTTCCAATATCAGTGTTGTGAACATAACATGGGTCAACAAAATTTTGGTCATTATCAGTGTTGTGAACATAACATGGTCAACAAGATTTTGGTAATGACTAAATACATTAAAATCATTTACTCAATTTTCCTTTTAAAAATCAACCCCCCCCCCCCCCAACCCCCAATTATAAATCATTGTCATCTCGGGTTATCATATGTAATGTTTATTTTATCTTTGATATTTTCAATCTATCATCTATGTAATATCTATTTATATTATATATGATATTTATTTTTCTTAATCTAGATATTTACAGATTTGTATTTAAGCTCATTGATATCATAAGTAGAATAATTATTTAACCAATATGTCACAGAATCTGATGTTATTATTTATGATCGTTATTTGATATTACATGCATCAAATACGTATATATGCATATAGCTGCATATTTCAATTTCCTCTTACTCTTTAATGTTTGTATAGACAAATGATATTTGGTTGTCAATAATGAAATATTATCAAAATTAAATAAAATACGTATAATATAAATAGACAATCTTTTAGAAACTTGTTACTAAATATACCTCTATTTTATTAATTATTTTATATTACTTGTATTGAAATATATTTAAAAAATTCATTATTACCTATTAATTTTACTTGTATAAATATTTATTAGAGTTTTGATTATTAATAAATATTATTTTCTTATTTTGTTTATTTTTTCGTTATCGTACATCATTAACTAATATACTCAATTGTTATTTCTCATTTTTCTTATTTTCATTGAAAAAATTATACTTATTTTTTCATAGAAATTTGTTTCATAGATTAATTTTTATATATGATTTTAAGAAGTTCTACTATCTACTTCTACTTCTACTACTAATATATAAGCCATGATAACCACACAGCTCGCATCAGCGGTGGTTTCAATACTTATATAAGTAGATTTATATTTTGCCCTTCATATTCTATATTATTGCTTTACTTATCTTGTACAATTTTGTAAATAAAATCATATTTTGGTGCTTTTTTAGGATGCTTCTACCGTACTTTTTCAATTTACTAGGTGGTTCTTGCCAGTGCTCCCAACATTTTAAATATTGATTTTATTTGTTTAAATCTACCTTAAAAATCTGATTGCGATCTAAAATAGCAAAAGATAATTCAAATAATCATGATTTTAGAAACATATTTTTGGCCATTTAGTGACGAAAACAACTGAGGTACACTATCATATTGAATAATGTTAGCAGAAAAATTATCAAGCTTGGTAGAAATACATTGTGAATGATTAATGTACGTATTATTATGTGGTCACACAAAGCCAAGTAAATCATAAATGTAACATTAAAAACTTAAATTCTTTAGAAGGATGTTTAAGCTAAAACTTTGAAACATTTATCGGATACAACTTCTTTTTTATGACAAAGGAAACCCGCAACTGTTACGCTTTGGGTGCGCACAGAATAAAACCCATGTAATAGCTCGCAAACTATTGGATATAACTTTCAAATTCCATAAAGAAGATAATCATTTCAAGTAAGAGCATCAAAAATATTATTGCAGAACTATGAAGGACAGAGCTCATGCAAATAGAAGCTCAGTTGTGCTACGAATCAATTAGGAAATACATGCAATGAATTAGATTCCACTGAAAGTGTTGGGAAAACGCGGATAAGCACAACAATATATATGGTAAAAGTAATGAAAAATAAAATGGAAAAATAACGACACCAAAAGTTTTACGTGGAAACCCTTCTAATAAGGGAAAAAACCACGGGCCAAGAGGAGCAACTGATATTACTACAGTAAGGAATTTTACACTGTGTAGTCACGAATACAATACTCAAAGTGACTACTACACACTCAAAAGGAATAACACTTTTTTGGTTTCCGTCTTACTAAAATATCGCTCACACTCTATTTTTCTTCACAGACTATTTTCTTGTATAGTCTATGGAATACCTCACTTTGCTCTCAAAATGGTTTTTCTCTCTAACTTGGTGTGTTCTACAAATGAGCAAGAATGCTCTATTTATAGAAGGATAAAATCATGCCTATGTCACTAATGACATAGGTAAATATAGCAAAGTCAAAAATGGGTTGCAAATCTTACCAATTTGCCAACTACCAAGTCTTAATTTTCAACTCTTATCACTATTCCTTTTTAACAATTACTTGTACCAATTGAATAGCTAAAGTTGACCAAAAAATGGGATGGATTCAACAAATCTCCCCCTCCAGTCCCATTTACTGGAAGAAGGTATCTTCATCTTCTTTGGAGAGAGCTTATACCCACAAGTTCTTTGCATAAATCGAACTTGTCTTTCGGTATCGTCTTGGTCAGCATATCTGCAGGATTTTCACTTGTGTGGATCTTTTTGACGTGAAATGATTCACTCTCCACTTTCTCACGAATTCAATGATATCTGACGTCGATGTGTTTTGTTCTTGCATGGTACATGGAGTTCTTGCTCAAGTCTATTGCACTTTGGCTGTCACAATAGACAATATACTCCATCTGATTCAAACCAAGTTCTTGAATAAATCGCTTTAGCCATATCATCTCCTTGCCGGCTTCAGTAGCCGCAATATACTCAGCTTCAGTTGTAGATAGTGCAACACACTTCTGCAACTTTGACTGCCATGATATAGCTCCCCCTGAAAAAGTAAACAAATATCCATTAGTGGATTTTCTGTTATCAAGGTCACCTGCCATATCAGAATCTGTATAGCCTTTCAAGATTGGATTTGATGCTCCAAAACACAAACATTCATCTGAGCTTCCTCTAAGATACCTGAGTATCCACTTCACAGCTTCCCAATGCTCTTTTCCCGGATTTTCGAGAAATCTGCTCACAACACCAACTGCGTGAGCAATATCAGGTCTAGTGCACACCATTGCATACATTAGACTTCCGACGACAGAGGAATATGGAACTTTGGCCATGTTCTCTTTTTCCTCCCTAGCTGTAGGACACATCTTCTTGCTCAACTTCATATGACCAGCAAGAGGTATACTAACAGGCTTAGCATTCTTCATATTGAAGCGCTCCAGTACACGTTCAATGTACTTCTTCTGGACAAATAAATCTTCCTTTTATCTCTAAGACGAGTAATTCTCATGCCCAAAATTTGCTTGGCATGACCCAAGTCTTTCATAGAAAAAGACTTACACAACTCTTTCTTCAGCTCGTCAATCTTGGAAGTATTCTTGCCCACAATCAACATATCATCCACATACAACAGGAGGATGATAAAATCATTGTCAGAAAATTTTTGTACAAATACGCAATGATTTGAAGAAGTCTTCTTATAGCCTTGCTCCCCCATAACAGATTTAAACTTCTTGTACACTGTCTAGGAGCTTGTTTTAGGTCATAAAGACTCTTTTTGAGTTTGCACACAAAATTTTCTTTACCTTCTACTTTGAAGCCCTCAGGTTGTTCCATATAAATCTCTTCTTCTAGGTCACCGTGAAGGAAAGCCGTCTTCACATCCATCTGCTCAATCTCTAAATTAAGACTAGCAGCCAAACCTAGAACTATGCGAATCGAGGACAATTTCACAACAGGAGAAAATATTTCGTCAAAGTCAATACCCTTCCTTTGACCAAATCCCTTAACAACCAATCTAGCTTTGTACCTGGGCTTCAAGTTGTGTTCTTCAACTTTAACTTTGAACACCCACTTGTTCTTCAAACCTCTCATGCCCTTGGGCAATTTTACCAACTCATAAGTGTGGTTCTCATGCAAAGACTTCATCTCATCTTGCATGGCTTCAATCCATTGATCCTTGTGCTCATCTTCCATGGCCTCCTCATAACATTCAGGTTCTCCCCCGTCAGTGAGTAACACATACTCATTGGATGAATAACGGGAGGAAGGAAACCGCTGTCTTGTGGACCTCCGAAGCGGAATATTTGATTCGTCCACAACTTCATGAGCAACAGGATCGTCAATAACAATATCATTGTTATTATCAACATCAACATGTTGATTTGATACATGATTCTGGGCGTCACCATGATTATCAAGCCCAACAACATCATGCACACTTGTGTGAGGAACGTCATCATGATGAATTATACCATCATAACTTGAAGATTCTACCTTCTCCGCTTTGTCAATATCTTCAATTGTTTGATTCTCCATGAATATAATATCACGGCTTCTCACAAGTTTCTTTTCAATTGGATCATATAGCCTGTAACCAAATTCATCTAGGCCATATCCAATGAAGATGCATTGCCTTGTCTTGGCATCTAACTTTGACCTCTCATCTTTTGGCACATATACAAAAGCTTTGCAACCAAATACTCTCAAATGGTCATAGGAAACATCCTTTCCAAACCAAACACTATTTGGTACATCACTTTGCAAAGCAACAACAGGAGATAGATTAATAACATGTGCAGCGGTCAATAAAGCCTCACCCCAAAATGAGTTCGGCAACTTTGCTTCAGAAAGCAAACATCTAACTCTTTCCATCAAGGTCCTGTTCATCCTCTCAGCCAAACCATTAAGCTGAGGAGTCTTGGGAGGAGTCTTCTGGTGTCTAATACCTTGATGCTTGCAGTATTCGTCAAATGGTCCACAATATTCACCACCATTATCAGTACGAATGCATTTCAGTTTCTTTCCAGTTTCTCTTTCAACTGAAGCCTGAAACTGCTTAAAGACACCTAACACTTGGTCTTAGTCTTCAAGACATAGACCCAAAGTTTTCTCGAGCAATCATCAATGAAAGTGACAAAGTAAAGTGCACCACCCAATGTATTTGTCTTCATTGGACCACATAAATCAGAGTGCACTAACTCAAGTAACTCTGTCTTTCTCGAAGGAGGGTAGGACTTAAAGGAAACTCTATTTTTTTACCAGACAAGCAGTGCTCACACTTTTCTAATTTAGCACTTTGGAAATTTGACAATAATTTCTTTTTGGCTAGAACATTAAGTCCTTTCTCGCTGATGTGGCTAAGCCTCTTGTGCCATAAAGTTGAAGAGCTATCGCTCTCAACCGCATTCACCATATCAACACAAACAGAGGCCGTAGTCCAGTATAGACCACGACGTTTGTTACCACGAGCCACAACCAAGGAACCCTTGATGAGCTTCCATTTTCCATCACCGTTGGTTCTAACATATCCTTCATCATCTAAAACACCAACAGAAATTAGGTGCAGACGAACATCAGGAGCATGTTTCACATTGTTCAAAACTAGTTTAGTTCCAACACTAGTTTCTAAACAAATTGTACCAATACCAACCACCCTAGAAACAATCTCATTACCCATACTCAAGGTTCCAAAATCACCAGGAGTATAGGAAGAGAAAAAATCCTTCCTTGATGTCACATGAGATGCGGCACCAGTGTCCAAAACCCAGCTTGACTCATCACAAGCAATATTTATCATGTTTGCATCAAGAATGGTAACAAGATCTTCGGTGGTGACAGTGGCTAGGCAATTTTCATTGCCATCTTCTTTAGTTTCCTCTTTGTTTTTGTTTTCCCTCTTCAACTTCCTGCAGAACTTCTTTGTGTGCCCTTTCATGCCACAATGATAGCACTCAATATCCTTAAGTCTGCCTTTGGATTTGCTCCTATTTTGTTCTCTATTCTGAGAACCACGAGTTTTGTTTCTCCCCCTGGGGCCAGTTATCAGGACATCCGACGAAGAGGAAACTTGTTTTTCTTCTCATCTCTTCGTTCAAGACACTACTCTTGGCGGAATCCATAGAGATCACACCATCCGAAGCAGAATTTGACAATGACGTTCTAAATGTTTCCCAAGAGTCTGGTAGGGAACCAAGTAGAAGCAAGCCTTGAATTTCTTCATCAAATTTGATGCCCATAGCAGATAATTGGTTCATGATCCCCTGAAAATTATTCAGATGGTCTGTCATCGGAGAACCATCATGATACTTCAAACTCAACATCTGCTTTATTAAGAACATTTTGTTGTTGCCAGTCTTCCGAGCATACAAACTTTCAAGATGCTCCCATAGGGTTCGAGCATGTGTTTCCCCAGAAATATGGTTCAACACATTATCGTCGACCCATTGCCTAATGAATCCACAAACCTGTCTGTGCAACAGATTCCACTCTTCATCTGTTTTATTATCAGGCTTTACAGTGGTAAATACTGGTTTGTAAAAATTCTTAACATAAAGCAGATCTTCCATTTTTCCCTTCCAAATGGCATAATTAACACCATTCAAAGTAACCATTCTACTTGTGTTGCCTTCCATTGTTTTCCCCAAAAAATATAATTATCGCAAATCAAAGTAAATCTTTTTTGATGTGAAAGTTCAGACTGTGCTGCAACCACAGAGCATACTCAGATAAAACCTTGGCTCTGATACCAGTTTGTTGGGAAAACGCGGATAAGCACAACAATATATATGGTAAAAGTAATGGAAAATAAAATGGAAAAATAACGACACCAAAAGTTTTACGAGGAAACCCTTCTAATAAGGGAAAAAACCACGGGCCAAGAGGAGCAACTGATATTACTACAGTAAGAAATTTTACACTGTGTAGTCACGAATACAATACTCAAAGTGACTACTACACACTCAAAAGGAAATATCGCTCACACTCTATTTTTCTTCACAGACTATTTTCTTGTATAGTCTATGGAATACCTCACTTTGCTCTCAAAATGGTTTTTCTCTCTAACTTGGTGTGTTCTACAAATGAGCAAGAATGCTCTATTTATAGAAGGATAAAACCATGCCTATGTCACTAATGACATAGGTAAATATAGCAAAGTCAAAAATGGGTTGCAAATCTTACCAATTTGCCAACTACCAAGTCTTAATTTTCAACTCTTATCACTATTCCTTTTTAACAATTACTTGTACCAATTGAATAGCTAAAGTTGACCAAAATATGGGATGGATTCAACAGAAAGCTCATTTGTCCTCCTTTGACTGATGAATAAAGCTCTCAACATTTTGCACACTGACAATCTCATCATCTTTTAATGCCAAAACAATCAATGGAGTGAATAAATTACATTATTTCCACTTCAAAGAAGAGGTTGACAGAGAAATGTTCCCCATATATAGCCTGTCAAAAGACTAAGGCAAGAGTCAATACATAAATATTACAGAAATAATTCTACAGAAGAGATATCAGAAAGAATTCACAAATAAATGCACAACAACGTGTACTATAGACATAAGCTACCAATATTATCAGGTTAAAATCTTGATTACCAAAGAAAATGACTTCTTGGAATTCTTTTCACACTTCACAAAGCTCAACCTCCCAGCTTCAGCACAAAATTCTTGTGGATATATGATTCCTACTTGACATGTCTCATCAGGATTCTCAAAAAGTAGAAACAACTCAACAACAATCATCTACGTACAATGGCATTAACACAACACATGACCAAAAGTGCACCTCGATGGAATACTTTCATTTATTTATCAGATATTTAAACTATAATAGTGCATGTGGTCAACATGTTAAAGAAAGGGGTGATTGAGAATGTCAGTTTAACTTCATTGGAGACATAGACTAATAGTAAATACTGTTATACATTATCATTACTCCAATGAAATAGTAAGAAAAGTTTTTATTCCACATACAAAAAAAAAAAAATATCAGCAGTTTACAAGTTCACCAAAATCTTTTTATTAGTAGACACAGAGCCAAGCATAAATTTCAGAAAATAGCTTCACACAGTAGTTACAAGGGGTTGGGGTTGCTCTTGCTAGTGTCATTAGCATAAATATTTCAAGGAGTAGTTAAGTGAGCATGATATAATAACAAAATTGTTTGTGTGCATTCAAGTGGCCTAAGAGTCGACTTTGACTTCTGCATATGTAAACTTGATTGGTTCTTCGCCCTCCATAACTTTCTATCTCCGACCTTGCCATGACCATGTTGGGAAATTCGGGTAATTTCCCTACAAAACGGAACAACTTTAGTGAAATGAACCGGTTCAAATGAACTGAACCGGACAGAACACTAACAAAGATACCCGACAAGTAATATCGAATATTAACTGAAAAGAAGAGAAAAGAGACCGAACAATTTTAATAATGGAGTTCAGCCGCGAAAGCTTAATCTCCGAGCACCGCTCAAAGCAGCCTGCTTTTATTAGATAGAGAGAAGAGATTACAAATGGTGCATATTACAATGAAGGAGGAGGAGTTCTTTTATAACCCCAAATTCTCCTTCACAATACATAAAACTCCGATGTGGGACTAAATAATTAGGCCAAAGAGTCAACAAATCTCCACCTTGGCTTAATATCCAGTCCCACCAAATACAAATCTTCTCAAACAAACAAATAATAAAAGCAGTTTTCACGTTGCTTCCAAATTTGCGCCGTGAGGCGCCAACTTCAAATGTGCAGGACATTGACCAAGTCTAAACAGTGTTCAAACTTGGCCTTTGTAACCACCTTGGTCAGCATATCTGCGGGATTCTCCGTAGTATGAATCTTCAACAGAAGTATCTCCTCTTCTTCGAGAATTTCCCTCACAAAGTGATAGCGAACATCAATGTGCTTCGTCCGTGCATGAAAGACTTGATTCTTTGCTAAATGAATAGCACTCTGACTGTCAGAATAAACCTCAAGTTGTTTCTGACCAACTCCCAAGTCTTTAAGCAACCCATGAAGCCAAATCGCCTCCTTTACAGCCTCTGTAATCGCCATATACTCTGCCTCTGTCGTAGACAAAGCCACCGTTGACTGTAAAGTAGACTTCCAACTAACTGGCGCTTTTGCTAAAGTGAACAAATAGCCAGTTGTAGATCGTCGCTTATCCAAATCACCTGCATAGTCAGAATCACAGTATCCAACTATGCATTGACCAAGTGATTTATCCTGCTCGAATACCAATCCAATATCTACGGTATTTTGCAGATACCGTAGAATCCATTTCACAGCTTGCCAATGACCCTGGCCTGGATCATGCATGTACCTGCTAACAACACTAACAGCCTGTGAAATATCTGGTCTCGTACACACCATTGCATACATCAAGCTTCCAACTGCATTTGCATACGGGACTTTCGCCATGTATTCTCGCTCTTCATCAGTCGTCGGAGATAACCGGCTACTCAGTTTCAAATGAGGAGCAAGTGGGGTACTCACGTGTTTTGTATCTTCGTGCATACCAAAACGTCTTAGTACCTTCTTCAAATACTGCTTCTGTGACAGCCAAAGCTTGCCTCTCTCTCTGTCCCTGTTTATCTCCATGCCGAGAATCTTCTTGGCTTCCCCCAAATCCTTCATCTCGAACTCTTTACTCAACTGAGCCTTCAGTTTGTCAATCTCAGTTTGGCTCTTTGCTGCAATCAGCATATCATCAACATATAAGAGTAAGTAGATGTAGGAACCGTCTTGAAGCCTGCGCAAATACACACAATGATCGTATTTGCTTCTCTTGTACTTCTGACCCTTCATGAAACTATCAAATCGTTTGTACCACTGTCTCGGAGATTGTTTCAGTCCGTACAATGATTTGACAAGTTTGCAAACCCAATTCTCTTTATCAGCAACCTTATTTCCTTCTGGCTGAGTCATATAGATTTCCTCCTTCAAATCACCGTGTAGGAATGCGGTCTTCACATCAAGTTGAGCTAGCTCCAAATTCAACTGCGCTACCAAGGCCAACATAATTCTAATGGAGGAATGTTTAACAACTGGAGAAAATACCTCATTATAATCAATTCCCTCCCTTTGAGCGTAGCCTTTAGCTACCAACCTTGCCTTGTAGCGAACATCGTCTTTATCGGGAAATCCTTCTTTCTTTGCAAATACCCATTTGCATCCAATTGCCTTCTTGCCTATCGGTAGTTGTGTCAACTTCCACGTCATGTTCTTCTTGAGGGATTGCATTTCCTCTTCCATTGCACCTGCCCAATTGCCACTTTCTGAACTTCGTATGGCCTCTGGGTAGGTGGATGGAACATCTTCATCTGAAACTGGAAGTGCATAAGCTACCATGTCAGTGAAACGAGCGGGCTTTTGGATCGCTCGTCTCTGTCTTCTAACTGCAATTGGCTCCGATTGCTGTAGAGGTTCTTGGGTAGGAACCTCTTCCTCATCTGACTCTTCTTCTGCCGTAGGAGAGTCACTCGTGGTGCTCCGTGCTGGGATCACCACTGTCTCCTCAAACTCCACCTGCTTCGGAGTACACGCCACCTGTTCAGGAGTACTCTCAGCATCTTCTGGATTTACCTTCTTTAACATGGCAGATTCATCAAAGGTAACATCTCTGCTTATAATTGTTTTCTTTGCCTCGAGACACCACAGACGGTATCCCTTCACTCCAGCATTGAATCCCATGAACAAAGCCTTCTTTGCCCGTGGATCCAACTTTGATTCAATCACATGATAATATGCAACAGAACCAAAAACGTGCAAAGTATCATAATCAGTTGCAGGTTTTCCAGACCATACCTCTAATGGAGTTTTGCCATCAATAGCAGATGATGGCAAACGATTGACGAGATGTTGAGCATATGTTATCGCCTCAGCCCAAAATTTTCTGCCTAACCCAGCATTAGACAGCATACAGCGAACTTTCTCCACAAGTGTCCTGTTCATACGCTCTGACACCCCATTCTGTTGCGGTGTTTTCCTGACGGTGAAGTGCCGAACTATGCCACAGTCTTGGCATACCTTAAGGAACGGATCACTCTTGTATTCTCCACCATTGTCTGTTCGGAGAACCTTGATCTTCCTTCCCGTCTGGTTTTCAACTTGAACTTTCCACTTAAGGAAAATTCCAAGTACATCATCTTTGTTCTTCATAGAAAACACCCAAACTCTCCTGGAAAAATCATCAACAAAAGTGACAAAATAATGCCTTCCTCCAAGAGACGGAGTCTTGGCAGGTCCCCATACATCTGAATGCACATAATCCAGAATACCCTTGGTATTATGAATTGCAGTGCCAAACTTCACTCTTCGTTGTTTTCCAAGAACACAATGTTCACAAAACTCAAGTTTGCAAGTCTTCGTACCTTTCAACAATCCTTGCTTGGCAAGAATTTGCAAAGATTTTTCACCAGCATGTCCCAACCGCATATGCCATAGCTTCGTTGCCTCAGTATCTTTCTTGGTGCAAGAAGTTACTGTTGTTACTGTCCCGACCACTGTACTACCTTGATAGTAATACAGATTGTTCTTTCTCACACCCTTCAACATCACCAACGCTCCAGAAGTTGCTTTAAGAACTCCATCTCGCATCGTTATAACTAGACCTTTAGATTCTAAAGCCCCCAATGAGATGAGATTCTTCTTCAACTTTGGTACGTACCGCACATCTCGCAAGATTCTGGTGGATCCATCATGATTCTGCATTTTGATTGAACCTATTCCGGTTGTTTTACATGAATTATCATTACCCATGTAAACAACTCCGCCATTGAGATCCTGAAATTCAAAGAACCACTCCCGAATGGGACACATATGATAGGTACAACCTGAATCCAATATCCACTCATCTGCATGTGATGTTGTAGGAGCGACCACTAAAGAGATATTTGATTTCGCATCGCTTTTGCATTCTGCAACATTGGCGTCTTGCGGAGCCTTCCCTTTCTTCTTCAACTTTGGACAGTCTTTCCTCCAGTGCCCTTTCTCATGACAGAAAGCACACTCATCTTTGGCAATGGCTCGACCTTTTGATTTGGACCTTCCTCTTCTCCCTTTTGTCTGGTTTTGATGACGACCTCTTGCCACCAATACTTCTTCTGATGTTGTTGCCTTTGTTTTCATCTTATCCTGCTTTCTCAGTTCATGACTATATAAAGCAGAACAAACAGCATCTAACGACACATTCTCCTTCCCATGAAGTAACGTTGTCTCCAAATGTTCAAATTCATCGGGAAGAGATGATAACAACATCAAAGCCAGATCTTCATCATCGAATATGACATCTAAATTAAGCAAGTCTGCTACTAATTGATTAAACATAGTGATATGTTCATTCATAGTAGTACCTTGTTTGTAATCAAATCGGAACAACCTTTTCTTCATTAGGAGCTTGTTCTGACCACTCTTTTTCAGAAACTTGTCCTCCAATGCCTTCCACAATTTGTATGCAGAAGTCTCATTCTTGAAAGCATACTTTTGCTCCCTGGATAGACACGATCGAATTGTTCCGCATGCCAACCGATTAATGATTTTCCAATCTTTATCTTCAACTCCTTCTAGTTTGACTTCTTCAATAGCAATATCAAGACCCTGCTGGAAAAGGGAGTCCAAAACCTCCCCTTGCCACATACCGAAATGGCCCGTACCATCGAATATTTCAACCGCCAACTTCAAAGTAGACATCGGGAATCTTGACCATGATGACGAGGCACCCGATGTCTTCGGTGGAATATTTGCAACAGACTCCATTTCTTGATCTTTATTTGCCATTATAGACTCAAAAAAAATATTGGATATTACAACAGAATTCAAACAATCGAAGGCTTCTACTGAGACAAAGTAATTCCTTTCTGGTGTGGAAGATCAGGCTAAACTGCAACCACAGAGCATACTCAGACAGAACTCTGACTTAGAAAAAACTTTCGACACAAAATGACCAAAATAATTCTTTTCTGATGTGGAAGATCAGACTCAGCTGCAACCACAGAGCATACTCAGACAGAACCTTGACTTAGAAAAATCTTTCGACACAAAAGGACCAAAATAATTCTTTTCTGATGTGGAAGATCAGACTCAGCTGCAACCACAGAGCATACTCAGACAGAACCTTGGCTCTGATACCACTTGTTGGGAAATTCGGGTAATTTCCCTACAAAACGGAACAACTTTAGTGAAATGAACCGGTTCAAATGAACTGAACCGGACAGAACACTAACAAAGATACCCGACAAGTAATATCGAATATTAACTGAAAAGAAGAGAAAAGAGACCGAACAATTTTAATAATGGAGTTCAGCCGCGAAAGCTTAATCTCCGAGCACCGCTCAAAGCAGCCTGCTTTTATTAGATAGAGAGAAGAGATTACAAATGGTGCATATTACAATGAAGGAGGAGGAGTTCTTTTATAACCCCAAATTCTCCTTCACAATACATAAAACTCCGATGTGGGACTAAATAATTAGGCCAAAGAGTCAACAGACCAGACATAAACCACCCGCTAAGAAAAGGGTAAATAAGACAAGCGATCAAGCTGGCACGTCAGGGATACAGGATGGATTTTTCCAGGGTAGCTTGTGCTTACGTTGCTTTCCCTTTGAGTTTTCAAAGTTAAGGTCCCTCTCCCTTTCCTTTTTTTTTTTTTTTTTGCCTCGCCTCCTCCTCCCTTTCCTTCTCTCAACAACTTCAATCACTAATTTCCAAAATGTCCAAAGTTCTTTTTATAAATCTTAAAGCTCTGAAATATAGAGAGTTAGTTTTAAAGATTTTTTCCAATAAAGAGAAACGTAATAGCTACTATTCAGTAAGTAAGGTGACAAGAAAATATAACAATCATATTTATAGGAGTTGATAAAATTTTAGCCTGAAAAAACAAATAATGGTCAGGCAATGGTAAACATTTTAATTTGAGTGTCGACACAAACAGATCTGTTGAAGTTTCAAAAGAATTTGATTTCATATATATGAGCTGAGTGCCACATTGTATGACCTGATGATATATATGCAAGTTTTTTCATGTAAAAGAAGAACATGATAGAGACGTAGGATAGAAGAAATCAATATTGATGACATACATGCTTGGTGTTTCCCGATATTGCATAATATATTCGTTGTTATCCAAGATATCTTAAGTTAAGAACTTTTCTCAATAAATCAATTATTTTTTTAAAAGGGAAAGCAGATGACTGTCAAAGATGAGAATTTTCAACATTACAACTAAATTTTGGATATAAAAGTCCAAAAATTAGTAGTAGTATCAGGTTGCGATTGTTGGAGAAGAGGCAAGAAAATTTCTCATTGCAGCAATTGTTGGAGAAAGGCAAGAAAGTCTGTCATTGCACTGGAGAGGGAGAGTAGAGATAGTCGACAGTGAAGAGAAGTTCTTGCATCTAGCTATTTCTTTTCTCTACCTTAGTCCTTGGAGATGAAAAAGTAAACGAATTGTCTAAAATAGTACTTCATTGTTTCAATTTGTTTTTCTGATTTTGATTCTGCTCCTTTTTTAAATAGACTAAAGGAAAGTAAAACAAACAATTAAAACAAAGGAAGCAGTAAAATACCTTATTAACATTTCAATGCTGATTATGTTATTGAACTCTACATACATATCATTGTCCACAAAATAAAGTAATGAATCGTAAATACTAATCAAGAGTCGTGTGAGCTCTATATTGGTTGAGAAAATAACTAAGAAAATACTCTAGGACAAGTAGAGTACAACTCATCTTAGAAGATTAAATAGGTCATCAGAATCCAGAACTTAAATTGCGAACGTTGGTTTTATAGAATATTAGTTGGAAAAGTTTACACAGACACGGGTGAGTAGAATTGACCAAAAGATCACTTCGAGTTTCATGCATGTAGAATTGATGTGTACATTAGAATTTACCAATTCTTTTGCAGAATAGAACCAAATGTATAATAGTGTCTTAATAGATAAAGATAACAATCAAGAAGAGAAACTCAATACCTCAATTTGTTGCTGTAGAAGTATTTTATGGCCTTAAGTTGAGTCTTTGTAATACCAAGGTTGTTAGCACCTGAATATTAAAAAGGGAAAAAAATTAGATTGTCGGTGTCAAGCAAAAGGCATATTCGTTTACTGATTGTGCGGTGATTGTTAATTCAATGCCCATTCCCTATATGAGAGCACATTGACAGAGAAATTTACACAAACATAGGTGAGTAGAATTAACCAAAAGACCACTTCGAGTTTCATGCATGTAGAATCGATCAAGTTACCAATTCTTTTGCAGAATAGAACCAAATGTATAATAGAGGCTTAATAGATAAAGATAGCAATCAAGAAGAGAAACTCAATACCTCAATTTGTTGCTGTAAATGTATTTTATGACTTCAAGTTGAATCTTTGTAATACCAAGGTTGTTAGCACCTGAATATTGAAAAGCGAAAAAATCAGATCGTCAGTATCAAGCAAAGGGAATATTCTTTAACTGGTTGTTCATTCAATGCCCATTTCTTATATGAGAGAGCACATTGACAGAGGAACAAAGAGCATGTTAGGTTGTGGAGCCTGATTAATATTTGATGTACTGTACTATTTATTCTCCATTTATTCTCTGTAATAAAAATATTCTGATTTATTAATATATATATACCGCACTGCCGTGGAAGTTTACTCACGGGGTTTTACCACGACACGAAATTCTCTCTCCACGAAATTCTCTCTCTATTTTCTCTCTAGATCTCTCATCTTCTTCATTAGAAAAGTTCTTGTGTTGAGATCTAGATCCTAACAGAGCATATCCAGGAGAACTGCAAGATACCTGATTCTCTTTCATTGTGAGTTCTCTCACAGTCAAGAACTTAAAAGTATACATGTTGTAGACATATCTATACTAAGATTTCTCAAAGTCGGTGTAATGTGAGTCCTACAAGCTCCTAATCAAGTAACAAAGTATTCCTTAAACACATGACACAAATATATTGCATCGAAATACACCAATATTCTCATAATTAATGTGCACATTATAACTTCCCTAGGAATAAAATAAATCAATTGCTAAGTAAAATATCGACATTTTTATTTTAAATTGTGATATTATACTTTGATAATCAGCTTAATTATAAGCATATCCTTGATGTAGTCTATGTCAAATTCTTTTCACACATTGAGACAAAAAAAACAACAGATACAAGTTTTTTTCTAACCTTTTTTTGAAACTGATACAATCCTAATTAAATTTCTGTTAAGTTTAACAAACAGAACAATAAACTAGTTTTTATAGAAATTTCAAATTACTTTTGTAGATGCACGAATTCCATCATTATAATTTTTTATCAAATTCCACCATTGTTGAAGCTTGGGTTTCTGATTTGATTTCCCAATAAAAAAAATTCTTGGTTATTGACAACTTTGTCTTGGTGATAACAATTTAAGATTAGATTTGTTATACCAGTGATAAATGTTCATTGATTGAGGTAGTCTTTGAGAAACTTCATTGATGGTCTGAGATTTTTGTTGTTGATAAGCTTGAGTGAGATATTTATTCATGAAGTTGACTGAAAGAGGAATGTATGAGACTGATCGAGAAGCCGACATATTTATCATTTACCCTTACTTAATAGAAATAATTACGAGTTTGCCATTGGTTGTCCTAATTCTTCATGCTTCTGTATAGTAGAAATATTTTGCCCTTAATATTGTATTTTATTACGTTAGTTGTTTTGTACTTTTCTCTAAATAAAGCTACAATTTTGTGCCTTTTAAAGAGGCCTAAAGTCATCCTTCCTTCCTTCATTATCTTTGTTTGCTGCTGTTTATTCCAACTTCTTATAATTAACTAATGAGAAATGTAAATCATTATAAACTATGATTACTGAGAAATATAAATAATTGATCTAATTAATGAGAAATATAAATTTTAAATTTTATACTACGTTCATTCGAATTTTAGAAACATTATTTGATTAGATACAGAAGTTTGAAAAAGAAAAGACGATATTTTAAATTTGTATTCTAAAACAAGTCTCTAAAAACATATTAAAATGTAATTAACTCTCCACATTTCACATGTGCCATAAATTGAGATAACAGAAGTAACATATATTATTTGAAAAGTACGTTATAAATATTATAAACCACAACTTATAATATTTAAAATCATATCAAAAATTGATTAACTCTTGAAATTTCACAAGTGTCACGTATAAATTGATATAGGAATAAGTTATATTATTTTAAAATTATATACTTAAATTGATTAACTTTCAAAATATCACATGTGCCACATATATTATTTGAAAAATATGTTTAAAATGTTATTAAAAAATTAACAACAAAATCATGTAAATTAAAACAAATAAAGTATCTAGTTTCAAAAAAAAGGACAAAGGTTGATAATGCAAAGAGTGAAATAGGTGTTTGAAAAAGTCAATCAAGATTAAAAAGAAAAAAGCCGGGGGGCAGGGGGGGGGGAGGGATAACTATTTGGGGCAACTTTCATGTATAGCAAACAAAATTTATATTTGTATGGTATAACAAAGTTTGCATAATTATGCTCTATAGTAAATATATATATGTATAATTCGCTATACGTATATAATTGAAGCGAATTGTATAATATGAAGTGTATAAAACGAGAAAGAGAGAAATTATATACAATTTGAATTTGTATAAAATGAGAAAGAGAGAAAGGCAAAAGAGACTTGAGCAGGGAAATATATGTATTGTATATTATAAGTGTATAGGACGATTATATACAATTTGAATCTGTATAAAATGAGAAAGAGAGAAATGCAAAAGAGACTTGGGCAGGGAATATACAATTAAATCGAATTGTATAAAACGAGAAAGAGAGAAATTATATACAATTTGAATTTGTATAAAACGAGAAAGAGAGAAATGCAAAAGAGACTTGGGCAGGGGAGTACTTTTATTGTATAATTATAAGTGTATAGGACGAAAATATATGTATTTGCATGTGTATATATAATTTTCTCTCGCTTTATACAATTAGAAACACAATTTATACAATTCTATTGTATAAAGCGAGAGAGGCGAGCGACAGGAAGCGGGCGAGAGGGAGAGTGGCAAGCGAGAATATGAGGGAGAGAAGGACTGACAAACAGTTTGCTATGGAACACAAATAAATCAAACGGTAGCCACTATATTTATTTTATATTATTAGTTTGTCATTCTATGCAATTATGCCAACTATTTTTCATAGTTGAGCAGAAAATTTGGTTTTTAAAGAAAACTGAGACGGTGTAAATAATTTTGATGTAATTATTTGACATCCTAAAATTTGATATGACTTTCATTTGAGTCTTGTTTTGGATCCAAATAGTTAAAATATGCGAAAAGAAATGTTGGGGCATATGCATTTTATTATTAAAATAAAATATTAAGTGCATAAGTTAGTGGGTATAAATTGTGGTAGAAAATGACTATTGATTCTTGTAACCTATATGAACATTAGTTCTTATAACTCTCATGGTCATTAATTTTTTTGTAACTCATATGACAATTAGTTTCTTGTAACTCATATAACATCTATCACATTTATCTACCCACAGTACTATCTCTCATTCTACCTATTTGATAAGTACTAATGCTTTCAAACTTTTTGATGATCTTCTCACAAGTGCAGGGATCCAATCCTCTACAGAGTATGTTCGTCCAGGACAAAATGTTATACAGCTGGCAAGCTGTCACTTCAGCGATTGGTGAGGCGCCAGTAACATAAACCAATCAGAATGGGTGTAGTTGTTTGTACATTGGACAATAGTTCTTCATGTTTAATATATTCAACACTCAAATAACACATTCACTCATTTATTAACGAGAGAAAATCAAGCTTCAAAACAGCAAACAATCTGATAATCTGTATTCGTGCTTCCTGTATCATCTGCTATTTTGAGTGCTTGTATTTGTGCGCATATTGTAGGAATCGTTTCATCGGCCTTGTGGGAATCTTTGTAAGAACATAATTAGGTGTAAATTTGTGTCTTACTTGTAAAGTCTATATTAATTAGTCAAGATTAGTATAGTGGACACTGTTGTATCCGCTTAGACTCGTTTTAAGTAATAGGAGGTATTACTTAGTGGAGAGGTTAGCAGTTTAATCTCTTATTGTAAATTGTGATTTATTGTTGCTTGTGAAGTTTTCGTAAATTAGTTTGAAAATTCCTGTTATGGCAGGTCGTGGTTTTTACCCCCTTGAGTAAGGAGGTTTCCACGTAAAGTTGTGTGTTCAAACTTTACTTTCGTATTTGTTTTTCTTCTGTTGTTCAAACCCGTATAGAGGACTAGGTCCTACAGTAAGTAGTGGATGCTTACATTCCAACAAGTGGTATCAGAGCTTGACTTTTCGATTTGGGTAACACTAAGAAAAGAAAAGATCCTACAGGAATGACTGCTCCACCCAACATGGAAGAAGGACGATCATCTACCAAACCACCTCGCTTCATTGGACAATACTATGGGTGGTGGAAAAATCACATGCATGACTACATCAATACTGAAGACACTGAGATACGGTAATCCTTGACGAGCCATATATTCCCACAAAGGAGGTAAAAGACGGAGAGCTCACCACAACAATAATAAAGACTAGAAAAGAGTACAATGAAACGGATAGGAAAAAGATAAATTAGAACTACAAGGCAAAAAAGATTCTGTTTTGTGGAATATGTTCAGATGAGTATAAACGAATCTCTGCCTGTGAGACAACAAAGGAAATATGGGACTGCCTTTAAACAATGCATGAGGGAAAAACACAAGTTAAAGAGTCTAAGGTCGATATGCTTACGACTCAATAAGAGAACTTCTATATGAAGAAAGGTGAAACTGTCTTTGGGATGAACTTAAGATTCACTTCCATAACCAACAAACTTAATTAGATGCCTTGGCGATCCAATTTACCAAAGTAAACAAGTTCGAAAGATTCTTAAGGTGCTTCCCAAGTCTTGGGAGAGCATAATAAATGCCATAATTGAAGCAAGAGATCTGAGCACGCTTGCCATGGACTGATAGGGAACCTCCAAACATATGAGTTGAACAACCAACAGGGGATTAACGTAAAGGAGGGAAAGAAGGAGAAATCAATTGCTTTAAAGACGTCTCAAAATGTTCTGACTGAAGAGGAGGATGAGATGGCGTATGTCACTAAAAATTTTCAAAAGATCATCAAGAAGCACAGGGGTTTTCAAAAGAAAGCTTCGACCAGTCGAACAACTACTACAAATGATTTTTGTCATAAATATGGCAAGCCTTGTCACTTTATGAGGGATTGACCTATTCAAAAGCAAGAAACTCATGACATCAGACCTCGCTAAAGTGATCAGGTCCCAGACCATGCTAGGAGGAAATCTCATGCTGATCAACTGGTGAGGAAAGCATTGGTCGTATGGGAAATGCTTCCAGTGAATCAGAAGAAGATGCACATAGTTGACGTTTCAATGATAGCTGTCGAAGATGATGAAACTGTCTTCAACTCCATTTTCTCATTAATGACAAAATCTGATGATGAAGAGGATCTAAACGAGGTAAATCGTTTTATCTTAAAGATGATCTAGATACTCTTCCCATTAAAATATTGATGAAACTTGCTACATTATTAATTGACTTGGTTGATGAACTAACCACCGAAAACTTAATGATGAGTGAAAAATTAAGTTTGTGTGACAAATGAGAACTCAACACTTGTTTCTCAAGTATCTGAGATGAGTGTTAGGACTTAGGATAGACATCCTAGAGACCGACATTATGACACCTGTGAAGGACCCTAGTACCTCGGAGGGTGGAAAGCCAAAGCTTTGTATTTTTGAGGTAGAGCTGGAAGAGAAACTAATATACTCAATTGTTATTTCTCATTTTCTCTTATTCTCATTGAAAAAATTATATTTATTTTTTCGTAGAAATTGGTTTCATAGGTTAATTTTTATGTATGATTTTAAGAAGTAAACAAAAGGACAAAGGTTGATAATGCAAAGAGTGAAATAGGTGTTTCAAAAACTTAATTAAGATTTTAGAAAAAGGGGGTGGGGGTGGAATTACTATTGTTCATAGTTGAGGAGAAAATTTGACTTTTAAAGAAAAGTTAGACGGTGTAAATATTGATGTAATACATATTTGATATCCTAAAATTTTGATATGACTTCCATTTGAGTCTTTTTTTTATCCGAATCGTTAAAAATGTGAAAAGAAAATGTTGATGTATATGCATTTTATTATTTAAATAAAATATTAAGTGCATAAGTTAGTGGGTATAAATTGTGGTAGAAGATGACTATTGGTTCTTGTAACCTATATGACCATTAGTTCAGGTAACACTCATGGTCATTAGTTTCTTGTAACTCATATAATAATTAATTTCTTGTAATTCATGTAACATCTATCACATCTATCTACCAACATTACTACCTCTCATTCTACCCTATTGATTATATGAAAGACATTTTCACCTATAAATAGTGGTGCTTCTCCCTTTGTGATGTATCTCAAATAAAAGATGAGAAGTGTGAAGTAATATTGCAGTGTGTAATAGTGAAAGAGAGAGTTGAGACATAGAAAATCTTTCTAAGTTTTCAACTATATTCACTATATACAAGAGAGTATTTATATGATGAATGAATGTGTTTTTATGTGAAGATTTGGACTCTTCAACTAATTCGGAGTTGTTTGAGTTGTACATGTTGTTGGACTGTTGTATCCTGAAGGGGACAAGTCAAGAGATATACTGCTGGATCGGTGTAGATTATGGCACAGTAGGCTTGAATCTCCTTAAAAAGAGTGAGATATTCGTACCTTAGCCTAAAGATTTATTTATACATTTTTGTTCATTTTATTTAACTGTAATTTATTATATTTGTGGTTAAAAAACTATAATACTGATTGCCAGAAACTTTGAAGAAACATGAAGTTACCAAAGTTTCTAATGAACCAGTGAAGAACAGAAGAACAAAACTTAATTCACAAAAAATTAAAATCTTTAAAACATACCAGAATTTGGAAAAATTGAACGGAAAAAGATCAAGTCCACTGAATGCACAATGTCCCCTTAAGGAAATTATCCCCTTTAGTATCCGATGTTTGATTTGGAATATGTCCTCCCAGAATAGAATTATCTCAATCACTACTGTATTGATACCCAAAACGCTGGTGTCAGCGAGCCACTTATTGACAGTAAAGTACACAAAGAAACTTTATGCAGAAGAAGAAGAAATCAGAAAAATTCGTAAGGAAAAAGTATGACGAATCAGTGGTATATATAGCCAAGAGAAACTGGTTCCGAAAGGTTGCAACCTTTGAGAATCCACACGACCATTCTTGAAAATTTGCAACCTTTCAAACGGTCATGCCTGTTTCTGAAAGTTGCAACCTTTCAGAACAGTCATTTTCAACGGCGGAAAATTTAAATATAATGGGAAATTATTTTAAATAAAATTGGTCGCACACAAATTCGAGTCGGGTCGAAATATTTCAGTTAATCAACTAAAATATTGAAAATATTTCGGCTAATTAACTAAATAATTGAAAACATTTTGGCAATTTAATTTAATTAATTAACTAATTTAAATAAAACTTTGTCAAAAAAATAATCTCTCGATCATTTTTCAAATTCAAAGTCGAGCGACGAAGACGGCGCGAGGGGGTCCCTCTTTTTGACAATTAATAGGAGTGTTACTATATTTGAACTCTTCTATTTTTCTTTCCACACCGATGAGAGGGAAATGTCTTTTCACTAAAGCATAAGAGAATTTTTCAAGTTTTCAACTTTCCAAATTCCTCTCTTTTCATCTTCCCTCCATTTCCCATTAACTCTTGTTATATAACCAACATATTATACCATCAGAAAACAACGACATATATACATGATTGTGCATTTGTTTGTGTTAGAACATGGTAAAAGAAAGGGGCTTGAGAGTGTGTTTGGTATGAAGAAAAATATTTTTCGGAAAATGTTTTTCAATTTTCTCATGTTTGGTTGGGCTAAAAGTTTTGGAAAATATTTTCTAAATCAACTCATTTTCCTCAAAATTAAGGAAAATGACTTCCCTTCAAAAATTAAGAAAAATATTTTTTCAAAACTTTCCTCCAACTTCAAATTACATTTTTTTGTTGAAAAAGTAGACTCCCTCCATCCGCTTTTATTTGTCATGATTTCATTTTATAGAGTCAAACAATAAAAACTTTGATTAACATTTTATGATGTATTTTTTCATCATATTGATATGCAGAAAATTGCAATTTATAGTACTCTTTGTATAGTTTTTGAATATCTAAATTTTTTGTTTAAAATATCAAACTAATATAATCTAATTTAACTTTGAAAATTAGTCAAATTGACTTTCGAAAAGTGCAACATGACAAATAAAAGTGGACAGAGGGAGTATTTAAAATTTACTTTTAAAATATTTCCAATGTTAAAGTTTTAATTTCTCACCGCACCCCACCCCTACCCACGACCCCCTTACCATCCCCCACCCCCTCAAAAAAAAATTAAGTTTGTTATTAAAAACTATTTTCAATTTCAGTTTTTTATTTTTTCACCCCACCCCTATCCGCCGCCCCCTAGGCACCCCCCCCCCCTCCTCAATAAAAAATTGAGTTTGTTTTTAAAAGATATTTTCAACTTCAAAATTTCATTTTTCACCCCTACCCTTGACCCCCACCCCCCCTACACCCCCCTCATTTTATTTAAAGTTTGTTCTTAAAAAATATTTTCAACTTCAAAATTTTATTTTTTCACCGCTACCCTCGACACCCCCGCCACCACCCACCCACCCCTACCAGTCCCCACCCCACCTCCAAAAAAAATTAAGTTTGTTTTTAAAAGATATTTTCGAACAATTTTTTTTCACCCCTACCCTCGATCCCCCTCACCTCCCAAAAAAACATTAAGTGTGTTTTTAAAAAATATTTTCAATTTTTTCACCCCTACCCTCCCCCAGCCCCTCCCCCCCAAAAAAAAATTAAGTTTTTAAAAAATATTTTCAATTTCAAAAATTATTTCTACTCTTGTAAAATGTTGGTGTAATATACCACAAATACAATAAATTACAGTTGAAATAAAATGAACAAAAATATATAAACAAATGTGGATATCTCGCTCTCTTTAAGGAGATTCAAACCCACTGCAGCATAATCTACACCAATCCAGCAACATAACTCTTGACTTGTCCCCTCCAGGATACAACAGCCCAACAACAGTGTATAACTCAAGCAACTCCGAATTAGTTGAAGAGTCTAAATCTCCACAAAAGAACATCTTCCTTCAACATATAATACTCTCTTTTGTATAGTGAATATATTTGAAGACTTATAATATTTTATACGTCTCAACTCTCTCTTTCACTACACTAACCTCAATATAATACTACTCATCTTTTTCACTCTATATTAACTTGTACTTCTCTTGTTTCTTCTTCTTATTTTTTTTCAACACAAATGAAGACTACACTATTTAAAGGTGATGAATTCTTCCTCGCAATGAATAGGAGATAGTGGATAGTAAATTTGCCAAATGAATGGCTCAAATGTTATATAAGTTAGAAGACATAAATATAGAATAATGGATGAAATGAAGAGTTGGTGGTTACATAAGTTACTAAAAACTAATGACCATTTTCTTCAACAATTGATGAGAGTAAAGAGGCACAAATGTAATGTCCATCAATAGACATAACATGATATATAATGTGACATATAATATATATTTTTATTAATATTAACATGTGACACCAACAATCTCCCACTCATTTTAATATTAAGATAAGAGAGTTTTTCACAACTTAGTTGAAGGTAGATTATTATGCATAATGAAGGTGTACTCTGCATTGAACCTTCACTTAGTAAAACAGTAATCTTTACTCCAGAGTCAATAGTGGTCTCAGACTTGAACTGACTGCTTAAGGAAAATAAAGAATTACTGCTTACACACAATAATCAAGGTGTTGACATAAGCTTTAATAGCCAGCACGTTACGACCTTGTGCTATCCCGGTTTCATGAGTGTTTTTGAGAATCCATTCTCATAGAAAGCGACCTACTTTCACACTCGCATAGGTGAAATCTGTCAAGGGTGCTCCTATAATTTATATCCCACTCATACGAGATGCAGACTTTCATTAAGAGTTTAAAGACTCAACCTCCACAAATAATTATAGGATAAATGCATTCACATCATAGGGATTGAATAAAATTAACAGTAGTGCATCTCACAACAAGTCATCATATGATTCGTTCTTCCCATTGAACCTGGTTATAGGATCTCTAGTCCCCAGGTTGGGTTTCCTCATATATGACTCAAAATTTATGAGCTTCAATTTTCATCCCCCTCGATGTGCTTCAGACTCTTTATCTTGCTAAGGCCTTAGTTCATAAATCTGCAAGATTATCACAAGTTTTAACACAATCAATATTGATGGTACCAACTATCAATATGATCTCACAATATTGTGTTTTTCTCCTCATGAGTCGAAATTTATCGTCATAATAACGATTTTGTATTCAACCACTATATTGGTGCTTTCACATTTAATCATAATTAGAAAAATTATTTTCTCAAAATAAAGTGTTTCAATTCACATTTTCACTAGTTGAAGTTTATTTTTTTTATTTTTTATTTTTACTTCAACCTTCATAATAGAGTTAGCAAAATATAATTTGCTTTTCTCATCCCACCAAATAACACCAAATTTTTTTTTCATCTAGTTTGTTTGTACCTTCAAAGTACTTGTACTGCAAACACAACATCAAGTCAAGTTGTTAGTCACATAGCCATATTTTTATTAGACTAGCAAACTCCATTTGTTTTTATTTGTCACAACTTTCTTACACAATTGAATCAAAAGGAGTTGCAAGATTGCATTTCACAATTATTTCCATATTATGTGACTTGACAAGAAAAACTTCATCACATGTTTTATGGTATTTTTTTCATTTCAAGAATGAAATTTATCTCACCATAACATTTCATGATAAATGACTACTCAAAATGGTTTTCATAATTTATTTAAAACTCTCACGTTAGAGCTAAAAATCATCACATTATAGCCAAATAATAACATGTGACTTATTCCACAATTAATATATATGAACTTGTAAAACTCTTTTAGAGCATTTTTCAAAGATGCAAAAATCACAATTTCACAATGATTTTTTTTTCTTCATTTCATAAACACCCACTATTTCAAGAATTCAAACATCATTTTTTTTAATGAAAAGTAGATTCACTTTATTCATGAAAATATTAGGTAATTTTTTTTTTCTTTACCTTTTCTCCACTTTTGAGCAAGTAGAAAAATACTTTACCGTACACCTCTTCTCTTTCATCTCTTGAAGAGAGCGACGTTTGAGCTGAATGATGTTGAGATCCCTATCTTGATATCCGTATTTTTTCAAACTGTAACAAAACATGAGTCTCCTTAAAATTGTTAGTGAAAACTTACAATATAACAAATAATTAGAAGATTACAACTGAAAATGAAATGAAGAAATAAAATCTCTTCAAGCTGAGGTGCGGATATCTCGCTCTCTTTAAGGAGATTCAAACCCACTGCGGCATAATCTACACCGATTCAGCAGTATAGGTCTTGACTTGTCCCCTCCAGGATACAACAGCCTAACAACAGTGTATAACTCAAGCAACTCCGGATTTGTTGAAGAGTCTAAAGCTCCACAAAAGAACACCTTCCTTCAACATATAATACTCTCTTTTGTATAGTGAATATATTTGAAGACTTATAATATTTTCTATGTCTCAACTCTCTCTTTCACTACACTAACCTCAATATAATACTACTCATCTTTTTCACTCTATATTAACTTGTACTTCTCTTGTTTCTTCTTCTTATTTTTTTTCAACACAAATGAAGACTACACTATTTAAAGGTGATGAATTCTTTCTCGCAATGAATAGGAGATAGTGGGTAGTAAATTTATCAAATGAATGGCTCAAATGTTACATAAGTTAGAAGACATAAATATAGAATAATGGATGAAATGAAGAGTTGGTGGTTACATAAGTTACTAAAAACTAATGACCATTTTCTTCAACAATTGATGAGAGTAAAGAGGCACAAATGTAATGTCCATCAATAGACATAACATGATATATAATGTGACATATAATATATATTTTTATTAATATTAACATGTCACACCAACAAAAAATAAAAAATATTTCTCAAAAACAGTTTTCATTCATAAATCAAATACTAAAAAAAAATTTTAAAAAATATTTTCTACTCACCAACCAAAAGTGAGAAAATAAGTCAAAAATCTACTCATTTGGAAAATATTTTCCTTCATACCAAAGATTTTGGACGAGGAATAAGGAGAAAAATAGAGAATTTTTTTTTGATCCATTGAATCGTTTACTTATTTTTGGCATGGTTTATAAGGTATGTAATACAATGAGGAATTCATATGTTTGAGCTCGTCGATTATCCATAAAAACAATGCAATATTAGATTGAAGTGTTGGCAATTTAATCGAGTCTAAGAAGCAATTGGTTGCAATTTGTTTTGGAGATGGCCAATGAGAGAGATAGCACTATCAAAAGGCACTTTTCATCAACAAACATACGGACTAGCAAATTTTTATAATGAGATTAACATAGTCAGAAAGCTGAGCACAAAACTTCAATAAAGCTATTGGAATTGCTCAAAATCGAAGAATCTTTTTGTTTACGAGTTCCTCCTTAACCAAATCAGTCTTAAATCGGAAAGCTAATTGCTAGTATTTTGATGAAATTTGTTGTTAGACTCAACAAAGATTAACTTGTGCATGCTATGATTTTTTTCTTTATATTCTTGATGTTAAGATAATGAATTAATTATATTGCTTTTTTTTTTTTTGTTTATTGTGATTTTAATGAAACGCACCATTTTTTATTATTAGCATTTGTCAATTTGTATGAAATTATTAATGACAATACAAGATGCAAATTCTAGGTAATTTTAATGGTCATTCTTTAGAGTGGTTGTCATCATTCCTGGAAAATATTTAGTACGAAAGAACTTAATAATGCATAATGATCATTTCTTCATGCAAAAAAAGTTATTGTAAAACATTTATAATCTAAGTTTTATGACCTTAGTTATGAGTTTAGCTACTCATAACTAGCATACAAAACATAACTATAAAAATATATTCCCTCCAAATCAAATTAAATAATTGAATTGTTAAAATATTTTTTATTTTTCAGATTAAATTAATTGTTCAACTTTCAAGACTACTTTTAGAATGTTTTTTCAATTTTACCCTTCATTAGTTAGTATTGAATTAATTATTAATTAATATTAGTTATTTTTATTATAAATTTGACAATAATTAATAAGGGTAAAATTTAAAAAATTATGTCTAATTTATATCTTAATTTTCTTTTATTAAAGGGTGTGAAACACCTCAACTATTCAATTAATTTGAAGTGGGAGTGAGTAACTATTAAAATAACATGAATGTTAGAGAAAGTAATAATAACATTTGATTAATTTAACTCTCGCAAGAGAATCTTGTTCAATCTACTAAAAATATAAAGTAAATCCTAGAAAAATTAAGAACAATAAATGCTAATAAAATCTAAACTAATTTGTATTCCTAGGATTAATTCGTTACCCTAAAAACATCACACACTTGTCATAATTCCGATTGGACTCTGCTTTGTCGATCTAAGGGGTCACGATGTCAGGGGCAATCCGAGGAGGCCATTTTAGACCCCTGCCTCCTTTATTGAGTCTCTAAAGTTTAATTTTGTACAAGGTGGTGCACGACTTATCTTTTTTTTTCTTTTTTTTTCCGACTCATCTCATTGTCCTTGTTGTAGCTATTTTTGCTTTGTTTTAGCTCGGATTACTTTGGCTTTGCGTTTCATTCACCATATGGATATTTTGTTGTTGTTTTTGACCTAAAATCAATCTAATCATGTCTATTAGATCAACACAACATATCATTAGTAAACACAAAAATATTCACAAATTTATACTTAGAACTTAGCTAAAATACGGATGGAATGATTCATTATCATTGTCGTTCACCTTGAACCCTCGGAATAAGGACAAATGTACTCTATCATGATGAACTCAATTGAAACGAAAATGACTTTATTCATTCCTATCCTCTTCGACATACCCATAGAGAAAGTCATTGATCTCTAGAATAACATGTGTTGTTAAGTGTCAATCACCAAGAATTGTCTCAACATCAATACAAGTCATGGGCACCGTGACAGGTTAAATTTTGTGTCATGTCCTTTTTTATTATTTGTATTCCAATTTTGCCTTCATGAAAAACTCAATGGACTCCCACAACAACTCAATTTTTCTGTCTTTATAAAATTTTAGCATAACCTATAGATGTGTCATTTGATTAGGCTTTAATTGATATTTATATTTTTTAATTTTAAATATATGTAGAAGTATTTACTAACATTATAAGGAAAAAAGTCAAATACAGTCCTCAACCTTGTCATTTAGATCTGATATAATAGTCTGTTTATAAAAAATGACACTTACACAAATGACTCACATATATATATTTTCTCTAACGAAAGTGAAAAAATTGATTTATTAAAAAAAGACATTCATGTAGGGCTTTATGTGACCTTCTCACATGTAATTTTTGGAACACCTAATTTGAATTTATTATTTTCAGAAAATAATTAAAATTGCCCCTGAGCTATATGAAATAGATCACTTATACCCTCTGTTACATTTTAGGATAAAAAGTGCCCCTGTCATTATCTTAAAAGACCACAATTACCCTTAAGACTTGACATAATTGATATGACAAGCCACATGACACTAAATCTGCCACCTGGGCTTGCCAACTAGGATACCCACTAGAAAATTTGACTCAATTCATAATTCAACCTTAACCCATTTTTATTGGATCAACCCACTAATATTAAGAGGTAAACATCATCTATTTTCACCTCACTCGTTTTACTATTCAATTCAAAGGTTTCTTGAAGAACATATTTTCCTTGAAGAATCACAATTTTGAAGAATCTGCTACTTTTCTTCTGGAATTTCGATTTAGAAGGTACATTCTCTTTTATTTTATTATGAAACTGATTTTTTGTTTACTTTCTTTAGGATTTTAAAGGTTTTTCATAGTTGTATTTTGAAGTTAGAGTTTATATGTAACATTGATTTGTGAATACTTCAGTAATTATTGTTGTAAGTTCTGATGATTCCTTATATTTGAGATAAAATATTATTTTTTCTTTAATTTTACATGTGTTGGATTTGATTTGTCGGGAGGAGTTAAAGTCTTGTATGTTTTTATCTTGTTTTGAGATCCCTTCTTGATGTTTTTATGTTGGTATTGACACAATTTTAGGCTATTTGCAAATAATTTACGATTTTTATTCTTGAATCTAAATGTGTTGTCCCGATCTAATTATTTAAGCCTTCTTCGTTGTATGTTTTTATTGCTAAGTTATTTTCTTTGATTTTATATGTTATAAAAGTCACTTTCTTCTTGTTAGAAGCCCTTTCTCATTTACATGTGCTTTGTTTATTAATGTGGGGTCCTATATATGTTCTTCTATTTTATTTTATTTTTTGCAGAAAATACAATATGGAAGATATGAATGTTGATCTTTTATTTCACTATGGAGGTAAATGGACTTTAAAACCTCACCTACTATATGATGAGGGGTATGTTCATTCTTTGAGAGACTTCAATTCCGATCACCTAAACTTGATTGACATAAAAGGGGTGCTTGAAAATAACTTAGGTTTTGTATTAGTTAAGCAAGTACTTGTGAAAGGACCTTCTGAAAATTTGTTCTTGGTTCATGATTCTGATGAAATTAGGATACTTCAGGAGTTACTAACTGAAGAGTTTAGAATAGTTCATGTATTTGCCATTGATGCTTATGAAGAATTTGTTTCTCTCCCTAACATTATCAATCACAGTGAAACATATCATGTTCAATGTGAGTATGGGACTGACGCCGAGTTAAAAAGTGATGATAGTTTGGTTGATCCTACTTCAGATGGTGAGTATGACTTTGATGAGTTAGAGCTCATTAAGATGCAAAATATTAAGGAAGTCAATGCTAATCTAAGTCATTACAAAGACCTGTTTCTTGGTATGACCTTTAAGGAGTTAGATGATGCTAGAAAAGCTTGTAATTTATATGCACTGGCGACTAAAAAACCTTTGGAAGTTGCAAAAAGTGATAGAAAAAGGCTAAGATACAGATGCACATAGGGCTGTCCATTTGCAATTCTTTTTTCACTTAATGGTAAAGGTCCATGCTATAAGCTTAAGACTTTTAAGAAAGAACATAATTGCGAAGAGGCATTACACAATCCTGGAGCTACCACAAATATTTTATCCCATTATTTCAAAAGCAAAGTTCAGAACAATCCCAACTATGCGCTGAAGGATATGACACAAGACTTGAAGGATAATTTCAACTTAAATAATTATGATTCAAAGTTGAAAAGGTCCAAGAGAATGGCCCTTCAAAAAATGCAAGGCAATTTTTTGGACGAGTACAACAGATTGGAAGCGTATGCAAATGAGATTAGAATGACTAATCCTGGTAGTGATGTGGTGATCAACTTATCAAAAGATGCAATGGAACAAGGAAAAAGGAAATTTCTCAGAATGTATATATGTTTTAATGCAATGAAGATTGGATGGAAAGAAGGAGTAAGACCATTCATAGGACTTGATGGGACCTTCTTAAATGATCAATGCAAAGGGCAGTTACTGGTGACTATGACACAAGACTGCGATAATTCTTTTTATCCATTGGCATGGGCTGTAGTGGATAAGAAGACCACTAGAACATGGACATGGTTCTTACAGTTGTTGGAGAAGTCATTGAATCTGATGAATGGTGATAACATCACATTTATGTCTGACATGCAGAAGGTTTGTATTAATTTGTGTTTATGTAACTTAAAATTATGTAGTTTTTTATAAGTATTAATTGGTTTGACATGTACAATGATTGCTGAATGCAGTGGAAAATGTCCTTCCATTATCAAACCATAGGTACTATTAAGATGTTTTTAGGTGCTATCTTGGTTTTTCTAACTAACATGAACTTCTAATTATTATAGATATTGTATAAGACATATTGAGGCCAATTGGACGAAGAGATTTAGGACCATAGAGATGAAGAAACTTATGTGGTGGCTGCTTGGTGTACTTATGAAGAAGATTTTAAGGATCAATTGAATGCTCTTGGTGCATTATCGGAGGAAGCTGCCAAAGATTTGGTCAAGTTTCCACCACAAAAATGGTGCAGGACATATTTTAATACTGTGTGCAAAAATCATATGGTAGATAACAATTTCACCGAGTCCTTCAACTCTTGGATCTTGGACCTAGAGGCAAGCCTATCTTGAAGATGCTTGAAGATATTAGAGTCAAAATAATGAACGGATTGATAAAAAAGGAAAAAGAGGCAGAAACATGGAACATTCATTACAAGCACAGTCCTAAGTGCATGGAATTGTTCATTGCATAGAATAAGATTGCCAACTTATGCAAGCTTGAGTTTAATGCGGACCTTAGGTTTGAAGTTTCTGAGGGTGAAGATAGACACATAGTGAATATTGTGGAGAAGAAATGCAGTTGCAGGTAAATATATCAACTTAGACTATTATTTAACTTTGATTATGTAATATTCACACAAACTAATTATTGCTTTTCATTTTAGGTCTTGGCAGTTGACTGGTATCCCATGTCCTCACGCCATCAAGGCATTGAGGTACAAAAATATTGAGCCTCGAGATGAAATAAGTTGGTGGTACACTAAAGAAGACTATCTTAAAACATACAAGGCCAAGTTGTTGCCTGTGAGAGGAGAAAAATTCTGGCAAGTATTGCCTGAATATGCCATGGACCCACCTGATCTTGTGAAAACAGTTGGAAGGCCAAAATATAAAAGAGATAGAGAAAAAAATGCAGCAATCGAAAGAGCTGGAGAGTGGTCTCACTCAAGAAAAGGAACTAAGATATCATGTAGCAAGTGTGGTTCACAAGCTCACAATGCAAGGTCTTGCAACGGTAACAGTTCTTTTATTTGAACGTCAGCTATATAATGTTCACATGAACTAATTTAATGCCTTTTAAAAAATATTTTAGGCCAGTGAGGAAGGCAGTAGTTCAAATCTTATGAGGAAGAGGGGAAGATTTGAAGGAGTAGAACAAGATGAAGAAGTTTTTTATGTTAATAGTTCAGCTCCTCAACTAACTCAAGAAGGATTTGACAGTGACATATCTACACCAAGTTAGACACAATATGAACCTTTAATTCCTACTAGAGAATTAAAAAATGATCCTGTTTTAAGGCCTCATACAATATTTGAAGAGTTAACAAGGCTTAAGATGAGGCAGAACCAACAAACAAGATCTGCTAATAGAGTGATCACTTTCAGAGGTCATCATAAATGAGTGCAGTGAACCTACATACTTGCCTTACTTCCCCACTAAAGTCACATGGAAAAAAAAAGAAGCTATGACTAGTAATCAGTTGGAGATGGGGAAGTTAAAGACTAAGAAAACAAATGGAATCCCAAATTTAGAATTGGTAGTTGTAGGTATTAAGTATGTGTCAACTTCTTTTAATTTATTTTTTTGAGATACTAAAATGTTGATTTTTGTATGATATGGCAAGTGCAAACAATGGCATTACTATTTCTATTTTGTCATGTTATGGATGAAAACAATACCCAACTGATTATGTTTTATTTTGAATCAAAACTTTGTTTTGAATGAATATTTGTTTGGCCAGTTTTCGGTTTAGGTTCTTGGTCTGTTTTGGGTTAGTTATGGTGTTAACTGTTAACGTTTGAATTCCAGTATTGTTGTTTGGCCAATTTTTTATATTTGACAGGTGATTAGCAATTATATTGTTTCTTGCTGCAGTTAAGTTATTATTATGGAATGAATACCTTTATGTTCTTTTGTGTTGCTCTCCTAAAGAATCCTTTAGCCATCGAAGTCAGTGACTGAAATTGATCTGGTCTTATGCACATAAAAAACATCTGATAACTTTGTTCGTGCTTGTTTTGATATGGCGAATGCATATTTGATTGAACAGATTCACGTGTATTCGATAAGGAATTATATTAATCCGGATCACAATTTAGGAGTTGATTAATCAAGGCTTGCAGGTGTTCCGGGTGTATTGAGAAAGCTCATCTTATGTTTCTCACTAATGTTGTTGCTTAGAGTAGTATGACATTAGCTTTACCCATACGGGTAGGCAGTGGTGGTTTTTTAGCAAACGGAGAAGACTAATGTTAGGCTTGATGGAATTACTTCTCTTGGGCTTTTGAATGCTTGTAGTCACGCAGGACTAGTTGATGAAGCACATATATACTTTTCTTGTATGAGAGGTCATCACTACGCTTGCTTGATAGATGTATTGAGCAGCGTAGGAAGATGCATCAGTTGTATGACTAGGAAATGTAGTGAAAGTGACTGCGAAAGCTTGGAGAAAGTTATCATGCTGCAAAAATTCTATAGTTTTCTTGTTACACATATAAATGATTCCATCTCACTACTAGAAATGAGGCCTACAACAACAGATCGTATCACAACGGTTCAAAAAGTGTTGCCACAGATGTCTATAGCAACGGTTATAAGCGTTGCAAAAGGTTCATGACGATATGTGTATATGAACCTTGAAAACCGTTGTAATAAAGTGACAACCGTTGCAAAATATTTGGTATTGCAATGATTTTTCGTAACCGTTGCAAGTGGTCGTATATAGCAACGGGTCATGTTCACACATGGGCACTATATTTCCCTCCTTATTATTCCAGAAATATTTTCACTAAAGCACCAAAAACTTATTATACAATTAATTATTTTTTCTTTTCTCAAAAATAACAAAACATATACAATTTCAGTATCGCTGAAATTGGCCTCTTTTCATCATCGACGATTTTTAGTCAAAAATTCCTAATCGTCACCGGCCAATTCACCCAAATCGATCATCGCTGAAATTTGTCTCTGTAGTGTCGTTGTCTTTGTTCTAATCAGTGCTGGTTGTTAGTATTTTGTTGTGTTGTGCTACGCTCAACTCACAACAAGATCGCTCAACCAGTTCTAAAATTGTTGTTGGGTTCATGTGCTTCTCTAACTCACCTCAAAACTCCCAGATTTGCTGCACCAAGTTCATTTCAACTTCCCAAAGCTCTAATTTTATGTTATATTCTCTATTTTCTCATGCCTATTTTGGACTTATTTTTCTAATTTTAGGTTACTCTCTCTGAATTATAAAGTCACTTGAATCGATTATTTGAACTGTAGATTGTTATAGTGTTGAAGAAGAAAGAAATCAACGAGAGCAGCTGAAGAAAAAACTTGTCCTTGGATATTTTTGAAGGTGCATTCTTATTTCTTAAAATTATTGAGTTTGTGGATGTTCATGTCGATTTTCTATTAAAGATTTAGTCAGCGTTAAGTTGATGCATCTAAGAAAATATCAATACACTATTGTATATATGTAACTTTGGTTGTCTGTTCTTAAGTTTTTTTCAATTTTACTTGTATGAAGATAGAAATATGTCATTAATGAGTAGTGTTTTGATGTAAATTTGAGAAATTTACTATAGTATCTAACTGTTGGTTGGAGTTGTGATATGATTATGAAGTTACGAGTTGAGATAGTTGTGCGAAAACATGATTTAAGTTTAATTGGTATTTCTGTTACTGATGAACATTTAAATGTAGAAATTAAACTTAGAATTGTTACAACCAAGCAGCTTTAAATTATTTCGAGGATTTGTTTTAGAACATTTTGGAGAAACTGTTTTAGAATTGATAATTCAAGTTTATGTTGTAAGTGCGAAAATAGGATTCAAATTTAATATGTGTTATAGAGAGGAACATTTAAACTTAGAAAATAAACTTAGAATTGTTACAACCAAGTAGCATTAAAACTGTTTCGAGAATTTGTTTTAGAACACTTTGAAGAAACTATTTTAGAATCAATAATTCAAGTTTATGTTGTAAGTGCGAAAACGTGATACAAATTTGTATGTATTTTTGTTACATATGAACATTTAAACTTAGAATTGTTACAACCAAGTAGCATTAAAACTATTTCGAGAATTTGTTTTAGAACACTGTGGAGATACTATTTTAGAATCTTTAATTCAAGTTCATGTTATAAGATGAAGAAAACAAAGTGAATACAAACTAATTTATATTGTTAAATTTATAAAAGATTACCTTTTTTTTCTTCTGATGCTTCAATTCCTGGGATCTTTTAAGTTAGGAGAAAAATGATAGCATGAAAAGAAAAGAATATTGATAGAACGTTACTTAGAATGTCATTTTGCCAAAAATCTGGAAAATTTAAAGTTACATGTCTCTACCTAGTACTAGTTCTAGTCGTTGGATAGAAATTTATACACATCACGATATAAAAGCTTAGCTTTGGAAGAGTTGAAAAGAGAAGAATTTTGATTCTCTTGATTCTTATGGTGTTCTTTAAGATTTTATACATGATATGAACATCCAAATATAACTTATAAAACTAATGTCTGAAACAACATAAAAGACCAAGAAAGATAAAAGAGTAGAATAATTTGACGATTTCCTATATTGCCATGAAATATAATACAGAAGATAGACAAAAGAAAATTTGAGCATGAAGACTCTAAGCAAATAATAAAGATAGTTTAAGGAGAACTTTGAACAACAACAAGCTAAAAATAATGGTCTTATAATTTCTTGAACTCCATAACCTACAAGTTAATCTTCACAATTTTACCGACTAAACATAATTTTCTTTATGATTTTCTTGTGTTAAATAGAATTTCAATGGATAATCATGATAAAAGTTGGATGAGTTGCCTAAGATGGACAAATGAGTATATTCATGGAGTAAACAATTTTCTTGATAAGGCATTTGAACGAGCTTCTCAAGGAAATGAAATATTGTGCCCTTACAAAAAGTGCATTAATCGATATTGGTATTATAGAAATGTGGTGGAGGGTCACTTGGTTGTTGATGGGTTCGTTGATGGTTACACTAAATGGGTTTTTCACGGAGAAGGGTCTTCCACGAGAAATACACATCATCCAATCAATGATGATTAAGATTCTAATTTGCGAGATGATATTGATGGGCTACTTCATGATACATTTAGAAATGTGGAGCTGAATCGGGTCATGGAGAAGGAGTGGAAAAGGGACTATCTGAAGATGCAAAGGAATATTTTAAATTGTTAGAGGATGGAAAACAACAGTTATATCCGGAGTCTGGAAACTTTACCAAATTGAGTTTCATCATTTGATTATATTTGTTCAAAACCTTGCATGGGTTGAGTAATGTTGCATTTTCAGACTTGTTAGAATTGTTAAGAGAGGCTTTTCCCTTTGCTCAGATACCAGATCTTTTTAGTAAGGCTAAAAAGGTAATACAAGGTTTGGGTTTTAATGATGAAAAAATACATGCATGCCCAAATGATTGCATGTTATTCTGGAAGGACAATGATAAATCTGATAACTGCTAAGATATTGGTGCTATCTTAACTAATGCAAGCTCAAAAATTCATGCAAAGATTTTACGGTACTTGCCTTTAGAGTCTAGGCTTCAACAGTTATATATGTGTCCTGAAACAATTGTTGCAATGAGATGACATGCTAATGAACGATCTAATGATGGACATTTAAGGCATCTTGATGATAGGGAAGCATGTTAAGATTTTGATCATTTACATCCAGACTTCTCTATTGATCCTCGTAATGTTAGGCCGAGTCTCTCAAGTGACGGCTTCAACCCATTTCAAACCATGAGTATTTCTCATAGCACGTTGATTTTTATGTTGATGAACTATAAATTATCATCGTGGATTTGTATGAAGTCGGGGTATATTATGTTATCAATGATCATTCCAGGCCCATCATCTCCTGGAAATGATATTGATGTGTACATGCAACCACTAATTGCAGAACAGAAGGAACTATGGGAACATGATATTGAAACATATGATGTTGAAACCAACTAGACTTTTCAAATGCGTGCAACCTTAATGTGGATAGTTAGTGATTTTCCAGCACTAGCAATGCTTTTAGGATGGAGCACTAAGAGAAAATTGGCATGCCCTACTTGTAATAATGACACATGTTCTCAATATCTTAAACATAGTCGTAAGATGTGCTATTTGGGTCATCGAAGATTTTTACCTCCTAATCATCCATTGCAAAAAGATAAGAAGTTATTTGATGGTAAGGAGGAGCACATGCCTGCACCTACTCCTTTGTTGGGTGTAGAATTACTTGAAAAGTTGAATGAATTCAATAATGTCTTTGAAAAGGGTAAAAGAAAAGGATCGCGAGATAATAATAAGGGTCCATGGAAAAAAGATCTATTTTCTTTGAATTACCATATTGGACACATAACAAATTAAAGCACCATATTGATGTGATGCACATAGAGAAGAACATATGTGATAGTTTGCTTGGGACTTTATTAGAGATAGATGGAAAGTCAAAAGATCATGTAAATTCTCGCTATGACTTGCGAGAAATGGGAATACGAAAGGATCTACAACCAATTGAAGACGATGATGGAAATATAAGTTTGGCTCAGTCATCATTCTTCATGAAGCCAAAACAAAAGAGGTTATTTTGTAGTGTCTTCAAAAATGTCAAATTACCTAAAGGGTGTGCTTCAAATATATCACACCGCGTGCATGATAAAGAGATGAATATATCAGGATACAAGAGTCATGATGCTCACTTTATGATACATTACTTACTTCAAGTTGCCGTTAGAAAGACATTGCCTAAGAAAGTTTCATTGAAATTGATAAGGTTGGGCGATTTCTTTAGAGCCATATGTAATAAGGTAATAAGGCGAACGGATCTTGAAAAATTGGAGTCGAAATTGGTGAAATAATTTGTGATCTTGAAATGATTTTTCATCCAGCCTTTTTTGACATTATGCTACATTTGCCTATTCATTTAGTGAATGAAATAAATCTTGGGGGCCCGACTCATCTTCGTTGGATGTATTTCATTGAGACAGAGCTATATAACTTTAAGGGGATTATGCGTAATCGAAAAGGTCCAGAAGCATCGATAGTAGAGGGTGTTGCGGGTAGAGATTGCATGAATTGTAGTTCGAGATACCTACATGATGGAGTGAATACAAGATTCAGTAGGTACCAAACTGAGGATGAGGAATGCGATCAGAATTTTTCACCTATATTTTTTAAGATTGGTCATCCAATTGGAAGGGAGAAGAGAAAAGATTGCGCTTTTTCGATGGATTCAGAGTTACGTCATTAAGCACATCGGTATTCTCTTTTCAATACCGGAGATGAACAAGTGGAAAATCTTATTGAGTAAGATAAATTATACAACAATAATTTATATTTTATAATACATTTGTTTGTTAGATAAGGTACATTAAGATTTATAAAGACAGGTAACTAAATTTTCAATATTTATGTTGCAGGGAACATAAGAACATAATGAGTAATCATAGTAGATTAAATGCATGGGCAAGATCAAGGAATCACAGTCGTGAATTTAGCAATTGGTTCGACAAAGAAAGTTGAAAATATTGAAGTACCTCGACATTTACTATGGCTAGCTAAAGGGCCTAATATGGTGGCCAAGAGATATACTACATATTTTATCAATGGATATCAATTTCATACAAAAAAGAGGGATGACCCCGGTATAACTCAAAATAGTGTAGTGACTTTATCAGCAACAACAGATAGTTTTGCTAGTTCTCGGGACCAAAATCACGTTGATGGAAATGTTATTTATTATGGAGTTATTCAAGATATCACTGAAATTGATTATTATGGTTGTTTTAGTGTTGTATTGTTTCGATGTGAGTATCAGAATGAATTAGATGAATATGGGTTAACTCGAGTATACTTCAACAAGTTATGCAGTAAAAATGACCCTTTTATGTTAGCATCACAAGTTTATCAAGTGTTTTATGTCGCGGATCCAATTGAGAAAGATGTTTATTATGCAAGGAATAAGGTTTCTTTTGATTTGTATGATCTAGAGGAAGAAAATTGTCACAATATAGGCGACACATTTTGGAGGGAGCCTAATGATGACATGGTTCCTCATCTAGATTAGATGAGGGTGACTTTAGATGGTCAAGAGAGGATATGGCCATTGATATTGTTGATATCCATGTAATGCACAACATTCAGAAGATACAATTGTAGAAACGTCAGAAGAGGAGAATGATGTTGATGAAACAGACTGTGATTGGATGGAGGAAGATGATTAGACAAGACAGATTTGAAATTTAGTTTAAATATATGCTCATTGTTATTTTCATTTTTATTTTGTGGTTATTACTTTTAATTTGGGAGAAATTAAACTTGCTTGGAGAGGGTATAAGTGTAGGTTGAAGAAAACACACTTTTATGCATATGCCGATGATGCAACTCGAATGGCAAAAATGCCTAAATTTGTTTCAGAATCTGCATTTAAGGAAATACTTGCATATTGGAACTCTGATGAAGCTAAGGTGATAAATAAATCTTGAATAGCTCATAAGTCTTTTTTTCTCCATTACTTCTAGTATGTGTATTAATCATGACTTTATTTATTTGCAGGAGACGTCACACACAAATAAAGAGAATCAAAAGGAGTTGAGGTATCCACACACCGTTGGCAAGACAAGTTTTGCTATAATTTGCGAGGTTTGATGTTTTCTTGTATAATTACTATGTCATTGTTCATTTTGTTTAGGAAGATTTTAATAGTGACTTGCATGTAACTAGGAAAAAAATAAGGAAACTCCTGATGCCTTGTCAAGTAAGGACTTATTTGTGGCTGCTAGAAAAAGAAAACCTGACAGAGTATACAAGGACTCATATGAAGATACAATAGCCAAAATAGTATGAAATTTTCTTATTCTATGTTGATCGATATGAAATTTTAGTCCTTATATATATGATCGATTCAATTTAATTGAACTCTCTTCTCTTGAACCTGATATGTAGGCTGAAATGGAGAGGATAGAAACTCAACAAAGTGAAGATTTTACTCAATATGTTGACGTATTTACAACAGTCATGGGGCAAGATCATCCAGGTCGAGTAAAATTATATGGCCATGGAGTAACCAAGACTCTTTTGAAACATAAACAGGGAGGTTCTGGTCCCTCTTCACAAATTGTTGATGATGAAATGATGCAGAAAAAATCGAGGAAATGGAAGAGAAGATGCAACAAAAAAATGCAAGAAAAATTCAATGCGCAAAAAGATACAATGGAAAGAGATATTACAGTGAACATCATTGCAAAACTTCAGAGTCTAAATCCAGGATTAACACTTGATCCTAATATGCTAAGATTCACTGTTGGTTCGCCTAAGATAGGGTTGCTCGTCAACTAATCAATCATCCATTTGTAGGCTGTAACAATCAAGGTTAGTTTTTTTACTTCTTCTTATATTCTATATTGAACAACTCGATCATGATTCATGCACATCACTGTTTATTGCTTGCTAGTTAGAACTAGCAACATTGGCTGAAATGCTTAAATATTGAGAAGACATGATCATTTGCTTGCATATCCACCTGTTTAGAGTCATGTTAAGCATACAAGTTACGGTTCTATTTTCAAAAAGGAGAACTATACGCTTTCAGATTATTAGTTGTCTTATTGATGTTTGACTGCGAGCAAGAATCACAACCTTATCTTAGTCTTTGCTTACTTTTTCTTTGAGTTTGAGATTTTCTTTGTTAGTTGTCTTATTGATGTTTGACTGCTGTATGTTTCTGCTGCAATGTTTTTGTCTTTTATCTTCTTGATTTTGGTTTCACTAAGTTATATATTTTCTGAGGTTTTTGTGTCGTTAACATAAATGCCAAATTTGTTAGTATATTATTTTCTGTAACATTGCAAGTAATGCGATTAATCTGGGTAATATTTTTTATGGAATCATGCATGAAATGCTCTAGAATATGGAATGTTTGAATTAAGTTTTCACTTCACCATAAATTGTAGAAAGTATTGTACTGCTCTGTTTCTTGAGTATGAAATTGCATGTGGTTGCACAGGTTGCATCCAATATTCTTGTTGCCTCTTTTCTACTGATAAAATAAATTACTTGAAATGAATCATTGATGTGGCCTAAATTGGTGGGCTGGGTGTTAAGAATTTAGTGCTGCAAAACATATGTCTTTTATCAAAATGATTGTCGAGGTTTGGTAAAGAGGATCATGCTCTTTGGAAGGATGTTATCATTAACAAATACGGGCAAACTGAGCAATGGACAACCAACACTGTGACTAGCACTTATGGGGTCTCAGTTTGGAGAACTATCAGAAATTTGTGGCCTAAATTGTCTGGAAGCATAGGTTATAAGGTGGGTGAAGGGACTAATATTCTATTTTCGGAAAGACAAATGGTTTTGGATGAAAAAGTTTGTTGAATGCTTCCTTTTAGAATTATCTGCAATGCTTAAGTAATTGATGGATAAGTCTGTTAGAATTATCTTCAATGCTTCTTTTTATGAATTAAGTTTTGGACAATTCCCTCGTGTTACAGAAGCATGATTTTGGATGAAAAATTATGGAGAAAGGGGAGAATTCCTCGTGTTACAGAAGAAAGTTCTTTATCCTCTCGTTTAATCACTTATTATCAAACGAATATAACTTTATTCAATTTTTTGTAGGTATAGAAAATGAAGAAAGAGGAGAAGATCATAGCAACGAAGATGATCTTGACCTTACTTGAGAAGATTTTTGAATTTCTGATATTAGATAGTTCTAATATTCATTGTGCTATCAAACATTTAAAACTTATATCGTAACTCATTAGTACCGATGAAATATCTAACAAATCATTTGGGTTTGAACATATGTTTTGTTTTTAGGGATACATTATGATCTCTTTGTTAGATCTTTTGAATTGTGATGTTTATAAAACTTTTTGGAAGGACGACTAATTATATATGTATTTATATTGTATTATAAGTTATTTTATATATATTTATAGTGTCTTACCACTAATATTTCTATTTCATGTAAATCATATATTCAATATGTTGTTAATCAATTAGAACCGTACGTACGTTGCATATATAAAATAAGCTATTGCAATAGAATAGGAAAGTGTTGCAATAGGTTAAACAGTCGTTGCAATAGAACTGGAAATCGTTGATTTTTTATAAAAATAACCGTTGCTATAAATAAAATAAGTGTTGCAATATGTACTCTACGACAACGCTTATAAACCGTTTCATATACCAACTATTTTGGTCACATCAGAAGGACGACATAACCGTTGCTATAGGAGTAACGTTAGAACCGTTGCATTAACCGTTGCCATAATTCTATGACCATATGAGTTGATGTAATGCATGACAACCCGTTGCGCTAGATCTATGGCAACAGTTTGTCTATCTATAGCAACGATTTTCTCCGTGTTGCCACAGGCCTATTTTCGAGTAGTGTCTCTTTATTGAAACAGAGACGTCTATTGTGAAGTTCCATCTTACTTGAACTCGATCCACCTCTAATGGGAATTTTCTAAATCCAACTACAAGTAAAAGAATTAGGAGGCGAGTTAACAGTAAAGAATTAGGAGGCGAGTTAGCAGTTGGAGTTGTTAGTCATGACTGATGAAGATATTGTAGCTAATGAACCTTAGAGTTTTTTCTAGCCTTTTGATTTTGATGGTGTTTTGGCCTTCAATATTCTATTACTCAATTGATGCAATACTACTTTTTATATTGTTCATCTAAAATTGGACTTAGACGAGCTTAAATATAGCAGAATGGACACTTCCGATAACTTGATACACCATGATTTCAACTACGAAAGAGAAGGTGTCTTCGACCTACTCTAACAATCATCCGAGCGTCTTGATCAAGTTTATGAAGGAGAAATAGCGTACCTCTCGTTTCAGTTGATCGATAACTTTAGTCCTAATCAAAGCTAAATTTTATTGCTTTCTAAAAATCATCGAGATTGGTTTCAAGGCTATAGCAGAATCGCATGGTTATATTTATACCTCAAGCTTGGTTGTAGCTATGAGGTTGAACTGACTGTTCCATCTGCAGTCCACATATTCTATTTCAAATTCAATATTATATGTTGCACCAAAATTGACGAGGAGAATGTACAAAAATTTTCAGCTTCTTTAAGGAGTTGTAAACGTCCCAAACTTTATGAAGGCAAAAGTATATGTACATTGATGAATTTATAAAAAAATCAGGGAAGAAATCAAAGTAATAACTCATTGATGAAGTTGTAAATAAGCAGGGGAAGTGATACGCTCAAATTACACTTCCCTAAAGAAGTATAAGCAGTCGTATCAAGTAAAGAACCCAAATGTTAGGTTGGGGTCGATCCCATGAGGAAAATGGTTTAGACTTAACTTTAATCTACGATTACTTCTATTTAGTCAAGTCCTTTCCGAAAACAAACAATTAAAGGGGGGATTTTGTGTAACAAAAGTATTTAATTAATTCTAAGTAAATAAGTAGCAAGTTCAAATATTTAATGTTTATCAAGTGATGAGAGAAACTAGGGTGTAAGTGTTCTCCATAGGTTCATAACGCAGTAACCCTAGCTATAACAACTCTTTCCTAGTATCTTGCATGCAAAGTGGTAAGTTATGTATCCCTAATTTCTTTGTCTGGCAACTAGGGAATTTCACTCCGCACCTTGGTCCGGCTAGGTGTGTATACTTTACTAAACCTTACCTTTTACCTCATATTAAGCATCATATTTAATGTATGGCTAAGTTACTACTTCGCACCAATTGAAACTAGCCTATTAGATAGTGTATACTAAATCTACGTTGATAATTCTTTTCTTATTATCTACCTCCTTGGTCCGGCAAGTAGCAACAAGGCGAGTTCTAACGTTGGCCACCGTTAGAAAGACTTCTAAATGAAAGAATTATCAATACATGCAAGAAACTATTCTAGAATTGTTATTTAGCTAGTTTTACTTTGTTAATTACCCATGGTTCTCACAACCCTAGTTGTGGATTTAGTTACCCATGTTAAGAATTACACAATTCGTCTTTATTAAACAAGAATTCATGTACTTACTTTCACAAGATTGCATAAAATCCAGAAATATCACTTGAATTGAAGAAAATATTGTAAGAACCGACTCCGGAAAAGTGAAGTATTTTCCAAAATCCAAAGTTCAACTTCCAACAATACAAATCTGAAAAATAGTAAAGAGTCTAAATCCAAAAACGAGGTTTTTAGTCCTATTTATAATAATAGAGTCCTAAAATAAAAGGAAACCTAAATAAGGAAAAATTTGTCCAAAACGCGTCTCGAGTCGACGACCTTACTAACGGTCCGTCGATGGAATGACGGACCGTCGACGCCTCCGTCGGTCCATACTTGAACTCTTTTTCAGCTGTCATTTTCTTCAATCATTCTGTTACCATCGACGGATCCCATCGACGGTCCGTCAATGGCCTTACGGTCCGTCGATGGACTTCGTTGCTCCACACTTAGAATCTTTTTCATCTCGGGTACTGAGATTACATTCTGTTAACACCAACGGTTTGCCAGAACGGTCCATCGATGAGTCGACGGACCGTCAACCCTTCCGTAGCCTCACACTTAGTCAGAATTCCCCGATCTTTCTTCAGCAGCCTAAATCTTCAGTCGACGGTCACCACCTACGGACCGTCGATGGCTCCGTAGGTCACCACTTCTGCAATGATTTCAGCACAGTCTTCTACGTTTTTATTTTGGACAGTTTTCCTGCAAACAAAGATAAAAATACATTAAAACTACTACAAATAGGCCTTAGACACACACTAAACTTAAGGAAAAAGCATTGGAAGTACCGTAAAATCACGGTACATCAGGAAGCAAAAGATTTTTATATTTGTTTCTCTTACGTGCAAAATATTTTGCCTACCTTAAAACTCTACCTTAGGAATGCTAGCTTTAAAATCTAATTACACACTGAACTAGAAAAAATACATAAGCTTGAAAATTGAATGTCATAGTTCTATGGTGTTATACATTGCAACAAAAATCATTGAAATTCACCGATGTAAGACAAATGGATGCAACATTAATATGTCCCTACATGTTTAAAATCTTGTATTCACATTTTATCAATCACCCTCCTATATTTGTTGTAGTGCTAATCCATTAGACGGTAAGGTGAAAACACAGAAACTATCAATGTAGTTGGCTTGTGATTGTGGGGTATAATCATGCTCCTCAAAATTTGTGAAAAACAAAAAAAAAACTATGGCGACATCAGGTGTATGAATGGTTCTAGAGAATAGTTTTTATATATATAGCGGCACACAATCATGACGAAAGTAAGCTAAGCCTTGTGAAAGTTTTCAAAAAATTCTCTTGTAACTGGGAATTGAGTAGTAAAATGGAATGATGTGAAAACACGATGATGTTTTCCTCTTAATTTTAGTGGGTTGGACCCAACAAAAATGGGTCAGGGTTGAATTACTAATTTGGTCAAATTTTTTAGAGGGTATCCTAGTTGGCAAGCCTAGGTGGTGGATTTAGCGCCATATGGCTTGCCACATCAATTCTGTTAAGTCTTAAGGGCAATTGTGGTCTCTTAAGATAACGACAAGGGCATTTTTGATCCTAGAATGTAACGATGGGTGTAAGTGATCTATTTCATATAGTTCAGAGACAATTTTGACCCTTTTTCATATTATTTTTATGATCAAATTTGTTTTTCACAAACTTTCTGTTTAATTTATCATATATGCACTGATTTTTGTAGAAATACAAAAAATAAATTTCAACATATCCAAAAGAAATCAGTTTTAAACTTTTTTTTTTCTTACTTTTTCCTCATTTTTCATTCACTTTTTTTTTTTAAAAAAAATCTCATATTTCTACACTAAGGAATAAAAGGAAAAAAGAGAATGAGAATAAGACACTTAAATAATGACAATTGAAAATAAAATAAAATAAAATAATAATGTATGAAAAAAATCATGTACACCCCTACATGAATTTTTCAAAATAAAAAAAATAAAATTATTTTTTCCACTTTCATTAGATAAAATGATATATATGAGCCACTTTATGACGATAGGGATATATGTGATAATGTGAGTCATTTTACAATGATAGAAATATATGCAAGTCACTCTTAAAACAAAGAGTATATCAACTTTACATGATAAAATAAAGGAATATATTAGATTTCCCTCCAAAATAAGTACATATATGCTTCCTACATTACAAATCTCATGCGATTAATGAGGTAGAATACGTGCATTTCATATAATTTATTACGTAGGATGCACATATCTGTTTTTTTTAACTTTATACTTCCTCAGTTCCTCTATTTAGTTTTAATTGTCATATTGTATTTTTTTAAAAGTTGATTTGACTAATTTTTAAAGTTAAATTAGATTACATTAATTTGATATTTTAAACAAAACATTTAGATATTTAAAAACTACATAAATTATAATTTTTTACATATTACTATATTAAAAGAATACATACTAAAATATTAGTCAATATTCTTATTATAATGCTTAAAAAAATGGACCATAGGAAGTAAGGGGCCGTTTGGTTACGGTATAACTTGCCTTTTATTCGTGTATAAAATAATATATTAAGTTATACAATGTTTGGTAAAAATTTTTGTTTAGGTAGAAAAGTCAACATAACGGTTGCATTTTTGTAGTCCTACATAATTAATACCAATATAACTTATGAGGGAATCTATGTATAAAACTATGCAGGGTAAAATGTGGAATAAGTTATGTGGGTATTAGTTATACATGTATTAAAGTGATAAATTACATATTTACCCTATTAATTTATTTTATTGTTTTTAATTGGAAACTTTATTGTTTTCCTATATATAAGTTTGTTGTGTTTATTTCTTTTTTATATTTAGACCATTTTTATTTTTTTAATTGAAAACTTTATTGTTTCCAATCAACATGTGTTGTTTTTGTTTCTTATTATATATAGATTATTTTCATTTCTTTTTATATACTTACTGTTTTGATTGATTTATGCAAATATAAATATTTTTTTAATATTAGAAATTGATTATATATTTTTAACGATATATATGCTAATCAAATATTAGCATTATATATTATTCAATATATTTTACATTTTATTAGTATGTATTATTATTTTATAAATAATATATATTAATAATTTACAACAAATTTAATATTTAATAATTAATAATTCATGTATTGTAATCTCTAAACGTTGAATAGCTAATACCTAGTAACTAAACAGCCCCTTAAAACTATTAAGTAAGTATTTGTACCCATTCAAATTACACAAGTGAGGTCAAAGTTAAAATACATTCGATATTAGCTACTGTTTAAATTGGATCAGTTCCGACCTACAGCGAAGACTTTGGAGGAAAGGAAAATGGCGAACAGAAACAAATTGTCTCCTTTCCTTGTTGTCTGGGTTCTGGTTTTATTCGGAACCCTAATTTTCATTCTGGTATTTTCCCCAACTCTTTTCTTTCTGACTTGTTCTCTTCTACTACTAACATTACTTGTCTTGTTAATTCTATTCTCAGAACCGATTAGGTGATTCAGGAGTTGCATCAGATGGTAAAGACATTAAAATCGAGGTTCAATTTTGTGTTTTACACGTTACACATTAGTTTTTGGTTGACTCCGAACCATAGCATTTCGTATTATTGATTGCTTAATTTTTACTTCAGGCAAAAACATCAGAGGATTTGGAGCGGGTGACGCATAAAGTATACTTTGATGTCGAAATTAATGGAAAACCTACTGGTATGTTTGTTGAGAATAATGTAGAGTTGTAGGTGATTTTATTTTGTTAACAAAAAATTCTGAATGTGTCATACTTTTCTGTCCATGTTCCTGTTGTAATAGATTTACAAAAAATTTCATTTGATAATTGAACAGTGGAAGCTAAGCTTTACCCCTGGCATGTACTCTTCTAATTATACCGGTGGCTTTTACTCTTGGACTTCTCTCTTTTTTCATGTCTGATCAGAAAGAAAAAGGAAAATGAACGAGGGAGCTTTTATGTTTAAATAGTTAGGGCCAATGTTATTAGAACAGGGTAAGAAATGCATCACAATTTCACTTACCACGTACATAATAGTAGATGGAATTTTAGGTAGAAATTTTCCCTCCAAATTGGTTCCCCATATTTCCCAATTTCTCATTCATTCTTATTTCCCATCACACCTTGCTTTAACCAACAATGTTAAAGTTGTATCCTCTTCAAGTTGTGGGAGTTCAGTTAGCCTTCATGTCCATGGATGTTTGGTTGGTTACATTAATAAAGGTACCCTTGCACAATATCAATATAATTACAGAAGTCACATAAGAAAATATCGGTGCACAAAATAATATAGTGTTTGGCGGTCTGCATAAATAATCTCGCTTGACTTATACAAAGTTTGGTTGACAGTATTGAACTTAATACACGCATAATTATGTGGAAATCTATGTATTATTTTATGGATGATATAACGTGGAATAAGAATATATGTATTAGCAATACATAAAATATCTCAATACAAAAATATCTTAAAGTAGGTAACCTGCATAACATTTCATATTTTAGTAATCATGCATAACAATTCAAAAAATGACATACCAAGTGTAATCCCTCAAGTGAGGTTTGGGAGGGTGGTGTGTACGCAGCCTTACGCCTACCTTGTGAAGGTAGAGAGGTTGTTGCTGATAACTCTTAGCTCAAGTAATGCATATCAAAAGTCGAGTATGTAAAGGAAATACAATAATGATAAGAGGATTTCATACTAACAATTCCCGTCATATTATTTATTGTATGAAAGATTCATGCTTAATAATTCCTTCATAGCTACATGAACAAACAACCTTACATTGTTTTAAGATAACAAATATGAACAATCTACGATTGCTCCTGTCGAAATAATGTTTCTCGTTTTCAAATAGAATGTTATCTAGTTGTCACATTACTCACTTGAAATCTATGTTGCCTTTTAAAAAATCATTTCATGAGTAAGCACAAAAGTAATAAGGAAATTTATATTTACAATGTATTGAAGAAATCCAATTAGATGTTGACTTTAGAGAAAAAATATTAGCATGCATGGTGAATTATGGATGGAGTAGAATCATGGTGATGCGTTGGATAAATTAGAACCTTTGGTCAAATTAGCTTGCAACCATATGGGGTGGAAGTTGTCACTAAAGATATATATGTTTGGTATGAAGGAAAACATTTTTGAGTTAGATTCTTTTTTAAAAAATGTCTTCCTCAAAAATAAGTCATTCTTATTTAGTTTCTTGTGTTTATCAAATAAGTAGAAAATATTGTTTCAAAAACATTTGTGTATAATCTAGGCAAACACTATAAGGGTGGGGGTTGGTGAGGGTGTGGGTGGGGAGGAGACAATCAAATGTCACTTATGAAACTTGTTTTCCTTACTTTCACCAGGGAAGTCTTTTTCCTTATCTTTAAGGAACTTGTTTTTCTTGAGAAAATGTTTTTACAAAATTGTGACCCTGGCCAGTTTAAGGGCATATGTGTTCGGCTTAGATTTTTTGTTGTTAACATGTTTTTCATAAGACATAATTCCAGATAAATCTAATTTAGTTTGAGCAGGATTGCTAAAGATTACCAGATCTATTTCAGTTGTAGTCATAGGTGGAAGAGTTTCTTGTGATTTGTTTTGGTTTTCTTCTGAACATAATCTTGAACACATTGATACTTCTCTTTCAGGTCGCATTGTCATGGGCCTATTTGGGAAAACTGTCCCAAAGACAGCAGGTACTCCATCTTGTGCTGAATTATTTTGGCTCTTTTTGGCTTTGTAATCTTGTAAACTGCAATGATGAACTTGCTGTATATTTATTTTTTTCTGCAGAAAACTTCAGAGCGCTTTGCACGGGTAACCAATAAATTTTTGTTCCTTGAGTTCCATCTTTTCAAGAGATTCAGATCCAATACAGTACTTTTTATCTGAACATCATGTTAATGAGGATACCATTCTGGAAATTCTTATAAAATTGTGCTCCTGGATAACATGACTTACTTTAGAAGTGAACCAGCAATGAAATTAAAGCGATACCAAAACTAGTTATAGTTTATTGACAAAAAAATAACAGAAGATCTCTTTCATTATTACACTTGAGGTAGAATGAGAATTCCTATACTCTATGAACTTCGTTTGGTAGAGTGTGTATAAGAATAATGCTAAATAGAGTGTATTAGTAATGTTTGCATTGGCAATGCATGTAGTAGTTATGCTTGCATTAATTATACATAGATTATTTTTATGCATTGTTTGGTTTGATGCATTAAAAATAGCATGCATTGCATAAAAAATTTATATACAAAGATACCTTCCAGTGGAAAAGATGTAAAAAAAAGGTTTTGGTGAGGGGCAATTGAATCTTTAATCATGCTTTGTGCATGCATTAAAACCATTGCATTGCTAATACCTAGAAATCCAGGTATTAACAATACACACTTGAACACATAATAGAGTGTAACATTAGTTATACTTGGGTTAGAAAAGAGTACCAAATAAGGTTAATACACAAGGCTAATGCATGCATTATTTTTCCTAATACACTCTACCAAACGACCCCTAAAGGATTAAACTCATGTCCATGCTGTAGCCTGTAAGGTATTTTGAAGCCAAAAGCAGATATTTCTAATTGGCACAGGTCATTGCTGATGCAAGGGCCGGCCATCATGCTGTTTCTTCCTTGAGTGGTTTATTTCAAGACAGACATATTTGCATGAGGTTTTTTTTTGTTATCTATTTGTTTCTATGAAGTCCCTTTTAGCATTTATCTTCTCCTAAATTTCTGTTCTAGACATGAACGATTTCAGAGCTCAGATACTTGGGGGAGGGGGTGTCTTGTGGCTAGAATGACATCAGACAAGGAGGGTTGTATAGATGGAAAATTAATGCGTAAACATGATGAAGCCTCACCAGCTTTCTACTGCATTAACATCCATTATGCACACTAATACTGAAGTTACCAATCTGGCAAACATTTATCACTCAACTTGTAGGGGAAAAAGGAACAGGGAAAGCTGGCAAGCCTCTCCATTACAAAGGTAGCAGTTTCCATAGGATCATACCAAGCTTCATGATCCAGGGAGGCGACTTCACCCGTGGTGATGGGCGAGGTGGAGAGTCAATATATGGTGAAAGCTTTCCAGATGAAAACTTTGATCTAAAACACACTGAACCTGGTGAGATTTGACTCTTCATTAGTAATTGGTTGTTGCCATCTTTTGTGTTTTATTCAATCTTGCACTTTCCTTAATAGCAAGTGTTTTTGGCCAGACTGGTTTTTTATCCACTGAAAGACTTTTGTTTTGGGAAAAGGTATTTTGTCAATGGCAAATGCTGGACCAGACACCAATGGATCTCAATTCTTTATCACAACTGTAACAACTAGCTGGTACTCAACTAAGTCCTTGATTTTGTGCAACTTATCTTCAACTCAACTTTCAATTTTGGGCCACTTCTCAAAATGTTTACTTCCGTCCCATGGTTAGGTTGGACAAGCATCATGTTGTTTTTGGCAAGGTGCTGTCTGGGATGGACATTGTCCACAAAATTGAAGCTGAAGGCAGACAAAGTGGAACCCCGAAAAGCAAAGTTAGAATATCAAATAGTGGAGAACTACCTCAGTGATTTAATTTTCCATGTACCAGAATACATCAAATGCTTGAAAGTGCTTAACCTCAAGCAAAAACCAGTTGTTTCATACACTGTCAAGAAATGTTCAATGAGACTTTCGCTGCTTGTTAAGTTAAAAAACCCTCTTGAAACAAGATCACAACTGCTGCGTAGAATAGACACAAGGCTCATTTTATGAAAATTGTAATAAAAGCTTTGCTTTTATATTTATTTTCGTGAAGGATTTTGAATGATTCTCTGTTGTGTGTACATAGAAAGATATGTTGTTGAAATTTCCATTTGGTTCCCATCACCAGAAAATGTCTTTTGTTACATATGAAGGTTCTGCAATGTTATGCGAAACAAGCATAAATCGTTCATTGTGCTTGAAGTCGCCATACCAATATCTTTACATATTCAAACAGTGAAGACAGGTAGCTTCAGCAGATCATGACAGACTCAGTAATTTAATACAAAAATGCTTATGAAATACACACACACGCTATGACCCAAAAGGTTAAAGATAAATTTGAGTATATTAAGAGTATTCGATTTCACAGCAGTTGTAAAACAATTTGCACCTCTGAGGGCATTATTCAGGATGTTATAAACCAGACTGGAGAAGAGAAAAGCATCATCAGTGGTTGTTGGTCTCGTCTCCAATGGAGTCGTTTCCTTGACCAAACATGGTTGAAAAATTGGTAGAAATATCAGAATAGAGAGAAACTACTTTAGAAATGTTGCCATTAAGCTCCTGAATCAGGCTCACGTTCTGCACCATATTGTCATTAGTTCTCGACTGATGATTTTCGTTGACCTGCTGTATCAACGATCTGTTCCGATCCAACACCGATTGCACCTGCCGGAATCTGTTGGAGAAGTTGTTCCACGCCTCGGAGTTGCCTTCCTCTGTACTGAGGTCGTTAGTGGTGAGGGATTGAGGTTTGGCTAGGGTTTGACGGTGGCGCTCAAAGGTGTCTTCCATGCTCCTAATCAAACGTTTATTTCTGACATGAGAGAAACACGAACAGATGCTCTCTCTCTAGTCTCTGAGGTGCATACATATCTTGTGCAGATTAGATATTGTCCTTGTGGAGTTGACTAACCATGACTTGGCTTGGCTGTGCTCATGCACGCGACATCGTTGATTTGGCCAAAAGGAGAGAAATTAGAAAGAAGGTGAATCATTGCTGGGCCACGCGCAGGGTAAGAGAGTTTTGGCCAAAAATATCTTATTACCAAGGCTTATTGGACGGTATTAAAATAATGAAAAAGTGCAAAAAGTCACAATTTGAAATGTTCCCAATGTTTTTTGAGAGATTTTATATTTTTTAAGAAACATAGATTATTAAATATAATTTTTTATTTTTACTCTTATTAATTATTGTCAAATTTATGATTAAAATAACTAATATTAATTAATCACTAAATTCAAATACTAACTAATAAATGATAAAATTAAAAAAACACTCTAAAAATAGTATTGAAAACTGAACAATCAAGTTAATTTGAAAAATATAAAAAAATATCTTAAAAATTAAATTAATATAGAATGGAGGGAGTATACTCTTTCGGTAGTTTGAGCTTGTTTGGATTGAGTTTAAAAAAGGTACTCCTTTTATTCTTAATTATTTGTTTATTTTTTTCATTTTTAGTAGTCTTTAATTATATTTATTTATTTATTTTAGTTGTTTTTAATTATACTTGTTCATTTTGATAGATTAAGAAAAAATAATTTTTTTTATCTATTACTCTCAATTAATTACTTTGAAAAAGATAGAGTAAAACTTTTTGAAACTCTTATGTTTTTAATTTATCCACTTTACAATTAACAGGGATAAAACAGTAATCTCAATATGTCAATCATTGTTTTCTTAAGGCTTAAGTCATATGCGGAGTTAATATCTCAAATGGTCACTCAACTTTGAGAATTTATCTTAAAAAGTCATTAAACTTTGTTTTGTATCAATAAAATCACTCAACTTAAACTTTTATATCAAAAAAGTCACTCAACTTAGTATCAATAAAATCATTCAACAAAATTTCTCATTTTTTCCTAAAATTGAATGATATTAACTCCTAAAATAAATAAATAAAATAAAATTTATTTTGCTGATTAAGTTAAATATTCATATATGACTAATTCTCATTTTTCAATTTTGTCCGATGATTCAAAATCTACTTTATTAGAATTTTACTAATCAAGAACTTCGTATCTTTTGAATATTATATAGCGGTAAGATTTTTAGCAATCCTCTGCTAACCACTAGACGATCTTAATTCTTTTAAAATATGGAGATAACATAGCTTGAGGTTTTCTAGACGTTATGTTAATTAGCGTACATATTTAGTTACAGCTGTGCTAATAAACCTAGCTTATACTGACAAGGAGAAGTAACTACTAAATTGATTAATTTATATCAAAGTTAAAATCTTTAAATGTCATTTAATTTTGAGAATGAAAATTAATTTATTTTATCATGTTAAAAACAAAATTCAATGATTTTTTAAGATAATTTCTCAAAGTTGAGTGACCATTTGAGATATTAACTCGTCATATGCGACACGTTAAAATTGTCCGCGTAATTCATTTAGACTCCTTAATTAGGGCTAGTATCTACTGAACGCCTCACCCTCTCGAATTTGAACCATTTAAACACTTTATGCAGATATGGCACAAAAAATATAATTCACATTTTGATAAGCGCGTGAAATCAATATTTTAACATTTTTCCAATTCCTTTTCAATTTTTTCTTTCTATATCTCATTTTGTTTTTATAAAAAAAATAACAATCTTTTTCTTTTTCCTCTTTGTTAAAACTTAAAACCACGCCTACTTGCTGCTACAACCATCCATCACCATTTTTCCCCCACATTTTTTTTTATAAAAAAAATCATCTTATTATTGTCACTTCCGTGGAATAAAATGGAGATCACGTTCTTTATCAGATAAATGAAGATTGTTATGTACGTCTTTTTTGCCCGAAAAAATGAAGACCATCTATATCTTCTTTATCGAAAAAAATGAAGATTATTATTTCAATATTGTCTCTTTCCATCTTCACCTCTCCCCACACATACCCCTTCTTCCTCACAAATCGAACATAAAAATAATAATTTGAAAATTTTTTTTTTCAAAAAAAGAACAAATCTTTTAAGAGAACACTATCAATTTAAATGAAAACAAGAAAGAAGATATAAAACTTTATAAATTCATACATAATATATGTTAAAACCTCTAATTTTTCTAAATTGGAGGTTAACCATGGTGGACAAGGTAGTTCTGTTAGGGAATAGAAGAAATGGAAAGGTTTGAGGTGGGTGGGGTGCGGGAGTGGGGTTAGAGGGTGTATAATATTTTTTTTTTTAGTTTATAGTGTTTTCTTTTAGGATTTTGTTATATTCGAAATTCATTTTTATAATTATTTTAAATTGAAATGTCACGTGTATTCATTTGATTTGTCATGTTTCCACCTCATATGCATGTGTATTACACACATTTTCTATCTAGACGGAGTGTCAAAAATATGTTGGTATGTATTTATTGAGATTGGAGTGTTTAATAGGAAACAAAGTATGTTAAGGTATCTAAGTGAATTATACGGACAACTTTAAGGAGCCACAGATAACTTAAATCTTTTCTTAACAAGTGTGTCAATTTAAAGTGGATGATTAATTAGGAACATAGGGAGTAATACCTTTTAAGTCAAAAGCAAAAAACATCTAACTTAAAGGATTTTTAAGTAAAAAGGAAAGGGGGGTGAGGGTGGGGGAGACTACTTTTGATTTTTTACTAATTTAAATTTATTTTAAGTTATTTTGACTTTGCCAAATACTTTCTAACTAATTTTAAGTTATTTTGATTTATTTCAAGTTATTTTTTTATATATATATTTGTCAAATACTTTCAAAAATAAAAAGTGACTTAAAAGTAGATTTGACCAACTTTTAACCTATCCAAACACTCTCTTAACCATTTTACTAAAAATAATTATTTTATATTAGTTGTCTACCTTACTAAATCAAAAAAGTATTAATCCATTTTTTTCTATATTATCTTTGCAATTATTTTTTTCAAATTGTTCACATTTATTTGTAAAAATTTTATTTTTTTCATAGACGTATTAGTAAAATTATCTACTTATTTATGATTTCTTAATATGCGTGTAAAAACATGATCAACTACTATGAAATATTTGTCCTTCATAATTTTTACATGAAATTTAACAAAGTAAAAAATATTTTTTTATAATTTTGTGGTGTATCAAAATATTTTTTAATTTAATTTTGATTAAATATAGTATATAAAATATTAAAATTTTAAGACCAACAAACAAATATTTTTATACAAATAAAAAATACATAACAAACAAATTGATCTAGAGAAAGTGAACAAGCAAGTAGAAATATATATCAGAGAGGTACTTTTGTTCTTCCATTTTGACCATTGCTTTTCTTCTTCCTACGCATGCCAATTTTATTTTTAAGAGGGTGTATTTTTGTTAAAAATAAAGATTGTGAAGCTAATTAACAAGAATATTGTGGTGGTGTTTTTACAACCAAACTTTATGAAGATTATAACAAATTCACTTAGACAAATGACAATGTTTTGAAATGCAGAATGACGCCTTTAGAGGCCAATGTTTTATATTTTCCATACTTCAAGATTTGGATATTTTACATGCATATATTATGTATTTACTATAGTCTATATGGTATGCTGAATAAGTTTGTTTTAGAGAATTCAAGGGATATATATTTAGTAGTTTGGGAGAATATCAAATATAGTTTAGATCAAGCGTTATTCAAGTGTTTGACCAATTTGGATATATCCCTAATCATTCTCATTTTGATGAAAACTCGTTTGTGTTGACTTCTTGCAATTATTTCTTACAATTGAGTACTTTTAATCCCCGCCTCCCCCTTATATATATATATATATATATATATATATATATATATAGAGAGAGAGAGAGAGAGAGAGAGATACTTGCTTGAGAATATATGGTGCTAGATAGAATTGAATTAAAGAATCAATTTAAACATAATCATACTATAGTCTATATTTAAAGTTCGCATATTAGTTTTTTTTTTATGTTATTCATTGTTTGACAAATTTGAACATAAACCACAACCTCTCACGTTCCAACTTTGATATCAATAATCTCTATCGTTTTCTATAACATCTCTTTACTAAGAGTGATAAGATTCATAACCATACTAGACTATGCCTACCACAATCATAATTTTCTTTCACCTTATCACATATTTGGAAATCTGGAAATGATAGCATCTTTTTAAACAAACATCCTCGACCCAACATCTCTATTATCACAAGTAATCACTTGAATACTACCATTTAGGAATTAATAACCATATCAAATCTACTAATATGACTATCAATCTAGATTGGGTTTCTCCACCAATGGGGTTTTAAGACTTAACATTGATGGTGCCTTTAACCCTGACACACAAACACAGAGAATTGGAGGTGTCATTCGTGATAGTGCAGAAAATTGGATATTAGGTTTTAAAGCTTTGATTACCAATTATCGCAATTAAACTAAAATTCAGACGAAATCAAGAGTTAACAAGCAATCTAGGTGTGCGCAGTGGCGGAGACAAAATTTTCATCGAGGGGGTGTAGAAACATAAATTGTATTGGATCAAATTCATACAAAATTTGAATTAAATCCATGTTCATTTGGGCTGAATAATTAATTTGGGCTTTTAAAATAAATAAGTTCATCTTATTAAATTCAAATCCAAGGTTCATTTCACCTTGAAGCCCAAATCCATGCCACGTGTCACAGTGACTAGGCATCCAAAACCAACAAGGTGACGCCACGTGTCCAAATGAGGTGGTAGTCCCAGTCAAATGCAAGAACGAATCAAAATGCGCCAATTGTCAAAATGACATCCTTTGGCCAATCACAAGCAACCTCGTCCACTTCCTACAACTATAAATAGGGGATGGACATGACATTCAAGGGATCCCAGAAAAAACTCTTCAACAAGCATTCAGCAAATTGGAGAAACCTACAACATCAACATCAATAGTTCTTCGAAGGAGTGATCAACGGAGTTCTTCCCGGAGATCGACCTACAACGACGAAGCACTTTCCGACGTCCCCAAGATCGACAACATCTCAAGGAGGTCTACATCATCCAACCATTCGGGAAATACGCTACTAAAGGCCCTCGAATCGCGGAGAAACTTAGGAGAGAGAATCAAGAGAACAACGGAATTGTACTCACAACGATTCATTAATAAAAATCATATTTTTTCTTTTATTTATTTTGCTTGCAGTTAATTTTCAGCGCTTACAAAAATTTGTTGCGAACAAATTTGGCACGCCCAGTGGGACCAATTCTGCTCTTCATCTCTTCCTCCTACAAATACAAAAACAACAAGTTCAACTTTACAATGGCCTTCATGAAGATCAATGATGTTTCAAGCAAGGACTCTTCAGTTGCCACATTTGTTGATTTTAGTGACGTTGATCCAATCACTCGACGCAAGTTCAAGACAAGTGACTTGGATGGATCTGAATATTTCACCTCTTTGGAGATGCCAAGAAAGAGCAAGTCTCGAATGACATTCAAATCTGCAATCCCTAGGGGCAACATTGCATCAAAATTGTTTGATGAACTTTCTCATTCTGGCTTCAACTTTGGTGAATCTAAAAAGTTCAACAGATTCTTCAATTTCAACAAAGGCTAACTCCTTTATGGTTGACGCAACTGACATGGATGAGAAGTTCGTAATGATGGAGCAAACCATTGAAGCCTTGAAGAAGTCTCTTATAACGCCCCAAAATAAACTAAGGTGAACTAGAGCCTCATGATTGTTTCTTGAGTTGATTTTTAGTTAAACTGAGTTAGTTTAGTGTCCTTAGGCAGTGTGCAAAGTTTCGTGAAGTTTGGAGGTCAAACGACCAAGAACGTCCAAGGCATTCGAAAGATATGCCTTGAGTCGACCTTGTACGTCTAGACGAGTTTCGTCGAGTTTTATGTGTTCGTTTTGGATGAAATTCGTGTGAGAGGTGTTAAACTTATAGATGATCATATTTGTGTTGGAAACATCCGGGAAATTATCCCCAAGAACCATCGAAGGGTCCTTGAGGAAGGACCCAAAACCTTGTAAGCAGGCTGTCCCAGGCAGCCTTGACGACGGAGCAGTTGACGGCCAGTCATGGCTGTGACGCCCCGTCACAAGGTTCCGTCGTGGGGGACTTGTTCAAGGGTGTGGAGGGGCACCCTTTTCAAGCTTCTGAAGTTTGCAACGGACGGTCAGGACGGTCCGTTGCACCCGTGACGCCCCGTCACAAGCAGGTCATCGCAAGTCTGTCCCTGTGCGCAGATTTTTCTGCCAAGTTAGGGGTGAACTTGTAAATTCACCCCACATCTAAATAAGAGTTTGGACGGTTTGTTAAGGGATTTTTGGGTATATTAAATGAGTTTTAAACCCTAGACCTAGACAAGACCCCCTCATTTCAACATTCAAACTCTCTCTCTAAAAAGAAAACCCTCTCAAGTCACCATTGAAGCCAAGGCTCAAGGAGGGCTGCTTTGGACTTGTTTCTTCATCAAAATTAGTGGATTTACTTCTCTTAAAGGTATGGTATCCATTCTTGAATATCTTTTCATTCAAGAAGCCAATTTCCAAAATGGTTTTCAAAAGGGTTTCTAAACTCAATCTTCTTCTAACTTTGATTTCTAGTATGAGTCTTCTTGTATTTAAGTTATAATGGTTTAAATGTATTTATCTTGGTTTGAATTGATGATTTTGATGTTAAAACTCCATGAAACTCTTGTTTATGCATACTTCAACTTTTGACTTAAAAATGGGTTATGTGAGCATGATTTGAGTAAGGTATGAACTTGGGTCTTCTTGTGTATGTCATGTTGGTGTAGCTACTACCCTAAGGGCCTTAATATGGTGAAATGTTGATAAATTGATTATGGGTGATGATGGTTTGAATTGTTGATGAGTTGTTCTCATTGTATATTTCTTATTATGAATTGCTATTTGAGTGGTATGGTCCACCTTATGGGTGGCGGTGCTAATTGATGAGCTTGATGTTGTTTAGTATGTGTTGAGTAGGTAATCTTGAAGGTCTAATATGTTAAATGAAGATATATTGTATATGGGTCTTCTATTGTGTTTGGTGTAGCTTGAATTGCATGCTTGACCTAGTTTATGTCTAAATGAAGTGTATGATTATGAGAAGCATGTAGAGTGTGTAACTCGATGAATCGAGGTTAAAGTATGCGTAGAACTTGTTGATAATGAGATGATGCTTATATGCAAAGTGTACACATGTACACACACACACTCTTTTAAGATTTGTATTATGCCAAGTTGAGCAAAAAGGGGAATCTTGAGGTGGACACACTTCGTGAGTTGAGATGTAGTGTCTAGTAGCAACCTCTCCATTCCTAGTGAGCTTTCTAAGATAGACTATTATGTTGAGGAATCCGTGGGGAGTTATGCCTAGCACCGAGAGGATATGAAGGGTAGGTGGATTGCACTTCGTGAGTTGAGATGTTGTAATCCAAAGTACCTCTTGAGATGAGTACTCCTCGTTAGTAGAGAGTGAGTTACTTAGTAGCAATCTCCTTATCCCATAACTATGTGCCCGCATAGGTGTAGCTATTGGAAAAGCCATGTAAACGCTAATAAGCATGACCTTACACTAGGCAAGTAAGGATCCCTCATCCGATAGGGGTTAATATCGGAATTCCATGTCTAGCTCTCATGGTCTTTGTCGGTTAAGCTAACTCCCACAAAAGAATTGATTTGAAACTAATTATCTTGTATATTGTTGAATTTGGTATGTATGTCGTGAAGTGCTCAATCCACATTAGTTATCGAGTAGGAGCATTGAGTGGGAGTAGTAGTATGGGATGCTATTCTCACATTGCACTTGGTGTGACCTATACCTACTATGGGAGAAGAGTACCTTCATGAAATCCGTGTGAATGAGTACTATTGTGCAGTGTTATGGAGGATTATTGTGGAGTACTTGAGTAAATGGAATCCATTAGGAGTACTAAGTGGGAGTGGTAGTATGGGATGCTACTCTCACATTTGCACTTGGTATGACCTATATTTCCATGAGTGTTTTGCATATGTTAGCCAAGGGCATGGATTTGATTTCCAACGAAGTAAGCCTAAGATTTGGTAGTTTTAAGGGTCGCTTTGGTGTGCTTTGAAGGGAGGTGTAATGAAAATCCCTTCTTAGCTCACCTTAGGGAGTCTTAGGATAACCTTGGGTTAGGGCAACTTCAAAGGAAAAGAGTTCATATGACTTGGACCGTGCCATTCACTGTAAGGTCTCCATTGTAAGAATTCAAAATGTTCACTATGATGCTTTATTCAATTTTCATTGTAAGTTTAGTAAGCCATTGAAATGTTCCTTTTGATTACTCTAAGTTTTGGTAAAGTTGCCATAAAGTGTTGATTGCCAATTCTTATGTTGGTTTATTTCTAGATTCATGAATATTGCTTTAATTGCATGAAAAGTTATTTTTACTAAAATGTCCCTTTTCGTATGTTTTTGCATATGCCATACTTAGTACATTGTTGTACTAACCCCATACTTTTATATACCTTATGAGTATAGGTTGGAAGACTTTTTGGAGGATCGGAGTTGAAGCTTGGGAATTCTATCTCTCAAGAATTGGGTATGTCCTCATATATTCGAGGACATAGTTTTATGTTTCTTAGTTTCTTAATTAAGACTTAAAAATATATTTACTTTTATTGTAAAGGTCCGTGTCCCTAAGATTCCAAGTTGTGTATTTAAGTTGGCTTGTGACGATAAAATTTCCAAGTATTTATTAAAAGACTCCTGTTATTATTATTATCGTGAAAAGTTTTAATTCCGCACTACTTTTCATGCTTTATGTTATGAATGCTAGTTAGAGGGCTTGTACGAGACCCCAAAGGGGTCAAGTACGCCCGGTCATGATTCGAGGGTTTTCCCTAACTTTTAGGGGGTGATTTCGGGTCGTGACAGACTTGGTAACAGAGCATAAGGTTTTGGGAAATAGTTTAAGGTCTAAAAGTCTCACAAGCCACATCTAGTAGTATCTTGGTTACTGGTGTGAGTCGCGACACATCCATGGACAAGAGGCTATAGGATGCTAGAAGTTTCACTTTCTTCTCTATTCTAGTATCGTGCCTTAGAGTTGAGTATATAAGGTGTCTATTCTCAACCTCTTCTTTTTGTGTTTTTAGGACATGAATACGAGGAGATCGACCGCTAGAAGGGAGGAGGGAGGTGTACCAAATGAGAGAGTCCTTCCCCATGTTGACCAAGTTCCTATTGTTGGCTTAGGGGAGGAAAATGGGGAGGTTCCTCTTCAAGAACCTCAAGTGCCTCCGGAACCTCAAGGACCTCCTATGCCTCAAGCTCCTTTTGTTGAGGGTGATATGACTAATGCGGAGTTGAGGGCTGCCCTAATGAACTTGACCCAACTCATGACGGCTCAAGCTCAAGTTGTCAACAATCACTTTGTGGGCCAAGATAACCAAGGATATAGGCCCTAACCAAATGCTAGTACTCCCGCTTCTAGGATTTGGGATTTCATGAGGATGAAACCTCCTACTTTTCATGGCACTAAGGTGGATGAAGATCCACAAGGCTTCATAAATGAGGTTTTCAAGGTGGTAGATGCTATGGGTGTGACCCCTAGGGAGAAAGCAGAATTGGCCGCTTACCAACTTAAGGATGTTGCTCAAGTGTGGTATGAGCAATGGAGGGGTGAGAGACCCTTAGAAAGAGGACCGGTTGCTTGGGAGGAATTCAAAGAGGCTTTCCTAGATAGATTCTTTCCTTTAGAGTGGAGGGAGAAGAAGATGGTTGAATTCATGAACCTCCGTCAAGGGGGAATGAGTGTGCAAGAGTACTCTCTCAAATTCACCCAACTCTCTAAGTATGCCCCAACCATGGTGGCCAACCCTAGGGCTAGGATGAACAAGTTTGTGATGGGCGTGTCTAGCTTGGTGGAAAAAGAGTGTCGTACGGCTATGCTTCTTAATGACATGGATATCTCTAGGCTCATGGTTTATGCACAACAAATTGAGGAGTCCAAAATTAGGGAGATAAGGCAAGAGGGTAACAGACCTAGATCGGATGATTCTAGTCACCAAAGGCCTAAGAAGAGGTTTTATCCCCAAGATTCTTCTATGGGAAACAAGGATAGGGCTCCAAATCAACTTTCTCAAGGTGGTGGTCATTCCTATGAAAAGGCTAGGTGCCCTACTTGTGGCAAGCAACATGGGGGTAAATGTCTTGCCGGATCGGATGGTTGTTTTGCATGTGGTAATAAAGGCCACAAGATGAGGGACTGCCCAAACCTTAAATCAAGGGGGATAGATGTGAATCAAGCTTCCCTAGATCCTAATGCTCCCAAGAAGAACCCTTCCTATGGGATGGGGGCTAGAAAGGATAATTAATCCGTATTGATGGTTTTGGTAAGTTTCAACTCTTTGTTATTGTTGCTTTTGTGTTATGAGATGAGTTTATATGGTTTTATAGTCCATATGATCATGTCATCTTGATGGATTTCTTAAAGAGTGAATTTTTTTTAAAAAATTTGGTAAACTGGGCAGTGAACTTCACTGTAAAAGAAAAAATAAAATTTGGCATTTTGAAGAAAATTGTTTTGTCTTGAATTTTAGTTTCAATGTGTGTAAAGGTATTGGTTATGAGCATGTTTAATGTTGGAGAAGGTAGTTCCTCCATAAAAGAAGTTTAAGGTTGAGTTTTGACTTTGTGAGTTTGGCAAAAGTTGTCTATGTTGATAAGTGTTGAAAGTGTGAAATGATGTTCCTTGCTAATTGATGCTTTGATGGTTGGTGTTTTGATCATGATCTAAGTGAATTATATGATGCTAAAAGAGTCCTTGTTGTTCTTAAAAATTTAAGTGTCATTCGAGGGCGAATGTTATTCCAAGTGGGGGAGAATATAACGCCCCAAAATGAACTAAGGTGAACTAGAGCCTCATGATTGTTTCTTGAGTTGATTTTAAGTTAAACTGAGTTAGTTTAGTGTCCTTAGGCAGTGTGCAAAGTTTCGTAAAGTTTGGAGGTCAAACGACCAAGAACGTCCAAGGCATTCGAAAGATATGCCTTGAGTCGACCTTGTACGTCTAGACGAGTTTCGTCGAGTTTTATGTGTTCGTTTTGGATGAAATTCGTGTGAGAGGTGTTAAACTTATATATGATCATATTTGTGTTGGAAACATCTGGGAAATTATCCCCAAGAACCATCGAAGGATCCTTGAGGAAGGACCCAAAACCTGGTAAGCAGGCTGTCCCAGGCAGCCTTGGCGACGGAGCAGTTGACGGCCAGTCATGGCTGTGACGCCCCGTCACAAGGTTCCGTCGTGGGGGACTTGTTCAAGGGTGTGGAGGGGACCCTTGTCAAGCCTCTGAAGTTTGCAACGGACGGTCAGGACGGTCCGTTGCACCCGTGATGCCCCGTCACAAGCAGGTCGTCGCAAGTCTGTCCCTGTGCGCATATTTTTCTGCCAAGTTAGGGATGAACTTGTAAATTCACCCCACGTCTAAATAAGAGTTTGGACGGTTTGTTAAGGAATTTTTGGGTATATTAAATGAGTTTTAAACCCTAGACCTAGACAAGACCCCCTCACTTCAACATTCAAACTCTCTCTCTAAAAAGAAAACCCTCTCAAGTCACCATTGAAGCCAAGGCTCAAGGAGGGATACTTTGGACTTGTTTCTTCATCAAAATTAGTGGATTTACTTCTCTTAAAGGTATGGTATCCATTCTTGAATATCTTTTCATTCAAGAAGCCAATTTCCAAAATGATTTTCAAAAGGGTTTCTAAACTCAATCTTCTTCTAACTTTGATTTCTAGTATGGGTCTTCTTGTATTTAAGTTATAATGGTTTAAATGTATTTATCTTGGTTTGAATTGATGATTTTGATGTTAAAACTCCATGAAACTCTTGTTTATGCATACTTCAACGTTTGACTTAAAAATGGGTTATGTGAGCATGATTTGAGTAAGGTATGAACTTGGGTCTTCTTGTGTATGTCATGTTGGTGTAGCTACTGCCCTAAGGGCCTTAATATGGTGAAATGTTGATAAATTGATTATGGGTGATGATGGTTTGAATTGTTGATGAGTTGTTCTCATTGTATATTTCTTATTATGAATTGCTATTTGAGTGGTATGGTCCACCTTATGGGTGGCGGTGCTAATTGATGAGCTTGATGTTGTTTAGTATGTGTTGAGTAGGTAATCTTGAAGGTCTAATATGTTAAATGAAGATATATTGTATATGGGTCTTCTATTGTGTTTGGTGTAGCTTGAATTGCATGCTTGACCTAGTTTATGTCTAAATGAAGTATATGATTATGAGAAGCATGTAGAGTGTGTAACTCGATGAATCGAGGTTAAAGTATGCGTAGAACTTGTTGATAATGAGATGATGCTTATATGCAAAGTGTACACATGTACACACACACACACTTTAAAGAATGTATTATACCAAGTTGAGCAAAAAGGGGAATCTTGAGGTGGACACACTTCGTGAGTTGAGATGTAGTGTCTAGTAGCAACCTCTCCATTCCTAGTGAGCTTTCTAAGATAGACTATTATGTTGAGAAATCCGTGGGGAGTTATGCCTAGCACCGAGAGGATATGAAGGGGAGGTGGATTGCACTTCGTGAGTTGAGATGTTGTAATCCAAAGTACCTCTTGAGATGAGTACTCCTCGTTAGTAGAGAGTGAGTTACTTAGTAGCAATCTCCTTATCCCATAACTATGTGCCCGCATAGGTGTAGCTATTGGAAAAGCCATGTAAATGCTAAGAAGCATGGCCTTACACTAGGCAAGTAAGGATCCTTCATCCGATAGGGGTTAATATCGGAATTCCATGTCTAGCTCTCATGGTCTTTGTCGGTTAAGCTAACTCCCACAAAAGAATTGATTTGAACTTAATTATCTTGTATATTGTTGAATTTGTGTATGTATGTCGTGAAGTGCTCAATCCACATTAGTTATCGAGTAGGAGCATTGAGTGGGAGTAGTAGTATGGGATGCTATTCTCACATTGCACTTGGTGTGACCTATACCTACTATGGGAGAAGAGTACCTTCATGAAATCCGTGTGAATGAGTACTATGGTGTAGTGTTATGGAGGATTATTGTGGAGTACTTGAGTAAATGGAATCCATTAGGAGTACTAAGTGGGAGTGGTAGTATGGGATGCTACTCTCACATTTGCACTTGGTATGACCTATATTTCCATGAGTGTTTTGCATATGTTAGCCAAGGGCATGGATTTGATTTCCAACGAAGTAAGCCTAAGATTTGGTAGTTTTAAGGGTCGCTTTGGTGTGCTTTGAAGGGAGGTGTAATGAAAATCCCTTCTTAGCTCACCTTAGGGAGTCTTAGGATAACCTTGGGTTAGGGCAACTTCAAAGGAAAAGAGTTCATATGACTTGGACCGTGCCATTCACTGTAAGGTCTCCATTGTAAGAATTCAAAATGTTCACTATGATGCTTTATTCAATTTTCATTGTAAGTTTAGTAAGTCCATTGAAATGTTCCTTTTGATTACTCTAAGTTTTGGTAAAGTTGCCATAAAGTGTTGATTGCCAATTCTTATGTTGGTTTATTTCTAGATTAATGAATATTGCTTTAATTGCATGAAAAGTTATTTTTACTAAAATGTCCCTTTTCGTATGTTTTTGCATATGCCATACTTAGTACATTGTTGTACTAACCCCATACTTTTATATACCTTATGAGTATAGGTTGGAAGACTTTTTGGAGGATCGGAGTTGAAGCTTGGGAATTCTATCTCTCAAGAATTGGGTATGTCCTCATATATTCGAGGACATAGTTTTATGTTTCTTAGTTTCTTAATTAAGACTTAAAAATGTATTTACTTTTATTTTAAAGGGCCGTGTCCCTAAGATTCCAAGTTGTGTATTTAAGTTGGCTTGTGACGATAAGATTTCCAAGTATTTATTAAAAGACTCCTTTTATTATTATTATCGTGAAAAGTTTTAATTCCGCACTACTTTTCATGCTTTATGTTATGAATGCTAGTTAGAGGGCTTGTACGATACCCCAAAGGGGTCAAGTACGCTCGGTCATGATTCGAGGGTTTTCCCTAACTTTTAGGGGGTGCTTTCGGGTCGTGACTTCTATTGATGACAAAAATCTTCAAATCACGCAGCTTATGAGCAAGTTAGATCTCTACAACTCTAGAGAGTCACATCACAATCTAAAAACTTAAGAAAAAGTTGATATTGATTCTCCAACAAGTCAGTTGACTCTCAAAGCGCAAAACAATCTGCTTCAGTTGCCACTTTAACAGTGCAACAACTACAAGATATGATCACAAACACAATTAAAGCTCAATATGGTGGTCCGTCACAAAGTTCCTTAGGATATTCAAAGCCGTATTCTAAGCGAATCGTGGGTCTACTAATGCCAATTGGATATCAACCGCCAAAAGTTGCAGCAATTTGATGGAAGGGGAAACCCAAGGCAACATATTTCTCATTTTGTCAAGACTTGTAGCAGTGCTGGTACACATGATGATCTTCTTGTCAAGCAATTTGTCCGTTCTTTAAAAGAAAACGCCTTTGATTGGTATATGGACTTGGAGCCTGAATCAATTGATAGTTGGCGACAATTAGAAAATCAATTTCAAAATCGTTTCTACAGTACCCGCCGAACAGTGAGCATGATGGAATTCTTTCCTAAAATGCTCCTCAACATACGAGCCTAAACTGCAAGTTACAATGCTCCTCAACGTACGAGCCTAACCTGCAAGTTACAATGCTCCTCAACGTACGAGCCTAAACTGCAAGTTACAACGCTCCTTAAGGTATGAGCATAAACTGCATGTTACTCCTGGCCCGCAAGAGTATAAACTTTGTACGGCCTAAAAAAAAAAGAATAAAAATTGGAGCCATCGGTGCCAACTGCACGAAGTTTTCAATTATCTTGGTTGATATACTTCTGATCATACTTGTAGTAAGTGCATGACTCTTCAATATGACATGACAAACATGAGCAGTAGCACAACAATCTTGTTCGACATAGCGGTGCCAATAACACGAAGTTTTGAATTACGGTCAAATTGGATCTTGAAAATCAATCTCCTCTGTTTGAGAAACATGTCTATGCAAAATAAATATGTAAAACCACAACCATTACCTGCAATAAAGAGAAACAAGAAAAATCCAAAAGAAAAATGCGATTTTATTAATGAGTCATTGTGAGTACAATTTCGTTGTTCTCTTGATTCTCTCTCCTAAGTTTCTCCGCGATTCGAGGGCTTTCAGTAGCGTATTTCCCGAATTGTTGGATGATGTAGATCTCCTTGAGATGTTGTTGATCTCCAAGACGTTGGAAAGCGCTTTGTCATTGTAGGTCGATCTCCAGGAAGAACTCCGTTGATCACTCCTTCGAAGAACTATTGATGTTAATGTTGTAGCTTTCTCCAATTTGCTGAATGCTTGTTGAAGAGTTTTTTTCTGGGCTCCCTTGAATGTCATGTCCATCCCCTATTTATAGTTGTAGGGAGTGGATGAGGTTGCTTGTGATTGGCCAAAGGATGTCATTTTGACACTTGGCGCATTTTGATTCGTTCTTGCATTTGAATGGGACTACCACCTCATTTGGACACGTGGCGTCACCTTGTTGGTTTTGGATGCCTAGTCACTGTGACACGTGGCATGGATTTGGGCTTCAAGGTGAAATGAACCTTGGATTTGAATTTAATAAGATGAACTTATTTATTTGTAAAGCCCAAATTAATTATTCAGCCCAAATGAACATGGATTTAATTCAAATTTTGTATGAATTTGATCCAATACAATTTATGTGTCTACAGGGGGTTCAAAAAGATAAGTAAGCACGATAATAGTATCCATAAAAGCGGGGCAGATCAAATATAAATGGGTCGAATCAGATAAGCAACTAAAAAAATTCAACTCCACCTCAACCTAAACAATAAAATCGAGTAAGTATATGTTTGACATAACATTAAAATATAAGTACGAGAGAATGTATTTTTTAAACCTATAATTATGGGTTTTATTAGTGTCATTGATGTATATAAACGTTATTCAATTTCTGAAACTAACAAAGGAATAATTTAGAATCCGATCATGTTGTAGCAATAGAATTTGTGTCGAGAAAATAATTATCAAGATTGGAAAATATCGCGACAATCGAATTTATTTATAAATTTTAAATAATTACTCTTATTTATTTAATCTTACTTATAATTATATTATTTATTAATTAAATATAAATTAAATGCTTGACTTAAAATGAGTATGAGAGAATGTATTTTTTTAAATTTTAATTATGAAAACTCAAAAAACATTGTAAGTTTTACTTAATTTTATAAAAATAGAAAAGAATCATTTTTAATATCTAATAAAATATGTTAAATCCCAATAGATTTTCAAAAAAATACAAATTTTCATTTATTTAGAAATAAAAATGAAAATCAGTTGAAAATAGGGTGGAAAACGTTGTTATATGGAATCGAACTTACAACCTAGCAACTTAGGTAGCGAATTCTTGAACCCCCTTTACCGATGATCCAAACCCTTCACTAATGTTCAGGGGATTCATCACTTAGTATATACATATAAATCAAAAAATTGATCCTATATATATCGTGTAATTTGTTCAATGATTGGGGTTCGGATGAAACCCCTTAGATCCATGTAGATCCGCCCCTGGGTATGCGGGGATTGTAAATCAATGTCACATAGGGGTGATTGTAATGCTCTATGGTGATGAACAATCATGAATAGGCTAAGCATCTTTATTGACGCTAATCATCTTTCGATATCAAAATATCTATGCATAAAATCTTCTATCGGTCTCATCTGCACGCCATTTCTAAAAAAACCAAATACCTTACTCTATTCTCTCTTTCAAGAATAGGGAAAATAGATCCGACCCACAACCTCTCTTTCAATCCATAGACATCAAACCTAAATTGCTAGTATCAAACAAATTACACTCTAATTAATCTCTTTCGAGCATCAAACAGAGATCGAAAGTAGGAATTAAGTTTGCAATTTCAACCCATAAGTTAACCCTATGGTAGTTAGACCAAATTCATGCATGAATAACAAAAACACAGAGCATAACACAATACCCATTACATTAAGTTAACACCCAACCCCATTTGAGTACCCCTAGATCTTGGGGTTTTAGCATCTATCACAAAAAGTAAAGAAAATATACCTTCCAAAGTATCCATGGGTAACTTGAAATTCCTCTTAAACCCACTTGTGATTCAACTTTAATTATCAAATTCAAGCTTCAAATTGTAAAACCCTAAGAACTAGAAAAGTGTTCTTCTCAAAGGTAAAATGTTCTACTATTAAACTCTCGTCGTTCAGTATATGAACTCTCGATACTCCTCAAACTCTACCCTCAAAACTCTCTTAAAAATTGTAACCTTTGGGCTATTTATACTTCCCTAAATTTTGGCCCAAAATAAATTTCGTAACCAACTCTGCGACATTAGTCGGGTTTGCCAAGCCTGATTGGTGACTCGCCCTTTGCTCCTTAGCTCGACTTGTGATTTTCTAGACTTCAGGTGTTTGAACCTCAGTTGGCGTACTCGATTGAGTCAACCTTCACCTTCGGTGAATCGTCGAATACCACCTTGGTCCGTCGTTCGAGCATTAAATCTTTGCCTTGCAGACTGTCACTTTGGACAATGTGCATCAAGACCGTTGTTCTAACTCGGCGCATCGCCTATTCTACTAGAGTACGCCGGAATTCTTTAGTAGACACAAGTGCTATGCACTATCAATTTGGGCGAGATCATGCTCAGTTAGCGATCCGCCCTTCATATTAGGCGATCAACAATGTTCACTCTGCACTTCTTTTTATATTTTTATTCATTCTTTCACATATCAGTCCTTGCCTTATCTTATTGACATCATATCTTCAAATCAACATTTGATTAGACAATGACAAATTTAAGCATTCAAGACACTAATTATTAAGCTAAATGGACCTTAAATGATTGCAGATCTACCACTTATCGACACCCCTAACTTATTTGCTTGTACTTAAGTAAATCAAGAACATAATAAACTCAATTAGGGTGTTTGCAACAGTACTCAATGAGAGCTAGCATGCAATCTCCATAGCAAGATTAATATCAATAGCATGTCACCCTAAATAATGATTAAAAAAACTTCAAACAATGACTAACTAGTCTCAACACAAGTTCAAGCTCACTTTAGCTTCTTGTCTAATGGAAGAATATGATTCAACAAATTCAAGTGACCTCACATCAAGGACAATTTCATACTCTCACAAAGCACATCAACAAAGGTAATACGAATCAATGCAACTCTCACTCTCTCAAAGAGAAACACATGCATGCTTTGTCCACAGGGTTTTCTATATTTTTAAATCATCACACAACCTAGTTAAATGCAAGATCTCAAGGGTATTTTAGGATTGTAATGGGGATGAGGGTTAAGGTATGATCAATTTACATTAATGACTTATACAATTTCAAAGCATTTTGCAATCATCATCACCTTTTCTCATGTTCCTTTATTTTTTATCATTTGAGAACTCAAATCTTGACTTTCCACTCAATTTATTTGGAATCCCTTTTTTTAATTCAATTCTCTTTTTCATTTCCATCTTTTTCAAGCTATTTCCATCAAAACCTTTTGTTTCATTTCATTTTTTTAATAAGGATGAGTTCTTTCTTTTTGCTAAACTTTCATATTTTATTCTCATTGCTTCCTTTTTGCCTTTCCCTTGACTTTCTTTCTTCCTTCCTTTCAACACCCCCAACTTAGGCGTTTAGCCTAAGTTCACTTTTCAAACATCACAATGTTCCAAAAGGATTTTTGGTGAGAAAGTACGAATAATTTGGCTCAAGAAGCTTCTTTTGGTTGTCAACAAATAAGTCAATTGGTCACAAGGTAGTCACAAAAGTCTTTGTGGAAAATTTGGTTCCTTCATTGAATTTTTCCCAACATTATGTCTTGCATTCACCAAGATTCACCCAATTGGACTAACAGGGCAAATTTTAGGACTCAACATGCATTCTTTCAAGTAAAATCTCACCACACATGGCACTTCAAAATACTCTCATTTAGCACATCCTTAAAAGATCAAAATCATACGTGATGTTCATTGCAAGGCTCACATCAAAACACAACTAGTCAACAAAAGATTCAAAGATCTCTCTCAAAGGTGTAACCATATCGATTTCATTCTGGCAACACAAATACTATACATCATGCTCATCATGAGTAATGTTAAACACATCGATACTGAACAAAATCGATTCTCAAATTGTTATTAATGAAAACTTCAAGCATTTCATTATTTGAACTCATGGGGGGTTACAATATCAAGGGAGAATGAGATAGAAATAAATACATACAAATTTACAAAAAAGATCATTCTAATATAAAGAAACATCAAACTACAATTTCTCTAAACAAGAAATAACAAAATACAAACAAAAGAATACTGGCACAAAGGCCCTCACCCCAAATAGAATGCAGTGTTCTCATTTCAAAGCAAGTAAAAATACTGGGAAGAAAGAGTCCGTGACAGGATATACTTGTGGTGTACTGTCATCTGAAGTCTTGGGAGGTGAAGCCTCAAGAGGGGCACTGATACCCAACAATAAATCACTAGAGGTGGCATGTCAGACTCAACAGGGGCATCATTTCTCGTCTCAGCAACATGAGGTATGGTAGAGTCTGGGTGACTCAACTAGACCCAACATTTGAAGCCTATCAAGAAATCTCTAGTGCAGCCTGAAGAATGACCACCTTGGTCTCATGCAACTTTGTCAGTGTCTCAACAATCTCGTGCTCTCAGCTCCCAGCTCTTCCCCATCAGTTTCCTTGGCCAACTCTTCCTCAACCCTCTCACTCTCATCATCAAAAACAATCTCAACATGTGTCACGACCCGGATTCTGGAATCTGAACCGCGATCGGCGTCGTTAACTTCTCAGAGGTCGCAGACATGCCTCTTCTTAGCTTTCATCACATTCATATAGTTAAATTTGCGGAAAATTTAAAACTTTTAAAACATAATGAAGTGTACATAGACTTCATATAAATTCTACATAGATTGATATACTATAAGCTCAAACTAAACAACCATCTACAATCGATTAAGCAATTCAAATGAAAGAATCAATACATATCATAATAGTTCGCCAAAACGGCCTTAATACAAAGCTTCGAATAAATGTCTTGAAAAGAAACGCTAGGGATAATATCCACTAGCTATGTATAAAGAAATAAGCTATAAATATAGATGTAGCATCCTCGAAATCAAGAGTACCTACCAAAGGTCTGGAGATCGCTAAGTCCAAACCGCTGCGATGAGTCTTCAACCTTCTCTCTAACCTGCTCTTATAAAAATATTAATAGTATAGGGTTAGTACACACTTGTAATAAGTATGGGTGTATGCACACATACACATAAGGCTATGCATGATCAAGAAAAGCTCTTCCTATAACAACATGCCATTTCTGGAAAGTGAAGTCACTAGACTTTCTTAATTTGTTATATGCGATTTATGGTGTGAATATGACGTATTTTAATGCATTAAAAACACACAACTCATTTTCTATATCAACATAAGACCTTGGAATCATGAACATAATTTTAGAACATCACAAACTAAAAATTATAAATTTGCTCCCCCTTAGGTCGAGAGCACCCTTTTCCAGACTTAGAATATTTTTCAGTCTTTTCTTCTTTTCGTTGTCTAGTTCAATAATCTCCTTTGAACCTATGTTTTACTTACAAGTGCAATGATTCATTGTAGTCCCATACCTACAATGATTCAAGTAAGTAATCCAAGAGATTAAGGAAATGATTTAACTATAATTTGGGCATGAAATCTTTATAAGCCAATCTTTATTGGTTAAGCCTATTATTTGATCATTTGTCTAATATAAGAAGTAATTATAAGCCAATCTTATTTGGCTATGATCATTTGCATAATATAAGAACTCATTATTGGCTATGCCCCTTACTTGTGGAAAACTTCATTCTTATCAAACATTGAGGATTGATATTCTTAAACTCTTGCTTTCTTAGTTCACTTTGAACTTACATCTCTTCGTCCTTCTTACTTTCTTAAAAAAGTCTTTAGCATTAAGATCATGTGAAATGACATGAAATCCAGTGTCTTCCCCACACCGAAAAGAGGTGGTTCACCGATCAAAGTGCACCTAGATCATGTGAGTTAACATGAAATCCAATGTCTGCCCCATACCGAAAAGGGGTGATTCACTGGCTAAAGTGAACCCATGTCCAGTGTCTTCCCCACACCGAAAAAAGGTGGTTCACGAATAAAGTGAAACCAAGAACTTTCTTTTTGAGCATTAACCGACATAGATCATGTGAGCTAAAAACAAAATCCAGTGTCTGCCCCACACTTAAAAGGGGTGGTTTCACCGGCCAAAGTGAAACCGAATCTACCGAGCTCGCTTAGGTGGAATCCACTGGCTAGTTCCCATGCTGGCAACATGGTTCGAAGACTAGGTGATTTGCGGAGACTCTTATCCACCTTGGTAGAGCCTCATCTCATGAGACTTACATGTGCTGGCACAAGGTCATTGCTAGTCTATCGGTGCTTTGCTCAATTTCTTTTACTTCATAACTTTTAGAGTTGACTCAAACATTATGGAAGCTTGCTTCTAGATTGAGGTTTATTTACTCTAGGGATAACTTGTCATCCCTTTCTTTACTTGATGAAAATGTGAATTTAGCCTTACATTATCATCTTCGTGTTATTGAGACTTGTCTCACACTTTCTAACACCCTCCTGAGTGAGTATATTTAACATAGTTGTCTTAGGTGTAAGTGAGACTTGTCTCACTTCCTTTAACACCCCATTCTGGTCACTTTCGTAACTTTTAAGCCTTTAGTTATGTTATTACTCACTTCATCTTGTTCAATGTCATTTGGTAGCTTTATACCATTCTTTATGAACGTTATGAACTTCATTCAATGTATTTACTATATTCATAATTAATTTTGATAGAGTATGTTGGGACTTGTCCCAATGATTGGCGTACTCTTGGTTATGGATTCATTGAGTTACCTTAGGTATGCTTATATTGGTTTAACTCAGTCATTTGCCAATTTTATATCATATTTTGGAAATAACATTGTAAACCAATTTCATTCAACTTTTTGGGCAAAACATTGTTAGCCAATTTATTGGCATAAACCAAACATTCACTCAACATTTTTCATGAGATTATCATTAGCCAAGTTGATTAACATTCATGTAAATACTTTAGTGAACTCATCATCTCAAGAAAGTCAACATTTATCAGTAATTATACTTCATAACTGAACCATAACCAAACTTCATCATCTCAGACACAATTAAGTCTTACAACATTCTTTATTTTGTGTAACTAATACTTAAAATCATACGAATCTAACGAATAGGTTTCATTCGACATTTACAAATAAAGAAACCTACACCTTTGGATCAGTTAGCACCACATACCAACAACATATTCGATATTACATCTACATACTCATTAGAATCGAAAACAAGGATAACTAGGGAAATGGACGTTCAACAATGTCATTGGAAAGCAACCTTAGTTTCGAGATTCATAGATTCAAAACGTTGAAATTCCTCTTGGAGAAAGCATTCCAGGAGAGAAACCCATACCTTATGTAGAATCGAATCTACGACGATCACTCTGCACGAAAACCTTGAAGAGTACCTTGAAATCGCCTAAGAGAACTTTGCCTTTCTACGTTCTTTGCTTACTGCTTTGCGTCGTGAGTTTCTAGTGAATGATCATGGTTTCTAGGTCTTAGGAACTTATATTGAATAATTCAACTTTAGACTAATTAACTTAATTAATAAATTAATTAGTTAATTACTAAAACGCCCCTCCTAAGTTGACTAGACATAGAAGGACATTTGACTTAGCCAAATTTGAAATTTGGCTAAGGGTCTCGGCTTGACCAAGGATTTAGATTAATTAATTTGATTACTAAATTAATTAATTAAGGGACCTAGAGAAATTACTAAAATACCCCTAAGTCACTAGGACCACAACTAACCCCTTTGGACCATCCTAGGTTAGGTACTAGGTTGTCCCTAAGTTAGTTAGGTTAGTTAGGTGTCACCCGACAAGGTCTTAGGTTGTCGGGTCCCTTGGCTGGTCGATCTTGGTTGGTCCTAGGTTAGTTGGTTAGGTTAGTTAGAGTCTAGAGTTGGTTAGGAAGCTAGACCCCACATGGCTGGACCCGTGCGCGCCTGCCCTTAACCGCCTAATCAAATTCGTTTAGCTTGTCGCGTGATCCCCCTCAGCGGTTAGCACATGTACTTGCACATGTGTTGCTGCCCATTTCTCCCAATCGTGCACTCCTATTGTTACATTTGGAAAGTTCATTCCTTGTCCAAGGATCCTCACTATGTCCTTGGACACTGCTTAATCTACATGATCATTTTCATTGATCATGTGCTATGGTATCTAGATTTGACACTTGGATGCCTCATACCCAATGCGTTGATATGGTTGAATACAGAATTTTAGCTTAGGGTCTTCTTTGCAGGTACAATTTTTAAACAATGCTTATTCATACTTAGAAAAATTGGCTAACACCCTTAGCCAATATTTTCTAATATGCCCAATATTATTCAATATTGGGCATTGTGATACCTATGTACCCCAATACGCATTCTTAAAACCTATTTGGCTCTTTACTAGACATGTACATTTTCTGGAATGTTACATTATCCCCCCCCTTAGGAACATTCATCCCCGAATGACACTTACACACCATTTTAAAACAAGAGGGTAATTTCGAAAACACTTTAACATACTTGAAACTTTACTCTTTTTGTGAATATCTGATTCACACTTACTCTGGATGATGCATATTACTCAAAGCTTATCTGAAGCTTCATAATTGAGATTGAGGAACTTCCTTCTCAATCGCACTTAACTTAATGCACATCACAACTCATGCAACACAAAAATCACGTCTACTCTATACAAAAACAGCAACATGAATGCAAGCATGAACTCATTTTAACTCATTTAGTGCAAGTATAAAAACGCACGATTATGGACTTACAACACCAAATCGACTAATGCACTAAAACTTAGAGTTTCTTAACAAAACCAGACTTAGGAAGAGTATATCTAACCTCAAGAACTGAACAAGTGAGGGTAACGAGATATCATATCGGCCTCGGCCTCCCATGTTGCTCCCTCAACAAGGTGGTTCCTCCATAATACTTTCACAGTGGCAACCTGCTTGTTCCTCAGCCGCTTCACTTGACGATCTAAAATCTCAACTAGAACCTCTTCATAAGAAAGGTTCTCATAAGCTCCTAACCCCTCAACAGGCAGGATGGATGCTGGATCGCCTAGACACTTCTTAAGCATCGAAACGTGAAACACTGGATGAATAGAAGCCAAGTCTTGTGGTAACTTCAGTTCGTAGGCAACATTTTCTACTCGTTGTAAGATCTCATAAGGACCTATATACCTCGGACTCAACTTCCCTTTCTTACCAAACCTCATCACCCTTTCATGGGTGATATCTTCAAGTAGACTTGATCACCTACTTTGAATTCAAGAGCTCTCTTTCTATTATCAGCATAGGATTTTTGACGACTGTAAGCAGTAGCCAACCGATCCTTGATCATCCTCACCTTCTCTATAGCCTCATGTATGATCTCAGGGCCAAGGATGTCAGATTCACCTACTTCAAACCACCCAACTGGAGACCTACATCTCCTGCCATACAATGCTTCAAAATGTGCCATCCCAATACTGGAATGGTAGCTATTATTATAAGAGAACTCAATCAACGACAAGTGGTCATCCCAACTCCCTTGAAGTCAATAACACATGCTCTCAACATGTCTTCAAGGGTCTGAATGGTACGTTCTTCTTTTCCATCCGTCTGCAGATGAAAAGCAGTACTAAGCTTCACCTGTGTACCCAAGCTCTTTTGGAAGGATCTCCAAAAGTGAGAAGTGAATTGGGCTCCCCTATCCTAAATGATAAACAAAGGAATCCCATTCCACCTCACGATATCATCAATATAGGGTTTGGCGTAGTCCTCGGCTCGGTAAGTGGACTTCACGGAAATGAAGTGTGCGGACTTGGTCATTCGATCAACAATGACCCAAATGGAATCGTGCATTTTTCTGGTTCTCGAAAAACCAACCACGAAATCCATATTGATGGCCTCCCACTTCCACATTGGAATATCGATCGATTGGTTGAGACCCCAGGCTTAAGGTGTTCGGCCTTAAACTGTTGGTAATTGGGACATTCCTCCACAAACTTAGAGATATCTCGCTTCATAACTTCCCACCAATAGACCTCTTTAATGTAATGGTACATTTTGGTGGCACCTAGATGAATAAAATACCTGGAACCGTGAGCTTCTGCCAAAATATTAGGCCGTAGATCATCAACACTGGGCACACATAATCTGTTCTCGTACCTGAGTACACCATCCCCTCCTAGGGAAAATGATTCATTCAACTACTCAACACTGAGTCTTTTAACTCCATGAGTACTGGGTCGAGATGCTGCTTAGATTTAACATCTACAACAAGTGAGGATTCGGAACTTGAATGAACCGAAACACCCCCACTTAGTGTATCTATCAGCCATACACCCAATCTAGCCAACTGGTGTACCTCTTTAACTAGCTCCTTCTTCTCATCATCAACATGAGACATGCTGCCCATGCTCAATCTACTCAACGCATCGGCCACTACATTGGCCTTACCTGGGTGATAGTGGACACTCATGTCATAATCCTTGAGCAGTTCTAGCCATCTCCTCTGACAAAGGTTCAATTCTCTCTGCGTAAAAACATACTAAAGACTTTTATGGTCAGTTTATACATCAACATGTACACCATATAAGTATTATTTACAAAGTTTCAACGCAAATACCATATCAGCTAACTCAAGATCATGAGTAGGGTAATTCTTCTCGTGGATTTTCAACTGTCTCGATGCATACGCAATCACCTTGCCATCTTGCATAAGAACACATCCCAAACCTACTCGGGAAGCATCACAGTACACCACATACCCTGCACCACTTTTCGGCAACTTGAGCACTGGGGCTGAAGTGAGTCGGTCTTTGAGCTCTTGGAAGCTCTTCTCACACTTTTCTGACCACTCAAACTTCGCCTTCTTCTTCGTTAAGGCTGTCAACGGAGCTGCAATAGTGGAAAAACCCTCCACAAACCTGCGATAATAATTAGCCAGACCCAAGAAACTCCTAATATCTATGGGAGTGAGGGGTCTCGGCCAATTCTTCACCGCTTCAACATTTTTAGGAATAACTTCAACACCCTGATCGGTCACAATATGACCAAGGAAGGTCACTCATCTCAACCAAAATTCACATTTACTGAACTTTGCATACAACTGATGTTCTCTGAGTACTTGCAATGTCTTTCTTAAGTGTTCTTCATTCTCTTCTCTAGTCTTAGAGTATATGAGGATGTCATCTATGAATATTATGACAAAAGAATCAAGATATTCACGGAAGACTCTATTCATAAGGTCCATAAATGCGGCTGGTGCATTAGTGAGACCAAATGACATGATAAGAAACACGTAATGACCATACCTAGTACGAAAGGCAGTCTTAGGAACGTCTTCTTGTCTCACTGTAAGCTGATGATATCCTGACCGAAGATCTATTTTAGAAAAGAAACTTGAACCTTGGAGTTGATCAAATAGGACATCGATTCTAGGAAGAGGATACTTGTTCTTTATAGTGACTTTGTTGAGTTGCCGATAATCGATACACATTCTAAGAGTTCCATCCTTTTTCTTAACGAACAACACTGGAGCACCCCATGGGGATATGCTCGGCTGGATGAAGCCCTTATCAAGTAAATCTTTTAACTGCAACTTCAACTCTTTGAGTTCGGCTGGTGCCATCCTATATGGGGGAATAGAAATTAGTTTGGTGTTGGGATCTAAGTCAACACCAAAGTCAATTTCGCGTTCAGGAGGAATTCCTGGTAAATCCTCCGGAAAGACATCTTGAAACTCATTCACTATTGACACAAAGTCTATGGAAGGAACCTCATGCTCTAAGTCATTGACTCTGACTAAGTGGTATAATTACCCCTTAGATATCATCTTATTGGCTTTTAGATGGGAAATGATTTGGCCTGTTGGATTTGAACAATGCCCTTCCCATTCCAGCTCTAACTCATTTGGAAACTGAAATCTCACTACCCTGTTTTGACAGTCTATCGTAGCATAATACTTATGGAGCCAATCCATACCCAAGATTATATCAAAATCGAGCATGGCTAACTCTACTAGGTCAGCATGAGTGATTCTATCAAGGACATTAATTGGGAAATTTTTATATACTCTTTCTGCTCTAATGCCTTCTCCTATGGGAGTACTAACTAGAAAAGGCTCATGTAAGATCTCAGGAAGCAAGTTAAATCTACTAGCCACTAAAGGAGTAACAAATGACAAAGAGGATCCTGGATCTAACAATGCATAAACAGGAAAAGAAAAGACATGCAACGTACCCGTGACCACATCAACTTACTTCTCTTGCTCCTTTATACCTTTCAGAGCATAGAATCTGTTCCTCTTGGGAGGTTCGGCTGCAGCATTTGGATTCGGCCGAGGCTGAGCATCTGTCCTGGACTGATTCCTCACATGTGGGCAGTCCCTGACTATATGCCCACTCTTGCCGCAACCATAGCAGGCATTAGTACCTACCAAGCACTCACCTCCATACAAACGCTCACATTTACCATACGGCTTGCTGTTACGCTGGGCATTTCTATCATTGCCCTTTTTGGGGCCAGACTTGTCCACTATGGCATTCGAATTCCTGGAAGGAGTAGGATTACCTGAGTGCTTCTTGAACATGGGCCTGTTATGGACTCCAAATGTACCCCTACCAGAGCTAGGACCAGTCTGATCCGCGGGTCTAGGATTTTTGCCTTCCTGACCTCTCTTTTTCTGATGACTCTCCTCCACCTGCTGTGCATGTACCATCAATCTACCCAGGTCCATGTTATCATGCAACATGGATGCCCGAAAATCCTCCACTAGATCCTCCGACACACCAGTCACAAACCTGCTCATCTCATCCCTGCTATTGGACACCAGAGAAGAAGCATATTTCGAGAGTTTAACAAATTTCAAGGAATACTCCTTGACCGACATACCTTCTTGTCTTAGGTTGATGAACTCTTCAACCTTTGATTCTCGTTGCTCTTTGGGAAAGAATCTCTCCAAAAATGAAGTCTTGAGAATGTGCCAAGTGATGGGGACTTCTCCTAGTGCTCGGCCATCTGCCCACATTTTGTACCACACCTGAGCCACATCTTTGAGTTGATATGCAGTCAACTCAGCCTTTGCCTTTTCATCAACACCCATGGCACAGAGAATTTTGTAGACCTCATCCACAAACTCCTGGGGATCCTCATTAGTATTGGACCCGTAGTGGACTGGAGGATTCATTCTAGTGAAGTCCCTCAGTCTGCTAGCCATGGTGCTAGCATGCAGGTTGTCTCTGGGAGCACCCTCTCTAGTGGCTTGAACCGTGATGGCCTGTGCCTGAGTACTGATGGCCTGGGCCATCTGAACCAATGCTTCTCTTACTTCACCATCTGTCAACGCAGCTTGGTTGACAGGCACTTGAACTCCAGCAGCTGGGGCTTGAGGAGGAGATTGGTTTCCTCCAGCAGCTGCTTCTTCAACTCTTCTGGCGGTATTTCTCCTTCTGTTCATTGTTCTACACGCATACACAAAAAGGAAGTTAGATACTTAAATGACAAAAAATGTTATAATTCTACATAGCACGATAAAGAGTAGAAGAAGGGAAAATTTCCTAACATCATATAGTCTCTAAGTCATGATTGTGGTGCACTTCACAACCATAAGTTAGAAACTACGTAACGTGGTTGTTTTAAGCTTTAGTTCCTAGGTAATTTAACCTCATGCCCTGATACCAAGTTCTGTCACGACCCAGATTCTGGAATCCGGACCACTACCGGCGTCGTTAACCTCTCAGAGGTCGCAGACAAGCCTCTTCTTAGCTTTTATCACATTCATATAGTTAAATTTGCGGAAAATTTAAACTTTTTAAACATAATGAAGTGTATATAGACTTCATATAAATTCTACATAGATTGATATACTATAAGCTCAAACTAAACAACCATCTACAATCGATTAAGCAATTCAAATAAAAGAATCAATATATATCATAATAGTTCGCCAAAATGGCCTTAATACAAAACTTCAAATAAATTTCTTGAAAAGAAACGCTAGGGACAACATCCACTAGATATGTCTAAAGAACTAAGCTATAAAGATAGATGTAGCATCCTCGAAATCAAGAGGACCTACCAAAGGTCTGGAGATCGCTAAGTCCAAACCGCTGCGATAAGTCTTCAACCATCTCTCTGACCTGCACCAATAAAAATAGTAATAGTATAGGGTTAGTACACACTTGTACTAAGTATGGGTGTATGCACACATACACATAAGGCTATGCATGATCAAGGAAAACTCTTCCTATAACAAAATGCCATTTTTGGAAAGTGAAGTCACTAGACTTTCTTAATTCGTTATATGCGATTTATGGTGTGAATATGACATATTTTAATGCATTAAAAACACACAACTCATTTTGTATATCAACATAAGACCTTGGAATCATGAACATAATTTTAGAACATCACAAACGAAAAATTATAAATTTACTCCCCCTTAGGCCGAGAGCACCCTTTTCCAGACTTAGAATATTTTTCAGCCTCTTCTTCTTTTTGTTGTCTAGTTCAATAATCTCCTTTGATCCTATGTTTTACTTACAAGTGCAATGATTCATTATAGTCCCATACCTACAATGAATCAAGTAAGTAATCCAAGAGATTAAAGAAAATGATTTAACTACAATTTGGGCATGAAATCTTTATAAGCCAACCTTTATTGGTTAAGCCTATTATTTGATCATTTGTCTAATATAAGAAGTAATTATAAGCCAATCTTATTTTGCTATGATCATTTGCATAATATAAGAATTCATTATTGGCTATGCCCCTTACTTGTGGAAAACTTTATTCTTATCAAACATTGAGGATTGATATTCTTAATCTCTTGCTTTCTTAGTTCACTTTGAACTTACATCTCTTCTTCCTTCTTACTTTCTTAAAGAAGTCTTTAGCATTAAGATCATGTGAAATGACATGAAATCCAGTGTGTTCCCCACACCAAAAATAGGTGGTTCACCGATCAAAGTGCACCTAGATCATATGAGTTAACATGAAATCCAGTGTCTGCCCCACACCAAAAAGGAGTGATTCACCGGCTAATGTGAACCCATGTCCAGTGTCTTCCCCATACCAAAAAGAGGTGGTTCACGGCTAAATTGAAACCAAGAACTTTCTTTTTGAGCATTAACCGACATAGATCATGTGAGCTAAACATGAAATCCAGTGTCTACCCCACACTTAAAAGGGGTGGTTTCACCGGCCAAAGTGAAAACGAATCTACCTAGCTCGCTTAGGTGGAATCTACTAGCTAGTTCCCATGCTGGCAACATGGTTCGAAGACTAGGAGATTTGCGGAGGCTATTATCCACCTTGGTGGAGCCTCATCTCATGAGACTTACATGTGCTGGCAGAAGCTCATTGCTAGTCTATTGGTGCTTTGCTCAATTTCTTTTACTTCATAACTTTTAGAGTTGACTCAAACATTATGGAAGTTTGCTTCTAGATTGAGGTTTATTTACTCTATGGATAACTTGTTATCCCTTTCTTTACTTGATGAAAATGTGAATTTAACCTTACATTATCATCTTGGTGTTAATGAGAGTTGTCTCACACTTTCTAACACCCTTCTGAGTGAGTATCTTTAACATAGTTGTCTTAGGTGTAAGTGAGACTTGTCTCACTTCCTTTAACACCCCATTCTGGTCACTTTCGTAACTTTTAAACCTTTAGTTATGTTATTACTCACTTCATCTTGTTCAATGTCATTTGGTAGCTTTATACCATTCTTTATGAACGTTATGAACTTCATTCAATGTAGTTAATATATTCATAGTTAATTTTGATAGAGTATGTTGGGACTTGTCCCAATGATTGGCATACTCTTGGTTATGGATTCATTGAGTTACCTTAGGGTAGCTTATATTGGTTTAACTCAGTCATTAGCCAATTTTATATCATATTTTGGAAATAACATTGTAAAACAATTTCATTCCAACTTTTTGGGCAAAACATTGTTAGCCAATTTATTGGCATAAACCAAACATTCACTCAACATTTTTCATGAGATTATCATTAGCCAAGTTGATTAACATTCATGTATACTTTAGTGAACTCATCATCTCAAGAAAGTCAACATTTATCATTAATTATACTTCATAACTGAACCATAACAAAACTTCATCATCTCGGACACAATTAAGTCTTACAACATTCTTTATTTCGTGTAACTAATACTTAAAATCATACGAATCTAACTAATAGGTTTTATTCGACATTTAAAAATCAAGAAACCTACACCTTTGGATCGGTTAGAGATATGGCACAATGTTCTAAGAAAATTTTGCGTTCCAACATTTGACGAAGAATTGCACCCAAATTTACATAGCCTGACCCACCAGAGCGACAAACCTTTTGCTAAGGTGGGGCTGCTGTGGTGAGGATATTTTGCTAGGGCGGGAGATCGCAGAACAGTATAGGGGGAATGATGAATGGTTTCCTCATTTCTCCCTTTTTCCTTACCAAAAATCTCCCAATCTCTCTCTATTCACTTGCTCCGAAAGTCAAAATCCAAGTAATTATCATGCTCCTTACTCTCTTTACTTCGTTACATTCTTAATTACAAATGCATGGCGATAAGTGATTGATTCGAAATGGATTCCGGGTAGTTATCTGAAAATGAACTTAGGTTGATAATTTGATAGAAAAACGTAGCATGAGCTCTTCCCTTATGTCTCCAACGTCTCCACAATGTTTTGGGCGTAAGGATTTTGTAAAAATTCAGTCGAATCGATACTAAAATGGTGGGAGAATTTTAAGGGTCTCTTCATATAGAACTCAATTTGGCAGGGTATGTAGGGGTTATTTTGCCAAAATAATTGCATATTTAGTTTTTAGGACACTTTATATACTCTGATCTGCTGAAATTCTGTGAAAAAGGGAGATTTTTGGTATGAAAGGAACCATGATCATTCCTGTTGTTCATCCTAGATGAAGGACGTCTTGACGACTTTCATCCCGTTGTGGAGGCCTCTATCATCCCTTTCGAGTGGGATTTTGGCCGCTATGGCGAGATATGCCCGACCAGTGGCCTGCATTCTTTAGGATATAATTTGTTTTCTCTTCCTTTCCCAACATTCAACTATCTATTCTATCATGCTCTAATGCATATATTCCAACTTTTGCAGGCTTCTCTAAATGGCCGGTGTTAAAGGACAATCTACCCTTCATCCAATTTCCCGATGCTGCTAGTCGGTAGAGTTACCATCGCAATCATAACACAAAGTTCTATTGTGAGCGGGGTTTCTATTTTCTCAAACTAGTGGAGAAAGTGTCTGCCTTCTATGCTCGTGTTATAGAGTGTGTTGGGTTCCCTTGAGAGAGGCTCCCCAGATGCGCATTCCACTTGGGTGAGAGAGTTCTATGTTGTCCTCCATGTTCATTGGGATGACCCTCACCCCGTCATCTGTATCCGGGCAGTTGACATCCCCCTAAATGCCACAACCATAAATAAGGCGCTAGAGATGCTCGAGGTATCAAATGCAGAGTATGAATCTAAGCTGAGGGAGATGGATATGGGTTGGCTAAGAGACACTTTCATTGAGCTTGCGCGTTAGGATCAGGTCTACTGGGCTACTATCGAGGGAATTACTAGCACAAATTTGTCACTGGATGCTAAGAGGTGGCTTCACTTAGTTACAAGGAGTATCCGCCCATTGGGCAACCACACCGACGTGACCTTTCCACGGGCTTTGGTGGTGGCGTGCGCCATACAGGGTATTGTGCTGGATGTGGGGCCACAAATTATATCGGAGTGAATGATGTTCTATCGGGGTAATAAGAAGGCATTCTTCCTGCTGATATGGATCCCCCCTTTCATCCCCTCTTTGTTAGACAACGCTCTACATCCAGGAGTAAGAGGAGGAGGACCGATCGAGCTAGTAGCAGTCTGGCGGCCGTAGAGTCAGACGATGAGGGAGGAGACGACACTCGTCCCTCCAAGTCTCAGCCTCCATTTTTGGGAGCATAGCTAGAGGAGGACTTTAAATTTGTGTAGAGGAGGATGGGGGTGTTTTATCACTCCCACCAGCACGGTTCCCCCTAGCACTGCCCTAGAGCTTGGGATGATCCATCGCGAGCTGCGCCAAGAGAGGTTTAAGGGTCTGGAGAGGGACCGTCTATTGGTTCAGATCTAGAAGGTGATGAAGATTATGTTCACATGCATCACTCCCGGGCGTAATATTCCCATAGTGGAGAAGTGGGATTTCTATCAGTTTTCTAGCCTAGAGGAGGCCATGACAGGTGATGCCCCCACAGGAGTTAGACTTTCACACCGACACCTCTCGGTCTTAGGGTTCTTGAGTTGTTTCTTTTCCCCTCTTGGGTTTGTACTTCTTGGACAATATTTTGTTTTATCTTTTGCTTTTCTTATGGTTTGTAAGCACATGGATGCTAGTTTTTCTACTGTTTTTCCTTGCTAATATTGAATGCTAAGGTATTATAGCCTATTTTTTCTTGTTAATGAACACTATTTGGGTCGTCAAAATTATTTGGGGTCTTATTAGATAGCCTTAGAACACATGGGAGGAAGGCTGAGGTTCTTCCTCGCCTCATTCCGCTCTGGCGGAAGAATTCCTACTTTGGCGGTATCGCCATGACAGGAATAATCCCTCTCCAATTTCCATAATAGAAAAACAACCTCTGCCAAGATTTTTTTGGGCTTTTCTCTCTTTTCTAAATTTCACCAAGTTTCCTAGCTTTACCGACCAAATTTAGGATAATTTGCTGAACTAGAAGAAATCCTTGACTACTCCAAGTCAACCCATGATACACGAACCAATCCGTTCTTACTAGTATAGTACCAAAACCCCCACATCCCCAGGATACACCCAGATATTCACGCGGTTATTACAAAAGCGCAAGACACATTCAAAGTTTCCTCACCAATCGCCTCATTGCTTATCTAAAATCTCTCATTGACTCTAGCCAGGACCATCTTTCACAACAAATTTTCACGATACATCTACATGTCACATAATTTCAACCACAGGCCAACATATTGTACGTAACAAGGTTCAGACACACATTGATAGTACATGTAATCATATCATCACATCCAAACAAGTTTAACTTTACATTCACATTTAATTCAGAGACACGAAACATGCATTCACATTTCCAAGTTGCACACACAGACAAAGCCAAGTCCTTAATTAGTTACTTAACTTCATGGATGACCATTAGTGACTATCCATGCATTTACACCGCCCCTCGGTCAAGATACCATTTGGAACCTTCCCAGTTCCAATTCACCTTTCTTGTGTTCATTTAGTCGTGACCATGATATCCGTATCACTTTGTTCAGATACCAATTGGAAACGGGAGATACCAATTGAACTCAACTCGTAAAACAAGTGACACTCGCACGAGAGGAGATAAAAACTTGAGCAACTTCTTAGAATGATTCCTAACCTCTTGCAGATTAGGTGTGGACGTCAACACACCCATCCACAAAAGTCTAGTCCACAATTTTCTCTTGTACTGGAAACCAGTAACCTAAGATCTGATACCAATTCAGTCACGACCGGACCCACCTAGACGTGCGGGCACCTACATAGGAGAACCCTCATATACCAATAGTTTAAAACATGCGGAAAATTAAATAAACAGGAATAAAATATACTAACGAAATTTTATAAATAAGAACTTTTCACCCAATTTGATTAAGACTTTTAAAATAATTAACACCCCAAGGATCTAGTATAAATAGGTACAAGAGCTACTAAGAGTACAAACTGGACATATTAAATAAAAGACAACTCCCACTATGCATAAGAAAAAGTAGAAGGTGCTCCAGAATTCTTTATGTTCACCTAAGGAAACATCACCAACCTGCAGTCAGCCTATGTCAAAAGACATAGCAACAGTAGTATCAGTACGAACCATATGCACTGGTAGGCATCATCGATTAACCCTATGCCCACCACATAACATAAGAAAGCAACTAGTAAGATCATGTAATAAAACCCCTCGCTTCTCCACCTTTACCCTCTCTCGAAAGCCAACGAATCACATCAATACTTTAACTACTAACCCTCATTCCTATAAACTTACTTACTAGGTTCTTCATCATAGCTTAACCATTATAATTCATAGAAAATTCCCCAAATACAACTACAAGCATCCCCAACTAACTGCTCATGTCAAAACCTTACTTCCTTTTCGTATTCCCCAATCATGGCCACATACTACGTTACGTAAAACTTTCTAACTCATAACCACGAGCCCCTTTTTTCATCTTTAGAGTTAATCTATGTGGACAAGTCAACCATCACCCACTCTCATTACCCCCAAACGCGGGTTTATAGGAAATACACAACTTTCGTACACTACCTCAACTTCTCGCTCTCACAGTATAATTAGGTCACCATAAGCACTTACAAACATGTGGAACAATCATCAATTATTACTTACTAGTAACACACACTTTATCATTATAAGATGCACAAGTATGTCAAGTCATTGGTACTATCAAGGGACCCAAACCCTAACTGTTAGCATACTGGAATGTGGTATCTGATCCAATAATTATGCTGGAACGTGGAAACCAATCCTATAGTTATGTAAGAACGTGGCAATCGATCCAAGTTAGTCATGCCGGAACGTGGTAACCGATCCAAGCAACAAGCCACAATCATAATAACAAAATACATACTTATAATCATACAATCAAGTCATAATTCATGACACTCATCATTCCTATATTCTCGTTTACAATTAGCATGATCAACAATGCAACTTTCGGTACGTACATGTATCATTAGGAAGAAAGAATGATCATACACCACACAATTATAAAATCACCCCCATCCCAATGAACTATTTCTCGACGTATATCATTTAAATGTTAATTCGACCATACTTAGCCCTAGTTCATCATGTAATCCTTCATTCTAGGATGAAATTATATTTAGTTTAGTGCACGAAGGCCTATGCATAAACCCTATAATTTATTTTACATATATTATGCAGTGAGCACAAATTCTAACTACTCAATTCATAACCCAGCCTACCTGGCCGCCAAGCAGATATACAAAGTTTTTGACTTCAATTCTTGTTTTCGGGCTTTGTGACGGTGATCTTGACCAAAAACCCACAATCTATCGACCCCATCATGCTAGAAATCTTATCCTTCTTCCTTTCCGAGGCTTAGGGCAGTGTTTGGGAGTTTCTAAGGTGTTTTACTACTAAATTAGTTTTTTTAGGAAGAAGGAGAAAATAAGATTTCACGTTATTTACATTCTGTCTCTTCTATCCCGTTATGTCGCCAACTTACCCAGTCTGGGCGCAGCCGCCCTAGCGGCATATGGATAGTGGCCCAAAATTTTCTCAGATTTTTGGTTCTCCTAAATAACGATGGTTTGGGTCGTTACTCCTAAATAACGATGGTTTGGGTCGTTACACCCTGTCTATTGATACACTCAAATTACACTTCTTTACAGAAGCATAAGCGGTCGTATCAAGTAAAGAACCCAACAAGTAGGTTGGGGTCGATCCCACAAAGAAAATAGTTTAGACTTAATTTCAATGTACAATTACGTCTATTTAGTCAAGTCCTTTCCGAAAATAGGTAATTAAAGTTTTTTTTTTGTAAAGAAAAGTGTTTAATTATTTCTAAGTAAAACAAGTAGCAAGAGTAAAACTTTGGTGTTTATCAAGTTGTGAGAGAAACTAGGGTGTAAGTGTTCCCCATAGGTTCATAACACCATAATCCTAGATATAACAATTCTTTCCTAGTGTTTTGCATGCAAAGTGATAAGTTATGTATCTTTAAATCCTTGGTCCGATATTTAGAGAATTTCACCCCGTACCTTGGTCCGGCTACGCGTGTCTAAGTTACTAACCCTTACCTTTACTTCATATTAAGCATCATATTCGATGTTTGGCTTAGTTATTACTTCACACCAATCGAAACTAGCCTATTAGATAGTCTCCACTAAATCTATGTCGATAATTCTTTTCCTATTAACTACCCCCTTTGTTCGGCAAGTATTAATAAGGTGAGTCCTAACGCGTGCAATAGTTAAAAAGACTTCTAACGAAAAGAATTATCGATGCATGCAATAACCTATTTGAGAATTGTTAATTAGCTAGGTTTATTTTAGGTTTATTTTGTTAATCACCCATGGTTCCCACAACCCTAGTTGTGGATTACGTTACCCATGCTTAGAAGAACACAATTCATAAATGATGAATAATAAATCATGAACTTACTTTGACAAATTTGAAGAAAATCCAGAATGTCAACTTGAAATCACACAATTATCTTAAAAACCAAATCCGGAAATTTTAATTATTTCCCAAGTTGCAAAAGTCATTTCTCCAAGAACAAAAGTATGAAAAATACTAAAGAATTCAACCCCAAAAACGAGGAAATCTGCCCTATTTATAAAAACATTGTCCTAAAATAAAAGGAAAACAAATAAGGAATGTTTGTCCAAAAAATGCGGCTTCAATCGACGACCCCACAGACGGTCCATCGATGAAACGATGGACATCGACTGCCTCCGTCTGTCCACACTTAGCATCTTTTTCAGCCTTCACTTTGCATCTTCTTTGATCCAATCGACGGACCAACAGTACGGTTCGTCGATTCACCTACGGTCTGTCGATGCTTCTCGTCGTTCTATACTTAGCTTTTTCTTCAACACCGGGTACTCGGACATTCTCTGATCCAATCGATGTTTTATCAGGACGGTCCGTTGATCAGTCGACGTACCGTTGATCCTTCCATAGCCCCACACTTAGTAAGAATTCCCCAATTTACTTCCAAATGCATGAACCTTCAATCGACGGTCACTACCTACTGTCCATTGATGGCTTTGTGGGTCACTTCTGCACTAATTCTTCACAGCTTTCTGCATTTTTGTTTTGGACAACTTTCCTGCAAAACAAAGACAAAACATATTAAAACTACTACAAAAAGGCTCTAGACACATACCAATCCTATGGAAAAAGCATTGAAAGTACCGTGAAACCACGGTACATGAACACCCTCAACTTAAATTCGTTGTTTGTCCTCAAGCGACGCACTATGACTCAACACAACACTTTTGTACAAAATATCCTCTTTAAATCTTTCGCAATCACATGGCTATCAATCCCGACTTTTCCATTGCTTTAGTGCATGCTTTTACTCTTAGGCTCACTAAGCTCATTCATGTGGATCAGACCATGACACAGACTCACCACGCATTGACACCTCTACTCTTTTAATTCTCACCAAGGTACCCACTTTCCAATATTGCAACTAGTGCCCTCACTTCAAAATATATCCTCCTTTTTCGCACAGTGATTTCAACTTTGAGTATAAGGATCATTATTCAACACTCACGCTCAAAACAACTTCACACCTACTTGGTACTTGTCGCCATAGGCTTGCCCTTATTTTCACTGCTTAAGTTCACCATATTTGACTCTTAGGATCACGATAGGACTTTCTTGGCTTGTAACGTAGGCTCAGGGTCATGTATGGTACATATGGGTACATTTTAGTGACTTATTGCCCTCCTTGACATTACGGCTAAGCGTCCTACCTCTTTCATCGTCTATTTTGCCTTACTCTTTCTTTTCTTGTAATCTTTGCCTTGTTTTCTCCTTTGTTTCTCCTTTTGTGGAAGTGACTCTTACTTTTTTTTCTTCAACAATCTTTTTCTCTTTTTTTTATTGTTTAATCTCTTTCTTTCTTTTTCTTTCTTTACTCAATTGATAATTGTTTTGACTGAGTCACTTCTCTTGTTCACTGTTTCTTTTCTTTTCCACATTACTCTTTTCATCCACACTTTTTGGGACATCACTCATAATAGCCACCCTCAACTTATGGCTTTGCCATGAGTCGAGGTACACAATACCCAAGGTTGGGTCAGGGCCAAGATGAGGTCAGTTTCTGCATTAGCCACCCTCAACTTATGCTTTTGGCATAACTTGAGGTGCACATGTCCAAGGAGAGACCAGGGCCAACACATTATACCCAGGGAAGATGAGTTGGTGTAGAAAAGAAAGGTCTATTGTAAGCTCAAAATATTTGGATAAAAAAGGGATCAATTTCATTTGGTTCTCTTTTATTTAGGCTAAAGATTGGCTAATTTGAACAAGGACATATGATCATTAGTCTAACACAGATTCCTTTTTGCTGGACTAACCGGGCAAGTTCTAGCTAGGTACCAACAGTGGAACAATCAAATTTCCTCACACTTTCTTGGCACCTCATTACCCTATCAGATTATCGGACACCTAGTTTGAGTGTTAGATTAAGGGTCATGCAGTGGTGCAACTCTATGTCATGCTTAGAGCCAACACGTTCAACATTCATTATACCTAATCATGCAAGCATTCTTTTTAGAATGGGATATCATTCATATTTATCCATCATGCTTCAGATTTCACTTTCATACTTTGTACAAGATACTAGACATGCCGGTTCAACAGTAAAGTAATCATTATCTTGGGGCAAAAGAACACAGGCAAGAAAATCACCAAGAGAGGATCGTGAGTTGGGGGACTTAGACTTCACCCTAGCACTCACTTTCCATTTACCCTACCCCCAACAAAAAAAGATGCAATTGTCCCCAATGCATAAGAAATATAAAGATAGGGTGGTAGGTGAAGCAAACCTGAGGCACATAGCGCCGAAGATCAACAAGCAGGCGGGTCCGGTATCCCAGAGCCCGCTCCCTCAGTAGTAGAAACACCATCAGTGATGCCCACAACAATATCTGCACTCTCAGTGGTGCTCTTCTCGACAGCCTCTAATCTGGAGCTAGACGCCCCAACAGCTAACTCACGAGCCCTCATCAACCAATGAGGCTCTCCTCGCAGCCTCCATATTAGTCCGCTCCTTCTTCCTAGCCCGAGCATCCTCACTCTTACTGGTGTGGCTGGGATGGTGCCTCTTGGAACGCTCATGTGGCGGAGGCGGCGGTGCAGTGGTGGTAGTGAACAGTGCAACAAATACTGTGTCCTCTGCGAGCTCCAAAGGTGCGGTCTCGGGCTCGGGTCCCCTCATCTCAAGTATAGAATCAACATCGGCCCGCAAACTCGCCACAGCCTCCTGAAGAGTCATCAAATCAATGGTGGGGGCTGGGCGTGCTAGGACTCTCAACTCAAATGCATCGAGGTGCTGGTGGACCGCCTGAATCTTCCTCTCCGTCTGCTGAGCTACCTTCTTCTCAATCTGGTCCTCAGTCTCGGCAATGGACTTCTGCATCCAAGGCTGGATGTGGTGCAGCAAGGTGGCCATCTGGGCCTCTAACTTTTGGACCCTAGCAATCGGGACCAGTGCTGCTGATGGAGGAGTAGACCGGGAGGAACTCGGTGCCCTACTAGTGCCAGGGGCAGACTCGACCGGGGTGGTATCCGTGGGCTGAAAAGTGGCATGATCAGCCCCTTGGTCTAACTCCACTGTCTCTGCCAAGTTCTCACTCAGCGGGTGCAACTCAACATGTGGCCCTCTCCGTGGTGCCGCCACATCGACCTCATCCCTGATAAGAACAATATCAACTATCCCGGTCGGTGTGCGGAGGACATCACAATGTCAAATGGGCACGCCGGCATCCCTGCATAGCTGAAAGATCATACATGCAAATGGGTAAGTGGTAGAGTGCTTAAAAGCCCTCTCATGGATGACAGAGATCAACAACCTCGCGAAATTGATCTCCAACCCGTCTACCAGAGCTGCTACTAATACCGCTCTATCCCAAGTAAGTATATTATCTGCAGCCGTGGGGGATAGGCGGTGAAGAACTAAAGCCAGAAAAACTTGGCTGCAAAAGTGAGGTTGACCTTCTTGATAATGCCTCTGGGTGCCAACACCCAGTCTGCTCCCTCACCGTCAATGGAGAGCCGCTGTGCAAGCCACCTCTTGGTGGACTCTCTCAAATCTCTACTCCGTTGAAAATGTACACTCTTTACCACGTCCCACTTGTAGTGGAACTCTGGGGTGAGGGGAACCCTCGCGGCATCAGTGTCCCCACCGTATAGGAAGCGGCAGATGGCAGGAGAAGAAATATCCACCGGCGCCTCAAACTCAAACATCTGTGAGCGGTGCATGTTTGGCGGGGTTAGACCGCCTGTCCAAAGAACCTCGGAGAGCCGCTACGTAAGAGGTGTAGAACTCTCGCACCATCTTTTCACTATAGGGCCCACACTCTTAGTCGTCCACTCGACTTAGTGGCGGGTAAATAAGTCATGTACCACAGGGACTGTGTGTAGGCTCTCTGTATGAACCCGCCGCTCAACTGTCAGCATCCGAGTCATCACCCCTTTGTCGTTTAACAACTTGGCATCCCCGTAAACCTGATACTAGCCATCGACGCACCACCGGTTAGGCTCATCAGCAACCGGTGCAGGGACCTCATGCTGGGGTGCCGGAGCATACTCAGGACTCTAGGCCTCATTAGACGAGGCATTGTGGGCAGGCACATCTGAGAGAGTGGCTCCTTGTGAACCAAAACCGGAGGTAGTGGCCTCATTTGACCCCGTGGAGTGGGCCAACTCTGAACCTGAAGCCTCCTTGAAGCCAGATGCTCCCTCAGAACCTGAGGCAGACCCAGACGCTGTGCCGGTCAGTGTACGCTCCTCATCAGACTGGGAGGCAGTGACTACGCCGGGCGCCACCTTCTTGGGGGTGCCCCGAGTGACTCTAACAACTGGTGTAGATGTCCGGGTGCCAGGGGGCACGTATTCCAGATCTTGCTCATCATATGACATGCCTATCAATCGTCGGGATGGTGCCACGGACTTGGCCGTCCCCTGGAATAGAAAATATCCGGTTTGGGGGCCATAAGTACCTGAAAAGGAAGTTATTAGTTTTATTGTACTCAACCTACACAAGCAACATAGTCGACATAGAACCTGGATACATAAGACACAGGTTATTGCAGAATTTTAGAATTGGGAGACAGGCACTATCGACGGCCCGTCGATGAATCGACGGCCCGTCGATGAATCGACGGTCCGTCGATAGTGTCCGTCGGTGGACACTTAGCATATTTTATAAGTCTACTTTCCACAGAACTTTCAGTTAGAAACGACGGACATGCAGAACGGCCCGTCGATCAATCGGTGGACCGTAATCCAATTCCAGCATTTGACACTTAGAATAACTCAGAATTTGTCAAAGATCAAGGTTGCAGTTAGAAACAACGGACGTGCAAAACAGTCGTTGATCAATCGAAGGACCGTAGTCCACTTTCGTCGTTCCAAAGTTAAGAAAAGTAAGATGGTAGCAATCGACAGACCCCAATGATGGTATTCGAGCAATCGACGGTGTGTAGATGGGGTCTCGTTCTGTTGGTCAGAGATTGGTTTATGGGACATGGTTTTACCCCACATTTACACAATTTGAATCACACTACAAGTTCACCCAACATGTAATAGCAAGCATAAGACCAAGTCGTCATCCCCAGGGCTTCGATTTTGCAAATTTTGAACATGGATTCTACGAGACAAGAAAGCCCTTAGTCGAAGAAAATCAACAAGCATAGTGAATTTATACAGATTCCACCCCCAACCCATTCACTTTCTATCATTCTAAGGGACATAGAACCCAATTTTAACAAGTTTAACACGCAATTTTGTCCCTAAGTCAAGACCCACATACAATTTATTCATTTCCACAAGCAAATGAACAAGAATCCATTGAGCAAAGGAAAGTGAAATACCTATAAATTGTAGTGGAGTGAAGGAATGGGCGATCTTGCAACACAAGCCTACGTGCCGGCCTTCAAACAACGACCGGAGAACACGCAAAGGAGACGGAGTAAAATTTGGGAGATTAGGGTTGTGGGGTTTCTGGGATTTTGGGAGAGTTGGATTGTTTTGGAAGAGAAAGAAGTGAAGTGAGTGCGGGAGTTAATGGAAAAAGAGGGGAATAAGGGGAGTGAAACGGTTGGTAGGGAATTTGAAAATGTGTTAGAGGGTAACTGAATGGTTGTATCTTAATATAGCCGGTCGGGTCGGGTCCGGCCATTGGTTGTTGTGAACTAACGGTACCCCATCGACGGTCCGTAAGTCAATCGATGGTCCGTCGACTGGACCGTCGATTGTGCCCTAACTTAGACAAAATTTGAAAAATATACGTGGGATCTACGGACACCATCGACGGTTCGTCGATGGACCGACGACCCGTCGGTTAATCTGTAGATCTGTGCACCAGACCAGTTTATGCAGAATTCTTGTGGTTTTGTCCCTGCACATTGAGCACCCATTACGCCATTCTTTTTGTATTTTCTGAACACTTTTTAGACACGGACCCTACACTACTCTCTAGCCAACACACTAAAAAAATATAATAACCCATGATTGAGAATAAAACTAAACTGAAACAAGAGAATGCAACTATTCCTACAAAGAAAAGAAAATCCTATTGTTGGCTAGAGGATACACCTTGGGTTGCCTCCCAAGAAGCGCTAGATTTAACGTTGCGGCACGACGCAGGATCCTTGATTACTCAGACTTCATCAAGGTGATATGCTTCAACCACTTCATGAACACTCTCCGCATGCCTAGGTAGCTCTTGATTCTTTGCCCATTTACCGTGAACCTTGCACCCTCCTTGTTCTCAAACTCAATCGCTCCATGTGGGAACACTTTAGTGATCAAGAATGGACCAGTCCATTTAGATTTGAGTTTTTCCGGAAACAAGTGCAGTCTAGAGTTAAACAGAAGCACTGTCACAACCGGAATCTAGACCCCAGACGATACTGGCGTCGTTGACCTCTCAGAGGTCGCAGACAAGCCTACATACATCATTCTTACTTCATCTAGGATAATTTTAGCGGAAAATTTGAACTTTTTGTTTTCCTATTCCATGAAAAACATTTTTAAACTTAACATCATAGGCGTTCACAAATCAACCATCTAATATAGAGATAATAAAATGAAAGAAACAGTTCATAATTGCATTAAACGTATTTTTGCCAAAACGGCACCAATACAAAGTCTGAAATGAAAGTGGAAAGAAACACTAGTGGAACATGCTCCACTAGCTAAAGCCTACATCTAAGCTAGATAATAACAGTAGACATCCTCGAAAGCATGAGGACCTACTAAGTCCGGATGAAAGCTCCACGTCCGGATAGCTGCAACGTCAACCTGTAAGCTCTAGCGTCCACCTATGCCTCCACCTAAAAATATAGAGTTGTATGGTATTAGTACACACTTGTACTAAGTATGGGTATATGCAAGCACACACCAAGGACATGCATGAGTAAGAATAGCTCTTTCCTAACAATATGATTTATGGAAAGTCAAGTCAGTAGACTTGCCAAATTTGGATTTGGAAAGTTAGTGGACCTGTCAAATTTGGATTTAGAAAGTCAGTGGACTTGCCAAATTGGATTAGGAATGTCATGCCATGAGAGTAACATACATCATCATACGAATCATATTGCACACAGCACATAACATCTTACACATAGCACATAACATATTGCATATAGCACATAACATCTTTCATATCGTTCGTTCATATGCCATGAGACCTTGGAATCATGGACTTAACATTAAGACTTCCCAAAATGAGGACTCAACATATGGGGCCTCAACTAGGGAGCTTTCTTTAGAAAACACAGAGTCTGCTTCATTCATTCATAGGTACTTCATTTTATTTCATTCATAGGCTAGTGTAAACACCAACTATACCTAGGATGTAGTTTAAGACTTTCATCGGGTTTGTTGTGCAATGACCAAGAATGACCTAGTGTCATTACTTAAGTCTAACTCACCTCTTGATTATCCTATACTAACACCTTTGGTATCATTCATTTCATTATGTGCATCATTTGAGGCTGACCTCATTCATTCATTTGGGAACTTTAACTTTAACCGACATAGATCATGTGAGCATCATGAAATCCAGTGTCTCCCCCACACCGAAAAGAGGTGGAATCACTGGCCAAAGTGACCCAAAACATTCTAGCGTACATGGGAATTGAACCCCGCTAGATCCCTATATTGGCAGTATAGGTTCGAAGACTAGGAGATATAAGGAGACCCATACCCGGCATGCTGGACAGACTCATCTCATGAGAGTTACGTGAACCTCCGCCCTTCCCGAAAGAAGGCATCACCGCTCATAGCTAGCCTATCGGTGCTCAGTATAAAGTTCCATTACATTCAACTCATACGTCATAGAAGCTGGCTTCTAGTATGAGGACATCATAGCTCAATAGATGATTTCTCATCTCACCATTAGTATTAAGTTTACATTATTCTCAATACTTTCATTAGAGTGTTCATAGAGACTGGTCTCTTCATTAACTTTACACTCTCATAAGTGAGTACGTTTTGGTAACATTTACTTAGGCTTATTTGAGATTGCTCTTATCATTCACATTAGCCTCTTATCATGTTGTCACCACATTCATTAACTTTAGCACATTTGCTCTTCATATTTACTCACCCCATTTTACGTGAATGTTCACTTCATCATATGCCAATGCACTTGGCCATTTAGGTGTTTCACACTCTTTGTTAACCCTTCTAGGGTCTCATCATTCGTTGTTCATCTCATCATTTCATTACATACATCTTAGGTTCACTTACTTCTAAACGTATGCTAGACTTATGGGTCTATACATACAAGCCATGAGGCTTCATTCATAGTTCGTTTAACTGATTCATATCTTCCTAAGATTATGTGGTACAAGACTTATGCATCTTGTAAGTATGCCAAGATTTCAATTTCGATATATGTAGGAAACATTATTTTTGAACATTTATTCACGTATGACTTATGCATCACTACAGAATTTGGGAAAGGGAACCCGATTTCGAATTCCTTGGACAACACTTACATTTTTATTTATTTTGGTTTAATCCACACGGCTTGGGGACCCAAGGTCGAGCCCCAACACCTTCATTTCCTTTTAATTTCTTTTCTTTAAAGTTTCTCTTTCTTGGCCGAGGGGTTGTGGGATCGAACCTCCACAACCCCTTTTATTTTAATTTCTTTTTCCTTGACTTTTTTTGAGTTGACCATGAAGAACTTTGGTTTATCTTTTGTTCTTGTACGTTATTTGGCAGAGAGAACGTGAATGAGAGTTGGTTTGATCGTGAAAGTGAGAGATAAACGTGAGAGGTGAGAGTTTTCTTAGGCTTAGGAGTCTAGTTTAGGACTTAGTCAAATAAGGTTTTATTAAATGGGAAAAAATCTGATTTCCCTTTTATTTTAAATCAGCTAATAAATAATAAATATTAATTAATTACATTAATTTACCAACTTAAATAAAAACAATTTAAATCATCGCTTCCACCTAAGTTCGAACCCGGGTGGAGCAAGACTTCACTCAAGAAGCCAATTTTTGGCCCTCTCTCCCCAAAATGCCCCTCCACCTTATTAATTAAATAATTAATTATATATTTAGGGTTATTATGATACTACCCTTAGACTGGAAAAAGACCATTTTACCCCTAGACCCTCCAAACCTAAGAATTCCCCTTTTTAAGTCCGGTGAAGACTCCTTCGAGTAAATCTTCATATTCGAGAGCCCTACATGGTTGGACCCAACCTTTCCTAGCTCAACTAACTCCCCTAGTTAGTTGGCTTGGCTGTAGCAAGGGTTCAGAGGTCTGGTTCTACGCGCATCAATCCATGTGAACTCAGTCTAATCTTAGGCATTCTAGACACATTAAGCATTACTTATCATATCCATTTTTAGGGTTGTTACATTATCCCCCCCCCTTAGGAACATTCGTCCCCGAATGACACTATTAACTATCTAGAATAATGCCAGTCATAACATAACATAATCACTATGCACAGTCAAGCAGTAGCAACGAAGAATGAAAAGATAAGGAAACTTAGACTTAAGAGTAGGAAGTCTAACCTCAAGAGCTAAAAAGATGAGGGTAGCAGGATCTCATATCGGCCTCGGCCTCCCACGTAGCACCCTCAACAAGATGATTCCTCCATAATACCTTCACTATGGCAATCTCCTTGTTCCTCAGCCGCTTGACCTGTTTGTCTAAGATCTCAACAGGTACCTCCTCGTAGGACAAGTCTTCATCGACCCCCAAACCTTCCACAGGTAGAATCGATGCTGGATCACCCAGGCACTTCTTTAACATAGAGACATGAAAGACTGGATGAACAGAAGCTAGCTCCGCAGGCAATGCCAACTCATAGGCCACCTCACCCACACGCTGTAGGATCTCATATGGCCCAACATACCTCGAACTCAAATTCTCCTTCCTGCCAAACCTCATCACCCCCTTCATAGGTGATATCTTCAAATAGACTTGGTCACCAACATCAAACTCTAAGGGCCGTTTTTTGTTGTCTGCATAAGACTTCTGCTGACTGTAAGCAGTAGCCAACCTGTCCCTAATCACCCTGACCTTCTCTAAGGCCTCATGAATGATCTCTGGACCCAAAATGGATGACTCTCCAACCTCGAACCACCCAAATGGAGACCTACACCTCCTACCATACAGTGCCTCAAATGGTGCCATCCCAATGCTGGAGTGATAGATGTTATTATACGAGAACTCTATCAAAGGCAGATGGTCGTCCAAACTACCTCTGAAGTCAATCACACACGCTCTCAACATGTCCTCCAATGTCTGAATGGTGTGCTCTGCCTGCCCATCAGTCTGAGGATGAAAGGCAGTACTAAGCTTTACCTGCGTGCCTAAGCTCTTCTGGAAGGATCTCCAAAAATGTGAAATGAACTGAGCTCCTCTATCTGAAATGATAGACAAAGGAATCCCATGCCATCTCACAATCTCATCAATGTAGAGTCTCGCATAATCCTCGGCTTTGTAAGTAGACTTCACAGGGATAAAGTGGGCAAACTTAGTCAATCTGTCCACAATAACCCATATGGAGTCATGCTGCTAGTCCTCAGAAGACCAACCACGAAGTCCATATTAATGGCCTCCCACTTCCAAGTCGGAACCTCAATAATCTGAGTAAGATCGCCAGGCTTAAGATGTTCTGCCTTAACCTGCTGACAATTAGGACACTTGGCCACATATTCTGCAATGTCCTTATTCATACCATCCCACCAATAATTTGCTTAAGATCATGATACATCTTGGTGGAACCTGGATGTATGGAATATCTGGAACCATGGGTCTCTGCAATAATACTGGTTCGCAAATCATCACATATGGTACACACAGCCTAACCTGATACCTAAGTACGCCGTCACCTCCTAAAGCAAAAGACTCATTCATCTTTATCAACACTGAGTCCTTCAGCTCCATCAACACAGGATCGAGATACTGACCCTGCTTGACTTCAACTACCAAGGATGATTCAGAACTAGGATGAATTGAAACACCCCCACTAGTAGAGTCAACCAACCGCACACCCAGTCTGGCCAGTCTGTGTACATCTTTCACCAACTCCTTCTTCTCATCCTCAACGTGGGCTGTACTTCCCATGCTCATCCTGCTCAAAGCATCAGCTATAACATTAGCCTTACCTGGATGGTAGTGGACATTCATATCATAGTCCTTCAACAGCTCCAACCATCTCCGCTGACGTAGATTCAACTCCATCTGCGTGAACACGTACTGGAGACTCTTGTGGTCTTTGAACATATCCATATGCACTCCATACAAGTAGTGACTCCACAGCTTCAGTGCAAATGCCATAGCTGCTAACTCCACGTCATGAGTGGGATAATTCTTCTAATGAACCTTGAGCTGTCTGGACGCATAAGCTATCACCTTACCAACCTGCATAAGAACACAACCCAAACAAACCCTAGACACATCACAATAAACAGTGTAATTCTTACCACACTTAGGCAAAGTAAGCACCGGGGCTGACGTGAGTCTGTCCTTGAGCTCCTAGAAACTCTTCTCACAAGTCTCTGTCCATTCAAACTTGGCCTTCTTCTTAGTCAAAGCTGTCAGTGGGGCAGCAATGGAAGAAAAACCCTCCATGAACCTGCGGTAGTAACCAGCCAATCCCAGAAAGCTACGGATATCGGTGGGAGTAAGAGGTTTTGGCCAGTTCTTCACAGCCTCAGTCTTCCTGGGGTCCACCTCCACGCCCTGATCGGACACAACATGACCCAGGAAAGTCACTGATCTAAGCCAGAATTCACACTTGCTGAATTTGGCATACATCTGATGTTGTCTAAGTACCTGCAAGGTTAGTCACAAATGATGTTCATGCTCTTCCTTGGTCCTATAGTAGATGAGGATGTCATCAATGAATACTATGACGAAAGAATCAAGGTATTCACGGAAGACTCGGTTCATGAGGTCCATAAATTGCAGCTGGTGCATTAGTGATACCAAATGACATGACTAAGAACTCATAATGACCATAACGGGTATGAAAGGCTGTCTTTGGGATATCTCCATCCCTAACCCTAAGCTAATGATACCCTGAATGAAGATCAATCTTAGAGAAGAACTAGACCCTTGGAGATGATCGAACAAGTCATCTATTCTGGGAAGTGGATACTTATTCTTTATAGTGACTTTGTTGAGCTACCGATAATCGATACACATTCTAAGGGTTCTATCCTTCTTTTTCACAAATAACACTGGAGCGCCCCAAGGGGATATGCTCGGCTGAATGAAACCCTTATCAGTGAGATCTTTTAACTCCAGCTTCAACTCTTTGAGTTCAGCTGGAGCCATTTCGTAAGGAGGAATCGAAATTGGTTTAGTATCGGGTTCTAAGTCGATACCAAAGTCAATCTCTCGAGGGGAAGGAACTCCAGGCAAATCATCAGGAAATACATCTGGGAACTCATTCACTACAGGTACTGAGTCTATGGAAGGAATGTCATGATCTAAATCATTAACACTCACAAGATGACACAATAACCCCTTGGACATCATTTTATTGGCCTTAAGGTTCAAAATCAAGGGATTAGGACAACTCGAGTTGTACCCCTCCCAGAACAGCTCTACCTCATTAGGGAAACAAAATCTCACAACCCTACTACGGCAATCCATACAAGCATAACAACTATGAAGCCAGTCCATGCCAAGAATGATGTCAAAATTGTTCATAGGTAACTCAACAAAGTCTGTACACATAGTCCTACCACATACAACTATTGGGCAATCCTTTTACACTCTATCATCTCTTATATTTTCTTCTAAGGGTGTACTAACCACTATAGGATCATGCAAAACTTTAGGCAATATCTCAAAAGTAAGAGCAAGCAAAGGAGTTACAAAGGAAAGCGTAGACCCTGGATCAAGTAAAGCATAAATAGAAGTTGAGAATACTTGCAGCATACCTGTAACCACATCAACAGACTTCTCCTGCTCCTCCCTACCCTAAGGGCGTAGAACCTGTTCCTCTTAGGAGGCTCGGCTGCTGCTGCACCCTGTGGATTAGGCCTAGGCTGAGCATTACCTCCAGCCTGACCTCTGTTCTGTGGGCAGTCCTTAACCATATGCCCGCTCTTACCGCAACCGAAGTAGGCATTAGTGCCTTGTCTGCACTCTCCACTGTGAGCACGGCCACACTTAGCACAGTCCTTTCTAGGACGCTGCATCTCACCTCCATTGCCCTTCTTGGGCTCGGGTCTGCCTCCTCTAGGTGCTGTACTCCTCTGAAAGTTAGAGTTCCCTGAACTCTGTTTCCCCTTTTTAAATCTGGGCTGTTCACGGATACCAAAGTTGTTCCAGTTGCCCCCATTGCTAGGACCTGCCTGATCATGAGGCTTAGGCCTCCTAGCATCACGGACACCCCTCTTCTTCCGGCTGTCCTCTACCTGTTGGACATGTACCATCAACCTGGAGAGGTCCATGTTATTGTGGAGCATCGCAAACCGACACTCCTCCTCCAGATCTCCGGTGATTCCTGTGAGGAACCTGCTCATATCATCCCTGCTGTTTGATACAAGGAAAGTAGCATACCTGGATAGTTTAACAAACTTCAGTACTCATCTCATCCCTGCTGTTAGATACAAGGGAAAGTAGCATACCTGGATAGTTTAACAAACTTCAGGGAATACTTCTTGACTGTCATTGATCCCTGCTTAAGGTTGATAAACTCCTCAACCTTGGCCTCCCTCATCTCCCTGGGAAAGAATCTCTCTAGGAAGGCTGTCTTAAACAGTTCCCAAGTGACCGGAACTCCGCCCAAAGCTCGGCTATCCTTCCATATCTTGCACCAAGTTTGTGCAACATCCTTGAGCTGATAGGAAGCCAGCTCAGCCTTCTCAGTATCTATGGCCCCTATAGCCACCAAAATCTTATGCACCTCGTCCACAAGCTCCTGGGGGTTCTTTGAAGTCTTAAACCTCGTGAAAATATGAGGATTCATCGTCGTGAAATCTCTCAGCCTGTCATCCATGCTACGAACCGGTGGGTTCTCCCTCTGAACATTCTGCCGGTTGACCTGGTCAGTCATGGACTAGGACTGCTTAGTGATGGCCTGTGCCATCTGGTCCAGAGATGCCCGCACCTCCGCATCAGTCAACCCAGCAGGGTTAACCGGCATAGCCACTCCTTCAGCTGGAGCCTGGGGTGGAACCTGATTGTCCCTAGTAGCTGCTCCTCGTCTCCTCTGACCAATGGTTCTCCTAGTATTCATTCTCTGAAAACAATAAGGATTGATGTTAGACACGCTCATAACACCAAGAAAATCATACATTAGGAAAGCACGATAAGATCAGGAGAAGGGAAATTTTCATACGCATTATGCAGTCTCTAATCCAGGATAGTGGTGCACTTCACTACCATGACTTAGAAACTACTCAATGTGGTTGATGTGAACTTATTATTCTCGAAATTTAACCTAGTGCTCTGATACCAACTTTGTCACGACCGGAATCTAGACCCTAGATGAGACCGGCATCGTTGACCTCTCAGAGGTCGCAGACAAGCCTACATACGTCATTCTTACTTCATCTAGGTTAATTTTAGCGGAAAATTTGAACTTTTTGTTTTCTTATTCCATGCAAAACATATTTAAACTTAACATCATAGGCGTTCACAAATCAACCATCTAATATAGAGATAATCAAATGAAAGAAATAGTTCATAATTGCATTAAACGTACTTTTTGCCAAAACGGCACCAATACAAAGTCTGAAATGAAAGTGGAAAGAAACACTAGTGGAACATGCTCCACCAGCTAAAGCCTACATCTAAGCCAGATAATAGTGGTAGACATCCTCTAAAGCATGAGGACCTACCAAGTCCGGATGAAAGCTCAACGTCCGGATAGCTGCAATGTCAACCTGTAAGCTTTAGCTTCCACCTGTGCCTGCACCTAAAAAATATAGAGTTGTATGGTATTAGTACACACTTGTAATTAGTATGGGTATATTCAAGCACACACCAAGGACATGCATGAGTAAGAATAGCTCTTTCCTAACAACATGATTTATGGAAAGTCAAGTCAGTAGACTTGCCAAATTTGGATTAGGAAAGTTAGTGGACCTGTCAAATTTGGATTTGGAAAGTCAGTGGACTTGCCAAATTGGATTAGGAAAGTCATGCCATGACAGTAACATACATCATCATACGAATCATATTGCACACAACACATAACATCTTACACATAGCACATAATATATTGCATATAACACATAACATCTTTCATATCGTTCGTTCATATGCCATGAGACCTTGGAATCATGGACTTAACATTAAGACTTCCCAAAATGAGGACTCAATATATGGGGCCTCAACTAGGGAGCCTTCTTTAGCAAACACAGAGTCTGCTTCATTCATTCATAGGTACTTCATTTCATTTCATTCATAGGCTAGTGTAAACACCAGCTATACCTAGGATGTAGTTTAAGACTTTCATCGGGTTCGCTATGCAATGACCAAGAATGACCTAGTGTCATTACTTAAGTCTAACTCACCTCTTGATTATCCTATCCTAACACCTTTGGTATCATTCATTTCATTATGTGCATCATTTGAGGCTGGCCTCATTCATTCATTTGGGAACTTTAACTTTAACCGACATAGATCATGTGAGCATCATGAAACTAGTGTCTCCCCCACACCGAAAAGAGGTGGAATCACTGGCCAAAGTGACCCAAAACATGCTAGCGTACATGGGAATTGAACCCCGCCAGATCCCTATATTGGCAGTATAGGTTCGAAGACTAGGAGATATAAGGAGACCCATACCCGGCATGCCGGACAGTCTCATCTCATGGGAGTTACGTGAACCTCCGCCCTTCCCAAAAAAAGGCATCACCGCTCATAGCTAGCCTATCGGTGCTCAGTATAAAGTTCCATTACATTAAACTCATACGTCATGGAAGCTGGCTTCTAGTATGAGGACATCATAGCTCAATAGATGATTTCTCATCTCATCATTAGTATTAAGTATACATTATTCTCAATACTTTCATTAGAGTGTTCATAGAGACTGGTCTCTTCATTAACTTTACACTCTCATAAGTGAGTACGTTTTGGTAACATTTACTTAGGCTTATTTGAGATTTCTCTCATCTTTCACATTAACCTCTTATCATGTTGTCACCACATTCATTAACTTTAGCACATTTGCTCTTCATATTTACTCACCCCATTTTACATGAATGTTCACTTCATCATATGCCAATGCACTTGGCCATTTAGTGTGTTTCACACTCTTTCTTAACCCTTCTAGGGTCTCATCATTCATTGTTCATCTCATCATTTCATTACATACATCTTAGGTTCACTTACTTCTAAACGTATGCTAGACTTATGGGTCTATACATACAAGCCATGAGGCTTCATTCATAGTTCGTTTAAGTGATTCATATCTTCCTAAGATTATGTGGTACAAGACTTATGCATCTTGTAAGTATTCCAAGATTTCAATTTCGATATATGTAGGCAACATTATTTTTGAACATTTATTCACGTATGACTTATGCATCAATACGGAATTTGGGCAAGGGAACCCGATTTCGAATTCCTTGGACAACACTTACATTTGTATTTATTTTGGTTTAATCCACACGGCTTGGGGACCCAAGGTCGAGCCCCAACACCTTCATTTCCTTTTAATTTCTTTTCTTTAAACTTTCTCTTTCTTGGCCGAGGGGTTGTGGGATCGAACCCCCACAACCCCTTTTATTTTAATTTCTTTTTCCTTGACTTTTTTTGAGTTGACCATGAGGGTGTGGGATCGAATCCCCACAGCCTAACTATATTTTTCTCTTTAATTCCCTTAATCAGCTTAGAGGTCGTGGGTTAGATTCCCACACGCCTCAATATTTATTTTCTTTTAGTTTCCTTAAGTCTAACTGAGAGGTTGTGGGTTCGAATCCCACTCCTCTCATTTCTTATTTTCATAATTTCATTTTCCATCCAAGACCACGGTTCGAATACCCCTGACCACATTATTTTAACTTACTTATTTTCATGATTTTTAACATAGTGAGGTCATGGGTTCGCTCCTCCATGACCTCACTTGTTTTAATTCATTTTTCACAGCATTTTGAACTACTTCAACTTGACCGAAATTCATCAACTTGTAGCTGGAAATTTTGTAATTTTTCAACATCTTTTTCATCAAGTTATACGTTAGTTCTTAGGGATATTTCATGGTTCATTTAGAACGTCTTTAGGTGCATATTCATGGATTCATTTGGCCAAGAGTTTATCTCTCAAATCAGCCATATTACACTTCATATGAACATCACGATTTACATAAGTTTGTGCACGTAAGAATACAACCATAACATTACATTGTTTGAGCCTTAAACCCGAGAGTCATAGGTCACGACCAACATTTCACACACATGCACATATTTTCGGAAAAACATAGATTGTCATTCATACATTCCAAACACACATTCATGAACATATTCATCACGAAAAAACATTACATGCCTAATATCTACCAGCAAACATACCCAACCTACGAATCAATGGGAGCTAGTGACAGGGATATGCAACGGGGAACAATCCTAGTTTTCGGATTAGCATATACTGAACCTTAAGGGGTCTCTTGGGAAAGGGACCAAGAGAGAAGAGAACCCATACCTTTTATGACGTTCAAGCCTTGAAGTTGCTGCCCAAACCTTCTCCAAAACTCACGTCCAATCCAAGTTTCAACACCAAACTTTCGACAGAAAAACCTCTCTTTGCCTAACGTGTTTGATTAGTTGTTTGTTTATAATTTTCTTTGTGAGTTCTTCAAGTGTGAAGAACTTTGGTTTATCTTCTGTTTTTGTACGTTATTTGGCAGAGAGAACATGAATGAGAGTTGGTTTTGATCGTGAAAGTGAGAGATAGACGTGAGAGGTGAGAGTTTTCTTAGGCTTAGGAGTCTAGTTTAGGAATTAGTCAAATAAGGTTTTATTAAATGGTAAAAAATCCGATTTCCCTTTTATTTTAAATCAGCTAATAAATAATAAATATTAATTAATTACATTAATTTACCAACTTAAATAAAAACAATTTAAATCATCGCTTCCACCTAGGTTCGAACCCGGGTGGAGCAAGACTTCACTCAAGAAGCCAATTTTCGGCCCTCTCTCCCCAAAATGCCCCTCCACCTTATTAATTAAATAATTAATTATATATTAGGGTAATTACGATACTACCCTTAGCCTGGAAAAAGACCATTTTACCACTAGACCCTCCAAACCTAAGATTTTCCCTTTTTAAGTCCGGTAAAGACTCATTCGAGTAAATCTTCGTATTCGAGAGCCCTACATGGTTGGACCCAACCTTTCCTAGCTCAAATAACTCCCCAAGTTAGTTGGCTTGGCTGTAGTAAGGGTTCAGAGGTCTGGTTCTACGCGCATCAATCCGTGTGAACCCGGTCTAATCGTAGGCATTCTAGATACATTAAACATTACTTATCATATCCATTTTTAGGGTTGTTACAAGCACCAAGTCCCCAACCACAAATTCGCTCTTCTCAATCTTTTGGTCATGGTACTTCTTCATCTTCTATTTGTAGAGGGATGAGCTTTTATATGATTTTAGGAGAAACTCAACCATCTCTTTCAACCCATTTAGTCTTTGTTCCGCTGCTTCATTCCAACCCATCTTCAGTTTCTTCATTGCCCACATGGACTTGTGCTCTAACTCAACTGGAAAGTGACAAGCCTTTCCATATACAAGTTGGTATAGAGACATAACTATGGGGGTCTTATATGCAGTCCGGTAGGTCCAAAGAGCATCATTAAGCCTCCTTGACCAATCCGTTCTATTAGCGTTCACCATTTTCGACTGGATCTGCTTTATCTCTCTGTTGGACACCTCAACTTGCCCACTAGTCTGTGGATGGTAAGGAGTTGCTACATTATGGCGAACCCCGTATTTCTCCAATAACCCTTCGAACAACTTGTGCAAAAGTGAGACCCCACATCACTAATAATGGCCAGGTGTGCAAAATATGGAGAAGATGTTCTTTTTCAAGAACGCGGAGACACTCTTCCCTTCATTGTTGGCAAGTGCTATGGCTTCCACCCATTTTGACACATAATCCTCCGCCACAAGAATATATTTCATCCCATGAGAACTCACAAAGGGGCCCATAAAATCAATGCCCCACACATCAAACAACTCAATCACTAGAATGGGATTCAAGGGGAGCTCTTGCCTCTTCGAAATTCCTCCATCTCTCTGACACCTATCACAAGACTTGGCGAACTCATGAGCATCTTGGTGGATGGTTGGCCAATAGTACCCACACTGCAAAATCTTATGGGCAGTCCGGATACCACTATGATGCCCACTTACAGGCGAGGAATGTCATGCCTCCAAAACACTTAGCATCTCAACTTCTGGCACACAACGACGAATAAGCCCATTGGCACAACTCCGGTATAAGTAAGGCTCATCCCAAAATAAGTTTTTCACATCATGCATGAACTTTTTCCTCTGATGAAAGGACAAGTCTGATGGGACTATATTACTAGCCAGATAATTTGCAAAATCGGCGAACCATGGAATCAAGTCATGAGAAGCGGCCAATACATGCTCATCCGGGAAGGTGTCATCAATTTCAGCCTTTTCACCCAACTCTCGCATAGCTTCATCCTCTAATCTGGACAAGTGATCAGCAACTTGATTTTCGGTACCTTTTCTATCTTTTACCTCAAATCGAACTCTTGCAATAGCATCACCTATCTAATCAACCTTGGTTTCACATCCTTCTTTTCCATAAAATACCGCAACGCAGAGTGGTCAGTATGAACTATAACTCTCGTGCCAAGCAAATAGGAGCAAAGTTTTTCGAAAGCAAATACCACCGCAAGGAGATCTTGTTCAGTCACAACGTAGTTCTTTTGTGTTTCATTTAGGGACTTACTAGCATAATAAATGAGGTGAAAGATTTTATCCCTTCTTTGTCTCAACACCACACCAAGAGCAACCCCACTAGCATCGCACATCACCTCAAATGGCTTACTCCAATTCGGGGAGATAATTATGGGCGCAGACACTAACTTCTCCTTCAACTCTCCAAATGCCTTCAGACAGGATTCATCAAAATAAAATTTACATTCCTTCTCAAGTAACTTGCACAGAGGATGTGCAATTTTTGAGAAATCCTTAATAAATCTCCGATAGTAGCCCGCATTACCAAGAAAACTTCTCACACCTTTTACAGAGATTGGTGGAGAAAGGCTCTCAATAACCTCTACTTTTACTCGATCAACCTCTATCCCCTTTTCTGAGATGCGATGGCCCAATACAAAACCCTCTTTCACCATGAAGTGACATTTTTCCCAATTTAGCACAAGGTTGCAATCTTCACATCTTTTGAGAACTTTAGCCAAGTGACTCAAACAATGATCGAAAGAGTCAACAACTGAAAAGTCATCCATAAATACCTCAATAGTGTCCTCCACCATATCTGAGAATATTGACATCATACATCTCTGAAAAGTAACCGGTGCATTACACAACCCAAAAGGCATCCTCTTGAATGCGAAAGTCCCATAAGGGCAAGTAAAGGTGGTTTTCTCTTGATCCTCCGGTGCAATAGAGATTTGATTGTAACCCGAATAACCATTAAGAAAATAGTACCATCCTTTTCCTGCGAGTCTATCTAACATCTAATCCATGAAAGACATAGGGAAATGGTCCTTCTCAGTCCATGCATTCAACTTCTGGTAATCCATACACACTCTCCATCCGGTCACCGGCCTCATTGGAACAAACTCATTCTTCTCATTAGGAACCACTGTCATTCCCCCCTTTTTGGGAACACACTGAACAGGTAATACCCAACTACTATCTGCAATGGGATATATGACTCCGGCATCCAACCACTTAATAATCTCCTTTTTCACTACCTCTTGCATAGGTGGATTCAAACGTCTCTGGTGCTCAATACTTGACTTGTTATCGGGCATGAGTTGGATTTTGTGTGAACAAATACCGAGAGGGATCCCAATAATGTCCGCAATAGTCCAACCAATGGCTCATTTGAACCTCTTTAACACTTCTACCAAACACTCTACTTGTTCCACATTCAAATCCGATGCAATGATTACCGACAAAGTGTCATTTCTTCCGAAGAATACATACCTCAGATAAGGTGGTAGAGCCTTAAACTCTAATTTTGGGGCCTCCTCGATAGATGGTTTTGCTGGTGAAGACTCGCGATGCTTCATATATAACTCCAATTTCTTTGGTTTGAACCGAAATTCACCTCGATCAAGTGCCGCAACCAACGACCTATACTCTTCAATACCATCACTCTCAAAATTCATGATCACTGCCGCTAGTGCCTCAACACCAAGGCGCTCTTCAATTTGTACCTTAGACGTACTCTCAACCCTGTAGGATATAGCAGATACTTTTTGGAGCTCACCACTCTGCTTCATGGACCTACAAATGTTGAAAGTTTCTTCTTCATTATTTAACCAAAACTTCATCTGCCCTCTTTCCATGTCAACCAAGGCGCGACCGGTAGCAAGGAACGGCCTCCCAAGAATAATAGGCACCTCAAAGTCCACCTCACAGTCAAGAATCACAAAATCGTCCGGAAATATAAACGACTCCACCTTCACTAACATATCATGGAGTATCCCAATAGGCCTCTTCACTGTTCAATAGGCCATCAGTAACCGCATCGCAGTGAGCTTTGGGTCACCCAAACCCAATTTCTTATAAATGGAGAGGGGCATGAGATTTATGCTTGCACCGAGATCACATAATGATTTAGCAAAGTGTAACAAACCGATGGTACATGTAATAGTGAAAATTCGCGGATCTTCTTTCTTTTGCAGAAGAAATCTTGTAGCAATAGCACTACAATGTTGCATTCGGTCATCATTCTCAAAACTTACCGATATTTTCTTTGTAACCATATCCTACATAAACTTGGCATTTGTTCAAGAGCTTATATCAAAGGGACATTGATGGAAAACTGTTTTAACATAGTAACAAAACGCCGGTATTTACCATCCTCAGTCTTCTTTACCAATCTTTGCGGGAATGATGGTGGTGGTCTAGGCACAGGGACCACCTTTTGGGGTATCTCTGCTTCTTTCACCGCTTCATCTCCCAACTCACCACTAGCTTCCACTACCTCATCATCTTTTCTCACCTCATCTTCTACGCCAGACGGCATAGGTGGATCAATGGTTTGCTTACCCTCTCGAGTTGTGACTGTCATGCAATGTCCATCATTTTTTGGATTTTGGACGGTATTGCTAGGAAGAGTACCCGGTTGACGTGGGTTCACAGTAGTAGACAATTGGGCCATTTGCAACTCAAGATGCTTGATTGAGACTGCTTGTGCATCCACCTTTTGCCCAATATTAGCCAAATTACCTCTCAACTCCTTGGCGTGCTCATCACTAGTATCAAACCTCCTCCTCATCTTTTGCGACATATCTTCAACTCGTGCCATACTACCTCCACCATCACTAGGAGCAACTTCCCGATTTTGAGGCGGAACATAAGGTCCACTTCGATCATTTCTGTTACCATAGTTACCCTGGTTGAAGTTGTTGTCGCGGTTGTAGTTTCCGTCTCGAACATAATGGACCTCTCTGCTGTAATTTCCATAGTTCCGACCTTAATTTCCTTGACCTTGGCGCCAATTCTCCTAATTGGATCCTTGGGCATTCGGTCGGAAACCCCCCGTCTGCTCATTCACTGTATAAGAATCCTCTTCATAGTGGTAGTCATCCATTGGCGGTTGTGATTTAGTCAAATAATTCACCGCATTTACTTTCTCTGCACCCTCAGTGACATGTTTCAATACCAACCCGAGCTCAGTTCTCATTTGAGCCATCTCTTCACGAATCTCATCTGCGGTCGGGTTATGTGTATCTTGCATTGTGAAGGTGTTTCTCCCAGTGTCTGACTTCCTAATGCTCCAAGCCTTATTATTGCGAGAGATTTTCTCCAACTTCTCCGCGATCTCTGCATATGTGCACTTACAATAAGAACCACCCGCAATAGTATCAAGTATTGCCTTATTATTATCATCTTTCCCTCGATAGAAGTACTCTTTCAACGACTCATCATCAATGCGGTGGTTTGGGACACTTCTTACGAATGAGGTGAATCTATCCCAAGAGCTACCACCGACTCCCAAGGTAATGCCACAAAGTTGTTCACTCTATCTTTGTGGTTGAGATTTTTAGACACTAGATAGTATCGTGCTAGGAACACATCCCTCAACTGGTCCCAAGTATAGATCAAATTATAGGGCAAATCAGTGAACCATATTGCGGCTTCTCCCGTCAGTAAGAGAGGGAACACCCATAATTCGATGACATCCATGTCCAAGTCTGGCCTCCCTACACAACTCTTACACACCGACCTCAGTTTAACGATGTGAGCATGTGGATCCTCAGATGGTAGCCCTGAAAACAAACCTCTGGCGGTGAGAATCTGCATCAAGCTACTAGTTACCACGAATGTGTGACCCTGTGGTAGAGAAGGTAGGACAAGAGGCCTATCAGAATGAGTGATGTTAATGTTGCCCCTATAGAACTCTTGAGGGCGTGGGATGGGAGGTTGCCTCCTTAAAGCACCATCACCAGGGTTCTCCACCATCATTTGATTGTGAGCATCAACCGGTGGTGGAGGTTGACGATTGATCCCATTAGCAAGATTAGCAGGGTTTTGTTGATTATTCATATGCGGAGTGTCCAATACAGTTCAGGATCGTATGGAAGCGTCGGTTCTCCTCGGCTCCGTGTACTTGGTATACATTAAAGCTAGACCCGAAAGAGACAAAAAGAAAAAGAAAAAGTAAAATTAGGAAATTGTTGACTAAAATTAGGTAATGTTATTAAAGTTAATCTAAAATCCACTTTTCCCGGCAGCGGCGCCAAAATTTGATACGCTCAAATTACACTTCTTTACAGAATTATAAGCAGTCATATCAAATAAAGAATCCAACAAGTAGGTTGGGGTCGATCCCACGAGAAAACTAGTTTAGACTTACGTTCAATGTACAATTACGTCTATTTAGTCAAGTCCTTTCCAAAACAGGTAATTAAAGTTTTTTTTTTGTAAAACAAAAGTGTTTAATTATTTCTAAGTAAAACAAGCAGCAAGAGTGAAACATTGGTGTTTATCAAGTTGTGAGAGAAACTAGGGTGTAAGTGTTCCCCATAGGTTCATAACGCCATAATCCTATCTATAACAATTCTTTCCTAGTGTTTTGCATGCAAAGTGATAAGTTATGTATCTCTAAATCCTTGGTCCGACATTTAGAGAATTTCACCCCGTACCTTGGTCCGGCTACGTGTGTCTAAGTTACTAACCCTTACCTTTACTTCACATTAAGCATCATATCCGATGTTTGGCTTAGTTATTACTTTGCAACAATCGAAACTAGCCTATTAGATAGTCTCCACTAAATCTATGTCGATAATTCTTTTCCTATTAACTACCCCCTTGGTTTGACGAGTAGTAATAAGGCAAGTTCTAACGCGTGCACTCATTAAAAAGACTTCTAACCGAAATAGTTATCAATGCATGCAATAACCTATTTAAGAATTGTTAATTAGCTAGGTTTATTTTGTTAATCACCCATGGTTCCCACAACCCTAGTTGTGAATTTAGTTACCCATGCTTATAAGAACACAATTCATAATTGATGAATAATAAATCATGAACTTACTTTGACAAATTTGAAGAAAATCAGAAATTCAACTTCAAATCACACAATTATCTTAAAAACCAAATCCGGAAATTTTAATTATTTCCCAAGTTGCAAAAGTCAAATCTCCAAGAACAAAAGTATGAAAAATACTCAAGAATACAACCCCAAAAACGAGGGTTTCTGCCCTATTTATAAAAACATTGTCCTAAAATAAAAGGAAAATAAATAAGGAAAGTTTGTCTAAAAAACGCGGCTTCAATCGACGACGCCACAGACAGTCCATCGATGAAACGACGTACCGTCGACTGCCTCTGTCGGTCCACACTTAGCATCTTTTTTAGTCTCCACTTTGCATCTTCTCTGATCCAATCGAAGGACCAACAGTACGATCCGTCGATTCACCTACGGTCCGTCAATTTTTTTCATCGTTCTATACTTAGCTTTTTCTTCAACACCGGGTATTGGGACATTCTCTGATCCAATCGACATTTTGCCAGGACAGTCCATCGATCAGTCGACGGACCGTCGATCCTTCGGTAGCCCCACACTTAGTCAGAATTGCCCGAGTTGCTTCTAGATGCATGAAACTTCAATCGATGGTAACTACCTATGGTACGTCGATGGGACAACGAGCCATTGATGGCTTCGTGGGTCATTTCTGCACTGATTCTTTACAGCCTTCTGCATTTTCGTCTTGGGAAACTTTCCTACAAAAAAAAGACAAAACATATTAAAACTACTACAAAAAGGCTCTAGACACACACCAATCTTAAGGAAAAAGCATTGAAAGTACCGTGAAACCATGGTACATCATCTATTATTGGTCAAAATCATGCATTTTGATCAACAGTAAGCTACTCATACTTCACTCACATCACAGTAGGCAGAAATCCAACAAATTATGCACTTTAACCATATAATCACAATTTATCATTTGAAAGGCATTAAAATTAGAATCACATGAGAATAGTTCAATTTCAACAATATGATGCTACCTGACGAAATCATGAACTTAATCTCACCTAAAGGGCTCAATCCCACACCTTATATGCCTTCTAAACTCTAAAACAATAACAACAAGTCGAAACACCAACCTTAAAGCTGAAAATAATCAAGAAACTTAGGGATTTAGGTTGGAATGGCATGAACTAAAAGCAAATGCACTCCTATCACCTTCAAGAAACTCACACAAGGATCACAAATACTCAAAATGTACGCTGCAAAAGAAAGGAATAAAACAAACCTCTCAGATTTCAAAGATATTGATTTTTTAATTTGAAATGACCATTGTCCTTTTTATATTTGTCCTTTTGGGTGGTCACTAACATCGCCGATCCTTTTTGGTGAATTGTAAACTAGAGCTTAAGCTCACCAAACGTTTCTAAAAAACATTAAACTTGAAGGCTGATTCGATGTGCACTTTGGTGAATCGACCTTTGGAGTTCTGATCACCTATCTTAATAATGCAGTTTTCCACCTTTTCAAGCTCAAAAGGGGACAAGAATTACTGTGCGTAATGCCTTCGATGGATCGCTATTTGTGTTTATGTTGTCCATTCTTCCCTTTTTAATCTTCCAACCTCTTCTGAACATGTACTAACAACGTATGTTATTTCAAAAGGTGTAAAAGAAACAATAAAGGCTTGGGTTGCTTCCCATGAAGCGCTTTATTGATAGTTGTGGCATCATATATTGCTCAAACTCAACAATCATTTTTGGGGTTTAGTGGTGTCACTAGACAAAGTTCCAGTTGCCTTTGATTTAGATAAGGGGCAATTTGACCCAGTTGGGTCTCGAGCTACTTGATTGAAACTGAGTGTGAAGTTACCGTGTGATATAAAGTTGCTTTTGATTTAGATAAGGGGCAATTTGACCCAGTTGGGTCTCGAGCTACTTGATTGAAACTGAGTGTGAAGTTACCGTGTGATATAAAGTGGAGAAGTAATTTTTCAAATCCTTCTTTATCTTATCGGACCCTTCAATTTTATTGTAGATCTTTACAAACATGTCTTCTGCCCGACTTTCTTCTAGACTAGTTGGTTCTTTTGTGCGTAGATGATCATAGAGAGGCACATATCTATATTTTTCCATCTCCCTATATCTCCAATTTCTGTCCCGCCAGTCTTTCCAACCACTATCTCTATCCTTGTTCCAACCTTGTTGTTGATAAATGTTGTGAAACCCCTCACTTGATTTCCTAAGTATTGAGCTTATTTATTGTATAATGCCACAAATTTTACATTATCCGGACACTGCCCACTGTTGGTTCCAACCGTATTTAACGACCTGGTTCCTTCTTCCAAACCAGTATTTAACGACCTGGTTCCTCCTTCCATGACACATTTAGACAACAAGACAACTTGAGTCTTTAGTTTGACCATGTTTTTGTCCTTTTCATGGTCCTTCTCGATTTCTTCTTTGATAAAACCAATTGTAGAAGAGGCATTTGGTCCTCTCTAGTATGCCATACTCGATTAACCTTAGTCATATAATCTAACAACAAGTCATCTACATCATTCAACTGTCTCATAAACTTACCATAGACTAATTAATCAACCACTCCTTTATTGACTGAATCAAGGATGCAATAAAAGTATTAAAACAACAAATTGTCCGAAATGCCATGTGTTGGACATTGTAAGAGAGACTTCTTGAAACTCAGGCATGTTTCATGCAAAGGTTCACCTCCAATACTTTTGAAAATTTGGATTTGGAGACAAAGTTTAACCATCTTCGAGGGTGGAAGAATCTTTCCGAGAATGTCTTAGTTAGAAAATCCCACGAAGTAATAGAATCATTTGGCAACTCTGCCAACCATCTTGTAGCCTCTCCCATTATAGAGAATGGGAATAAACTCAACCTTATAGATTCTTGGGAGATATTTTGAACACAAAGGTTCCACACACCTCCTTGAAATTCCTAAGGTGATCATGGGGATCCTCATGAGCTAGACCTAAATAAATCTTCGTTTTGAGCATTTGTATCATAGTTTCGATGATGTGAACACTGTCCTCCCGGTTGTAAGAGGTATTCAGATTGCTCCCGTGGTTTGAATGAAATTAACGGGCATGTCATCAATATCACCCATTTTGTCATTTTGACCATAGTGACTATCATTGTCACTCCCATGGTCACTCATTTTGTCAACCTGCAAATTAGCTAACAACAACACTAAACAACAAATTTAGTACAAGTAAACCAAATTAAAACCTAATTTCTCAATTAGAATTCTCAACCACCATTACCAATAAGAGGCACCATTTTTGATAACGCTCATATCACCCTCCAAAACCAATTAAAAAAGTAAGTGATCGTCGTCACTAAAAAACCCAATGAAGAGTTAGCATCAAATCCCACAGGAAATGGTATATCATAGAGAACTATATTTCATGAAATTTGGAATTTAAATCACTTCATTTGTATAAGTAAGACCATTGGGTGGATGGTATAACCAACTTATGCAAAACTTTTGTCATCAATTATTGCAATTGAATTAAAATTCAAACAAAATCAAGAGTTAACAAGCAATCTAGGGGTGCGAGAATTGAATATCAATGTCACATAGGGGTGATTGTGATGCTCTATAGTGATGAACATTCATGAATAGGCTAAGTCATATTCATTGATGCTAATCATATTTCGATCTCAAAACATCTATGCGTAGAATCTCCGTAAATCTAATGCCATTTCCAAGCAACCCAATACGTTAATCTATTCTCTGTTTCAAGAATAGGTCAAATAGATCCAACCCATAACCTCTCTTTCAAGCAAGGCATAGACATCAAACCTAAATTATTAGAATTAAACTAATTACCCACTCTAATTAATCACTTCGAGCATCAACGAAGATTAGAAGTAGGAATTAAGTTTGAAACCTTGACCCATAAGTTACCCCATGGTAATTAGACCAATTCATCCATGAACAACAATAAAACATACCATAGCACAATAACAACTACATTAAATTAACATCCAACCCCATTTGAGCACTCCTAGATCTTTGAGTTTTAGCCACGTACGACAAAAAGGTAAGAAATTATACCTTCCATAGAAGTAGCCACAGGTAACTTTCAATCAAACAATTACTAGTAAAACCATTGGGATTCAACTTCAAGTAATTAAATTCAAGTTTCAAATAGTAAAGCCCCAAGAACTAGGAAAGTGTTCTTGTCAAAGGTAAAATGTTCTACTCACTATTCAACTTTCCTTGTTCAGTATCTGAACTCTCGATTCTCCTAAAATTATACTGTCAAAACTCTCCTAAAAAGTTTTAACCGTTGGTTATTTATACTTTCCCCAAATTTGTCCCAAAATCAACTTTGTAACCAACTCAGTGACGTTTTTCGGGTTCGCCAAGCCTAATCGGTGACTCGCTCCTTCCTCCCATCTCGCCTTATGATGCTATAGGAATCAGGTGTTTGAACCTCAGTTGGTGTACCTGATTGATTCAACCTTTCACGTTCGGTTAATTTCCAAATACCACCTCAGTCTTCTGTTCAAGCATTAAATATTTTCCTTGCACATTGTCACTTTGGGCGATGTGCATCAGGACCGCCATTCTAACTTGGCATATCACTTTTTCTACTGGAGTTCATCAACCTTCTTTGGTAGAGTCAAGTGATATGCACTGTAAATATGGGTGAGGTCTTGATCAGTTAGCGATCCGCCCTTCATGTTAGGCGATCACCAATGTCTGTACTTCTTCTTGTATTCGTGTCCATTCTTTTGCACATCAGTCCTAGGCTTTTCTAATTGCCTTCATAGCTGCAAATCATCAATATTTGATTAGAAAAGGAAAAGTTTAGGAATTGAGGACACTAATTATTGAGTTAAATGGACTTTAAATGAGTGCAAATCTACCACTCATCGATCATGTGTACAAGAAATAAAATGTAGTGACTGAAAATTTGACACATTTTGATTCTTCAATGAATGGTGTCAATATCACATTTCAACACCCTCTTCTTCTTTTTGTGATGGATCTCTTAGTAACAAATCAAGGAGAGGTTAAAAAAATCAAGAACTATATACCATGGTTTATCCAAAACATATAATAATAGTTCAGTGATTAGTTCAGTAGTTTTTTGCTCTAATTTTCTTATTGTCAGTCGACTAACTAGAACTATTGATCCTTCTAGATCTAAGGATTTAATAAATACCAGTATTCACCCTTTCTATTCTACTGTTGGGAATAATAGCTCCCATTTGCCTCTTATTTAATCTAATATAATATCATCTTTATTATAAAAATAATGATCATAAAAAAATTGTTCCTGCTTAATGTTCTCATTGGCAATTTTGGCCTAATTAATTACTGTTTTTATTTAGTCCTTGAGTTCATCTATTTCAATTGTTCCACTAGTAGATAAATTTAATAGATTAAATATCATTCTTTGTACTTTTTTGTATCCTGTATATACTTGGAATTTATTTGTCAATACATCTGAAATGCGCGTATAAATACAAGTGATACAAGAGTGAATGAATACAAGTGATTGATACGCTCAAATTACACTTCCCTAAGGAAGTATAAGCGGTCGTATCAAGTAAAGAACCCAACTAGTAGGTTAGGGTCTATCCCACGAGGAAAATGATTTAGACTTAACTTCAAGGTACAATTATGTCCATTTAGCCAAGCTATTTCCGAGAACAAGTAACTAAAAGGGGTGTTTTGTGAAACAAGTTTCTTTAATACTTCTAAGCAAACAAGTAAGCAAAAGTAAAGATTTAGTTTTTATCAAGTTGTGAGATAAACTAGGGAGTATGTGTTCCCCATAGGTTCATAACTCCGTATTCCTAGCAATAAAAATTCTTCCCTAGTGTTTTGCATTCAAAGTGATAAGTTAGGTATCTCTAAATCCTTGGTCTGACATTTAGAGAATTTCACCCCGTACCTTGGTCCGGCTACGTGTGTATAAGCTACTAACCCTTACCTTTACTTCATATTAAGCATCATAATCGATATATGACTTAGTTATTACTTCACACCAACCGACACTAGCCTATTCGATAGTATCCCACTAAATCTATGTTGATAATTATTTTATTATTAACTACCTCCTTGGTCTGGCAAGTAGTAACAAGGCGAGTTCTAACATTAGCCACCGCTAAAAAGACTTCTAAACGAAAGAATTATCAATACATGCAAGAGTCTATTTGAGAATTTTTATTTAGCTAGGTCAATACATGCAAGAACCCTAGTTGTGGATTTAGTTACCCATGCAAGCAAGAACACAAGTCATGGATGTTAAGAAAAAAATCATGAACTTACTTTTACAATTTGAAGAAAACCCCAGCAAATCAATTTTAAATTTCACGATAATACTTGAAACCAAATCCGAAAATTGAATTATTGCCAAAATTTGCAAAACACAATCTCCAAACAAAACAAGAACAACAATAACATTGTCTAACCCCCAAAACGAGGTTTTAATCCCTATTTATAGAAAACATAGTTCTAGATCAAAAGAAATTGAAATAAGGAAAGTTTGTCCAAATCGCGACTATAATCGAGGACCCCTACAGACAGACCGTCGATAGAACGATGATCCATCGACTACTTCTGTCAGTCCAGACTTAGAATATTTTTTTGTCCTTTGGATGACATCATCTCTGAATCAATCGATGGACCAACAACACGGTCCATCGATGCACCTACGGTCCATCGATGCCCTTCGTCGCTCCATCCTTAGAATTTCTCTAACTTCGGGTATTGGGACTATCTCTGATGACATCAATGACTCAGCAGAACGGTCCATCGATCAATCGACAGACCGTTGATCCTCTCAATAGTCCCACACTTGGTCAGATTTTACCGAATTTCTCCATTTGTCTGAACTGTAATCGACGGTCACCACCTACGGACCGTTGATTGAACGACGAGCCGTCGATGGACGTCATAGGTCGCCTCTACACTATTTTCCAGTTGCCTTCTGCGTTTTGGTTCTGGAAATCTTTCCAGTAAAACAAAAATAAAAACATGTTAAAACTACTACAAAAAAGGTAGACACACACAACTCTTAAGGAAAAAGCATTGAAAGCACCGTGAAACCACGATACATCAACACCCTCAACTTAAATTCGTTATTTGTCCTCAAACGATGCACTATGACTCAAAACAACATTTTGTACAAAAATATACTCTTTTAAGCTTTCGCAATCACATGTCTATCAATCCCGACTCTTTCTTTGCTTTAGTGCATGCTTACGCTCTCAGGTTCGACAAGCTAACTCATGTGGATCACACCATGACACAAACTCACCATGCACAGACACTTCTACTGTCTCTCACCAAGGTACCAACTTTCCGCATTGCAAATAACGCCCTCACTTCAAAAGAAATCCTCCTTTTTCGCACAATGATTTTAACTTTGGGTACAAGGATATTTATTCAACACTCATGCTCAGAAACAAGTTCATACATAGATAGTACTCGTCTCCATAGGCTTAAACTTATTTTCACTACTTAAGTTCACCACACTAGACTCTAGGATCACGGTAGGACTTTCTTGGCTTGTAACGTAGGTTCAGGGTCAGGTATGGAACATATGGGTGCATTTTAGTGACTTTTTTCCCTCCTTGACATTACGACTAAGCTTCCAACCTCTTTCATTGTCGTTTATGCCCTACTTTTCTTCTCTTTTCATCTTTGTCTTGCTTTCCCCTTTTTCTTTGTGGATATGACTCTTACTTCATTTTGTTCACTTTTTTTCTTTCTTTTCTTTTTTTTTTATTTTCTCTTTCATTCAATTGATCATTTTATTGAGTCACATCTTTTGCTCACTTTCTCTTTTCTTTTCAACATTAAAATTTTTTCATACCCAATTTTGGGTCATCACTCATAATAGCCACCCTTAACTTATGGTTTTTCTGTGAGTTGAGGTAGACATTACCCGAGGTCGGGTCAGGGCCAAGATGAGGTCAGTTTATACATTACCCGAGGTCGGACCAGGGCCAATACATTAAATCCAGGGAAGGTGAGTTGGTGAAGAAAAGAAACGTCTATTATAGGCTCAACATATTTGGATCAAGAAGGGATATAACTTTCATTTGGTTAACTTCATTTTAGTCTAGATGTTTGCTAATTCGAACAAGGGCCTATGACCCTTTCCTAGTCGTCTAATACATATTTCTTTTGCAGGACCAACCGGGCAAGTTCTAGCTAGGTACCAATAGTTGAACACTCAAAATTCCTCACACTTTATTGACACTTCATTACCCTACCAGATTGTCAGATTTCCCTGTTTAGGTGTTGGTTTGAGTGTCATGCATTGGGTGCCTATCTATTTCATGATTAGAGCCAACACATTCAACTCATTTTCACCTATTCATGCAAGCACTTTCTTAGGACGAGATATCATTCATACTTAGCCATCATGCTTCATATTTTATGCTTTTATACTTTTTACAAGTTATGACATGCCGGTTCAACATAAAAGTAACCAGTCCCTTGGGGCAAAAGAACACAGGCAAGAAAACCCCATAAGAGAGGATTGCGAGTTGGGATACGCAGACTTCACCCTAACACTCACTTTCTATTTACCCCACCCCAATAAAATGACCATGCAATTGTCCCCAATGCATAATAATAAAACAATTGGGTGGTAAGTGAAGCAAACCTGAGGCGCATAGCACTGACGATCTATCAACAAGTGGGCGAGTCCGATTTCCCAGAACCTGCAACATCAGTAGATGGGTCACCCTTAGTGGTGACCACAACAATCTCCGCACCATCAGTGGTGCTCCTCTCACCTGTCTCTGGTCTGGAACTAGACGCCCCAACAGCTACCTCTTGTGCCCTCATCAGGTGGGTCTCCTTATCAATCAAAGAGGCTCTCCTCGTATCCTCGAGGTCTGTCTTCTCTTTCTTCTTAGCACGAGAATCCTCTCCCTCAGTAGTGCGGCTAGAACGGTGCCTCTTGGCATGACCACATGGATCATGCTGCAGCTTAGGAGGGGCTATGAACAGTGCAGCAAGCACAGTGTCCTTCGCTAGCTCGGAGGGTGCAGTCTCGGGCCCAATCCCCTGCATCTCCAGAATACTGTCTACATCTGCCCGCAAACTAGCCACAACTTCCTGAAGAGTAGTCAAGTCAATAGTCAAGGCTGGGCGTGTAAGGACCCGCAACTTAAATGCGTCAAGGCACTAGTGAACCGTCTGAATCTTCTTCTTTGTCTGCTGGGCCACCCTCTTCTCAATCCGGTCCTCATCCTTGGTGATGGACTTTTGCATCCAAGGCTGTATGTGGTGCAGCAAGGTGGCCATTTAGGCCTCTAACTTCTGGACCCGCGCCAAAGGGACCAGTGCTGCAGATGGGGGAGTGGACCAGGAGGAACTAGGGGCTCGACTGGCGGTATGGTCCAAACCAGGCGGGGTGGTATAAACGGGCTCTGAAGTAGCAGGGTCATCCCCTTGGTCTAACTCCACCGTGTCTACCAAGTTCTCACTCAACGGCTGCAACTCAACTCAGGGCCCTCTCCGCGGTGCTGCTACATTGGCCTCATCCCTGATGAGACCTATATCAACCGTCTCAGCCGGAGTGCAGAGTGTATCACAGTGACAAATGGGAACTCCGGAATCTCTACATAAATGGAAAATAAGACATGGGAAGGGGTAAGTAGTAGAGGCCTTGAAAGCCCTCTCCTGTATCACCGTGATCAACAGCTTCGCGAAGTCAATCTCAAAACCTACCACCAAGACCGCTACCAATACCGCCCTATCCCATGTAAGAATATTATCGACACTCGTAGGTGATAGGCAGTGGCGAACTAACAACCAGAAGAACTTGGCTGTGAAAGGAAGGTTGGTCTTTTTGATCAGCCCTTTGGGGTCTAACACCCAGTCTGCCCCCTCACTATAAACTGACAGATGTTGGGCAAGCCACCTCTTACCGGCTTCTATCTGCTATGCTGTTCTCTGAAGTTGGCCACATTTGATTATATGCCACCTGTAGTCGAACTATGGAGTCAGAGGGGCCCATTGTGCATCAGTGTTGGAGCCGTACAAGAATCGGTGAATGGTGCCCGCAGACAGATCAACCCGGTAGTCTCGAAATAGTAACGCAGTGAGCGGTCCTGTTTGGCAGGTCTCGCCCGCCTATCTAGAGAGCCTCTAAGAGTCGCCACATAGGAGGCGTAGAACTGTCAGACTACCTCTTCACTGTAAGTACCTAAACTCCTCACCATCTATTCTAGCTTGTGTCGGGTAAACAACCTATGAACATGGGGGAATGTATGCAAACTTCTCGTAAGAACCCGACGCTCGATCTCCAACCGGGTCATCAACCCCTTTTCAGCATTCTGGCATCGTTGTATACCTGATACTGACCATCTACACACCACCGGTTAGGCTCATCAGCAATCGGTGTGGGGACATCTACCTGGGGTGCCAGGACAGACTTCGAGCTAGTAAGCTCATCAGACGAGGCTTTCCGGTTAGGTCCCTTCGACTGAGTGGATCCTTGAGATATGGAAACGGAGGCAGTGCTATCATTTGACCCCAAAGATTGAGACGACCATGATGCTAAGGTAGATTCGGAGCCAGATGCTCCTTCAGAACTTGAGGAAGTCACAGACGGTGTGTCGGTCAGTGTGCGCTCCTGATCAGACGGGGAGGCAGTGAATACGGTGGGAAACACCTTCTGGGGGGTACCTTGAGTGATTCGTGCAGCTGGTGTGGGGGTGGTAGCACCTGGGGGAACGTACTCTGGATCCTGGTCATTGTCGGAGTTAGAAACCATTCAACGAGAAGAGGCCACGGACTTGGACTTGCCCATTAAGTAGATGATGTCTTGTTTAGGCGCCATTTGTACCCGTAGAGCAGTTTTTAGTATCCCTTCAATGCTACTACAAACTCGAAACAATCAGAGTAAAGAAAGAGAAAAATTTCACACTTTAGTTTAGTTCTGTATCTTCAGGTTGATGGGAACTATCGATGGTCCATCGATAGGGTCCGTCGTCCAACACTTAGAATTATTTTAGTTACTCAACAATTTCATACCTCTCAGTTGGAAACGACGGACGTGTAGAATGGCACATCGATTAATTGACGGACCGTAGTCAAGTTCCGTCGTCTAACACTTCGAATTATTTTTAAACTCGAGGAAAACAAGTTCTCTGAATGAAATGACGGACGTGCAGAATGGCCCATCGATCAATCGACGGACCATAATCCACTTCCGTCGTCTTAGACTTCAACATATTTGGGGTGGTCTAATTGACGGACCCCATCGAAGGCTCGTCGATCCATCAACGGGGTCTCGTGCTGTTGGCCTGAGACATATTTTAGGCCATTCTTTCAATCTCCACTTTTGGACACTTTAAGACCCATTCAAGTTTAGACAATACAATATAATAACCAAGATACCATTTCGTCATTCGTAAAGTTTTGATTTCAAGTATATGGCCTTCTAAATTAACAACGGTACGAAACCCTAAGTTGGATTTGTCAAACACAACACCCATAACTACATTTTAAGCAGATTACAAGACCATACAACCACTTTCTATCATTCCAAGGGGCATATTACACTGATATTCGCATGCAATTTTAGTTAAATTTAGCCCCTTAGTCAAGACCCACATTCAAAATCAGGTTATGAACGAGAATTCATAGTATAAAAGAAATGGAAATACCTTGCGTTTGTAGTGAAGTAGTTGTGAGAGGGACTCTTATAGCAGCCTACGCGCCTGATTTGATCACCGACCGAAGAACAACAGAGATGGAAGAGAATTTGGAAAGAGAGGGTTTTGGGGAATTTGGGGGAATCTGATGGAGTTTGGAGAAATATGATGGTTATAGAAGGCGAATGTATGGTGTTTTATGAGAAAGGAAGGAAGTTAATGAAGAAAAATGGTTTTAGGGGGAATTTGAAAAGATTTTGGAGGCTAATGAATCGTTATGTCCTTTTATATTACTGGTAAGGCCGGGTCGGGTCGCTGGCAATTTGGACCTACGACACCCCATTGACGGGCCGTAACTAAGTTGATGGTCCATAGAATGGGACCTTCGATTGCATCAAGACTTAGAAAAATTACGAGACATACCGGGATCTATGGACACCATCAACGGTCCGTCGATGGGTCCGTATACCTGTGCACCAGACCATTTTCTGCAGATTTTTAGTTTTGGTCCCTGCATATGTAGCACCAATTAAGCTATTCTTTTTGTGTTTTTCTAGACACGATACAAACTCTACACTAATTTCTAGCCAACAACTAGTGCATAAGTGAGAATGAAATAAAACAAAAAACAAAACGAAACAGAAAGAGTACGCCTATTCCTACAAAGAACATAAGAACCTATCGTTGCCTAGAGGATACACCTTGGGTTGCCTACCAAGAAGTGCTTGATTTAACATTGTGCACGACGCAGGCTCTTTGATTACTCAGACTTCATCAAGGTGATTGGCCTCAACCACTTCATGGACACTCTCTACATGCCCCAGGTAAATCTTAATCCTTTGCCCATTGACTGTGATTGCACCCTCCATATTTTCCAACTCAACCGCTCCATGTGAGAACACTTTAGTGATGAGGAATGACCCTGTCCACTTGGATTTGAGTTTTCCTAAAAACAAGCGAAGCCTAGAATTGAATAGAATCACCAAATCACCTATCACAAATTCTCGCTTTTCAATCCTTTGGTCGTGGTACTTTTTCATCTTCTCTTTATAGATGGCTGAACTTTCATAGGATTTGAGGCAAAACTCATCGAGCTCGTTCAACCCATTTAGTCGTTGTTCTGCTGCTTCATTCCAATCCATCTTCAGTTTCTTCATTGCCACATTGCTTTGTTCTCTAACTCGATCGGCAAGTGACAAACCTTCCCATGTACAAGTTGGTATGGAGACATACCAATGGGAGTCTTGTATGCAGTCCGGTAGGCCCAAAGAGCATCATCAAGCCTCCTTGACCAATCCGTTCTATTAGCATTCACCGTTTTTGCCAGAATTTTCTTGATCTCTCGATTGGACACTTTAACTTGCCCGCTAGTCTGTGGATGGTAAGGAGTGGATACATTATGGCAAACCCCATATTTCTCCAATAGGCCTTTGAACAACTTATTACAAAAGTGAGAGCCACCATCACTAATAATGACCCTAGGTGTGCCAAATCTGGAGAAGAAATTCTTTTTCAAGAATGCGGTGATACTCTTTCCTTCATTGTTAGGAAGCGCTATAGCTTCCACCCATTTAGACACGTAGTCAACCGCCACAAGTATACACTTCATCCCATGAGAACTCACAAACGGTCCAATAAAATTAATGCCCCATACATCAAATAACTCAATCACCAGAATAGGGTTTAACGGGAGCTCTTGCCTCTTCGAAATTCCTCCATCTCGCTGGCACCGATCACATGATTTGGATAACTTATGAGCATCTTGGTGAATATTTGGCCAATATTACCCACACTGCAAAATCTTATGCGCAATCCGAATACCACTATGGTGTCCTCCCACAAGCAAGGACTGACATGTCTCCAAAATGCTCAACATCTCAACTTTCGATATGCAACGACGAATTATCCCATAGGCACAACTCCGGTATAAATAAGGCTCATCCCAAAAGAACTTTTTCACATCATACATGAAATTCTTCCTCTGATGGAAAGACAAGTCCGAAGGAACTATATCACTAGACAAATAATTCGCAAAATCTGCGAACCATAGGATCAAATCTTGAGAAGCGGCTAATACATGTTCATCCGGGAATGCATCATCAATTTTAGCCTTTTCTACCACTTCACGCATAGCTTCATCCTCTTATCTAGAAAAGTGATCGGCAACTTGATTCTCAGTCCCCTTTCTATCTTTTACCTCAAAATCAAAATCTTCCAGTAATAGCACCCATCTAATCAACCTGCAACTTGATTCTTAGTCCCCTTTTTATATTTTACCTCAAAATCAAAATCTTCCAGTAATAGCACCCATCTAATAAACCTTGGCTTCACATCCTTCTTCGCCATCAAATACCTCAAAGTAGAGTGGTCTGTGCGTATTATGACCCTTGTACCGAGCAAATAAGAGAAAAATTTTTCAAAAGCGAACACCACTGCAAGAAGCTCTTATTCAGTTACCGTGTAATTCTTTTGAGCTTCATTCAAGGCCTTACTTGCATAGTAAATGGGGTGAAGGATTTTATCCCTTTTTTGTCCCAATACCAAACCAAGAGCAACCCCACTCACATCACACATCACACATCACCTCAAACTGTTTACTCCAATCTGGGGAAATAATAATAGGCGCAGACACCAGCTTCTCCTTTAATTCTCCAAATGCTTTGAGACAGGATTCATCAAAATAGAACTTACATTCCTTCTCGAGTAGTTTGCACAAATGATGTGCAATTTTCGAAAAATCCCTGATAAACCTCCGTTAAAAACCAACATGACCAAGAAAACTTCTCACACATTTTATAGGATGGGTGGGGTAAACCTCTCTATAACTTCAACTTTAGCTCGATCAACCTCTATCCCCTTTTCCGAGATGCGATGGCCCAATACTATACCTTCTTTCACCATAAAGTGACATTTTTCTCAATTAAGCACAAGATTGCAATCTTCACATATTTTCAGTACCTCGGCTAAATGACTCAAACATAGATCAAAGGAGTCGCCAACTACCAAAAAATCATCCATGAACACCTCAATAGTGTCCTCCACCATATCGAAGAATATCGACATCATACATCGATGGAATGTGGCTGGTGCATTACATAACCCAAACAACATCCTTTTGAATGTGAATGTCCCATAAGGGCAAGTAAAAGTGGTTTTATCTTGATCCTCGGGGCAATGGAGATTTGATTGTAACCCGAATAACCATCAAGAAAACAATACCACCCTTTTCCTGCGAGTCTATCTAACATCTGATCCATAAAGGGCATGGGAAAATGGTCTTTCTCAATCCACACATTCAATTTTTGGTAGTCCATACAAACTCTCCATCCGATCAATGGCCGCATTGGAACAAGCTCGTTCCTCTCATTAGGCACCACTGTCATCCCACCCTTTTTAGGCACACACTGTACAGGGCACACCCAACTACTGTCTGCAATGGGATAGATGATCCATCATCCAACCACTTGATGATCTCCTTTTTCACTACCTCTTACATAGGTGGATTCAACCTTCTTTGGTGCTCAATACTCGGTTTGTGATTGGGCATGAGTTGGATTTTGTGAACAAATATTGGGGGGAATCCCAATGATATACGCAATAGTCCAACCAATGGCTCGTTTGAACCTCTTCAAAATCTCAACTAAACATTCTACTTGTTGCCCCATCAAATCCGCTGCAATTATTACCGGCAAAGTATCATCTCTACCTAAGAACGCATACCTCAGATGAGGTGGTAGAGCCTTAAGCTCTAATTTTGGAGCCTCCTCAATAGATGGTTTCGCGGGTGTAGACTCGCGATGCTTCATATCTAACTCTAATTTCTTTAGTTTTGGCCGGTATTCATTTTGTTCAAGTGCAGCCACTAAAGACCCATATTCTTCAATACCATCACTCTCAAAATTCATGATCATTACCGCTAGTGCCTCGACGCCTAGTCGCTCTTCAATTTGTACCAAGGATATATTCTCAAATCTATAGGATATAACAGATACCATTTGGAGCTCACCACTCTGCTTCATGGACCTATAGAAGTTGAAAGTTGTTTCTTTATTGTTCAACCTAAACTTCATCTGCCTCTTTTCCATATCAACCAATGCACGCCCAGTGGAAATGAATGGCATCCCTAGAATAATGGGAACCTCAAAATCAACCTCACAGTCAAGAATCACCAAATTGGCCAAAAATATAAATGACTCTACTTTAACAAGCACATCATGGAGTATACCTATCTGCCTCTTCACTTTTTGATTGGCCATCAGTAACCGCATCGTAGTAGGGTTTGGGTCACCCAAGCCCAATTTCTTATTGATGGAAAGAGGCATGAGGTTTATGCTTTCACCAAGATCATATAGTGACTTATCAAAATGTAGCAACCCGATGGTGCATGGAATGGTGAAAGCGCCCAAATCTTCCTTTTCTGCACAAGAGACCTTGTAACAATAGCGCTACAATGTGGCATTCTATCATCTTCCTCAAAACTCACAGATCTCTTCTTTGTCACCATATTCCTTCATAAGCTTCGCATAACCGGGCATTTGTTCTGGAGCTTCTATCAAAGGGACATTGATAGAAAACTGTTTCAACATAGTGATAAATCACCGGTATTTGCCATCCTCAATCTTTTTCACCAATCTCTGAGGGAATGGTGGTGGAGGTCTAGGAAAGGGGATTACTTTCTGAGACACCTCTGCTTCTATCGCCGTGTTGTCCACCAACTCTCCACTAGTCTCTCCAACCTCTTTGTCTTTTCTCATATCATCATCTACCACAGACGGCATATGTGGACAATAATTTGCTTTCCCCCTCGAGTAGTGACCGCCATGCCATGCCCATCATTTTTAGGATTTTGAATGGTGTTGCTAGGAAGAGTGCCAGGTTGGCATGGATTCAGAGTAGTAGAAAATTGAGCCATCTGTAGGTCAAGATGCTTGATCGAAATCACATGTGCATCCACCTTTTGCGAAATATTAGCTAAATCACCTCTCATCTCTTTGGCATGCTCATCACTAGTATCAAATCTCCTCCTCATCTTTTGTAACATATCTTCAACTCGCGCCATACTACCTTTTGTTCCTAGGAGCAACTTCCTAATTTTGTGGGGGAATATAAGGCCCACTCCTATAATTCCTATTACCATAGTTATTTCAGTTGAAGTTGTTGTCGCGGTTATAGTTTCTATCTCAAACATATTGACCCTCTCAATTGTAGTTACCATAGTTATGACCTTGATTTGCTTGACCTTGGCACCAATTTTCCTAATTGGAGACTTGGGCGTTTGGTCAGAAACCCCACGTCTGCTCATTCACTGCATAGGAATCTTCTTCATAATTATACTCATCTACCGGCGGTGGTGGTTTAGTCAAGTAGTTCAACGCATTTACTTTTTCTGCACCCCACTCACATGTTTCAAAACTAACCCTAGCTCAGTTCTCATATGTGCCAACTCTTCACACATCTCATCTGCTGTTGTGTTGTTTGTAGCTTGTACTGCAAAGGTGTTTCTTCCAGTGTCCGAATCTCTAGTGCTCCAAGCTTTATTGTTGCGAGATATCTTCTTCAACTTCTCTGCGATCTCTGCATATGTGCACTCACCATAGGAACCCCTCACAATAGTGTCGAGTACTGCGTTATTGTTATCATCTTGACCCCAATAGAAGTACTCCTTCAATGACTCATCATCAATGCGGTGGTTTGGGATGCCTCTCACAAATGCAGTAAATCTGTCCCAAGAGCTACTCACCGACTCCCCAGGTAGTGCCACAAAGTTGTTCACTTTATCTTTGTGGTTGAGCTTCTTGGACACTGGGTAATACCTTCCTAAGAACTCATCTCTCAACTGATCCCAAGTATAAATGGAGTTGTAGGGAAGCTTAGTAAACCATATGGCGGTATCTCCTGTCAGTGATAGAGGAAACAGTCGCAACCCAATGACATTCATATTTAAGTCTGGCCTACCCACACAACTCTTACACACAGACTTAGTTTGGCTATGTGAGCATGAGGATCCTCTGATGGTTGTACCGATAACAAACCCCTCGCGGTGAGCATCTGCATCAGGATACTCGTCATCATGAATGTGTGCCCAGGTGGCAAAGGGGGTAGGACAAGAGGTCCATCAGACTCAGCCATGTTAACGTTGCCCCTATATTAATCTTGAGGTCTTGGTGCTGGGGGCTGAAACCTCAAAGCATTCTCCAAATCAACTTGAACTTGATTGTGTGCTTCAACCGGTAGTGGAGGTTGACGAACTGCCCCATCACCTAGATTGGCTGGGTTCTATTTATTTTCCATTCTTTGCACTGTACGGTTAAGTTTAGGATCAAATGGAGTAAGTGGTTCTCCTTGGATTCGTGTACTTAGCATACACTAATGCTAGACATGAAAGAGACAAAAAAAATAAAAAAATAAAATCAAGAAATTGTTGACTAAATATCATTACTGTATTTAAAGTTAATCTAAAATCCACTTTTCCCGGCAGCGGCGCCAGAATTTGATACGCTCAAATTATGCTTCCCTAAAGAAGTATAAGCGGTCGTATCACGTAAAGAACCCAACTAGTAGGTTGGGGTCGATCCTTCGAGGAAAATGGTTTAGACTTAACTTCAAGGTACAACTATGTCTATTTATCCAATCTTTTTCCGAAAACAAGTAAATAAAAGTGTTTGTGTGTGTGTGTGGGTGGGGGGGGGGGGGGGTTGTGAAACAAGTTTCTTTAATACTTATAAGCAAACAAGTAAGCAAAAGTAAAGATTTAGTTTTTATCAAGTTGTGAGATAAACTAGGGTGTATGTGTTCCCCATAGGTTCATAACTCCATATTCCTAGCAATAACAATTCTTCCTTAGTGTTTTGCATGTAAAGTGATAAGTTAGGTATCTCTAAATCCTTGGTACGACATTTAGAGAATTTCACCCCGTACCTTAGTCCGGCTACGTGTGTATAAGCTACTAACCCTTACCTTTACTTCATATTAAGCATCATAATCGATGTATGGATTAGTTATTACTTTTCACCAATCGACACTACCCTAGTAGATAGTATCCCACTAAATCTATGTTGACAATTATTTTCTTATTAACTACCTCTTTGGTCCGGCAAGTAGTACAAGGCGAGTTCTGACGTTGGCCACTGCTAAAAAGACTTCTAAACGAAAGAATTATCAATACATGCAACAACCTATTTGAGAATTGTTATTTAGCTAGGTCTACTTTGTTAATCACCAATGGTTCCCACAACCCTAGTTGTGGATTTAGTTACCCATGCAAGCAAGAACACAATTCATGGTTGTTAAGAATGAAATCATGAACTTACTTTTACAATTTGAAGAAATACCCAGCAAATCAACTTGAAATTTCAAATAATAGTTGAAACCAAATCCGAAAATTGAATTATCGCCAAAATTTGCAAAACCCAATCTCTAAACAAAACAAGTACAATAATAACAATGTCTAACCCCAAAAATGAGGTTTTAATCCCTATTTATAGAAAACATAGTCCTAATTAAAAGGAATTGAAATAAGGAAAGTTATTCTTAAAACGCGGTTGTAATCGACGACCCCTACAGACGGACCGTCGATGGAACAACTGTCCGTCGACTGCTTCAATCAGTCCATACTTAGAATTTTTTTTGTTCATCAGATGACATCATCTCTAAATCAATCGACGGACCAACAACACAGTCCGTTGATGCACCTACGGTCCGTCGATGCCCTCCATCGCTCCATCTTAGAATTTCTCCAACATCAGGTACTAGGACTATCTCCGATTACATCGACGATTCATCAGAATGGTCCATCGATCCACTCTATAGTCCTTCACTTGGTCACATTTCCCCGAGTTCTCTATTTTACTGAACTGCAATCGACGGTCACCATCTACGGACCGTCGATTGAACGACGGGCCGTCGATGGCCTTCGTAGGTTGCCTCTGCACTATTTTCCAGCTGCCTTCTGCGTTTTAGTTTTGGACATCTTTTCTGTAAAACAAACACAAAAACATGTTAAAACTACTACAAAATAGGCTCTACACACACACAACTCTTAAGTAAAAAGCATTGAAAGCACCATGAAACCACGGTACATCAGTGATACAAGAGGGAAAGAATACTAGTGAAATTAGATCGAATGGTATGCATTTCATTGTAGTTTTTTATTGTTTGTATCTTTGGTTACACACAAATTTTATTCGTCGATACAAACTATATTTATCAATACAACCTGAATGCACGTATAAATACGACAAGTAAAATTCGCTAACACCTCAAAAATATAGAAATACAAAGAGGGGCGAGGGTGAAAATATAGAATACAACCTAAAAACACATATGAGAATAACAATTACAAACGCATGACACCTAAAACATATAGAATTTCAGAGTGAGTTTTAAATGCAAAATACATAGAGAGAAGAGAGTGACAAAGGCAGAGAGAAAACAGCCCATCCAAATGCATGGATGAAAGCAACAAATAGAGTCACTTGAAACCTAAAAAAATATAGAAATACATAGAGAGAAATATAGAATTATAGAATAAAAAGTAAAAGAAGGTCTCTCTCTCGAGGGGATATTAGTTATTATATGAATACAATAAATATTAGTGTCTGATACAGAGGGGCAAGGAGGGGGGGGGGAGGGGGGCGGGAGAGGGAGATGGGAGAGGGTCAAGAGAGAGGGGATAAAGAGAGAGAGAGTAAAGAGGAAGAGTCCGAGATGTAGAGAGAAAGAGAAAGAGAAAGAGGCGAGCGAGATTTATAAGAGAGGTGAGAGGGATATTTTCCCTAAAATCATGAACAATTATTATGAATTGTAAATACCCAAATTATAGGTTTTGAAGCTTAATTTCACCCAAAAGTTAGTCATTTTTGTAGTTTCCCCTAAAAATTTCAAAGAACTTATGATCATCAAATCCTAAATTCTTCGTGATTTTGTCTCTTAGGTAAAAATTTCTAGATAACTTTAGAGTTCATAACGCTCCTAATGAATATTGGCAAGATTTTAGTATGAAATTAAGCTTAGAAATTAAATCATTAATAATATTGATAATGGATTGTCAAATCCTACCAATCAAGTAATAGGAAAATTTGATTACTCAAATCCTTAACTCACTCTTACTTCCTGTAAATTTTGTCTTGATTGTTTTCCCGGTATATTTAAGGAAAATCATAATCTCTATTTGTAACACCCCACAACTAAAAATAGCAAGAATTAGAAAGAGTCATTATTTCAAAGAATGACAATTTGGAAATTTTGCAAAGTTAAGTTAAGTATGAGTTTTGGGTCAACTTCAAACAACCATAACTCCTAACTCGTGATGATTTAGGTGTGATACAAGATATCATAGTAAATATCTTTGAATTATATTTTCAACGCCGCTGAATTTGCATGATTTTGAGTTTGTATTAGTGAGATATGCCCATTTTAAGTTAGCTATCTGGATAAGGAAAGTCAAAACCAGATTTTAAAGGGGCATTATGTTTTTTTCACCGCCTAATTAATTAACTAATTTTTTTATTATTATGTTGGGGTCTATACTGATTGGATTCAGCTTACGTTTTCAAAATTGAGTTAGGGTTTTGAGAGAAGAGAAAAGAAGAGGAGAAAAGAGAAGGAGAAACAAGGAAATCGTCAAGTTCATGAAGAATTGTTTGTGTATTTCGTCAAGGGGTGATCACTACGAGGTATGTGAGATCACATAGCATTGGGTTAGTTCACCCATGCGCCAATAATGATTTATTTTCAGTGTATTGTCGTTCGTGAGATTAGAGAAATTGAGTTATTGATGAATATTATTGAAAGTTTTGTTTGAATCTTGATTGATGAGTTGTTGAGAAGTTATAGAGTTCAAATTCATGAAATTAGGTGTGGATTTGAGTCTATTCTTGCATATTTTTGTTATGTAGTCGAATCTAAGCATTTGGGAAAATATTTAATCGAATTTAGAGGTTTTAGAGTGGAAAAACGACTAAGAAAATTCAGGGATTTCTAGGAGGGGGCTGGGGCATAGCGTTTTTTAGAGCACCCAAAAGAGGCTTCTGAAATTTGGGCTCTGGGGCATCGTGCTAGCCTGAGTGCCCCAACCTGGTTTCAGAAGTTTTAGCTTTGGTGTCCCGCTCCACTCAGAGTGCCAGGTCATCTTCTTCTTCCCACATCTTTGCTTGCTAGTTTCCTTGAAACGTACCTATGTTTCGTAGTTAATTCGTACGTCTAAAGAACATGAAATCATCAATAAAATTATATCGTAAGCCTTGAATCCATAATTCAATTTAAGGAAGTTAAGAGTTAAGTGAAGTGAAGTCAAGAGTCAAGTCAAGAGAAGTTCTTAGAGTTCTCTAAAACTCTTTTTAAACGTTTTAACTTTGTTTTATGACTTCAAGTTAAAGTTGAATAAAGATCAAGGAGTAAGGATTGAAGTTAATTTTTTGAAAATAAATATCGGGATTATGTATTCACAAAGAGTAAAATGTTTTCGCATTTGAACAGGACAGAAAACATTGATTTCCAAAATAACCTTTGAGCTAGTTTTCAGTAAAGAGTAAATGGTTTCACAATTAACCAAGAGAGGAAACTTTGATTTCCAAGAGGGTCCTTTGAGCTATGTTTTGAGAAATTATCTCAAACCACAAAAAGAAGTATGTTTTTAAACATAAGGGCTAGTATTATATTTTGAGAGTATTATTGAGCACCGATATGGAGATTGTTCAGACAACTCCGAACCCCATAAACCATGTAGACACCATGGATAGAAAAGGGTCATACTTTTTAAATAGAGCAGTGGATCCACTTAGTAGTCCGATTCTATACCCTCGGTAAGGTATAGGACGACCCTGACATTGTGAAACAAAATGTTGTATCGTAACAATAGCTATTATGTGATGGTTGTCGGTTAGAGAAACTCTTACAAAAGTATTTTGTATTATTATATACATAGTTTATTTGTATTTTTATATACATTTAAGAGTTTATTTCGTATATTTGTACACACATAGAGTATTATTGTTTTTCTAAATACACAGAGCCGATATCCATGTTTCAAAAGCTTTTATTTATATTTCATTTATAGTACTGCTTTATATTGAAATGAGTTTAGTGCAGTTCAACTAAGACTAGATTTGTTCTTTTAGTTACTCTTAAACTTATGTCTTGTTTTATAATTCCCCTCGCATACTCGTACATCTAATGTACGGATGCCATTTGGCCTGCATCTTTTAATAATGCAGATAGAGGTAACCATGATCAACATCCGGTGCATCATTGATTCTAGTTTTTCTCCAGAGTTGTTGGTGAGCGTCCTTGCTTCTGGATGATCCTTTTCATTTCTTTCCGTAGTTAGTTCATTAGGATGTAATGGGTCTTGTGTCGACATCCATCTCAGTTATTAAAGGCTTCATAGATAATTAGACTGTCAGTTATGAGTTCTTTAGTCTTGTATTTCAGATGTTTTTCTATGAGACTTGAGTATCCATCTTGAATTGTTTGAATGTTTCTTTAAAGACATTCTAAGTTTATTTCATAATTTGCTTATTTGAGACTATTTCTTATGTTTATGTCTTCCACTAAGTAAGTTAGCCAGGATAAGGGTTCACTTTGGGCCAACAATGGTTCTCAAGTGCCAATTCAGCCCAGGGTGTATGCTCGGGGTGTGACAAACATGGTATCAGAGAACAAAGTTTAAGAGTCTTAGGGAGTCTACGAAGTCGTGTCTATAGATTCCTAGTTAACGGTGTAGCGCCACATCTATAATTAAGAGGCTGCAACACTTAGGACTGTTCTTACTTCTTGCATACTCACTTCATCTGATAGAGTGTATCTCTATTAAATTTTCTTTCTAACTTGTGCTTGCATGTGTATTTTAGATCATGCCTCCACAAAGAGCTGTCCGAGGTCGTCCTACTAAAAGGAATGTTTGAACAACAAGAACAAGGAGTACCTAATGCACCAGAAGTGCATCCCCAAGGAGAGGTCACCAATGCTGAGCCAAGTTGTGACCAATCATGCTGGGCAACAGAGAGGGAATCATTAGGAAGTGACTAATACTTTGAGTATCCGCGAGTTCTTAAGGATGAATCCTCCAAGCTTCACAAGTTCAAGTGTTACTAAGGATCCAGAGAATTATGTTGAAGATCTCAAGAAGATTTTTGAAATCATGCATGTTGCTGATACTAAGAGGGTGGAACTAGATGCATACCAAATGAAAGGTGCCGCTAGGATATGGTTCTACCAATGGAAGAAGAACTCAGATGAGGAGCACCACAAGTGAGTTGGACTTGCTTTAAGGAGGCCTTTTTTGCGGCGTTTCTTTCCCCGAGATCTAATAGAAGCTAAGGTATGAGAGTTCCTCGCTCTTAAGAAGGGTTCTTTGAGCATTCATGAGTATAGTCTAAGGTTCACACAATTTTCCCGCTATGATCTGGAGATGGTTGCTGACATGAGGACCAGAATGAGTTTATTCGTTATTGGGTGTTATAGCCTGTTAAGAAAGGAAGGCAAGACAACTATGCTTATAGGGGGATATGGACATAGCAAGGATGATGATCAATTTGCTACAAATTCAGGAGGACAAGCTGAGGGATAGAGAAGAGTTTAAATATAAAAGGGCTAAGACATCAGAGAATGAGTTTGGGCAGCAAATGAGTAATGCAAACCAGTCTTCTTCCAACATTAAAACAAGGAACCTGCTCCATCATCTGCTATTACACCTGCACCAAAGAATAAAAGTGAGTATCATAGTCACAATTTTAGAGCTGAACCTGCATATTCTTAGGGTAGTATGGCAAAAGGGGGTATCAAGCCTCCTGCATGTGCTAAGTGTGGTAGGAACAACTCAGGGGTGTGTCGTGATGGCTCTAATGGCTGCTTCAAGTGTGTCCAGAACGATCATTTCATGCAAGAGTGTCCAAATAACAAATAGGTAATGGGGGAAATAGAACCCAATCTACTTCAGGTTCTCTATTAGACAGAGCTGCACCTAAAGGAGCTACTTTAGGGGCAGATGGAGGAGGAAACCGTTTGTTTGTTATCACGAGTCTCCACGAGCAAGAGGATTCTACATAGGTTGTCACTGGTATGATCCAATTCTTTTAACTTTCATGTTTATGCTTTGCTAGATGCAGGAGAGAGTTTAAACTGCATAACTCCATATGGTGCGATGAATTTTAATGTTCTTCCTGAGAAACTTAGTGAGTCCTTCAGTGTTTCTACACCTGTTGATGAGTCTATTATAGCCAAAATAGTCTATTTTGATTGTCCCATTTTCGTCAATCACAAGAGCACCATGGTTGATTTAGTTGAGTTAGACATGATAGATTTTGATGTCATTCTTGGTATGGATAGACTTCATGCCTTTTATGCCTCAGTTGATTGTATAACTCAAGTTTTCAAGTTTTAGTTTCCAAATGAGCTAGTCTTAGAGTGGAAAAGTAGTTCAGCATATCCTAAGGGTCATTTAATTTCATACCTTAAATCAAGGAAGTTAGTCTCCAAGGGGCGTGTGTATCACTTAGTCCAAGTTAATGACTGTAGTGTTGCGATATCTCATATTCAATTAGTTTCAGTAGTAAAAGAGTTTCCAGAAGTCTTTCTAGAGAGAAATAGACTTCAGTATAAACATTTCATAATGGATGACCTTCGAAACCATAATCTGTTGATATACGACGTAGATCCGAATGATTAATGGAAGAAACACCAAACATGCCCCATACTTCTCTCTCCCACCGGCTGACTGACGGAAATAGACTGACTACCAGAGATATTTGTGTTACTTTGTGTGCAATGGTTTGTACATGAATGCATGAGTTATACCGAATACTCACTAAATTATAGACCACTTCAAATCTTTGTTTTGGAGAGAGATAATCACTTTGTAATACTCGTCTTGTATCTTTTTCTCCATATAGAGTGATACTAATAGAGTTTAAAGAGTTTGAGGAACAATTGAAGATCTCCTTGGTAAGGGTTTTATTTGACCAAGTGTCTCACCTTGGGGCGCTCTGTTCTTATTTGTGAGAAAGATGGACGGTTCCCTTAGGATGTGCATAGATTACCGTCATTTGAACAAGGTTACCATCAAGAATAAGTATCCTCTTCCAAGGATTGATGATATATTCGATCAACTTTAGGGTGCCACTTGTTTCTCTATGATAGACCTCAGATCTAGCTACCATCAGTTAAGAGTAAGAGAATGTGATATTCCAAATACAACTTTCAGGACCCGTTATGGTTATTATGAGTTTCTGGTCATGTATTTTGGTCTAACCAATGCACCTGCATCATTCATGGACCTTATGAATAGAGTACTCAAGACTTATTAAGACCTATTTGTTATCGTGTTCATTGATGACATAGTAATCCTTTCGATGAATGAGAAAGATCATGCTAGTTATCTCAGAATAGTTCCCCAAAATTTAAATGATAGAGAGTTGTATGCCTAGATCTCTAAGTGTGAGTTTTAGTTTGAGTCTGTCGCATTCTTAGGACACATTGTTTTCGAAGAGGGAATTAATGTTGACACTCAGAAAATAGAGGCAGTGCAGAATTGGCCTAGATCTACATCTCCAACTGATATTAGGAGTTTCTTAGGTTTAGTTGGCTATTATAGAAGGTTCGTAGAGGGTTTCTCCTCTATTTTGTCCCTTTTGAGCAAGTTAGCTTAAAAAATAATGAAGTTTCAATGGTCTAAAGCTTGTGAGAAAAACATTCATGAATTGAAAAAGAGGTTGACTACTGCACCAATATTGACCTTGCCAAAAGGTATGCAAGGGTTTGTCGTATATTGTGATGCCTCCAGAGTTGGTTTGGGTTGTGTGTTAATGCATAATGACGAAGTTATAGCTTATGCCTCCAAACAGTTGAAAGTTATTAAGAGGAACTACACAACCCATGATCTAGAATTGGCTACCGTAGTATTTGCCTTGAAATTATGGCAACATTATCTTTATGGAGTTCATGTGGATCACATGAGTCTTTTGTATGTGTTTAGTTATAAAGAGCTTAATCTTAGACATAGTTTGTGATTAGATTTACTCAAAGATTATTATATGAGTATCCTCTATCTCCGTGATAAGAATAATGTTTTGCTGATGCCTTGAGTAGATTATCTATGGGTAGTATCGCCCATTTTGTGGAAGATAAGAAAGAGTTATTAAAAGATGTGCATATACTTGCATGATTAGGAGTTCAAATAATGGAGTCCATAAAAGGTGGAGTAGTGGTGATGTATGAGGCTGAATCATCGTTAGTGTCACAAGTAAAAGAGAAGTAAGACTATGATCCTATTTTGCTGGAATTGAAGGCAAATGTTCACAAGCAAAAAGTAATGGATTTTGAACAAGGAGGAGATGGTGTATTGAGGTATCAAGGTAGATCATGTGTACCAAGGTAGATGAACTCCAAGAGAGGATAATGAAGGAAGCTCATAGCTCTAGATATTCTATATATTCGGGTTCCACAAAAATGTATCGTGATTTGAGAGAAGTATATTGGTGGACTAGTATGAAGAAGGGCATTGTAGAGTTTGTTGCTAAGTGTCCGAATTGTGAACAAGTTAAAGTAGAGCACCAAAGGACCAATGTTATGGCTCAGAATATAGAACTTTTGGAATGGAAGTGGGAGATGATTAATATGGAATTCATCACACGTTTACGAAGGTCTCGTAGGCAAGACAATTCGATTTGGGTGATTGTTTATAGAATGGCAAAATCAACCCACTTTTTTGCCGGTAAAGACTACCCATTCAGCAAAGGACTATGCCAAGTTATATCTGCAAGAAGTAGTTAGACTTCATGGAGGTTTAGTCTCCATTATTTCTGACAAAGATGCGCAATTCACTGCACAGTTTTGGAAGTCATTCCAAGAAGTCTTGGGTTAAAAATTAAACTTAAGTGCTTCCTTTCATCCTCAGATAGATGGGCAAGCAGCACAAATTATTCAATCTTTAGAAGATATGTTGAGGGCCTGCATGATCAATTTCAAGGGTGATTGGGATGATCACCTACCTCTTATTGAGTTCACTTACAACAATAGTTCTCACTCTAGCATCTAGATGGCTCCTTATGAATCTCTTTATGGGAGAAGATGCATATCTACTATTGGATGTTTTGAAGTAGGTGAAACTGGGTTGATAGGACCAGACTTAGTTCATCAAGCTATGGAGAAGGTGAAAGTTATTCAAGAAAGGTTGAATACAACGCAGAGTCATAAGAAATCCTACACCGATGTTAGGAGAAGAGAGTTAGAGTTCGAAGTAGATGATTGGGTCTACTTGAAAGATTCACCCATGAAGGGTTTGATGAGATTTGGTTAGAAGGGGAAACCTAGTCCCCGGTATATTGGTCCTTACAAAATATCCAAAAGGATTGGTAATGTAGCTTATAAGTTGGAGCTACCACAAGAGTTAGCAGCGATTCATCCAGTATTTCACATCTCCATGTTTAAGTGCCTGGGCGATCCTTGATTGATCATACCAACTGAAAAATATTGGAATCAAGTATAACTTATATTATGAGGAGAATCCTGTTCAGATTTTTGACCGCTAAGTCCACAAGTTGAGAACAAAAGAGGTAGCATCAGTGAAAGTTCTTTAAATGAACCAGTTTGTTTAGGAAGCTACTTCAAAAGCTGAGGAAGATATGAAAAAGAGATATCCACATATCTTCAAATCCATAGAAGTCCAAAATTAAGATATAATTTACTTTTTAGTACTCTTTAATTTTATATGCTTGATGTGTTAGATTTGCTTGTTGGGTGTTTGAGCTGAATATTAGATCTAATACCCTTAGCCTAATAAGATTAATCTCATTCGATGATGATTTTTCTTAATGGGAAGATATTGTAACACCCTGTAACTAGAAAGATCTAGAATTAGAATGAGTCATTTTTGGAAAGAATAAAAATCTGGAAATTTGACAAAGTTAAGTTAAATATGAGTTTTTGGTCATCAACTTCAAATGACCATAACTCCTAACTCAGGATGATTTAGGAGTACTACAAGATACCATAGTCAAGATATTTGAATTACCTTTCCAACGCCGTTGAGTTTGCGCGATTTTTAGTTAGTAGAGTGACATATTCCCATTTGAGGTTGGGATATCTAGATAAGGGAAGTCAAAAACAAATTTTAGAAGGGAATTATGGTCTTTCACCCCCCAATTAATTAATTTCATTTTTGGTAATTAAGTTGGGGTCTAAACTGATTGGATTCAGTTTATGCTTTTGACATTGAGTTAGGGTTTTGAGAAAAGAGAAAATAATAGGAGAAAAGTGAAGGAGAATCAAGGAAATCATCAAGTTCTTGAAGAATTGCTTGTGGATATCGTCAAGGGGTGATCCCTACGAGGTATGTGAGATCACATAGACTTAGGTTAGTTCACCCATGCGGTAATCATAATTTATTTGAGCGTATTGTCATTCTAAGATTGGAGAAATTGAGTTTCTTATGTATATTGTTGAAAGTTTTGTTTGAATCTCTATTGATGAGTTGTTGAGAAGTTCTTGAGAGTTCAAATGCATGAAATTAGGTGTTGTTATGAGTAGATTATTTTATATTTTTGTTATGTAGTCGAATTTAAGCATATGGGGAAATAACCAATCGAAACTGGAGGTTTTAGAGCTGACAAACGTCCAAGAAAATTTGGGGTTTTGTGGGGAGTTGGCTGGGGCGCCGCGCCACCCAGAGCGCCCCAACCTGGTTTATGAAGTTTCATCTGTAGCACCCCGCGCCACTAAGAGCGCCAGGGACGCACTGTCTTCTACTTCTTCCCACATCTATCCGTGCTAGTTCCCTTGAAACGTACCTATGTTTCCTAGTTGATTCATACACTCTAAGGTACGTTTAAACAACATGAGATCATCTATACCATGATATCATGAGCCTTGAATCCTTAATTCAATCCAAGGAAAGTTAAGAGTTAAGTCAGGAGAAGTCAAGAGTTAAGTCAAGACAAGTTCGTAGAGTTTCCAAGTGTCTTTTTGAAACGTTTTAACTTTGTTTTAAAACTAGTTCAAGTTGAGTAAAGAATTCAGAGTAAGGATTTAAGTTTATTTCTTCAAAAGAGTATATCGGTGTGTTCCCAAAGAGTAAAATGATTTCGCATTTAAACAAGAAAAAAACTTTGATTTCCAAAACAACCTCTGAGCTAGTTTTCATTAAAGAGTAAATGCTTTAACAATTAAGCAAGAGAGGAAACTTTAATTTTCAAGAGGAGCCTTTGAGAAATTATCTCAAACCATAAAAAAGTATGTTTTAAACATAAGATCTAATATTATATATTGGGATTGAGCACCAATATGGGGAAAAATTCAAACAACTCCCAGCCCCATAAACCATGTAGCAACCATGCGTAGATAAGGGCCATACTTTTAGATGATTTTTAGTACCTTTTTAGCATAGACTAGTGGGTCCACTTCGTAGTCAGGTTCTCTTCCCTCGTCATGGTATAGGACGTCCCTAGAAGCGTGAGGTAAAATGATGTATCATCATAATAACTCTTATGTGATGATTGTCGGTTAGAGAACCTCATAAGTATTTTGTAATATTATATACACAGTTTGTTTGTATTTTTATATGCATAAAGTTTATATCGTATCTTTGCATACACATAGTGTACCATTGTATTTCTAAATTCACAGAACTAATATTCATGTTTTAAAATATTTTCTTTATATTTCATTTACATTATTGATTTATATTGAAATGAGTTCATTTCAGTTGAGTTAAGACCACGTTTGTTCATTCAATTCATTTCAAACTTATGTCTTGTTTTAGAATTTTCCCCTCGCATACTCGAAATTCAATGTACTGATACCATTTGGCATGCATATTTTAATGATGCTGATATAGGTATCCAGGATCATCATCCGGTGCATCATTGAGCTCCAGTCAGTTATGAGTTTTTTAGTCTTGTATTTAAGATGTTTTACTTTGAGACTTGAATATGCATATTGGCTAGTTTGAATGTTGTTTAAAGACATTTTAAGTTTATTTGATAAGTTCCTTATTTGAGACTATTTCTTATGTTTATGTCTTCCACGGAGTAAGAAAGTCAGGCCAAGGGTTCCCTTGGGGCCAACAATGGTTCTCGAGTGCCAGTGTCGCCCATCGTGTAAGCTTAGGGCGTTACACTATTGGTTTAGGAGACCCTTTGTTCTAAAGATTTATGAAAGGAAAATATTGTCCTTTTTGGATTGGGAAAACCATTTTCTTATAGGGTTGTGACTACTTGAGATCTAAAAATTGGGTATGTAGTGTGGTACTCTAAAGCCATGATTTTCTTGCATGTTCACCATACTTAGTGTATTCAATGTGCTAACTCATATGTTTCTCTATTTCTACAAGTGTAGGCTGGAAAGTGAGGATTGTCTTAGAAGTTGAAGCTTGGGAAGTAGAATTCTCTGAAGATTGGTATGTCCTCATATGTTCGAGGACATGGATTATGTTTTAGTTTCCTTTTTCTAAAAGACTTTGTAATAGACTATAGTTTTTTTCCGACTTGGTGTAAGGGATATGACCCTATGATATTATATATGTCTAAGATGGCTTATTAAGAGACTTAGTTCTTTCTTATATTTTATAAAGAGTTTGACTATTATGTTGAATTTTTTAAATTCCGTACTACTTTTCATATATATGCGATGTAAGGTATCTAAGGTCTTGTATAAGACCTCCGAGAGGTCAAGTGTCATGACCCAAAGTACACCCTAGAAGATAGGGCATTCTTCAAGTCACCACACGGCGTACTCGACCTCTCAGAGGTCTTATACAAGACCTTTGACATTATTAATCGCATATACATATGAAAAGTAGTGCGGAATTAAAACTTTTCACAACATACAACCATAGTTCAAATTCTATTTATTGAAAAACATAGGAAAAGGCTAAGACCCTTGTAGACATCTTAGACACACGAATATCTTCGGTCACAACCCATACTTCAACAAAATAGAAGATAAAAAATTCTAATACAATGTATTTTACAAGAAAAGCTAAACATAGCTATGTCCTCGAATCAATTGAGGACATACCACAACTTGCTTGAAATAATGCTAATATCCAAACTTCACTTCAAATGACTCCTCTCAATTGCCACCTACACCTTTAGAGATAAGACAATATATATATATATATATATATATATATATATATATATATATATATATATATGTAATTAGTACATTAGAATGCACTACGTATGGTGTAATGCAGTAAAATAATGCTAAAAGGACATTTTGCTTTAAAGTATGCTTTCATGCTCTTTTTGGAGAAAACCTCATAACATAAGTATAAGAAATCACCGTCAAGTCAACATATACACATATAAGTCAGATTCCAAATAATCCACATAACAACATTAACATTACTTCAAACCATATAAGCATAAGACCCTTCTACCAAAGGTTATCCTAAGACCCACTTGAGTAAGATATGAAGCGGCCGCCCATACAACCACTTCACACACACCTAAGTGATCCTCAAGACTACCTAAAGCAAGATTATTCCTATTTTATCAAACAACTCCCTACCTAAAGTTACTCTAAGACTCACCTAAGTAAGACATGAAGAGACCGCCCATACACCCTCTTCAAGCCTACCTAAGCAATCCTCAAAGCTACTCTAGATAAGTATCTTTTTATTAACATGCATTAACTTAAGACAACTATGTTTGTTAAGACATTTAAGAGACATTCAACAATCAAGGACTTCACATAACGGTCTTGGAGAAGACCTAAGGAACCTACATCCTATCATCTTCAAAGCCTACTCGTGCCATGTCTAGATAGCGTCCCACTGCACTACCTAAACGTTGTAAAACTTCTCTAACACTAGAATGTATCCCACATGATGAGAATAGGCAATAACCGACATAGACCATACTAGCTAGGCGTGGAATCCATAGTCCACCCTACTCCAATGGAGGGTGTTCTACTTGCCAAAGGTAGAACTAGGAAACATCCCATGTAGGCACATGGTTAAAGAATATCAAGGGTTTCTTAGTACTCTAGTCTCAGCTTAAGTAGAGTCACTCCCCAAGCATACTCACTCATTTCTATCCTTAGTTCTCATAGAGTAATTCAATCACAAGGGCATATGAAGAGGTACCATATAATAGTCACTACCAAATCACGATAAAACTTACCAGGGATGGGTTTCATATGGCTGTCACTCAATAGTCAATAAGGATAGATCAATGACTTTATTAGATATGATTTCATGCCGTTCCAGCCAACCTACGCCTAAGTCCATCATTCACAGAAGAAGGATACTATTACGACTTTCAACTTCAAAGATATCATAACCTTCCTTCTAATTTCAATGTTCCAAGTTAATGACCCTCTTAACCATGTTCAAGGTCATATTTAAATCACACATATACATACACGACAAAGGTGCTTTAGCCTACTAAGTCAAGAGTTCATATTCACATTTTTTATGTATCAAGTAGAGGGACATATCTCTACCAAAACAAGACACACTTCATCATCACCTTATCACATGTACAATTACCTTCAAGTAGCATATAGGGACAACTAGGACTACTACAAGTCACCCTATTCACTCCTATAGAACCATCAACATAATCCATCATATGACTCATATAGTCAATTAGGAAGAATCATAATTCAAAATCAAGTATACACACATAAAGACATCACCATATTCTATCATGATCACCTATAACCTATTAGGAGCAAACAAGCTTTAACTTCATCCATACACATATTGTCACAACCCGAAACCACACCCTAGAAGTTAGGGTGCAATCTTGGATTGCGACTGGCGTATTCGACCTCTCGGAGGTCTCATACAAGCCTATCATATCATTCATCGCATATACATAATGAAAAGTAGCGCGAAATTAAAACTTTTCATAAAAACAACATAGAAGTCTTTAAACTCTTTCATATATGTAGCAATAGGAAAAACACTAAGTCACGATCATCATCTTAAGACACGACAATACTTGGGTCATGGCCCATACGAATTTAAAACATACTACTATATAGTCTATTACAAAACATCATAAAGAAAACATAGAATGACATATATGCCCTCGAGTCAAGTGAGGACATACTTCAACTCTTCTTGAACGACCTCCTTGTCCAAGTCTTCCTCCCAAAGATCTTCACCTACCAAGAACTGTAGATAGAAAATAAAGCATGGAATTAGTACAACCACATGTACTAAGTATGTCATTATGCATAAAATCATGAAACCGGACTTTATTGGAAATATGCATCTTTTCTTTAAAATATGATAATATCATCATAAGAATAACATTTAACTTCTTAGAATCACATAAGAAAATACTTAAAACGAATTATCACATTTTAAGACTCACATTACAGTGAAGTCACTTCACTGTTACAGTGAAGTCACTTCACTGTTACAGTGAAGTCCCAATCCTCTCTTTTGAACACCCTCTAGCATGTAGTATTCTCAATAAAGCCATCCTAAGATTCACTTAACTCACACAAAGAGATACCGCCCATACACCCTATCTAGATGTGCCTAAACGATCCTCAAGATTACTCATAATGAGACACATACACACCTACAATACGTCAACATACAAGACATACAAGATATGACAATCTCCCCTACCAAGGCTATCAAAAGACTTACTCAAGTACTCCTAGAAGAGAACACCCATACATTCACTTCAAGGCTACCTAAATAATCCTTAAGACTTCCTAGGTTTAGATCATGTCAACATATCAAGCAACTTACCTAAGTAGATTCATTCTCAAGACTTCCAAAGATAAGACATGAAGAGATCATCCTTTATGCCCTCTTCACACTTTAACTAAGGAATCCTTAAGTCACTTTAGATTAGGTACTTATTCATTTAATTACTCATTATCATTAAGTCATTTTATTAGTTCATTTATAAGACATACATCACATAAAGGACATTCAAATATTGGTCTTACACAAGACCTAGGGACTCTTATTAACTTCTTCAAAGCCTATTGTGCAATGTCTAAGTCGCGTCCCATACCACCACCTAAACTTCATAGAACTTCTCTAATGCTAATAGGTATCCCATATTATCAGAATAGGCAATAACTGATATAGACCATGGTAGCAAAGCATGGAATCCGAAGTTCTATCCTACTTCGATGAGGTGTTCTACTTGCCAATGGTAGAACATAGAGATCCCATGTAGGCACATGGTTAAGGAATATGAAGGGCGTGCTTTGTATTCTAGTGTCATACTTAACTAGAACTACTTACCTTTACCATAGTCACTCGGTGCTAGCCTTAGTTATCATAGATCATTTCACATTAAGGTTCATACTAATGGGTCCCATATCAAGTTCATGACCCAATTACATTACCCTACCAAAGCAAGGTCCATTAGGGCTATCTCACTATGGCGACAAGAAGCTCATCCTGACTTTCCTAAGGTATGATATGATGCCGTTCCAGACAATCAACCTTAAGTCCATCATTCATTACATGAAGGATACCATTACGACTTACTACTTCACGATTCATAACCTTACCACTTGGTTCAAGGTTCCACATAAATGACCCTTTAATCATCATTCAAGGTCTCACCTATATTCATTTATTCAAGACTAATATCCTTTAGGTTCCTAAGTCAAGACATCACATATTCACATAAGCATCAAGTAAGTGACACAAGTTTAACTAAACAAGACACACCATACTTCTATTTAACACATATATCCTATCTTTCTTTAGACTCTTAGGAATGAACCTTAACCTTATTTAGTCAACCTATTCATTACCTTAACATTATTAACTTAATTATTTTAGACTCATATAGCCAAATTAGGAACAACCATGATCCAACTCTAAGACTACATAGTAAACACATAGTCAAAGCATAACATGATTAACAAAACAGTATCAATAGTCTAACACATACTTTCACATATAGGTAGCTATGATCACACATCATCAAATCAACTACACAAATATCCATATAAGTTCAAGTAGAGCCGACAAGGCCATGATCATCAATATACTAGAAAGTAACGCCGACAAGGCCACATCACTTCACATAGCACCGCCACCAAAGGTGGACCAAACCAATCATAACATAATTGAAGTATAATTAAAATTGAATAAGAATAAATATGGCAGCGTACCACCACTTCATCATTAACTTCAAGCCAATACTAAATCACCCAATTCAACATCATAAGGCCCTTACCCATGGCCATGAACACCAATTCAATACACAATTATATAAATCAATGAAATCTAAACCAATTAAACATAGATTAAACAATCCAATACCAATTTAATAACAATTGAACACAATTCTTACATCAATAGAAAACCCATAAGAAACTACACATGAATTCATCAACATTAAGCCAATATCAAGTAACCCATAATTTAGTAAAAATATTAGGTTCATTAATTTCATGGGTTCATAGGTTATTTAGGTTAAAATCATCAATACAACATCAATCTAATCCATAATAGACGTTTGAAAACCATTAATGCAAGAACCCATGGTATATCATGAAAAAGGCCAATTCATCTTTTGAAAACTTTAGAAAACTTCTTTGAAAGTTGGGCTCCTTGATGAAACGAGTTTCAAGGATAAAAAACCATACCTCAATGAAGCTAATTCTTCACTTTGATGAAGAATATCCACTCAAAACGTCACACCAAGTTCTTCCCTGATTTTGGACTTCAATGGAGTCTTGGGGAATTTCTAAGTTATTTTGGGGTTTTGATTTTTGAAGAATGAAATCTTCTAAATGTTAAAGCCTTATAAACACTTGTAAAATACCCAAATAACCCTTAGGTAACCTCCAAAGCTTATTTTTGGAAGTGGGGTGAATTTATAAGTTTATTCCTAAGACTTAACAGAACCTGGCTGAAAATCACTGGACCACCGACGTGACCATCGACGGTCCGTGGTCTCACCAACTCCGCGTCAATGGGGTCCTGTCAGTGCACCCAAAGTTCTCCACTTACGGACAGCCTTGCCTCCCATCGACGCCCAACATCGACGGTCTGTCAGTCAGCCTACGTCCCGTCGGTGCTGTCTCGTTGGTTGTTCAGAGGCCTCTCAAACTGCAGGCAAGGTGGCTCCATTGATAAGACCTATCAAAAGACCGTTGCCTGGTCGATGGGCCGTCGACTGGTCCGTCGTTTGACCACTGCCTGGAAGTGTTGGTCTCTAAGTTGGGGTCCTCCCTTAGGACCCCTTTGAGGGTCCTATATGGAGTCGTACCCGGACGTTTCCAACCCAAACATGTTCATATACGAGTTTAGGACACCTCACATGAATTTAACTCAAAACGAACACGTAAAACTTGATGAAACATGCTTAGACACACAAGGTCACTCCTAGGCACAACTTTCAAACGTCATGGACGTTCTTGAGCGTTTGACCTCCAAACTTCTCGAAACTTGACACACTACCTATACACATTAAATTAGATTCATTTAAGACCTTAGAACCATCATAGTCACACATAAACACATAGGCCCTCACCTGAGACACTTAGGTGACTTAGTCATCGAACGTCTTGGTTGACCCTTGACGTTTGATTTTCAATGCACCTAATACTTTAGCTACTGCCTCAATACAACATTATAGACACTTTAAGGACCTTAGACCACCATTACCAACAAAGTTAGGCTCTAGATAACCTAAGTCATTTTCGAGGTCTTACACATATACCACATAAGCCTTCACAATGATCACCTATACAAGCTTTAACATGACAACATCACAATTAATCAAGTAATGCTGACAAGGCCACATTCTTCACAATTATAACACATAAGCACCGCCACCATAAGTGGAACATGCCAATCAACACAATTGAAGATATATACTACATAATATAGAAGAGATTAGTTCAACATACCACCATTCCATCATCAACATCTCAAATCCTTAGCCATTACAGCCAATTAAATTAACAGAGGCTCTTACCAATAGCCATACACACCAATCCAAACCAATAGCAAACTATACAATGATCCAAAAAGATACAATATGAATATCATCAAATTAAGGCAGCCTATATACAATTCTATCATGATCTATACACAATTCACTAGCCCAATGCAATCTGAATATGAATTTACTAAAATCAAGCCATGATTAATTCACCCATATTATAGCCAAAATTAGGAATTCATGAATTGCATGGTTTCATAGGAATTTTGATCTAATATTATTCAATTAACATCAATTATATCATAAAATATTGTTTCAAATCATATCATGCAAGAACCCATGGCTAAAAGTTGAAATAGAAGATTCTATGTTTTTTTATCATCTTTGAAACCATTTGAATTTGACTCCTTTAACGTAAGAGAATACAAGGATGAAGCAGCATACCTTATGTGAAGAAAACCCCACAAAATTGATGGAGAAAAACTTGGAAAATTAGTCTTCTTCCTTGGAGATTCAAAGTTCATCAATGGAGGTATTGGAGAGGAGGAATGGAGAGGTTTCTTTTTGAGTTGAGGGTTTTGATTAATTGGTAACTTTTTGGGGTTTAAAACGACTCAATAACCACCAATAACTAGTCCCAAAAGACCCCTACATTTAAAGGACATTTTAGCCAATTCTAATTTGACTTAAAAACGAGCGACCAAATCTGGGACATGGCTGCGTCGCGGAGGCACTTCCAATTCTTTGTTCTGGAAATTTTTAAGACAGAATGGTTCGTGTTAGCCCTGCGTTGTAGGGAAAACTTTTTTCCCTTTGAGTGTGGGAGGCGCGACGCGCCTTGGGTCTCACATCTTGGCTGCCTCGGCTGCTTCATTGTCCCATGTTTGGGTCCTCCTCAAGGACCCTTTTGTTGGTCTTTGGGGCATCCTTCTCAGACGTTTCGACCCTTTACATGTCAGTCTATGTGTAGGAAACATCGATACTCAATTTCACCCTCAAAGCATACCCCAAAACTTCACTACAAAACACTACGAAACATTAGTTCAACTTCAACTAGTTTTCGGACATCTTGGGCGTTTCACTTCCAAATTCTTCCAAACTCCTCAAACTAAATTCTAACACTTATATTCATCATTTTTGTACCTTATAAACTCTTGAAACACTTATTAGGCTCCGGTTTAAGCTTGCCCATTTTAGGGATGTTACATCGATTAGGCCGTGTAACGCCTTGGGGGTACTCTTGGGTCATTACATCCACGAGCATCAAAATCCTAAAGATTTAGAGGGTGGTTGGACTGAGGATATGCTCTCACGTATTCTCAACATGGTTGAAGGTTCTGAGAAAGTGTTGAAGGAAATGAAGAAAGATGTGTCAACTCTCAAATAGATGGTGACTTCTCACTCTATCTCTATCAAGCAGTTGGACACCCAAATGGGCCAAATTTCTTCTCATATTAACCTAAGACAACAAGAGGGGTTTACTAGTGATACTATGGCAAACCCCAAGAACGAAGCTTGAATGGGTACTTGCATCGTGCCACTACGTTAACTAAGGCGTTGCTTAGGAGGCAACCCATGTTTTTATTGATTTTTGTTATGATTTCGAATAACGTATGTTAATTGAGCAGGTTAAAGTGTGGAATGTGTTGGAACAATGCAGCTCAGTGATCCAAGAGTCTAGTCAGTGACTCACCAAAAAGGTTGGCGAATCTGACTTGGACCACTGTTGGACTCAAGAAATTATAAGTATGGAGTCTGTAAAACCCGGGGGTCCGAAGAATGAGTTGGAGACTTTCCGAACAGGTTGACGAGCCCGACTTTGTCAACCGTTTGGACCCCCAAGTTAACAGGAGTAACTGTAAAACTTGGAGAGGTAAGTAACCACTTTGCGTGTCACCTAGTGGTTTGGCAAAGAGGACTAATATAGCCGAAAGGGCGCGAACTGGATAGTTTTTAAGAGGCCAAAGGTTTAAAATTTCAAACTCTTTCACATTTTCTCACTTGTAACTTCATACAATCACACCCGGACAATATATTTTCTATATTGTTTCATTTTTCACTTTTTGCTTGTTGTTCTTGTGTTCGGAGTGGAATTCTTTGCTGCCTAGATTTATAGATTCATATATTTGGCATTAAAGGTTAGTTTTTACGAACCCAAAATTCTTAATTAGAGGTTAAATTTAAAGGCATCGTCATAAATTGTGTTCATGTGTGCTGAGCCTATCTAAAATCATGGTTGTTGTGCTAAATTTCCTACTTTAGTTTCGTAATTGTGCCTAAATTGTTTATATTGTTGATTTCTGTATTTTTTGCTTCACAATTGATTGTAATCTTACGGGTTGTGTGAAATTGTTCTTGAGTCTAGTCAGGTGAAGTTTGAGTAACCCCAATTGTGCTAAATGACGTACTTTTCCCAATCACGGAGCGTTTGATGTCATTCTTAAGGACTTAATTCATCAAATGACCAATTTTGGCCAAACAAGGGGAAGTTTGAGTACCTCGGTGGCATGGGTTATATGGGTCTGGGATTAATTGAGCATGTTTGTTGTTTAATTTTGTTTTCGAGTACTTCGGGTTTGATTTTTGAAGTCACGGTTGAAAATATAGGCACGTAGGGCAGTTTGGCGAGCTCGAGGCGATTCGCTGAAGTCATCTTTGTTCACCCTAATTTTATGTTTCGGTTAAGTTTGAATCTGTAAATCTTATCTGGAAGCCTGAGATTACCGAGTGCACTTGGCGACTCATCAAATGTCTCCCTTGATCGCCCTTTTTTCCCCATAACCCCTAAAACATACTGTAACTTTCAGCAGGCTAGTTTGAGCTCACCGAATGGTGTTGACGATTTACCAAAAGGCCTTGAGCATTGACAACTTGTTATTTTTTCTGAGAATTTTTGCACCAATCCTTTCGGGGAGCCCGATCTGGCTCTCCAAAGTGATTCGACGACTCGACTATCGATTCGACAAGTCTTTCTACAACTTGATTTCTTCATTTTTCTTGAATTGTTCGAACTCATTTTGATGTACTTTGCATATATGGATAGAACCAACCTTGACAATAGTTTTATGACTCCCTGCAAAAAAGGACGGGGCATTTTTATGAATGAGAAGAAAACTACCCGTTCTACAAAAGGGAAAGAAGGCACCTCCTAAGGGAGACAAAGGCAAGGGCAAAGCACCCCCATCAGAGATACCAGAGCACAACTCCAGCAACGAGGGGGAGTCCTTTGACTCCCAGGCTTTCATTCTTTGAGCCTAAGGATGACCAACCTCTGCAATTCCAGCGAGATTAGATTCGTTCTAGAGTTTGCTAAGATCTCTCTAGGATCTCAAAGGAGACTCATCCTGCTGTTGATACAGTTCGAGTCTGGCATACATTGTGGTTCTAGTGCCACCAATCCAGCGTCATCTTCCCCGGCTAGTCGATAGGCTAAATGCCTAGGGATTGAGGACCATTCTCGCAGAGAAGCTGCTGTCTACAAAGGGTCTAGTGGGTAAATTTTCTACTATGAGGGAAACTCTCTGGTTTCATAGGTTTGAGCAGTTCACGAGGCCCAAAGTCCCATATATTCCTACATATATCTAGGAATTATACACAATATACAGTGACCTGGTACCAAAGGGGAAGAAGAAGGACAGTGCCTTCAGACCAGTTAAATCCATCATGGTCCTGGGGAAAGAAGTGAGATGCAACAGAGGAGATGCAACAATGATTATATCAATGCTTTACTCGACAATGGATCAGGTCTTGCCTACCTGAGCTTGTCTACCACTGAGACAACTCTGGATTATCTATAGGGATGACTTGCTACCATCATATCTGACACCACCCCGAGGTGGATTTAGGCGGGCGCTCTTGTTGAGAAGAATGCCTTGCATGTAGCTGCGCAGTACTTATTTGGAATAAAAAACAACTCTATTTTGCCATCACAAAATAAGTCTGTCCTCTGCCATCCGAAGGCAAACTATCATGGATCAATCATAGCCCGAAGAAGCACTGACTTGGAACTCATTATATTTAGCAAGAGGTGTCCACGAGGGCTAAATAGTGCCTGAACTTCCTTCCCTTCCCGGTCCTAATTACAGAGCTATGCCGACATGGTGTAGTTCCTCGTGATGAAAACAGGGACATTCAGGTTACCCCACATGTTCCATAGATATCCGACGCATAGAGGCTACGTACACTCGGGAGTAGGCAAATAAGAGATTTGGGGCTTTGGTGGATAAATCCCCAAAGGTTGATGTTTATTTGATACATGCAGAGGCATCTTTGCCTACTCCGTTCTCTAGGCCTTCAGTTACTCCCGCTTTCACTTCCTCCCAAACTCCTAGTTCATCTACTACTTCCCAACCCACCAGGATTACTCAGGTAAGATCTTGGAGATGTGCATTTATCCCATTCTACCGATGTTTGAGCTACCCAATTGCAGGTTGAGGTACGTTGGATGATTATGTGCGCCATTTTATCTACGTTGACACCCCTCCAAACATGAATTAACACTCTCATGGTGAGTGTAGAGACTTGTGAGATTCGACATGGGGCTACTTCAGAGGTGATTTCTTTGAAAGCCGAGGTTGTGGATTTGAGAAAGGATGTGGACTACTTGAAGTCCACACACTTCACTTTACTCTTGGAGGTTGCTGATGATATGGATTCCTCGGCTAGTTCTGAGATGCCTCTGGCCATCACCGAAGATGTGCCTATGGATGATGTCACAACTTATGAGTTGGAGGCAGAGACAGATGAGGAGCTTCTAGAGGTGCAAGAGGAGACCATCTATGGAGACCTGCCATATTTAAAGGAGAAGATTGTACAGTAAGTCATTTAGACATCGTTGACAGAGACGTCCATGGCAGTCTCTATTGGATCCAGTGTTACTGTTACACCAGGCACTGAGGCCCAGGATTAGATTATGGTCCGGGGCATTGATGCCCCGACAGATGGAGAGACTGTGAAAATAATACCTTTCTTTACCTCCCTCTTTGTTGTATTTTTTTATTTTACTTTTATTATGTTTGTGACATTTGAGGACAACTGCATTTTTTGTGGTAGAGTGATGTGTTTCAATACCTATCTCTTGTGATATATATTTTGTATATATTATTGGGATTTTGAGTTTAAATTGTGCGTTGATATTGTCTTGTGGGTGTTTGAGCTTGTGGCTCCTTATTATGAATAAAAATGGTTTTTGACCCATCTAAACTTTTTGCCACTCTTGTTGTGTGTAAATGTGTCTATTAATTATGCAAATTTATGTATCGATTATTAACAATACCGATAACTTGAATAGTGCTCTTAATCAAACAAAAACTAATGCGTGACTAAGACGAGGCCAAATAAATACACAATATGTTAACTTTTTACATCTCATTGTGACTAGCTGATTATCGAATGAGTCTCTTGTGATGAACATTGAACACTAGCGATAGTGTGGAGTCTCGTTTGATAGTGGTGCCAATGCCTTGTGTGACGAGCTTACCGTGAACCTTGTGTAATGACACCTAGAATTTGACCAATTGGTCCGGTTGACTAAGTGATGCTAAGTCTTAACATGATCTTAGCAACAATTTTGAAGAGTGAAACCATTTGACAATATAAATCTTCTGTGGCCAATCTTGTGAGATGTGTGAACTTTGCTTGAACCCCTTTAAGCGTTATCCTTTTTCTGGAATAAACTTGATGAAATTCTAGCCTCTCATTATCCATTCACCCATAATCCTCATGAAGTGTGGTTTGTTAGAATAGTCAACTTAAGCCAAAAGCCTAAGTTGGGGGTGTGGTTAAAAGAAGAGGTAAATAAAGATGTGTGAAGAAGTCTCCCTTGATCCATGGACTTGAAAAAGATGGAACCCCTCCATATAAAAATAAAGAGAAAGAAAATGAATAAGCAAAAAGAAAAAGAATGAAAAATTTGTCAAATAAAGTGGTGAAAGTTGAAAAAGAAATGGGGTGTCCGATATTCCATTGGAAGTGAATAATGGTGTGAATTTTGAGCATGAGTGAAAATGCTAAAGAAAAGTAAGAAAAGTGATGTTCATGCCACATTTTATGAGGATAGCATCCCCTGAGCCTAAATGACCATACATTTAAACTCAGCCTTATTACAAGCCTTGAAAACACCTTTTTGATCTTGAGTGAACTGAAATGAATGTTGATTGGAAAATAAGGGAAAACCTATGGGTGAAGTCATGCGTGCGTTCATCTTTTTGAGTGTGAGGGTTGTATGTGATTTCAAAGCTATGAATTGTTGAAGAATTGTGTGTGATATGGAATAATCCTTACTTTGAGGGCATTTCTGTACTTTTGTTGAGCTTGAATTTGCATTTGAAGCAAGTATTGTGAACTTGAGAATCTTTGATAATGGGGAGTCACAACTTGAATCTAGTGCACAATTGATCCTTGCATGAGTAAGTTGAGTCTTGTTGTGTGTATTCATGATTGGGTCTTTTGTAGCACTATTTGAGACACCCTTTTGAACTACTAAACTTGAGTTTTACTTGAGGACAAACAAAAGTTTAAGTTAGGGGTGTTGATTAGTCCAAGATTAGTACTTATTTAGGGCTTAGTTTATATAAATCTAGTGTCCTCAAATGCGTAATTTGTGCCCATAACAAATGTTAAATCCTTGATTTTCAGGTATGTAGTTTGAGGAACAAGGCATAGACACTAACATTCAAAATGAGCTAAACAAGCTGAACAAATAGAGAAGGGAAACCTGAGGATCGCCAAGAGCACTCAACATGTCGTCGAGTGGCTCATCAGACCACCTAAAGTTTTAGTGTGCCATGCGTTGAAGTAAGGAATCAAGTTGGAGATGAAAATGAGCAGTCGGCGGATCTCCAAGTGATTCTGCGAAGCCAAGATAGCTCGCCCAAAGTAACAGACCTAGAGGATGCTGAGTACCAAGGGAAAAGGGCGATGGAATAGATCAAAGGGCGTCTCACCGAGTGGTTCTGCGAGCCTGACTTAGTTTGCCGAGTGACTCTCGCAACACAATTTTGGGGACTATAAATACATTTTTGAACATTTAGTTACAGATCTTTGGAAGAGATTTGAATTGTTTCATCAAGGTTTTTAGCATCTGGAGATAGTTTTTCGCTAGTTTTTCCTTAACTTTAAAGGATTGAAGAAATTCACTTTTAATAAATTCAAAGTGGGTCTTTGTTATTCTTCAAATTGGAGTATTGTAAGGACGAATTACTCTTACCCAATTAATGGATAATCAATTTGGTAACTTTACCTTTTTATAATGTCTAGTTAAAACCCCTATTCTTGGGGTGTGATCGTGTGATTATGGGCTGATTAAGTTTATGGGTATTTTTAACTTTAGTTAAATTATATTTAGAAGTGATATTAATTAGTAATTGTGGTTTAATTAAAGAATTGTAGTTGCAAATGCATTTCTTTATTTGTGTTCTTGTCTTGCTTGAGAGAGGTTTTAGAACTAAAATTATTGGTTAATGGTTAGTAGGTATTGGGTTGACCTAGGTTCAGCTGGACAGAGTGAAACCTAAACCCAATCCCACACATTCATCTCTAGAGAGTGAATATACTAAGGTGTGGGCTATTCTTATTTTGCATGCTTGTTGATGTTCGAGAGAAATCACTTGATTCGGGGTAAATTGTTTGAGAGAATATTTTCCTCCCCTATAGAATAGCTTACTCACTAATATCTAGCTATTTGCTAATAGTTGAAATTACCCATATGTCTATAATTGCCTATAATCCATCACATGCCAAGAACCTGTCTCATTATCGTTAATTCTTATTGTGTGTGACTGTTGTTAGTAGTTTATAATCAAAACTAAATCCCCATTGAACATTCCTGTAACCCCTTAATTTGAATGATGTCTTTATTCGATAACTTTTATTCCTATGATTGATTTGAACATGATCCTACTTCCCAATTGAATCTGAAACACGTACCTCTCCCTGTGGGATTCGACCCCAACTCATTTAGTTGGTGTTAGGAATCTACTTTTGAACTGCAGTAAATTTTATTTTACTGCCTATATTTTAAAGAACACTTAATTAGTTTTAGCAAATTTAAAACTAGACTGTACAAAGACAATAATGTATGTTCTTTATGTACCAGACATAGACTGAAACTTGTTAAGTGTTGGTCAACTGTTAGAAAAAGGTTTCAAACTATATTTTGAAGATAAATATTGCTTTATCAAGGATCCCTCAGGGCATTACTTGTTTAAAGTCAAAATGAGATGAAAAAGTTTCTCATTAGATCCATTTGAGGAAGAGCAGATGTTGTATTCAGCAAAAGAAAATCTCGCTGAGTTATGGCATAAGAGACTCAGACACTATCATTATCAAGGGCTTGTCAAGATGCAAAAGTTGAAGATGGTGGAGAGCTTGCCTGATCTGGAAGCAAATTCCACTGAATGTCATGCCTACCAATTTGGTAAGCAACACATATATCCATTCCCAAAGTCAACCTGGAGAGCCACACAAAAGTACAACTAGTTCACACTGATGTCGCAGGGCCTCAAAGAACTCCATCCCTAGAAGGTAACATCTATTACATTCTTTTCATTTACGATTTTACAAGAATGTGTTGGGATTTTTCTCTTGAAATTCAAGTCAAAAGTTGCTGGTGTATTCTGGAATTTTAAGAAATTGGTGGAAAATCAAAGTAATTATAAGATTCAAGATTTGAGGTCTGATAATGAGAAGGAATACACTTCAACGAAATTTGATCCATTTTGTGAGGAGGTCGACATGGTGCATCATCTTACAACACCATACACACCAGAACAAAATGGTGTTAGTGAAAGAAGAAAAAGATGGATAATGCAGATGGCCAGATGTATGTTGCATGACAAGGAGTCGCCTAAGATTTTTTGGGCAGAGGCAACAAATACCACAGTTTTATGCAGAATCAACTTCCAATGAAAGCTTTGAAGGATAAAACACCATTTGAAGCTTGGTACGAGTTTAAGCCTTCACTAAGTTTTCTTAAAGTGTTTGGTTGTGTCTGTTTTTTATGTTCCTCAGGTTAAATGTCATGACCGGAGAGCACCCCATAGCCGTAACCCGCGTCTTCATCCTCGAAGAGGCCTTAGACAAGACCTTAGCATACATCATTGCATCATTGATAGAATAAAAAATGGAAAAAATTAAAGCTTTTCTTTTGACGTTCAACTTCACTTCACATATATCAAAATAAAATCTACAATTGTCTCACATGAACATCTAAACATAAGAGTAAGAGAATTGGGACTTAGCCCTTACAACATTACAATAAGTCTTCTAATAGGAATTACAATAAAGTCTTTGAATAAGGAAAATGAACTAGAACTAGCATCTCCATCCTCAGACTTGTAAGTTCTCCAAGAAGGACTAGAAACTCTTCAATGGCCCGAACCTACACTCTGTATAGAAAATAGAAGAGGTATGGGTTTGTACAAACCACATGTACTAAGTATGGATATATTCAAGTAAACCATTTGAAGACATGCCCAAAGGGACATTTTAGTATAAATATGCTAAGTTCACTTTAAAGCCTTTATTCACATTCCAAGAATATATACAAGTCCATACCCCAACAACAATAAGACATATTCATATTCATGTTCAATAGTGACCTCATAACAAAGCCATAATCCATATTTCATGTTTTAGAGTCCATTTCTTCAAAATATATAACAAGACCTTACTCATAATCCCAATCCAATTCTACTCGTGAAATGTTCATGTGAATCCCCATAACCCCACATAAACCAGGTAAAATAGCAAAGAGATCATAAGCATTGTCTTTTACCACATATAACATCGTAACAAGTGTAGTCAACATCATAGATAACAATTTAGACCAACATCATGTATATCAAGTGAAACCAACATCATATAAGACCAACATCATATACATCATTCATACATAATGAACCCACCCTAGAATTCCCCTCAAGGTCCACTTGTGCAATGTATACGTAAAGTCCCATACCCTTACCTACACTAAGTAACACCTCTTAAGTAGTCCTAGTTAGTGTTCATTTTCTTACTTTCATTCATTCATTTTACTTTATTAAAACTTTGCCATAACCGACATTAGACCATGTGAGCTAAACATAGAATCCAATGTCAACCCCTCACACCAAAATTAGGGCATTCTACTTGCCAATGTAGGACATCAACATTATCATAGCATCTAGGTGGATCCACTAGCTATGTTTCCTATAGGGGCACATAGTTAAGGAACTAGGAGGTTGTTACTAGAAACCCTCTTTATGCTAATTCTCATTATAGTTTCCACGTCATGAGAACATCGGGGGAAGCTTCCTCGTAAAGAGACCCCTGGTATTGTCAAGTTCAATCGGTGCTAAGCTAAATTCCTTTTTTGAAGTATCATTAAGTCTTTCTTAGTCATCAATTCATAACATAGGTCTTAGGAGTTTAACCTATCATATATCATGTTCATAGCTCATAGGTTATAGGGTGAGAAGGCCCTTTCATCAAAAACCCAACACCATGTGAGAACATTACATCATAGCATAATCATAAGATGCACATAGAAATTACTTTCAATCCCTCATCATAGTACACCTATCATCATCTCACAACCATCATATCATAACATGTTCCTACATTCATAATTTCATCATTCATACTTCAATTAACCGACATTACCAAAGATAGACCAACAAGACTACAATAGAAAGTTCATGACCTTGAAGGTCTTACCAATGACATCCATGAAACACATTCAAGACTTAATCCCAAATCAATAATATGTTTCCATCAAATCAATTAAATCATCATCATAGGATAGTCAATTAGGTTCTTAAATAATTAGATGAAAATCCAATCAATCTATGATATAAGGAAGTCCATGAAGTAATAATACAATTAACACCAATATATCAATGGATATACTAATCATCTTCAAGCAATTCATCAAACAAGATCCAAAATTTATGGAATTTAGGGAAGAACATGGGTCCAATGAAATCTCAATTAAACAACACCGATTACCCATCATTATACACTAAAATAACCTTAACTAATCATGATTCATCACAATTGATCCAAAATTTAGGTTTTAAAAGAAGACCCATGTGTAAAGAAAACCATTGATTTTTGGGGGATTTAAAATCATCTTGAATGGATATCTTGGGGAAAGGAATACCAAGAGACAAATAATCCATACCTTAATGAAGACTTTGTCCACAAATTTGAGTAGAAAACTCGGAGAGTTGATCTTCTTCTTCAAGCTCCAATGGTCTTCAATGGAGGTTGTGTAGAAAGAGAATTTAGAGAGAAGTGAGAGTAATTTGGTTTTCAATTTGGAGATTTTATTTGGTTGGATAAATGTGGTGTAAAACTGACTTAAAATCATTATATACCCCTCCCCTAAAATACCCAAAATACCCCTCACTTAGTTAGACCTTTTTGTGAAGTCAAACTTGATTTAAAATTTTAGAATTTTCGTCGGGGAACAAGTCTGCGTCGCAGAGTTGTTCCCTTAAGTTTTCAGGAATTAATTTTGAGACAGAAGATTCCGGATTGATTTACGCGACGTGGAACAAACTTTTGGGCGATAGGGGAGCTAGTCTGCCACGGGGGCATGCTCCATGCATGTACAATTGCATCCTGCCCTTTGGAAGCTTGTTGGCCAATGGTTGGGTCGTCCTCAAGGAACCCTAGGGTCGCACCTGGACATTTTCACCCTATAAACATTATTTTACCTATTTAAAATATTTTTACAAGTTTTACCCTCCATACGACACTCCCAAACCTTCACAAGATCGAATGACATTTACTAGTTCAATTTCACTAGTTTCCGACGTCATGGTCGTCCCTAGACGTTAAGGCTCTAATACTTTTAAATCAAGTTGATTACATTAGTCTAGGTCTGAAAACACCATTTCAATCATTATTCATTAAGTGAGGCTCTAGCCTGGGTCATTCGATTTCTGAAACATTAAACGTGAAAAAGTTGACAAGAAGGCAATCATATGCATCCATATGGGTTACATGGAGATTCTAAAGACTACAAGAGATGTTAATTTTAGTGAGAATGAACAGTGGGACTGGAAAATTCTCGAAAATTAGGAGGACGCTCTCTAGGAGAAAACATTAGCGCTCCTAAATAGCAAAAAAATAGAGAACTGGTAGCAAGAACTAGAAGATGATCATCCTTTCAATGGGAGAAAATTGTTTTCAGATATCTATCAGAGGTGTAATTTTGCAATCTATGAACCTGCAGGTGCAATAGAAGCTTTTCAAGACCCAAAATGGAAGAAAGCAATGGAGGAAGAGATCTCCATGATTGAGAAAAATTAAACCTGGGTGTTGGTCGACAAACCTGATGATAAAAAAGTCATTTGTGTAAGACGTGTCTTCTGAACAAAGTAAAATGCAGATAGTTCCATCAAGGATTGTAGTTAAAGGGTACACACAAATTTATGGTGTTGATTATTCTTACACTTTTTCTCCTATTGCAATATCAGACTGAATCAGATTGCCACTGACAATAGCAACATAAATGGAATGGAAAATGTTCCAACTCGATGTCAAATCATCCTTCTTAAATGGCAGACTGGAGGAGGAAATAAATGTCGAGAAACCATCAGGATTCGTGAAACACGGTTATAAAGACAAAGTTTGTCCGCTAAAAAGGTCTCTGTATGGCCTAAAGCAAGCACCAACAGCTTGGTGTAGTAGGATAGATGATCATCTGTTAAGCTTGTTAAAGACACTGATATCCTTATTATGTCGCTTTATGTTGATGATCTTCTAGTAACAATAAATAATACAATGCTGGTTGAGGAGTTTAAAGAAGAAATGATGCAAGTTTTGAAATGACATATCTTGGTCTTATGACCTATTTTCTTGGAATGGAGGTCAAGCAAAGCAAAAGTGAAGTGTTCATTTGCCAGAAGAAATTCGCACAAGAAATTCTGAAGAAATTTCAAATGGAGGAAAGAGAGTCGATGAGCACGCCCATGAATAAAAAAGAGAAGCTCTGTAAAGAAAACGGAGCCGACAAAGTTGATGAAGGTTATTATAGAAGCTTGATTGGTTGCTTAATGTATTTAACTGCAACAAGGCCTGATATTTTATTTGTTATAAGTCTATTATCTTGTTTTATGCACTGTGCAAGTGAAATGCATTTAAGGGCACCAAAAAATAATGTTAACATATATCAAAGGTACTATTGGTTATGGTGTAAAGTTTGAAGTGTCCAAGCTTCAAGTTACTTGGTTTCTCAAATAGTGATAGGGATGGATCCGCAGATGATATGAGAAGTACCGCTAGCCATTGTTTTACCCTAGGTTTAGGAATGTTCTCACGGTCATCTAAGGAACAAGAAATTGTTGCACAATCCATTGCAGAAGCTGAATTCATAGCAGCAATAGGAGCAGTAAAACAAGTCTTGTGGCTTAGAAAGATCATGCATGATTTACATTTGGAATAGAAGGAAAGTACTATCATTCTTGTCGACAACGGGGAAACTATTGCAATCTCAAACAATCAGGTGTTTCACAAGAATACCAATCATTTGAACATCAATTTCTATTTCCTGAGAGAAGTGCAGAAAATGGGAGAAGTGACTCTAGTCTAGTGCATGTTTGAAAACCAGCTAGCAGACTTGTTTACTAATCCTTTACCGATCAACAAATTTGAGCTTCTTCGACAGAAAATTGGAGTTTGCAATATCCAAAGCAAGGAGTAGTATTAGGAATCTGCTTTTTAACCGCATTAAATTTAATTTTACTTCCTATGTTTTAAATAAGACTTAGTCAATTAGTTGTTAGTTATGTTTTCCTATTATTTAGGAGTTGTTTAGTGAACTACTAAGATCGTGTGTTATTTTTATTTTTCATTCCATACTCTTATATATAAAAAGCCTACTTCTTTTGCTTATGTTCTTTCTCTCTCTTGTCTTTGATTTCCCTTTGTGTTATTTAGCTTAAACAAGTTTTTAAAACCTTCAATTGGGTTATATACTGATTAACAATCATTTACTCTTAGAATTAGATGAAGTGTCTTTGATAACGTAACCTTAACCAGTACTATCTAGGTACACATGAAAATAATCCTTAACTTAATTGGAACCTCATTTAACTACATACAATCTTAGGTACATATCTTATTTATATTTTTAATCTAATGACTTAGACACACATCATTTCTCTCATCTAAAAGTTATAATCTCATACTTGTACCACTCACACATGTAAAAGGTAACACCTTAATGTCTTACATTCTCTATGTCAAATTTATCAGATTAGATCTCGAACTAACATCATCACCCTCGTGTTTCCATTCTTTTTTACTACTATTCTCATCACAAATTCAAGCCTAATGTTTATTAAGAAACTTGGATATTAGTCTGATTTCTCTCTTACTATACTAAATTACAACTACTAAATATAAATTAAGAAACACTCACCCGCTAAAATGTCATCACAAGTTTTCAATCTTTATCTCTCTATCTACATACTTACGAATTATCTCACATTCAATTTCACAACTTAAGTACTATTTACTAATTCACTATAAATCATTGACTAATTAGTTCTACAACTGCTAGAATATTAAAGATCATAAGCCTACATTTGAGCCATTACCTCATGAATACTCCTGCTCTTCTATTCAACACCTACACTTGTTGAGACCCCTTCCATATCTCTCAATTATCAGCAAAAAATTCTTCCAAGTCTTGAAAAGTTCTACAGAACCATCCTACGACCCATCGAACTTCCTACAACTCGTCCTGACTACTTGTAGGGCAAATATCAGAAACTTTAAATTTCAATAAACTCAAACTTATACCTACGAGTGCCATATACAACCCATAAAAACTTTTACAAATCGTAGATTGGTGTGGTAGGACACAAGCAATCACTCAAAATGAAACATTTATTTTACAACTTTGGATTTCTAATTTCTGATGTGTTATATATATAGGTGTTGTGACTATCTAGTTGGTTGGCTTGAGTGTACATAGCCTAGCCTGCATGGTATGGATTTTATTTAGAAGGCATTGGACCAGGTGATGGTGATTCAAGACAAGCTTCAGACAACTAGGAGTAGGCCCATGACTTATGTTAATAGTAGCATTGGCCTTTGAAGTTCTCAGTTGGTGATAAATTATTCTTTGATATATTTCCCATGAAGGGTGTGATAAGATTTTAGAGGTAGGGAAAGCTTAGCCCTAGGTATATTGAGACTTTTGAGATCATCTGGATAGTTGGTGAGGTTGCATATGAGTTGTCTCTACCTCCAATATTCTCAACTATCAACCCACTCTTTCATGTTTCATGGCTGCACCAGTATGTTCACAATGAGTCTCACGTGCTTCAGTATGATGAAGTAGAATTAGATGAATTTCTGACCTTCTTGGAGTAGCCAGTTGCTATCCTTGCCAAGGATGTGTGGTGGTTGTGTTCCAGAGCCTTTCTTGTGGATAAGCTCTGCTGGAGGCATCTTTAGGTTGAAGTGTCTACCTAGGAGATCAAGTTTGATATGTAGGAGCACTTTCCTATCTTGTTTACGCCTTCAAGTAATTCTTGACTTTTACTTTTGCGGATGAAAGTCCTTTTTAGTAGACTATATATATATTAATGACCTCCAAGTCATTTTGTATTTATGTAACCTATTTGCCATTTAAAACATTCTTAAAGAGATCCTAAGTAGTTTTATGACTTGTTTGAACTAAAAATTCGGTCACTTGGTCATTTGATTGATTTATATGTAAGTTTTAGTGTCATGAAACTTTTGAATTTTTTACGGTCAATTTTGATAAGAAGTTTCAGAAATGACTTCAGAATCCTATTCTAACAATTTCGTCAACTTTGTAAGGGTCAAATGGGGCAAGTACCTTGTATGGAAATTATTTTTGCTCTATTGAGTCAAAATGTAATTTTTAATTGGTTTCCATATCTCATATGTATGTAAAAATTTTCAAACCAATCCTCTTTCTAGCTGCGCAGCTTACGCCCCTATGAATGGACTGGTTGCCTAGGCGACCTAGATCGATTGTCACACTTGCGATCTGGGTTGGGAGTTGACTGTACATGATGGTTATTTAGGGTTGGATCCCAACTTTAGGCTTGTGTTACTCTTCTTGTAATGGACTTAGCTATTTTGCATATCTTTTGGGCTTACATAGATTCGTACTGCTTTGCTTAAAATTCACATGAGTGTACCTTATGGGCTTATGGAGGTCAAGTTAGGGTTAGTTTAGCAGTATCTGTGTTTTTAGTACTCATCTTATACTCTGTATCTTTTCCGTGTTGTAGTACCTAGTAGAAGCTACTAGTGATGATTGCTTGTGTCATCTATTGTAGCATTTGGGTATCAGAGATGAGGATGAGCACTTGGCATCTTAGATTAGTATTTTCTCTTTGTGTGTATATGTTAAGCTAATATTTTTCCTTTGAGACATATTATTGTGTTTCGTTCACGACCAAAACCATCGTGATTGAAATCCACACTAATCCTTCGGTGGGAGAAACAATACTAGAACCCAAACAAACAAACTTTATGAAAACTAAGGCATTTAAAGATACAAAAGCATGTTTAAATGACAATTAAAGTGGAGACCCCATAAACTCAAAGGTTTTAACAAACAACTAACCAAACTAATGTAGAAGAACAACACCTAGAACCTGAAAGTCATTGTACCAAAACTCTACCAAAGAAAAGTGTAAGAACAAGCAGTACGACCCCGAAACAAACAAACACCTTAAACAATTAGTTTGAATCTGAAAAGAGTGAACTTAAGCAAGAGAGATCCATGGTAGCGTGAAAGAATTGGCTCACCCTTGAAGCCGGTCACGCTTAATAGTTGTCACATCCGTGGAGGACCCCCTAGAAGTAACATGGCGTACTAGACCTCTCAGAGGTCTTATACAAGCCCATAGTTATCATTCATCGCATTGACATAGTAAATTTAGCGGAAAATTTAAAACTTTTCATAGCACATCATATGCTAGAAACTTTACTTCATATATATAAAAATATCATATTACATACTTAGACCTTAAGTCTCTTTGTCATCTTAGACTCAACAACATTAGAGTACATTAGGGACATGGCCCTTAAAACATAATACATAACTATACAACATTTAAACACTTTACAGTAAAGACATAAGTAGGAGATCCTTGAACTTAAGGATTCCTTTCATTGAGCTTGGGAATCATCTATCAAGCTCTTAACCATTCAAGACATCCTTTAAGCATCCATAACCTAAACTTTGTGTAAAAAGTAGAGAAGAATGGGATTAGTACAAGAATGCACTAAGTATGGCAACAATGCAAAAACATGCATTTAAAAGGGACATTTTCTTGAAATCGTACTTCATGCCTTTTTGATTAAATTTTCATAAAACCTTTATCCAATAGCATTTATATAATTCACATACTTCATATAAACATATTCAAAGGCCACACATTTCAGAAGATCACATATAGAATTTATTACATTTTCAAGTCACATTACAGTGAGCTATTCCTAATTTACAATGAGCATTCCTTTCTTTTATTCATTAACCTCCCACGTAACCCTCTAGTTATACTTGATGCAATGCATAACCTTAAGGCCACAAGGAAACCATACATACAATCTACACAAGGCAACACATACCATCATATAAGTATAGTACAACATAGACATATTTAAGCCAATACCATAGGACAATTACAGTAAGCTACATTCAATTTACACATATATTTACTTCTTTTCATACTCATCATTTTAAGACCTTGTTCATGACCCCAATCTTAGTCTATTAGTGCAATGTACATGTGAAGCCCTATAACCCCACACATACTTAGTAAACCCTTCATGAGACCATAAAGCTTAATATTCATTTCATACATCAACAAGTAAGTGAAGACAACTTCATTCATGTCAATACAAGACCTTCATCATATAGTCACTTAGACCAACATAGTGCATATAAAGATAAGGTCACATCATATAAACTCATACCATGCATATCTTTATCACAAGTATACAATTGTTACAATGTCATGCATAAGGACATAATCATAATCATATACATTAGGTCACCTTCCTAGGACTTCCTAAGGAGCTACTTGTGCAATGTCTAGATGGGTTCATTACTTCCACCTATCCTAATTAACCTCCCTTAAGTCATCCTAGTGAGGATCCTAGTCATTTATTTCCATTGTCCATTTTACTTTAGGGAAACTATAGCCTTAACCGACACTAAGACCATGAATGCTATACATGGAATCTAGTGTTGTAGAGCCTTACACCAATGGAAGGTGTTCCTACCTAGCCAAGGTAGAATATTAACATATATCCTAGAATCCTAAGTGAATTCACTTTGCTAGATCCTATGTGGCAAGCATAGTTTATGGAACTAAGAGATAGGTCTTCCCTCTTCATACCACTTTGTAATTGGGGCCTCCTCTCATGAGAAAACATGGGTGAACCTTCCTCAAAGGGAAGTCAACATCTCATGTGGGTCCATAGGTGAGTATTCCTCTAAGGGAAGTCAACATTCTATAAGGGACAAATGGTGAATCTTCCTCCAAGGGAAATCAACACCTCTCAATGTGAAGTTCACTCGGTGCTAAGCTAAGTTCCCTTTATTGAAAAGCCTTTGTTACATCTTTCATAAAACGTAGGCTTAGGATATTTGATTCTCATATGCTTATAGCTACTCAAGCACCTATCTAGTTTTACAGTATTATTGAGCACCCTTCTCAAGGCCCCTCTACTTACTAGATCATCATTCATGTGTGTGTGTACATATATGTGAGAAAACCTTTCACATAACACATAATTGTCACACATGTTCATATATCAATGCATAAGTCTATAGACATACAATATGAGAAATCTTTTCATATAAGCCCATTAAGACTCTATGCACATTCTTACTTCATCATATCATGTAAATCTTGTTCATAACATGTCCATACATTCATTTTCATGCACATTGAAACCAAACCTAGGAACTATCCTATCAAGGTACACATGTGCAATACATATACAAGGTCCCATACCCTTGCCCACACTAGTACACCTAACAAGTCGTCCTAGTAAGGAATACATAACATACTTCACATACATATACTTTACATGCATAGTAGTAGACACTAGTGAATATGAGAACAATCTTTCATTAGACACTATGAACATTAACTACATTTTAAGCATGCATAATGTGTGAGTGTGTGTGTACATTGGTCAACATGATCACATAATGGACATCAACAACACATTGAGGCAACCACCCTCTTAAGACCACATTACACTTTCAAATATAGACCACACAACACATTTAGCATTGGAAACAAGTCAACTTCATATTACACTTAAGACTCCTAGCTTTGGCTATATAGTATTCACCTAGGGGTACATAGGTAAGGGATTATTAACCATTTTAATTCATCAACGGCAGCACCTCCACTTTACCCTAACATGGATGTACACATGCTTATACAATAGCCATTCAACCTAAATCACAACTACAATAGGAAATAGGCATAACATTCACATAGTATCATCATAAGCACATATTCATATGTTCATCAATTTGCCTTCAAGGCTATGGTCAACACATATATAATGACAATAAAGTAAACACCTCCACCATAAGTGGACCATACCACACAATGCCATACAATGCTTCATCAACATTACTATAAAGAAGTAGAGAAGTAGAAGAGTGGGGCAAACCTTACAAATCCCTTAGCCTTTGGTCATTCATTGACCATTACTATTCTTTCATCAAAAATTCAAATATAAGGCATTATCTAAAGGTATACTATCATAATCGCAAATCATACATTAATCATAACAAGATTGAGATCATACTAGGTCCACTACATCATCAATTTATAGAATGTGAAGGGAAGTTAATCTCTTATCAATTCTTTCTCACTTTAATTGTCAATTATTAATGCTCACAATTAATCAATAATACACATAAAAAAGGCAGTAGTTATAGATGCCATGGCTTAGACGAAATCCTACTACAATTTGCCAAGAGATCAAGATTACAGTGAGCATCATGAAATTGCAATAGAGAGGAATTAGGGATTGAGTCTTCAAACATCAATCCACATTGGATACCAAAACATAATTCATCATTATACTCTATTATAGTCACTTACTAAAGTACAATTAACCCTATACAACATCATGAACCAATTACCATAAAATCGAGATACATGGAACTACATTAGCACTTTAGAGAAGATAGGAGAACATGAATCAATACTACCTAATACTCAAGCCTTGATCCACCTTGGATCAATAACATATGATTCATAATCTTTATACATGATAGGCTGTGGTTAACAAGAAGTTTAATATAATCGAATTCCAATTTATACATTATAAGACCAATGATACAGTGAAAGATGAACATCTAAGCTAGGCATGTGCCAATCTTCATACATTGATCCACATGGATCCTTTATCATTAATTCATGTAAATAAAAGTAGGTATAAGAAATTCAGCGTAAGAGAATCACAATTCAACCATTAACAAGCCATGATCATAAAGCCCATGCAAGAACTAAATTGATTTAGGGAAGGAACATGGGTTCATCATGCAATTGGAGTAAAATCATGTTACCAATACATTAACATCAATTCATCACGATTTAACCATTTAAAACATTTTTAGAAAGAACCCATGGCTAGATTGAAGAAGAAGAACTTTGATCATAAAAATCTCTTTTGAAATTTTGACATTAACTCTCTAGATGGAAGGATAACTAGAGATGAAGGATCACCATACCTTTGTCTAGTTTAAAATCTCTAAAACCTGGTGAAGAAACCATAGGAATCCATGCTCCAAGCTGTTCTTGAGCTTCAACAACAATGGAGGTTTCTAGGGAGAATATTTTTAGAGGGAAAGGTTCAATTTCGTGAGAAGGGATTGGGAATGGGTTGTTCACGATTTGGATGACTTATATACACCCAAAAGAGGTAAATAAATCAATTAGAGTCAGTTTAGGATGTGGGGGTGAATTTCTCATTCACCCCTTAAATAAAACAGTCGCAAGGCAGTGTTGCAGGCCACCACCGATGGATCACCATCGACTGGCCGTCCTTTGGCTTCCGTCGATTGGACCTTGGCCTGTTTTTGGGTTAAGACTTGCCCAGGATAAGTGTACATCGACAAAAACTCACCAACGGGCCGTTGGTCAACCAATAGGCCGTCGTTTGGTTCAGTCGATTTTCACTGCCAATGCAGTGTCTCGACCAGCCTTGGGTGCTTATTGTGGGCCCTTTTGCGGGGCCCTTTAGAAGTCGTACCCGGGCATTTCCAATTTAAATACAAACCTTAACAAGTTGTATATCTCCCACATAAGTTTCACTCAAAACAAATACTCGTAACTCATCCAAACATGCAAGGCCCCATCAAGACACACATGAACGTCTCAAGGGCTAACTTTCGAACGTCTTAGACGTTCTTGGACGTTTGACCTCCAAACTTCACGAAACTCCATATAATACCATTAAAAATCATTATAAATCATTTTAAGACTTCATAAGCTCATTAACTACAATTATAGGCACGCATAGACACATGAGGCACATAGGTGACTAATCGTCGAACGTCTTGGTCGTCCCTTGACGTTTGACTTCCAATTCACCTCAAACTTTGCACACTACCTCTTAACCATATTATAATCCATTTTAGAACCTTATAACCTTAAGACAAACATGTTAGGCTCTAGACACCCTAACTCATTTTTGGGGTCTTACAATATCCCTCTCTTGGGAACATTCGTCCTCGAGTGACACTTAGAACACTTTAATCACTACAAGGACTTCAATGCACCATATAGCAGTTCAGCATATTCATAACATCATCACATAGAAGTCAATGCGGCAAACTTACAAGTAACACAACTTCAAATCATTTTAGCACTCAATGCACACAAGCAAACAAAACTTTCATTCACTCATTCTTTAATGCATCAAACACAAAGACTCTTATCATGTTCATAGGAGAAACATCCTTCTCCTAATAATAACATGTTCATTAAACTTCATTTTATTTAAGAGCTCATCATGTAACCTCCTTTTAAATCATACTAAGGCAGATTCCACATCACTCAAAAGCAAGTAGGCACTCATACTTCAATGCACAAAGACTTGAGTTAATTGAGTCAACAAGGATCTAGTGCCATGAAGGTCATACTCAACCATAACATGCTTAGTTGTGTTTATGGAGGAATGTCCTTCTCCTCAACACACTTACATGTATCATGAGCTCACACCCAAGCAAAAGTACAAGGTCAATTTCCTTTTAAAATGAGAGATTCTCAACTTTTAAACCAAGACATGCTCATGTTTCCTTCCTAGTGAAGTCCAAATGGTAAGTCACACCAAGCACATCACCACAAATAGGAAGTCATTTCACAAAATTTCAAATTCTAACATAGTCCTCACCTTCACAGTAAGCATCTTTTGGGAAAAACAATACAAATTATAGGCACACACATGAACACTTAGCTAAACATGCTTTCACTTTTCAAGAGTGAGCCTACAAACATGCTTCACAAACCATACAAGTCACATAGTTTTCAAGAGACTCTACACCTTTCATTTTAAAGATACTCAACTTTCCATTATAAGGCTAAACATTATGCCTCAGAAGTGACTTAAACCATGTTTCTTACCTTACCTCATGACGTCAAATTCACAATTAACATGCTAAGATGCACATTAAACATGAGAAAACATAGATTTTATCAAATTTCCCATCATGCTCTTTGTAATCTTCATAATATCTTTAAGGTAATGTCATTCAATACATACCAAACATATAAAGTTCATGCAATTCGCACTTTATGCAAAACTATATTCATGAACAAGCTTACTAAGAATTCATTAGTTTCAAGCTCAAGCAAAAAAATAGAATGACAAAGTAGAAACATCTACAACCTTACCATCTCATCACCATCCCCCACTTAGGGTAAACCCAATTAAGAGCAACTTAACCCAACTTTAAGAGGATCTTAGTTTAACAACATTCATTTTCATCACTTAAAAGTGATTACCATTTTGAAAGAATTTACAGTAAGTTAAGCAAGGTATTCTAAACTTCATCTCCTAGGTAATTTATTCCCAATCATCAAGTTAGGTCATACCATTCAACCACACAAGGTTTTCATACAATACAATAGACACCAAGGTCGTACATCAACAACAAGGAGACTTAGCCATAAAAATTCTTCTTTTTCCTTAAACATTACAGTAAGGTGACTTCTAGGTCACTAAAACACACATCATCACCCTACCATGACAAACATACTACCTTCACACCTAGGATCAAGTCTATACAAAGGACTCCAATACATATTACGCAACCTATCAAGGACCACATATATACAAAGGGAAACATTGAACACTTTTAGGCACATATTCTTAGGGTAGCATGCTTCCATAGGTAGTCACTACACATTTTAAAGCTCAAATCATAATGTTAAGCTACCAACATGTAAAACCATATAGTAACACATCATTCCCAAAGAAATTCATGTCAACCATAATAACTTCTAACATCCATTTAATTATATCATAACACACATTCTTCAACATAACATGCTAGTTCACATAAGTCTCATACATACCCATAAATGGCATCACATCACCAAAACATGCCGAGATTCACCTTCACACATACTTATTCAACCATAAAACCAAGTAAAGCATTAACTCACCTTTTCTCCCTCAAGTATAGAGATACAATCTCATCCAAGAAATCATATCTTAAAAAGACCACCGGACAAGAAAACATAAGAGAGAGATTTTATAGAGTTAAGTTCTTTGGAACGATATGAGAATGATGAAGAAGGAAAACTCTATCGTCCTATAGCTTTCCGTACCATTTGATATGTCGTGACTCACCACCAATGCTACGAGACTCTACTAGACGTGGCAATATGAGACTTTTAGAACCTAAAACCATTTAATAAACCTGATGTTCTGATACCACGTTTGTCACATCTGGGGAGCACCCCCTAGAAGTAACATGGCATACTTGACCTTTCGGAGGTCTTATATAAGCCCATAGTTATCATTCATCGCATTGACATAGTAAATTTAGCGGAAAATTTAAAACTTTTCATAGCACATCATATGCTAGAAACTTTACTTCATATATATAAAAATATCATATTACATACTTAGACCTTAAGTCTCTTTGCCATCTTAGACTCAACAACATTAGATTACATTAGGGACACGACCCTTAAAACATAATACATAACTATACAACATTTAAACACTTTACAGTAAAGACATAAGTAGGATATCCTTGAACTTAAGGATTCCTTTCATTGAGCTTGGGAATCATCTATCAAGATCTTCACCATTCAAGACAGCCTTTAAGCATCAATAACCTACACTTTGTGTAAAAAGTAGAGAAGAATGGGATTAGTACAAGAATGCACTAAGTATGGCAACCATGCCAAAACATGCATTTAAAAGGGACATTTTCTTGAAATCGTACTTCATGCCTTTCTGAGTAAATATTCATAAGACCTTTATCCAATAGAATTTATATCATTCACATACTTCATATAAACATATTCAAAGGCCAAACACTTCATAAGATCACATATAGAATTTATACATTTTCAAGTCACATTACAGTTAGCCATTCCTAATTTACAGTGAGAATTCCTTTCTTTTATTCATTAACCTCCCAAGTAACCCTCTAGTGATACTTGGTGCAATGTATCACCTTAAGGCCACAAGGAAACCATACATACAATCTACACAAGGCAACACACAACATCATAGAAGTATAGTACAACATAGATATATTTAAGTCAATATCATAGGACAATTACAGTAAGCTACATTCAATTTACACATATATTTACTTCTTTTCGTACTCACCATTTTAAGACCTTGTTCATGACCCCAATCTTAGTCTACTAGTGAAATATACATGTGAAGCCCCATAACCCCACACATACTTAGTAAACCCTTCATGAAACCTTAAACCTTAACATTCATTTCATACATCAACAAGTAAGTGAAGACAACTTCATTCATGTCAATACAAGACCTTCATCATATAGTCATTTAGACCAACATAGTGCATATAAGGATAAGGTCACATCATATAGACTCATACCATGCATGTCTTCATCACAAGTAGACAACTCCTACAATGTCATGCATACGGACATAATCATAATCATATACATTAGGTCACCTTCCTAGGACTTCATAATGAGATACTTGTGCAATGCCTAGATTGGTTCATTATTTCCACCTATCCTATTTGACCTCCCTTAATTCATCCTAGTTACGATCCTAGTCTTTTACTTCCATTTTCCATTTTACTTTAGGGAAACTATAGGCTTAACCGACACTAAGACCATGGGTTCTATACATGGAATTTGGTGTTGTATAGCCTTACACCAATGGAAGGTGTTCCTACCTAGCCAAGGTAGAACACTAACATATATCCTAGCATCCTAAGTGAATTCACTTTGCTAGATCCTATGTGGCAAGCATAGTTTATGGAACTAAGAGATAGGTCTTCCCTCTTCATACCACTTTGTAATTGGGGCCTCCTCTCATGAGAAAACATGGGTGAACCTTCCTCAAAGGGAAGTCAACATCTCATGTGGGTCCATAGGTGAGTATTCCTCTAAGGGAAGTCAACACTCTATAAGGGAAAAATGGTGAATCTTACTCCAAGGGAAGTCAACACCTCTCAATGTCAAGTTCACTCAGTGCTAAGCTAAGTTCCCTTTATTGAAAAGCCTTTATTACATTTATCATAAAACATAGGCTTAGGATATTTGATTCTCATATGCTTATAGCATACTCAAGCACCTATCTAGTTTTAGAGTTATCTTGGGCACCCCTCTCAAGGCCCCTCTACTTACTAGATCATCATTCATGTGTGTGTGTGTACATATATGTGAGCAAACCTTTCACATAACACATAATTGTCATACATGTTCATATATCAATGCATAAGTCTATAGGTATAACAATATGAGCAATCTTTTCATATAAACCCACTAAGACTCTAAGCACATTCTTACTTCATCATATCATGTAAAGCTTGTTCATAACATGTCCATACATACATTTTCATGTACATAGAAACCAAACCTAGGAACTATCCTATCAAGGTACACATGTGCAATGAATATACAAGGTCCCATACCCTTGCCCACACTAGTACACCTACCAAGTCATCCTAGTAAGGAATACATAACATACTTCACATACATATACTTTACATGCATAGTAGTAGACACTAGTGAATATGAGAACAACCTTTCATTAGACACTATGAATATTTACTACATTGTAAGTATGCATAATGAGTGAGTGTGTGATTACATTAGTCAACATGATCACATAATGGCCATCAACAACATATTGAGGCAGTCACCTTCTTAAGACCATACACTTTAAAATATAGACCACACAACACATTTAGCATAGGAGACAAGTCAACTTCATATTACACTTAAGACTCCTAGCTTTGGCTATTCATGTATTCACCTAGGCGTACATAGGTAAGGGATTATTAACCATTTTAATTCATCAATGGCAGCACCTACACTTTAACCTAACATGGATGTACACACGCTTATACAATAGCCATTCAACCTAAATCACAACTAGAATAGGAAATAGGCATAACCTTCACATAGTATCATCATAAGCACATATTCATATGTTCGTCAATTTTCCTTCAAGGTTATGGTCAACACATATATAATGATAATAAAGTAAACACCGCCACCATAAGTGGACCATACCACACAATTCCATACAAAGCTTCATCAACATTACTATAAAGAAGTAGAGAAGTAAAAGAGTGGGGCAAACCTTACCAATCCCTTAGCCTTTGGTCATTCATTGACGATTACTATTCTTTCATCAAAAATTCAAATATAAGGCATTAGCTAAAGGTATACTATCATAATCGCAAATCATACATTCATTATAACAAGATTGAGATCATACTAGGTCCACTACATCATCAATTTATAGAATGTGAAGGGAAGTTGATCTCTTATCAATTCTTTCTCACTTTGATTGTCAATTAGTCATGCTCACAATTAATCAATAATACACATAAAAAAAGGCAGTATTTATAGATGCCATGGATTAGACGAAATCCTACTACAATTTGCCAAGAGGTCAAGATTACAGTGAGTATCATCAAATTGCAATAGAGAGGAATTAGGGATCGAGTATTCAAGCATCAATACACATTGTATACCAACACATAATTCATCATTATACTCTATTATAGGCAGTAACTAAAGTACAATTAACCCTATACAACATCATGAACCAATTGCCATGAAATCGAGATACATGGAACTACATTAGCACTTTAGAGAAGATAGGAGAACATGAATCAATACTACATAATCCTCAAGCCTTGATCCACCTTGGATCCATTACATATGATTCATAATCTTTATACATGATATGCAGTGGTTAACAAGCAGTTTAACATAATTGAATTCTAATTTATACATTATAATACCAATGTTACAGTGAATCATGACATCTAAGCTAGGCATGCTCCAATCTTCATACATTGATCCACATGGATACTTATCATCAATTGATCATTAATTCACGTAAATAACATTAGTTATAAGCAATTCAACGTAAGAGAATCACAATTCAACCATTAACAAGCCATGATCACAAAGCCCATGCAAGAACTAAATCAAATTTAGGGAAGGAACATGGGTTCATCATGCAATTGGAGTAAAATCACGTTCAAACCAATAAATTAACATCAATTCATCATGATTTAACCATTTAAAATGTTTTTATGAAGAACCCATGGCTAGATTGAATAAGAACTTTGATCATAAAAATCTCTTTTGAAACTTTGAGATTAACTCTCTAGATCAAAGGATAACTACAGATGAAGGATCACCATACCTTTGTCTAGTTGAAAACCTCTAAAACTTGGTGAATAAACCATAGGAATCCATGCTATAAGTTGTTCTTGAGCTTCAACAACAATGGGGGTTTCTAGGGAAAATATTTTTGGAGGGAAATGTTCAATTTCGTGAGAAGGGATTGGGAATGGTTTGTTCATGTTTTATATGACTTATATACACCCAAAAATAGGTAAATAAATCAATTAGAGTCAGTTTAGGACGTGGGGTGAATTTCTCATTCACCCCTTAATTAAAACAGTCGCAAGGCAGTGTTGTAGGCCACCATCGATGGATCACCATAGACTGGCCGTCCTTTGGCTTTCGTAAATTGGACCTTGGCCTATTTTTGGGTTGAGACTTGCCCAGGCTATGTGTCCATTGATTAAACCTCACCAATGGGCCGTTGGTCAACCAACTGGCCATCGTTTGGTTCAGTCGATTGACACTGCCAAGGCAGTGTCTCGACCAGCCTTGGGTACTTCTTGTGGTCCCTTTTTCCGGGCTCTTTTGAAGTCATACCCGGACGTTTCCAATTTAAATACAAACCTTAACAAGTTTTAGATATCACACATAAGTTTCACCCAAAACAAATACTCGTAACTCGTCCAAACATGCAAGGCACCATAAAGACACACATGAATGTCTCAACGGCTAACTTTCGAACGTCTTAGACTTTCTTGGATGTTTGACCTCCAAACTTCACGAAACTCCATATAATACCATTAAAAACCATTATAACTCATTTTAAGACTTCATAATCTCATTACCTACAATTATAGGCATGCATAGACACATGAGGCACATAGGTGACTAATCGTCGAACGTCTTGGTTGTGCCTTGACGTTTGACTTCCAATTCACCTCAAACATTGCACACTGCATCTTAACATATTATAAGACATTTTAGGTCCTTAGAACCCTAAGACAAATATGTTAGTCTCTAGACACCCTAACTCATTGGTCTTACAATTGTCACCTAGCTGAGGTCTATTAATAGCCGCCTAACAATGCCCTGTACTCAACAAAAAACAAGAATGTGCAATATCACTACACAATCATACTGTACTGGTAGGATCATATTATTATCCCACTAAGTGCAACACACGTAATTCATTACAATAATATAATAACATCCATACACTAAGTATACATAATATCGATATCATTTATGAACAATGAACAATTTCACATTTATGAAGATGTACAATTATGTCAAATTAATGGTATTCTCATGGAACACACACCTAAACTGTTATCATATCGAAATGTGGTACTCGATCCAATGGTTATGCCAAAACGTGTCAACCAATCCTATTTTTATGCCGAAATGTGGCAACCGATTCCATATTTATGCCAGAACATGGAAACCAATCCTAGTTAGTGTGTCAGATCATGGCACCGGCCCATTCAACAAACCTCATTCACAATCACAATCAAAATGTATATTCTCATAATTATACAACAAGAGGTGATTCATGGCATTCAATTATTCAATTATTCTCATTTACGATTAGGGTGATCAATAATTCAACATTCACATACTTACATGCATTGTAATCAATAAATTACAAACATATATCACATAGACATGAAATCAAAACCATCACCTACCTCGAAACAAGCTTGAAACCCGAGAAACATAATCTTTCCATTTTCGGGTTCGTTTCGCTTGTTCTTGGTCTACAAACAATTAGTATAATAATGAAATCAATAAATAATAACTAATTACCCGAATTACTAACAATTCTATCAACCCTAGATCATACCCATGGTCCCACTATTCAAATTAGGGCTTTTCCCATCAAATTTCTCTGATCAAAACTATTCCCATTGATAATTACCCATTAGATTACGTTCTCTGGATCGAAAAATGAATTTGGGGGGTTAAATTCTTACCCTTAGTCTCAAGAATAGTGAAAAAGTGTCAAGAAAAGCCTTGGGTTCGTTCCTTAGCTCTCAAATTTGAAAATGGCTGAATAAAATTCACTTCTTTCTACTCCTTCGTGCTATGACTTGAATTCAGTTGGTATCTGGGTGATGCAAATTGGTATCTTTCCTCCTTCACTCTATTGTTTGAGCTAGAGCAACAAAAGTGGTAACACCATCATTAGCAAGAGAGGATTGTGTATAGACAAGTGCAAGTCAAATAGGGTTACCATCCAGAACAACTATCCATTGCCTCGGATAGAAGGCATTATTGACCAATGGCAAGGTGAATCGATTTTCTTTATGATTGATTTAAGGCCTGTTACCATCATTTAAAGAATGTGGTGGTTATGATTGGGTTTGTCCAAGTTCTATGATTAAAATTAGAATTTTTATGGGGCTCACTAGCTACTATTGTCGGTTGTGGTATGAGTTGAGTCCAATTGGTATCTTCCGATTCCAATTGGTATCTGAACGAAGTGAACTAGATGGAACACAATCAAGTTAATTGGAACGGAGAAGGTTCCAATCGATATCTGGACTTAGGGACACTATAAGACATGAGTGATGGTCATTTATGGAATGAACTAATTACAGAAATTGGACTTCTCTATGAGTTGTAACTTGGAACGGTGAATGTGTGCTTCGGTTGTCTGAATTAATTTCGAATGTAAAGTTGTAATTGTTTGAATGTAATGAGGTAATTATGTGCACAATAAAGGTGTGTCTGAAGTTTGATATGTACAATATGTTGGCGTGGTCGTTGAAGTTATGCAAGATTAATTCCTTGAATGTTGTGAAATCCATTGTGATAAATTGTAGTTATTAATCGTGAGATGTCCGGGTGTATCTTGGGGATGTTTGTATTGTGTCGCTGAGTTGTTTACAACAATATGAACCAAGTATCGTATATCCTAGCTTGGAAAAAATTAGAAATTCAATTGAATGGTAAAATGGGAACCCTAGAAAATTGTAGAAGGATGAATAAGTACCCAACAATTCTGGCATGTGTTCTGGTCTCGTCAGAGCCGCTGTAACGGGATTTCTCCCACTGGTGCGGTGCCGCAACAACGGGATTTATTCTGCTAGAGCGGGACGAAGGGAGGCAAAACGTCGCCAATTTTTCCCTATTTTCTTAGTCATAATTTTGGACCCTGAATTGTACCTTAGTGTTCAACATGCCAATATAAGTTATAATGTATGTTAAAATTGTGGAAAACCTGGGTATATGAGGGTCGGTTGTAGTGATCACATGTGCAAAAATTGTTTTGACCGGATGACTAATGTGTTTTTAATTTGGATTCTACTTATTCATACGTGTCAGTGCAATTGATTGGGGATTTGATGTGGTTTGTGATATATCACGCATGTTTCTACCCTAGTCAAGGAGTCAGTCATAGTCACCCATGTGTATCATGTTATGTGGTGGATTATCAGATCTGCATTGATTTGGTTATGCTGGATATAACTGACTCAATATAATCTTACGCATGACTTGGTTTTCCCTCTATTATACCGGGATTAATTTTGATGACAAGATGGTAGCTCTAGAGATCCCCGATAGGGAAAGAATAAAGTGGGAAGGGGTGTACAAGCCTAAGCTAGCTAAAATCTTGTCCTTCATTCAAGCAAGGAAACTGGTAGGGCAGGATTGTTTGGCACTAGCTCGAAGGTCATGAAAAGTGCTTTGTTTGTTTTGAATTGGGATAAGTAGATCTACGGGAATCGACCTTACAATGAAAGGTATTTTCTAAGTGTAGTGGGTTAACAGTGTCTTGTAAAAAGGCAGAATTAAATTTCTTCAAAAAAAGGTTTTGTATCGAATTTTGCTACTGTAGCGGGAGTTTTTCCGTTGCAGTGATGCCACTATAACGAGATTGGTGCCATGTGATGAATAAGACGGGACTTAAAATCGTAGAATTTTTTAACAAGGGCTCGCTATTTTGAAATTTCCGCTAGAGTGGGAATTCGTGCCGCTGTAGCGAGATGAGGGCGACATAAGGTCGTTGATAAAAATATAAGCTAATGTTGATAGATAAAGTGATTGTTTTAGACTATTGAATTAAAATTCAGTTTTTTCAATGGAAATCTACTTCGTGGTGATATATTTTTCCAAGGTATGAATTTACACGGTCTTGAATGGCCACTTGTATCAAGTATTGAGAATTTGAAAAGACTTATACTTGATTTGAATTTGTAAAGTTTATCACTTTTGATTGTTAAAGTAATTGAGAAAGATTTTCATTCTTAAAGTGTTGTTTAAAATAAGTTCAATGGTCAGAGTGTTTTTCATGATTTTTAGTAGTAAGAGTGTTGGCTTCAATCAAAGGATGTGAAGAGTATGTTCAGTCAAGTGAATGGAAATGACTGGTATCGACTCTTCAAAAGTAAAAACCTTTCGTCTTATTCTATAAATTCTTATGTGACCATCTATTTTGTTTTGTACATAGTTGTAAGTGTTGATACTTAGAAGCAATTAGAAAATATCAATTGTAATATACTTAGTTTCAGCTTATTACAGTTTGTACATTCTGTATATATATAATACTTGGCATATTGTAAAGATAGAGAACTCTACACAGATGAAATAAAAGATTTCTTTTCTCTCTCTCCATTCCACCGACTCCATGAAGAGATATCTTGATTTTTCTTTTGAATTTGAAGTGTAACATTGTATCAGAGCAGGTGAGTACAATTCTTCACCTCATCTTTCAAGCGATGCTACCCTTGCTACGATTTTTTCGATTTTTTGGAGTCTCTCCAACCCACAGATGCAAAGTTAGGGTTTCCGGCAACTATTGATTTCTGGATGCGAAGTTATTGTTTTGGTATTGTATTCCTCTTCGTTGATCAATTTTGCCTAGTTTACTTGTTTCAGTTCCTTGCTTACGAAATGCCAGATTCTCCATCTACGACTGCTAGTGCGTAGATGGGAGGTTTTACTCCTTTCACGGTTGATTCTTCACATCCATATTTTTTGCATCCTTCTGATAGCCCAGACATAGTCTTAGTTACTACTAAGTTCAATGGCACTGGGTATGGGAGTTGGAGGAGGAGCATGTTGATAGGACTCTCCTGTAAGAACAAATTAGGGCTTATTAATGGCACCCTAAGTAGACCAGCTCCAAATACTCCTATTTTCGAGCCATGGACAAGGGCAGATGATATGGTCCTTGCTTGGTTGTTGAATAGTCTTGAACTTGAGATTAGGGAGAATGTCATGTACACATATTTTGCAGATAAATTGTGGTTAGATATCGAGAGGAGATATGGACAGGTGAATGGGACTAAAGTCCATCATATTAGGAAAGAGATTGCTTCTATTACCCAAGGGTCTTCAAATATTGCTTCCTATTTTTCCAAAATCAAGAAATTGTGGGATGAACTTGCATATTCGCTTAAATATCCTGATTGCGCATGTGGTTGCAAAGAAGCTTTACAAAGGATGGAAGAGGAACAAAGATTAAATCAGTTGTTGATTGGTTTAAATGAGGTTTATTCAGGAGTCAGGAGAAATATTTTGATGCTTAAGACACTTCCTGATGTGGATACTGCCTATTCTATGCTGATTAATGATGAGAGTCAACTAGAAGCACATACTGTGACTCCCTCTTTTAACACAGATGTTGCTTCCTATTTTGCTGGGGTACACAGGCCTCCTTATCCTCCTAGGCCACGTTATCCTCCTAGGTCTCAATATCCACAGAAGGTGAATTTTGACAACAAAATGACCAATTTGTTTTGTCGCTATTGCAAGAAACCTGGTCATGTTATTGGAAATTGTAGGAAGCTTCAACATCAGAATGCTTCTCAGCCTAACCAACATAATTCTCACAACACCCCTGCAACTTCCACTTCATATAAGAGGTCTGCTGTTGCTTGTGTTCAGATTGCTGATTCCCAATCTAATGTGAAGTCTGAGGTTTCAGGGACGTCAAACCAAGCTAATGTTTCTAATGTGGCTCCATTTTCACATGATCAGTTGACTCACATGATGAATATGTTACAACAGATGAAGATTACGTACCTTGAACAAAATGGAACTGACTCTGCCATCTATGCAGGTTTAGTGAGCACTTCTGATTTTAGAAATTGTTGTCTTTCTGCTTATCACATGTCTAGGATGGTTTATAATCCTTGGATAATAGACTTTGGTGCTAGTAATCACATGACTCCGATTAAATATTTCCTCACTAACATCACTAATCTTCCTATTCCTTATCTTATTACTTTGCCTAATGGTTATATAGTGAAAGTTACTTGTACTGGAACACTTACTCTTTCCCCTGACTTTGTGTTAACAAATGTTCATTATGTGCCTTCTATTCATTATAACTTGATTTCTGTACACAATTTATTAGTCCAATTCAATTGTGGAGCTTACTTCACTACTTCTACTTGTGTTCTACAGGGCCCTTCTCTGAAGAGGCCACTGGAGCTTGGTAAAGTTTCTCAAGGGCTATACATTCTGCAACACAAGTCTCTTCCTACTTCCCATTATTTAAATTCCATTGCGGCTACTACTTGTGTTGATAATAAAGTTGCTGCTACTTCTACTACTTCTATTGATAATAACATTAGTGTTTCTTTACATAACCATATTGTTTCTGATTCTGTTTCACTGTCTACATGCATGCCTTCTTTTGTTTGTTCTTCTGTTATACTGATCTTGCTTTACTTTGGCATTTGAGATTGGGCCATATGACTTATCATAAGATGAAATCCATTGCTGATATAAATGCTCAATTATCGAAGAAACAAGACTTCATTTGTAAAGTGTGTCCTATGGCTAGACAACAAAGACTAGCATTTCCTGAAAGTTCCATCAAAACATCATGCCCTTTTCAACTTATTCGTATCGATCTTTGGGAACCCTACCACACTCAAACTAACAATGGCTATAAACATTTTCTTGCCATAGTGGATGATTTTTCTAGACCCACTTGGACACACATACTGTCTACTAAGTCAAATGCTTTTTCCCTTATCAAATCTTTCATCCTTATGGTTCAGACTCAATTTCATACTAAAATATAAACTCTAAGATCTGACAATGCTTTTGAGTTGGGTTCTAGCACTGAAGTATCTTCTTTCTTTTCTTCTCATGGCATTATCCATCAAACATCTACTCCCCATACCCCACAACAGAATGGTGTTGTGGAAAGGAAACACAAACACTTATTAGAGACTGCTCGATCTCTGTTATTTCAATCCTAACTTCCTATCAAATATTGGGGTGAGTGTGTCCTCACAACTACTTATTTTATTAACAGATTCCCTTCACCCTTGTTACAAAATAACACTCCTTATGGTCTCTTATATAATACTTCTCCATCCTACTCACACCTCAAACCTTTTGGTTGTCTTAGTTTTGCTGCAGTCCCTAAGCTTTATAGGGATAAGTTTAAATCTAGATCCATCACTTGTGCTTTTCTTGGTTATAGCATGGCCAAAAAGGCATAGAAACTCCTTGATTTGGACAAGCAGAAAATTTTCTTTTCCAGAGATGTCGTGTTTCATGAGACCACTTTTTCTTACTCTTCTTCTCCTCCTCCTTCTATGTTTCCTCCTCCTTCACCAGATGTTTCTGATTGTTTTGTTCCCTTCCCCACTGCTCGTGTTAATCTTCCTCCTGATCCTGAACCTGCTATTCCTCCTGGACCTTCCTTTTCTACCAGTACTCCTTCTCCTATAATTTTGAGAAGGTCATCTGGGATCTCAGTTCCACCTCCTCATTTGAGACATTATTCTTCTTCTTGTGCTTCTACATCCAAGGCTGTCTCTATTCCTATTGATGTTGATTTGCATGAGCCCCAGTTTTATAATCAGGCTGCTTCCAGTCCTGCTTGGCAGGAAGCTATGGTTAAAGAGTTTGAGGCCTTGGAGGCAAATAACACTTGGACTATTGTTCCTCTTCCTCCTGGTAAGAAGGCTATTTCATCTAAATGGGTGTACAAGATTAAGCCAAAGGCTGATGGTACCATTGAGAGATACAAAGCTCGACTAGTGATTAGGGGTGATACCCAACGAGAAGGAGTTGACTTTACCTAAAGTTTTTCCCCAGTTGTGAAATTGACCACCATTAAATGTCTCTTGACTGTTGCTGTTAAAAATGGTTCGGTGGTCCATCAGTTAGATGTTAACTACAAATTTTTGCATGGAGATCTTGAAGAAGAGTTTTTTATGAAAGTACCTCTTGGTTTGAAAGTTTCACATCCTGATTCTACCTATTCTACTTTAGTATGCAAGCTCAATAAATCTCTCTATGGATTACGACAGGCTTCTCGGCAATGGTATGCTAAACTTTCTTCTGCTTTGTGGTCCAAGGGTTTCCATTCTAGCAAGAATGATTATTCTTTGTTTCTTAAGTCTGAGAACCAGTGTTTCACTGTTATGGCTGTCTATGTTGACGACAATCTTATTACTGGGAATGACAAGGTAGAGATTGCTTCCCTTAAATTTTTCCTGCATGATCAGTTTAAGATCAAAGATTTTGGTGACGCACATTATTTTTTGGGTTTACAATTAATCAGATTTCCCGACGGTTTCTTGGTTACTCAACAGAAGTTTCTTACTTATATCTTACATGAGTTTGATTGTGTTGATGTTAGTCCTGTATCTTCTCCTTTGGATTACCATATTAAGCTCGCAACTTACTCGGGGGATCCTCTACCTGATCCATCTTTTGATTGTGTTGATGTTAGTCCTGTATCTTTTCCTTTGGATTACCATATTAAGCTTGCAACTGACTCGGGGGATCCTCTACCTGATCCATCTTTGTATAGAAAACTTTTGGGAAAACTGAACTTTCTCCAGCATACCAGACCTGATATCTCTTTCAGTGTCCAACACTTGAGTCAGTTTATGTCTCATCCTCGGGTCCCTTATTATGATGCTGCTCTACATGTGCTTCGATATTTGGCTGGCACCCCTGATTTAGGTCTTTTATTCAATAGTTCTCCTTGCTTTTCTCTTGAAGGTTATTGTGATTTTGATTAGGCTAGTTGTTCATCTAGTCGCAAGTCCTTTAGTGGTTATCTCTTACTTCTAGGTGGTTGCCCTGTCTCATGGAAGTCAAAGAAACAACCCACTATTGCCCTATCTTTGGCTGAGGCTGAATATAGAGCCCTTCACCTATTGGTTGCAGAAATTGTTTGGCTTGTTCGTTTATTCACAGAGTTGTGTATTCCTTTTGTTGTGCCTGTTGCTGTGTTCTGTGACAACACCTCAGCCATTCAGATTGTTAAAAACCCCGTATGCCATGAACGAATAAAGCATATCGAGGTTCATTGCCATTTTGTCCGTGATGTTCTTCATGATGGTCTCATATCCGTTCATAGCATTTCCAGTGGCTCACAGGTTGCTGATGTCTTAACTAAGTCTCTTCCAGGTGTTCTTCATCGCAATGTTTTACTCCAAACTTGGTCTAGTTTCCCATTCCAGCTTGCGGGGGGCTGTTGATACTTAGAAGCAATTAGAAAATATCAATTGTAATATACTTAGTTTCAGCTTATTACAGTTTGTACATTCTGTATATATATAATACTTGGCATATTGTAAAGATAGAGAACACTACACAGATGAAATAAAAGATTTCTTTTATCTCTCTCCATTCCACCGACTCCATGAAGAGATATCTCGATTTCTCTTCCTAATTTGAAGTGTAACAGTAAGTGTGATGAACTAGCTATGACCATGCGTATTTTTCATTTTGTGAGTGAATCTCTAGTGGGGGATCAGGTTTACCAATCCTTTGATGTTTTCTTGGTTGAGTGGGAAGATTGGGAAGATTTGGTTATTTCAAATGACATAATTGGTGTTGTCTTGGAGTTATTAAAGTATATTAGTGTTTCTACATGTACCACCTTACTTGTGAGAGTTTATAGAAGAGCTAACATACGTAGTTATGCTTGTCCGACAATCTTGATTTTCATCTTGTCGTCAAGGTCATGTATCAATTATATTTGGTTGAATGCAGGGATTAAGAAGTAATATGCAATTACTAAATCTAGCATTTTGATTGTGTTGTTTGAGGGGTTGTATGCTTAGACATATCCCTCGACGAGTATCTAATTTCTAAAGATTAAAAATTATGTAACTTAAGCTTATGAAAATTTATGTTGTGAGATGTAGATGTTGAGAAGAACTATGACTGTTTGGGTATTATGAGCGTTTGTTGGTTGGTTTAGGTTCACCTCCAATTGTAGCGAGTTTTGATTTTAGAATTTTAGCACGGTTATGTGAGGAAGGATTAGTCCTTATGATTGTGTCAAGATCCTTGATAAACATGTGGAAGACGTATGTATGATCAACTTTGGTGGTTGTTGGGATTTGTTTTATGGATTCGTTAATTTTACATACAACAGTATGTATCACACGAGTGTTGAGACGACTCCATTGATGCATGGTATGGTAGTATTTGTACGTATTAAATTTGTTGGTTTGAGGGGGGAGATGTGAAACCCTTACACTTTGTTCGGATCATTGTTACCCATTGTTTCATAATGTATTGTATTGTATTGTACTCTATTGTACTTTATTCTATGGTAGATACAATATTTGGCTAGACTGTATTGTTTGTTGTTGTTTAATAACATTTTAACTATTTGGTTGATCGTATCGTACTATATTGTAATTTTTAAATTTACTAAAATATCCTAATTATTTTAGAGTGGGAGGTTTGACTAGATTTAAATAATTAAGGTAAAGGGTAAAATAATATTTTGAAATATATGTAATATATAATTAGAAAAAGAAATTAAGAAACAATGGGAACACACCAAATTAGTTTTTCCATAAAATAGGGGTTTTCATTGTTACGTAACATCAAAATTTAACAATGCAATACAATACATTTTAAGTAACAATCGAGACAAACATTGTAGGTATAGTACTGATACAATACAATACAATGGATAACAATGATCCAAACATAGTGTAGGAGGTAATGAGATTCGGTAAGAAAGGCATGCGAGACAAGTACCCCTAGTAATTCGACGTTTTAGATACTACTCTACCTTTATTTTACCCAAGTCTTTCCTAGTTGATCACTCGAGGACTAGAGATGGGTAAATTGGTATCTATTGTAATGAACTGATTCTGTCATTTTGGAAAAGTCAATGAACAAAGAATTGGGTCCACAAAACTATTTCGTAGTAACTTAGAATTACCCAACCTAGTCCAGATTTGGAAGAAATCAGATTCATTAAGGTATAGAGAAAATCTAGTAATGAATAAGAGATGTAATTGTGAATTTTAATACATGAGTGGATAGATAATACGATAACGAACCTGTATCACTTTATAGAAACAAATTTGGACGAGTAGAACTCCCGAAATTGATCTTTTCATGAATGGGTACATTTTGTCCGGGCTGAGGCCGTTGTAGCGGGCGCCGCTGCATTGGGATGGATCCGCTAGAGCGGGCCAGACGCGTTTAAAAATCTCTAATTAACCCTAAAATGGCCATATTTGGTATTTTTCAACTTTTAGGGCTAAGGAGGCGACCCAAACTAGTTCTTAACAGTTTTCACCACTTCTGAGGCTAAATATAATGTTTTAACTCCCCGAATATGTTTTCGATATGTTGAACCAATTTTCTTGGGTTTATTATCGATGGGAAGGGTTTTGATTTAACAATTATAGTGGAAAAAGCCCTAATTTGGGTATAAGGATCTTCGGTTTGGTTAGGGTTATTGGGTTTGTTATAATCCGAATAATTAGACCTTTGATTGTTGATGCTTGCATATATTAATTGTTGTAGACCTAGAATAAGCGGAAAGAATCTGGAAAGGGAATATTCAAGTGCCTTAGGGGATTCATGTTTGGATTCGAGGTAGGTAATGGTTGTAATTCTATGATTGTGAGATATATACTTTTTCTTGCTTCATTGCGATACTCGTATATATATGCATGTTGCATTATTGATCATAGATGTTGAAAAATGAAATCATGACTTAAATGTGTGATCTTGATGTGTTATTGTGATGTGTTATTGGTATCATATTGCCACGTTCCTGCATGCTAACAATTAGATTGGATTGCCACGTTCCGGCATGTTAACAGTTGGATTGGATTGCCACGTGTCAACATGCTAACTTTTGGATCAAATTGTCACGTTTCGGCATGCTAATAGTTTGAATTTTGGGTTTCGTGAGAGGACCAACTATGTAATGTAACATGTGAAGAGTGATGTTGACTCCTTATGATGATATTGAATATATTGATATATATGCATGTTATTATAATGTTGTTTGACTTGTTTATGTTACACTAGTAGATAGCCGCGTGCTCTTACCAGTACACTATGGTTGTGTACTGATTCTGCACTTGCTCTTCTTTTTGTTGAGAACAGGACATCTTCACGGGACTGTTGACAGACCTCGCTTAGGAGATCAATGACCGTTCGAATTCAAGGGTGAGCTAGTTCTTCCAGGCTGCCTTGATTTATCTTGGTTTAAGTCCACTCTTTTCGGACTCAAACTATTGGTTAAGTTGTTGTTAGTTTTTTTAACATCTCACAATTTGAAATAGCTAAGATTATGCTAAGAAACTAAAAATATTCATTTTTCGAAAGAAAAGGAAAAATGTGGAAAATTGCCTAATGTTAAGAAAGTGAGTTTTGGTCATTTTCAAACGGCCATAACTTCTAACTCAGGATTAGTTAGAGGTAGTTTTTGATATGGTTGAAAAGATATCTGAGAGATCTTAGATCTTTCCAATCGCTGAGTTTACACATTTTTGATATCGTATGAGGGAGATTTGCTTATCGGAAGTTGGGCTGTTGAAGTAAGTAAAGTCCCAATCCGAATTTAAGGAGGGGCAAACTAGTCTTTTCACCAATTATTTTCCTATTTCATTTTAGGGGTTTATTGGGGTAAAACTAAGTTTCGTTCAATTTTTAAAAATCAAAATCACACTTAGGCTTGGAGATGAGAGAAAAGAATAAGAAAATGGAGAAAAATCAAGAATTCGTCAATAATGACAAGGTTGGCAAGTGGATTTCACGAGAGTGATCCCTATCAAGGTATGTGAGATCTTTTTGTGTTGGTTAGTTCAGACACACACCAAATTGTTTAAATTCAGATATTTTGAGTAGGTTGAATGATAAAAAGTGAAGTTCTAGAAGAACATTGTTGAATTCTTGTTGGTTGAGTTATTACATGCCTAGTGGTGATTTGATTCATATTTCTGGTTTGTTTTTCGAGTAAAATATATTAGTTATTGAGGGTACTAATGACCATAAGTGTTTGGGGAAAGAACCATGGAATTTTAGAGGGTTTAGAGATGAAAAGCGAAGGAGAAAAGTCGAGAACTTCTGTCCGTAGGGCCTTAGCGCCGCACCTCCCATAGCCTCACAGGACAATCTCTGCCCATAGTGCCCTGGGGCGCCGCGCCAGCCATAGCACTACAACTTGGCCTCTGATGTTTGGGGCCTGGCGCCCACGCCTCTCAGAGCGCCAAGGACGCCAGTTCATCCCATTCTTTCCTCATCTTTTCATACTAGTTCCTAAGTTATGTACCCATGTTTCTTAGTGGATTCCAACACCCTAAGGTACATCTAAACATCATGAAATCATTCATAAATATGAGATCATGAACCTTGAATCCATAATCCAATTCAAGGAAAGTTAAGATCAAAATCAAAGAAGTTAAGAGTTAGTCTAGAAGTTAAGGAGCAAATTAGAGTAAAGTTTTAAGAGTTCTCAAGGATCTATAACAATGTTTTAACTTTGTTTTAGGACTCAAGTTTCAAATTAAGTAAGAGTAAATAGTTGATGTTCTTCTTTCAAAGATATATAAGGGAACTAAGTATTCCCTAAGAGTTGATTTAGGACTCAAGTTTCAAGCTAAGTAAAGAGTAAAAAGTTGAGTTCATTTCTCAAAAGTTATAAGTGAACTAAGTATTCTCTAAGAGTCTATAAATGTTTCCACATTTAAGATAAGAGGAAACTAAGATTTCCAAAAGAGTTTTGAGCAATAAAAGGGAACATCGAGAGCTTTATAAAGCTAAGTGTTGAGAAATTATCTCAACCCAAAGATGGAAGGTGTTTTTAAAACACACGAGTTAAGTATATTTTTGGGAGTAGTACTGAGCACCGATATGAGGGTGCGAGTTCATAATATCTCAAGTATCTATAAATCATGTAGCCATCATGGGTATTAAAGGGTCATACTTTTTAGATGATCACATAAGTTAAGCTAGTGGATCCACTAAGTTAAGTAGTTCTATGCGACGTCAAAGTATATGACAGTTCAGGCAGTGTGTGAAAGACATTGTATCATCACTTAGGCTCATAGTGGTGGTTATCGGTTAGAGAATCTCCCACAGAAACTATATTACTTCATGTATAAGTAAAGATGAGTCTGTTATTGCTTTATTTAACGAACTAAGTGTTTTCATTGTTTTACAAGCTTTACATATTGCACGTTTCTAATTTCTTTATATTATGTTAAGTTATTCATGAGTTGAGAAGAACCTAGGTAAGTGTTCCTTTTTACTCTTTTTCAAGATTAACTTGTTTTAGTATTCCAACTCGCATACTCGTACATTCAATGAACTAATGCCAGTTGGCCTGCATCGTATCATGATGCTGCCGCACGTAACCAGGATCAGCATCATCCATTGCCTCGTTGATCCAACTGAGTTCTCAGAGTCAATGGTGATCCTCCATTCATTCCGGAGGAAACATTCATTCGCTTTTCAGTCTTTCTTTTATAGGATGTTGTGGGGTCTTTTCCAACATCCATCCTAGTATTATAGAGGCTTCACAGACAGTCAGGCAGTTAGTATTGAGTCTCTTATCTTTGTATTGTAAATATTTTCCTATGAGACTTAAGTGCCATTTTTGTCACGACCCGAGACTATACCCTAGAAGTTAGGTCACAATCTTGGATTGAGACCGGCGTACTCGACCTCTCGGAGGTCTTATACAAGCCCTTTCATATCATTCATTGCATATACATAGTGTAAAGTAGTGCGGAATTAAAATTTTTCACAAAACATAACATAGTCTTATAAAATCTCTTTCATATAAAAGTAATAGGAAATACTAAGTCTCAATCTCATCATCTTAGACACAAGAGTACTTGGGACACGGCCCATACGAATATAGAAAACATAGTACTAATAAGTCTATTACAAAACATTATTAGGAACATAAAAGACATATATTCCCTCGAGTCAAGTGAGGACATACTTCAAATTCTCTTGAACGATCTTCTAACTCCAAGTCTTCTTCCCAAAAGCTCTTCACCTACCAAGCACTATATAGATAAAAGCATGGATTAGTACTACCACATGTACTAAGTATGGCTTATGCATAAGAATCATGAAAATGGACATTTATTGAAAATATGCATCTTTTCATTTGGAAATCATATTATAATCAGAAGAACAACATTTATCAACTTAGAAACACATAAGATAACATTTAACCAAAAATTACATTTTTAGAACTCACATTACAGTGAGTTCAATTCACTGTACAGTGAAGTTCTTCACTGTTACTGTGAATTCTCTTGTCTTCCCTTTTAACACTTCCTAGCATGTAATTCCCTCACTAAAAGTTATCCTAAGATTCACTTAAGTCACACAAAGAGAGACCGCCCATACACCCTCTCTAGATGTGCCTACACGACACTCAAGATTACCTATAATGAGCCACATACACACTTACAAAGCATCATAAACATCAATATAAGATTCTTCTACCAAAGTGATTCTAAGTCTCACTTGAGTGAGTTGTGAAGAAAGTGCCCATACAATTCCTTACACACACACTCAAGATATCCTATAGACTCCCTAGGATAGAACCATTCTAACTACACACACCAACACATAGATGATATTGCATTCTTTTTCCAAAGGCTATGAAAAGACCTACTTAAGTAAATCAAGAAGATAACATCCATGATTGACCTCTTCAAGATTACCTAAATAGTCCTTAAGACTAACTAAGTCTTAGATCATGTCTACAACACCAAACATCTTGCCTAACTAGAGTCATTCTCAAGACTTCCATAGATAAGACATGAAGAGATCATCCTTTATGCCCTCTTCACAATTTAGCTAAGGAATCCCTAAGTCACACTAGATTAGGTACTTATTCACTTACATACTTCATAACGTAAGTCATTAGTTCATTAGTTCATTAAGACATATTCATAACCTAAAGGGCATTCAAGTAATGGTCTTGGAGAAGACCTAGGGACTTTCACTAACACCTTCAAAGCCTATTGTGCAATGTCTAGATAGCGTCCCATACCACCACCTAAACTTCATAGAACTTCTCTAATGCTAGTAAGTATCCCACATGATGAGAATAGACAATAATCGACATAGATCATGATATCAAGACATGGAATCCGGAGTTCTATCCTACTCCGATGAGGTTGTTCTACTTGCCAATGGTAGAACTTAGACATCTCCCATGTAGGCAAATGGTTAAGGAATATGAAGGGTTTCTTTGTATTCTAGTCTCATGCTTAACTAGAACTACTTCCCTTACCATACTCACTCGGTTCTAGCCTTCGTTCTCATAGAGTAATTCACATTAAGATTCATACAAAAGGATACCATATCTAGTTCATAACCCAAATACATTTACCATACCAAAGAGGTCCGCTAGGGGCTGCCTTCAATGGTGACAAGAATCTCATTATGACTTTTCCTAAGGTTAGATATGATGTCGTTCCATCCGACCAACCCTAAGTCCATCATTCATCACATGAAGGATACCATTACGGCTTTATACTTCAATATTCATAACCTTACCACTAGGTTCAAGTTTCACATAACATGCATACATACAAAACTCTTAACATCCTAAGTCAACTCATCACATTCATTCATGTGTCAAGTAAGAGACATTAGTCTACCTAAACAAGACACCATATATATCACATTAGTCCATATTACATGTTATACTAGAAGCACATAGTCATAGTCTAACATGATCACCTAACATCTTCAATATAAGAAACATATACTTTCACGTAGGTAGTATAAGGTCATACATCACCTAATCAACTACACAAATAGCCATATAACTTTAAGTAGTTCCCGACAAGGCCATTATCATGAATATACTTAAAATAACGCCGACAAGGCCACATCAATTCACATAACACCACCACCATAAGTGGACCAAACCAATCACAATATAATTGAAGTCTAAATAACATTAAATAAAAGAGAATAGGGAAGCGTACCACCACTCCATTATCAACACTCCAATCCAACGCTAAATCACCCAATTCAATATCATAAGGCCCTTACCCATGGCCATGAACATCAATTCAAAGCAATAATCATAAAACTCAATGAATCTAAATCAATTCAATATAGGTTTATCAATCTAAGACCAATTAGATATCAATTGAACATAATTCTTTCGCCATTACAAACCCATAAGAAACTACATCATAATTCATCAACATTAGACCAATATCAAGTAATCCATAAAGTAGTCAAAACTAGGGTTCATCAATTTACATGGGTTCATAGGTAATTTAGGTTATAATCATCAATACAACATCAATCAAATACATAATAGACGTTTGAAAACCATTAATGCAAGAACTCATGGTAGAATTATGAAATTGGACAATTCATCTTTGAAAACTTTAGAAAACATATTTGAAGTTGGGCTCCTTGATGAAACGAGTTTCAAGGATCAAAAACCATACCTCAATGAAGCTTATTCTTCACTTTGATGAAGAATCTCCACTCAAAACGCCACACCAAGCTCTTCCTTGATTTTGGACTTCAATGGAGTCTTTGGGAATTCTTAAGGGATTTTGGGGTTTTGATTTGGAAGAGTGAAATCTTCCAAGTGTTAAACAATTATATACATGTTTAAAATACCCAAAATACCCCTAAAGAAACTCCAAACCTTCCATTTATAAGTGGGGTGAAATTACAATTTCACCCCTAACATGGCAGTGAAACTGCATGTAGGAACAGGCCCATCGACGGTTGGACAGTCGACGGACCGTTTGTCCACAAACGGACCGTCCTGTCCTTCCGTTGGTTGGGTAAGAGACTCGTCAAGGTCCGTTTCTCACCCAAGACTAAGTCTACACATATGAAACCCATCGACAGGGTGTCGATTGGACCACGAACAGTCGATGCCTCTATCGTTTGGGGCTGCTTGGGACAGTCTTGACACAAAGTTTGGGTCCTTCCTCAAGGACCCTTGGTTGGTCCCTAGGGATGTTTGCCCGGACGTTTCCAACCCAAACATGACCGTATAATAGTTTAAACCCTCTCGCATGAATTTCATCCAAAACAAACACGTAAAACTCTATGAAACATGCCTAGACACACAAGGTCACTTCAAGGCACATCTTTCGAATGTCATGAACGTTCTTGTTCGTTTGACCTCCAAACTTCACGAAACTTGACACACTGACTATACATGCTATAATAACCCAATTAAGGACCTTATAACCTCATTAATCACACATAAATACATAGAACCACATACGAGGCACATAGATGACTTAGTCGTCGAACGTCTTAGTCGTCCCTTGACGTTTGACTTCCAATGCACCTAAAATTTTAGGTTCTGCCTCTATACCATATTATATACAACTTTAGCACCTTATACCATCATTACCATCATGTTAGGCTCTAGTTAACCTAAGTCATTTTTGAGGTCTTACAATCTCCCCCACTTGGACAACATTCATCCTCCAATGACACTTGCCACTCTCCAAACACTTCCAAGATTAGAGATTCAAATAGCATCACATAACCATACCACATAGCACATTATTAAAGGAGGAAAACATCAATTTCACATAGTCAAGAGATTCACAACACAACAAGAAACTAGAAGACAATTCTATAACTCATTATGCTACAAAACTCACATGCTTCATTCCAAATAGAAAAATCTCATTTTATACTCATTATTATACTCATACACATCAATTATAACCACATTACAACAATTTTTGACCAATGAATCAATTAGTCACACTTTGCAAAACTTTACAGTGAACAGTTTCCAAGCTACAGTGATTTTGCAACTGTTTTCAAAAATGCAAATTTTTGGCAATTCATGATATAGACATGCTAATATGCAAGGTATCATCACATAAACATATTTTACAACATGCTCAAGGCTTTATAAATCACACAATGCAAGAAGTTAATGAAATTCAATTTCAACCAAACTCCTAAACATCATGCACATGCAACAACTTCTAGGACTTTCTATCCCATCTACTAACCATACTCCCCCACTTAGAAGGAACTCATATTATAACAAGAGAAAGAGAACTTACCAACAACATCATCACTAACATCCGGCTTCTCTACTCTAGAACAGAGTGCATAGAAACGCCTGTTTGTCGGAGCATCTTTCTTTGTAACACCAGGGACAGCTTGCTTACCCTCTTTTCCCTTAGAAGCAATTATAGGACAATCTCTCACTTTGTGCCCATATTTTCCACATCTAAAACAACTCCCAGTACCCAATAGACACTCACCAAAATGTTTCTTGCCACAATTGGCACAAGTAGGCTTTACATTTTGAGAACCATCTCCTTTCTCAAATTTCACCGTAGGAGCCCTAGATCCATCTTGAGTTTGAGCCCTCTTTTTCAACCTAGGCTGCACTTGATCACTTGCACAACTCATTTTCAAGTTTCTAGCAATCCTCCTAAGTTTAGACTCTTCAATAGATTGTGCATACACCATGAGTCTAGCTAAGGTCATATCATCATCTAGCATAGCCGTACGACATTCTTCCATCACTAATTCGGCGACCCCGGTAACGAAGCGACTCATTTCATCCCTTGGATTAGACACTAGGGAAGGTGCATACCTAGACAATGTCAAGAATTTCAAAGAGTATTCCTCAACACTCATATTACCTTGCTTGAGATTGATAAACTCTTCTACCTTAACCTCTCTTCTCTCACGGGGAAAGTACTTGCCTAGAAAAGCTTCCTTAAATTTTTCCCACTCAATAGGACCCGACTCTACCGAGCTATTTTCCTTCCATTGAGTGTACCAAATTTGAGACACATACCTCAATTGGTACGAAGCCAACTCCGCCTTCTCCCTATATGTAACCCCCATAGCACTCAATACCTTGTACACACCATCAAGGAACTCTTGGGGATCCTCATCTACCTTAGAGCCAAGAAAGATAGGAGGATTCATCCTCACAAAGTCTCTCAACCTAGAGGTCATATTGCTCTCCACAACATTCACCCTAGGCACCATACTCAAATTGATTTGAGTAGTCACGGCTTGAGCTAAATCCATCAAAGCCTCTCCAATATCTTGATTAATCAATTCCGGGGGAACCACCGGAACCTTATTACCTCCTTCCACATTAGGAACTTCATCACCTTGGGGAGGCACTTGAGAACCTTGAGCACCTTGGACACCTTGCCCATCTTTAAGAACTTGCTCAACTTGCTCAACTTGAGGAGGAGCTTCCTCATTAACCCTTCCCTCTTCCAACCTTCTAGCGGCCATCCTTCTAGTATTCATCTCCTAGAAACACAAGAAAACACATTTAGAAGGATACTCATAACATTACTCTACCGCACTACATAGGAGTATAAAGGAAGGGAAACACTATCGTTCTATAGCCTCTCGCCCATAGATGTGTCGTGACTCACACCGATTGTCAAGACTCTACTAGACGTGACTTGATGAGACTTTTTGATTCCTAAGACTACTTTCACCAACCTATGCTCTGATACCAAGCTTGTCACGACCCGAGACCATACCCTAGAAGTTAGGGCACAATCTTAGATTGAGACCGGCGTACTCGACCGCTCTGAGGTCTTATACAAGCCCTTCCTTATCATTCATTGCATATACATAGTGAAAAGTAGTGCGAAATTAAAACTTTTCACAAAACGTAACATAGTCTTATAAAATCTCTTTCATATAAAAGTAATAGGAAATACTGAGTCTCAATCTCATCATCTTAGACACAAGAGTACTTGGGACACGGCCCATATGAATATAGAAAACATAGTACTAATAAGTCTATTAAAAAACTTAATTAGTAACATAAAAGACATATATGCCCTCGAGTCAAGTGAGGACATACTTCAACTTCTCTTGAACGATCTTCTAAGTCCAAATCTTCTTCCCAAAAGCTCTTCACCTACCAAGCACTATATAGATAAAAACATGGATTAGTACAACCACATGTACTAATTATGGCTTATGCATAAAAATCATGAAAACGGACATTTATTGAAAATATGAATCTTTTCATTTGGAAATCATATTATAATCATAAGAACAACAGTTATCAACTTAGAAACACATAAGATAACATTTAACCAAAAATTACATTTTTAGAACTCACATTACAGTGAGTTCAATTCACTGTACAGTGAAGTTCATCACTGTTGCAGTGAATTATCTTGTCTTCCCTTTTAACACTTCCTAGCATGTAATTCCCTCACTAAAAGTTATCCTAAGATTCACTTAAGTCACACAAAGAGAGACCGCCCATACACCCTCTCTAGATTTGCCTAAATGACCCTCAAGATTACCTATAATGAGTCACATACACACTTACAAAGCATCATAAACATCAATGTAAGATTCTTCTACCAAAGGTGATTCTAAGTCTCACTTGAGTGAGTTGTGAAGAAACTTCCCATACAATCCCTTACACACACACTCAAGAGATCCTATAGACTCCCTAGGATAGAATCATTCTCACTACACACACCAACACATAGATGATATGACATTCTCCTTCCAAAGGCTTTCAAAAGAACTACTTAAGTAAATCAAGAAGATAACGTCCATGATTGACCTCTTCAAGATTACCTAAATAGTCCTTAAGACTCCCTAGGGCTTAGATCATGTCTACAACAGTAAACATCTTCCCTAACTAGAGTCATTATCAAGACTTTCGTAGATAAGATATGAAGTGATCATCCTTTATGTCATCTTCACAATTTAGCTAAGGAATCCCTAAGTCACTCTAAATTAGGTACTTATTCACTTACATACTTCATAACGTAAGTCATTAGTTCATTAAGACATATTCATAACCTAAAGGGAATTCAAGTAATGGTCTTGGAGAAGACCTAGGGACTTTCACTAACACCTTCAAAGCCTATTGTGCAATGTCTAGATAGCGTCCCATACCACCACCTAAACTTCATAGAACTTCTCTAATGCTAGTAAGTATCCCACATGATGATAATAGGCAATAACCGACATAGACCATGATAGCAAGACATGGAATTCGGAGTTCTATCCTACTCCGATGAGGTTGTTCTACTTGCCAATGGTAGAACTTAGACACATCCCATGTAGGCACATGGTTAAGGAATATGAAGGGTTTCTTTGTATTCTAGTCTCATTCTTAACTAGATCTACTTCCTTTACCATACTCACTCGGTGCTAGCATTTGTTCTCATAGAGTAATTCACATTAAGGTTCATACAAAAGGTTAGCATATCTAGTTCATAACCCAATTACATTTACCCTGCCAAAGAGGTCCGCTAGGGGCTGCCTTCAATGGCGACAAGAAGCTCATTATGACTTTTCCTAAGGTTAGATATGATGTCGTTCCATCCGACCAACCCTAAGTCCATCATTCATCACATGAAGGATACCATTACGGCTTTCTACTTCAATATTCATAACTTTACCACTAGGTTCAAGGTTCCACATAACATGCATACATACAAGACTCTTAACATCCTAAGTCAAGTCATCACATTATTCACATTCATACATGTATCAAGTAAGAGACATTAGTCTACCTAAACAAGACACCATATACATCACATTAGTCCATATTACATGTTATACTAGAAACACACATGATCACCTAACATTTTTAATATAATAAACATATACTTTCACATAGGTAGGATAAGGTAATACATCATCTAATCAACTACACAAATAGCCATATAACTTCAAGTATTTGCCGACAAGGCCATGATCATTAATATACTTAAAATAACACCGACAAGGCCACATCAATTCACATAACACCGCCACCATAAGTGAACCAAACCAATCACAACATAATTAAAGTCTAAATAACATTAAATAAAAGAGAATAGGGAAGCGTACCACCACTCCAATCCAATGCTAAATCACCCAATTCAATATCATAAGGCCCTTACCCATGACCATGAACATCAATTCAAAGCAATAATTTTAAAACTCAATGAATCTAAATCAATTCAATATAGGTTTATCAATCTAAGACCAATTATATATATTAATTGAATACAATTCTTACACCATTAGAAACCCATAAGAAACTACACGATAATTCATCAACATTAGACCAATATCAAGTAATCCATAAGGTAGTCAAAACTAGGGTTCATCAATTTACATGGTTTCATAGGTAATTTAGGTTAAAATAATCAATACAACATCAATCAAATCCATAATAGACGTTTGAAAACCATTAATGCAAGAACCCATGGTAGAATCATGAAATTGGACAATTTATCTTTGAAAACTTTAGAAAACATCTTTGAAGTTGGGCTCCTTGATGAAACAAGTTTCAAGGATCAAAAACCATACCTCAATGAATATTATTATTCACTTTGATGAAGAATCTCCACTAAAAACGTCACACCAAGATCTTCCTTGATTTTGGACTTTAATGGAGTCTTTGGGAATTCTTAAGGGATTTTGGGGTTTTGATTTGGAAGAGTGAAATCTTTTAAGTGTTAAACACTTATATACATGTTTAAAATACCCAAAAGACCCCTAAAGAACCGCCAAACATTCCATTTATAAGTGGGGTGAAATTACAATTTCACCCCTAACATGGCAGTGAAACTGCACGCAAGAACATGCCCATCGTCGGTTGGACAGTCGACGGAACATTTGTCCACAAACAGACCGTCCTGTCCTTCCGTTGTTTGGGTCAGAGACTTGTAAATGTCCCTTTCTCACCCAATACTAAGTATCCACCGAAGACACACATCGACGGGGCGTCGATTGGCCCACGATCCATCGATGACTCCGTCGTTTGGGGCTGCCTGGGACAGTCTTGATATAAAGTTTGGGTCCTTTCTCAAGGACCCTTGGTTGGTCCTTGGGAATGTTTGCCCGGACGTTTTCAACCCAAACATGACTGTATATAAGTTTAACACCTCTCACATGAATTTCATCCAAAACAAACACGTAAAACTCGACGAAACATGCCTAGACACACAAGGTCACTTCAAGGTCATCTTTCGAACTTCATGAATGTTCTTGGACGTTTGACCTCCAAACTTCACGAAACTTTACACACTACCTATACATGCTATAATAACTCAATTAAGGACCTTCTAACCTCATTAATCACAAATAAACACATAGAACCACATACGAGGCACATAGGTGACTTAGTCGTCGAACGTCTTAGTCGTCCCTTGACGTTTGACTTCCAAAGCACCTAAACTCTTAGGTACTGCCTCTATACCATATTATATACCACATTATCACCTTATAACATCATTAAAAACATGTTAGGCTCTAGTTAACCTAAGTCATTTTTGAGGTCTTACAATTTTGGCCAAGTTACTTACTTTAAGTTATATTATGACATTGTTCTCTTTTATTGAGTTAAGTCTTCCGTTGAGTTAAGTAAGACAGACCAAGGGTGCGATCAAGGCCAGCAATGGTCATTGAGGGTCGTCCACGTCCAGGCTGTAGGCTCGGGGCGTGACAGTTTTGGGATTGTACCCTTTGTTCTTAGATTTGTCTTTCATAGAGTTTTGTCACATTGACTTTAGGTTCTAGGTATTTAATTTTGTATTTATTGGTTAATTAAACTTGTTTTTTAACTTAATTGACTTAGTTTTTGCTTACTTTCTTAGTTTGGGTTGTAGTAGTGGTTCTCCCACCGGATGGTTAGTGTGGGTGCCAATCACAACGGTTTGGATAGTGACACATAGAAATGCTAAACAAAAGAAAAGAAGTCCTTAAAAGGACCCAAAATATAAAGACTTGTCCCAATACAAAAATTTCATGGCTTTTAAGCCTTCAAGTACTTTTTGACTTTTACCTCCCCGAATGGAAGTCCTTTTTAGTAGTCTATGTTATAATGACCTCCAAGTCATTTTGTAGTTATTTCACCTGTTCGTCATTTAAAATATTCTTAAAGCGATCCCAAGTAATCTTATGACTCGCTGGAACTAACAATTTGGTCACTTGGTCATTTGATTGATTTATATGTAAATTTTTAGTGTCTTGAAGCTTTTGAAATTTTTACGGTCAGTATTGATAAAAAGTTTCCAAAATGACCTTAGAATACTATTCTGACAATTTCATCAACTTTCTAAAGGTCAATTTGGGCTAGTAGCATGGTTGGTGTGAATCGTGAGTCTTTCTATACGAGTCAATGCTATTGGACATTTTAACTTCCAAGCTAAGACCTAAGTTTGGCTTTTGTCAAAATCTGAGTAGATGATCTAGAATGAGAATGGTGCATATTGAGTGAGGTTCCGAAGGTTGAGTTTGGTCCAGAACGACCTGTTGTTTAGAACTCGAGGCCTTCGTGCTAATTAAGAGCCCTTTGTGGATTTTGGCTTGATATTAGGTTCAACATGGGACCCATATTCCATTAAGAACGTACTGTATGGAAATTATGTTTGCGCCATTTTGTCTAAAATGTAATTTTTAATTGGTTTCCATATCTCATTTGTATGTAAATTTTTTCTAACCGATCCACTTTCTAACTGCGCGACTTACGTCCCTAAGAATGGATTGGTGGCTGGGCGACCTAGATTAATTGTTACACTTGCTATCTGGGCTGGGAGTTCACTGGATATGATGGTTATTTGGGCTTGGATCCCGATTCTAGGTTTGTGTTACTCTTCTTCTTATTTGACCTAGCTATTCTGCATAGCTTTCGGGCTTATAGGGATTCATTTGTGGTTTGCTTACACATACACATGAGTGTACCTTATGGACTTATGGAGGTCAAGTTAGGTTTAGTTTAGCATTACCTTTGTTTTTATTACTCATGTTTTTATACTCTGTATCTTTTCCGTGATACAGGTCCTAGTGCCAACTACTAGCTATGATTGCTTGTGTAATCTATTGTAGCATTTGGGTATAAGAGATGTGGCTGAAACCTTGGCATCTCTGAGTAGGATGTCTCTTTGTGTGTATATGTTAAGGTATTACTTTTCCTTTGAGATAGATTGTTGTGTTTCCCTTTTGGCACTTCCATTTTCATATAAGATAGCTATGTAATCATGATTTCTAGTTTCTAGGAGGAATTATTTTTTATAAATATAGTTTTTGGTTTGCTCACGCTTATGTCTTATTCTTATTGATAGTGTTATTCTTTTTATTTCCACCCTTATACTCATTCCTTGTCGTTCTGGGTACGAATTTACTTACCTACTAGGCGATTACTCTAGTTGCCATCATGACTCGGGAAATCGGTCAGGACAAGTATATCACATACTATTGTTATTTGTTTATTCTTAAATTTAGAGTAGAATTTCATAACACTTGATTAGTTTTTATATTATCTTAATAACTTTTCATATTTCAACATTCCCTATTTTACGAACAAATAAGTAAAAATGAAGTAAAATATTAAGTTACATGGTTGTGTTTCTATAGAGAAAACATTTTATATAATATATTTTAGTCTAGAGTATCATAGTTATAGTCTCTACCTAATCTCCCTCATTTTTTTTTGTGAGGGCTTGATTCTCCACATCATAATCCCCTCCCCCAATTCTCCTCCCGCACCCCAGTTTTTAATTTGTTTTTTCAAAAGTAATGTCGTTTTTTATGAGAAAAATTTAATAAATGAATAAATGTGATGATACAATTATCAAATTTTGGATTATAAAAGTTAATTATAAACAAATAAATTAAAGTAGAAGACATGATGTTTTATAACTTAATAAAGCCAAAAAGTAAATGAGTCTCTTACTTCACCTATTATTTCAAAATGGATATTTTATAGGTCTTCTTGATAATTTTCTGCAATGTTTAAATTCATATTCAATTTTAGAAGTGTTGTTGTTTCACCTTAAAAGGTTTAGAGTAAAAATTTATTTAATATATGAATAAAATTGTTTAACTTTTGAAGTGCAAGATGTTTTTCTTTTGGAAATCGTACCACCAACAAGATTTGAATAGTCACAACTATAGAAGTGCAAATATATAAATAAATTACTAACTCATACACATGTAAATTTTTGATATATTTAATAAGTGAGCGAAATAACAAACTTTGAAAAAATAATTCATCTAACACGACATACAACCCCTTAATATAAGGACAAACAAAAGTGATGTGGAGAATCCTATGACACACTTAGACACGCCAAACTTTAAAGACATAATTTTTCCGTGGGATCATATGAACATATAAAACAATAATAATTAAAAGAGACACGCACTAGTCAAAGATTTTATATATTATTCGTGGGGTTTAGATCTTGATCATTAATATTGTTTAGTGATAGGTCATCCAACAAAGTCACGATATCATCATTATTCTAATTTTGTGACTCAATCAACGAAGGACTCTTTGGAATTTCACTAGAATAGTTCTAGGAGTTATTCATTTGAATTAATGTACCCATTTGGGGGATCTCCTCTGAAGGGTCCATTTGTGGCGTCATTGGAGAAGGAACTGGAGCGTACAATGGAGGATTTATAATTGATTAAAGAATTATAGAAGTCATTATTTTTAAAGACGTAGATTGAGGGACATTGGATGTAGACTCCTCATCACCAACATTCTTTTTCATTGCTTCATGTACCAGTTCAAGGTTCTTCTTGATCATGTAACTTAGATAGTTGTGATCGTAAGGATCCATGTCTAAGGAAATAGTTATTCCATTCAACACTTCATGCATCTCATTCATAATTTCCTTTACCCTATTTCCTTTTTTACCCTTAGTAAGTTTTTCTCCAACTTCTTGATTCTTTTTTTCAGTGAATTCATCTCTTGTCACCATATTTTTTGATCTCTCTGATATTTTCGATTCTTTAAACTTTCAAAAGGTGTTTAGCCCAACATCATGATTTGGAAACACCTTAGATTCATCACTATAAGGACTATATATTATGAGAGCCATTTCAACTTCACACAGAGTCATGAGTTCTTGTACCTTTTTCAACAACCCTATGTGTCTTTTCTTTCAGTTTCATTTTCAATCAAAGTAAGTATTACTTTGTTTCTTGGCATGTATAAAGAGGACTACAAAAAAAGCCCAAATTACCAACAGATTTTACTAACAACATAAGTTGGTTAATATTCTACTAACAAATTACCAACATATTTCTAACAGACTTATATTTTAAAACTTAGTAACGAAATTCCAACAGATCACCAATCAAAATCTTACTAACCAAGTATTTTAGTTGGTAAATACGGCGGGAAAAATAGCTCCAAATTTAGCAACATTCTATCAATCGATTACCAACTGAAATATTACTAACACACACCTTTTGTTGGTAATATTACCAACGAAGTATATATCGGTTGGTAAATATGACAAAAAATTGTTTATATAATTTATTAACATATTACCAATGAATTGCAAACTAAACATTTACCAACGACAATTTCGTGTTGCTAAATTTACCAACCAAACATAAATATGTTGGTAAATTAGTAACGAAATGTAAGTTGTTTGTAACCTTTCCAACCAATATCCAATTAGTTGGAAATTTTATCGGCGAATAAAGGTTGTAGTTTGCAAATTACTAACATCATTAAAATAGTTGGTAATATACCAACCGATCTATAATCCATTGGTAAAATTTACCAACATATTAATTATTAGTTTGAAATATTACATATGAATGTTTAGTTGAATATTAACTATTACCAACTATAATTAAAATTATTGGTAAATTATTAATTACTAATATATATTTGAATAGTTGATAAATTTACCAATTGAAGTACTTTTGGTAAATCAACGTCTTGCATTGAGACTTTCATATTCAGTTTGTGTTGTTAGGTGTTTTAACTTTTAAATTTTAGTCGAAAGTTGACTTTAGTCAATATTTTTTGTAAACGTGCTCAGACTAGAACTCTTTTGTCAGTGTCATTAGTTACGAAAGGTCTTTTTTTATCTAACAGGAAGGTTGCTTCAAGTTTTGAAGCTTTCGTTTTTTGTTTGTGCCGTTAGGTGTTTAAAATTTTATGTTTTGGCCAAAATTTGACTTTGGTCAATATTTTTGTGAATGTGCTGAGATGAGAATTCGGTCAGCGTAATTAACTCCAAAGATCATTTTTTATCTAATAGGATGGTTGGTTCGGGTTTTGAGGCTTTCATTTTTAGTGTGTGCCGTTAGGTGTTTTAACTTATAAATTTTGGCCAAAATTTAATTTCGGTCAATATATTTGATAAACGTGTTGAGATGAGAATTTTGTCAGTACAATTAGATACAAAGTCATTTTTATGTAATAATAAAATGGTTTGGGTTTTGATGCTTCCCATTTTAGTTTGTGCCGTTAGGCATTTTAACTTTTAAGTTTTGGCCAAATTTTCACTTTCATCAATATTTTTGGTAACCATGCTCGAATTGAAATTTCGTCACAGCGTTAGCCATATAAGTTTAGTTTTGATATCATATGATGGTTGGTTTGGGTTTTGAGACTTTTAATTTTAGTTTGTATCGTTAAGCGTTTTAGCTTTAACTTTTGGCTGAATTTTATATTAGGTCAATTTTTTTGGGAAACATGCTCAAATTTGAATTTCATCAGCGAGGTTAGCTCTGAAAGGTCAATTTTTGTCTTATAGGATGGTTGGTTTGGATTTTAAGGTTTTCAGATTCAGTTTGTACCTTAGGCGTTTTAACTTCTAACTTCTGGCGAAAACTTAACTTTGCTTAACATTTTTTGTGAACGTGCTATGATGAGAATTTCGTTAGCGTGATTAGTTTCAGAAGGTCATTTTTATATCATATAGGGTGGACGGTTCAGGTTTTGAGGCTTCCATTTTCAATTTGTATTGTTAGGTGTTTTTACTTTTAACTTTTGGCCAAAAATTAGATTTGGTCAATATTTTTTATAAATGTGCTCAAATTAAAATTTTGATATACTCATATGCGTCACATTAAGATATATTTAACTTGTTGTCATAGATTTTGCATTGTTTCATTGAAATATGAATTATAAAATTGATATTAATATTTTTGGATTTATATTCGTGCTCTTAGATTTTTTAATGTAATAAATTAATAAATATTTTACTATCAAATAATTATTTAGTTAATAATATTTTGAACATACTGTCAATCAATTACTAACTTAATATTGAACTTGAATGATAAATTACCAACAAACTAAATAATCATACTAACGTATTTAAAATTTATTACCAGCAAGGGTTGTGGTGGAGTCGTAATAAGCTCTCTTTCATCCTTAATCAAGAGGTCTTAGGTTCAATTCCCCATGGGTACGGAGCTTCATTTGTTAAGGAGCGCTTTGCTTTATCCCCAATGGGGGACTTTCCGGCATGAATTCGGATTTAGTCGGGCTCCAATGTGGCTGTCGGACATTGGATGGGAAACCAAAGAATGTTTTTAAAATTTATTGATAAATTACCAACACATTTTTTCTGTTACTAAAATTGTCAACCAAAGGAATCGAATAATGAAAAAAAAATTACTTACTTCTTTTCAATAAGTTAATAAAGGTACTAACGAAAAATTAACCAAAATTTGGTTGGTGAATTTACCAAAGGAAATTTCAGGGGCATGTTTCAAAAATTTGTAACAACATTTTTTGGTGTTTGCCAACTAATTTTTGGTTGGTAAGTTTACCAACAAAATAAAATCGGTTGGTAATATTACCGTCAAGTTTTTTATCAATGAATTAATATAAGTTGGCATTCGATTGGTAAATCAATTTGCCAATCGATTTGACCAATTTACCAACAATGTTTTTTGTTGGTAATTGGGGTTCCTTTTGTAGTATGTTTTTGTTCAAGAATGACTTTGTTGTTGTTATTGTCTTTTCCTAAGATTCACCCTTATATTTATATAGAAAAAATTGAATTCTGAACTTATTGGAGTAGTTTGAATTATAAATTTTTTATTGTCAACAATAACTATTTCGGAATAAATTTATATATAGGTGTGTCATCTTGAATAATTATACGTAGTTTTTGGATGCGATTTTATACCAGCAAAATTTTTTGAGTCAATCTTTTCTTATAAGGAAAAGAATTAGTGTTGTTTAATTTTGAATGTGTAGTATCCTCAAAACATGGTCATAAGTTTATAGCAACTATATATCTTATCGTATTACAGAAATATTTTTTCCAATTTTGGAAGAAGTTATATTTAGTAGAATATTTAGAATACTTTCAAATAATTAACAATAAAATTTTACTTAATTGTCTTATCATTGTATGATACGCACCAACCTATTACATGAATCTCAATGATTTTTTTTTATATTTTTTTTGCGGTTAATCAATATTCAAGAATTGTAAATGTTATTCTTTAAAGAAAGTTTTTGTCAAGACATGATTTGTCGAATCATGATAACACCTATTTTAACCCACCAGTAGGTACGGTGTAACACCTCAGAAAATTTTTGAATTAAAACTCAACCGTTCTTCGTATTGGGTGAGATTTTCTCAAGGAATTTAAAACTTCTTGAATGTTAAGGTCACTAGATGTAGCACATTAAGTTCGAAGAAGAATCAAAAAGAAAAACATTCAAGTCATTCCTAAGTTTTCTTAAGTTTTGGGTCAACTTCAAATTAAAACAACTTTTAGAACAGAATGAGTTAGGAGATCCATAGGATATTATATTAAAACCCTTCTAGTCCTCTTTCGAACGCCGCCAAGTTTGCTCAATTTCGAGCTCTGAGTAAAAAGTAATGACGTATTTACTCACGTCGCGCAAACCTGGCAGCAGCTCCGCGACGCGGAGCAAACATGGACCTCACTATCTGGTGGAAAATAATTCTGACTCCCAGCTCGTTTTATTTAATTTTTAGGGGTATTTTAGTCCTAAAAACCGTTAGGAGGTCATCTAAATTTCCCTAAACGGGTAGAAAATCAGTTTTCACAAATCAAACCCTTTCATTCACTAAAAAGATTCTACGCTGAAGAATTTCAAGAAGCGCTAAAGCTAGGGTTCTACTTCAAAGATTTTCCATCAAGTTCTTCAAGAAGTTGATTATTTCAGGTATGTGGGCTTCCATAGTGTTGAGTATGTTCACCCACATGCCAAGTATGTTAATTTTAGCTTTAAATTCATCCAAAAAGTTGAAGCTTTGATGTTCTTGATACGTTTTTACGAATTTGCTTTCGTTCGTGAATTGGGATGAGATTGAGGAGTACTTGAGGTTAATGGGTCGATTTATAGAGTGGTTAGAGTTAGATTCTAGTGTACATGTGCTGGGTTTCTAAATCTTCAGAGATATTGAGAAAAAAAATCGAATCTAGGTGCATTGGGGTTAGAAAATGAAGAGGAAATTTCGTCGGACGAAATTTGGAAGTGGTTGTGCGTCGCTGGGCAGGTTCCCAGATTTGGGAATTTTTTATTTGCGTCGCGGAGCTAACACGAGGTGTTCTGCCTCAAATGTCATTTTCAAAATAAAATTTTAAAAGCCTCTCCGTGTCGCGGACCCACTTTTAAATAGTAGTTTACAGTCTTTTCTCATGTTTAGCTATCTAAAATCATTCCTAAAGATCATGAGACCTTTCCTATCACAAATCAAAACATTGAATTCATAAATCACATTCAAGATAGAGTTGAAAGTCAAGTGTTGAGAGTTCTTTCAAACATTTTTTAGAAAATCCCTTTTAGTCATTTTGGAGGAGTCTTTTACAAATTCTGATAACTTGTTTCAAGACTCGAGCAAGTGAGCATGAGAGTGAGGAGAATGTATTCATAAGTCTACTTTGTCATTATGAGATCTTTTACTCTTGAATTCGTAATTCACATTCGAGAGAGAGTTCAGAGTAGAGTTCAACAAAACTTTGAGTTCAATTGTGAATCCTTTGAGATCAACTAATGATTTGAGCTAAGTTCGGAGAAATTAAGTAAGAGAATGAGAAGAGTCGTATACTTGAGTTCCTTATTGATATTTTGACCCTTGAGTCGAGTCGTTCATGCCCATTATTTCCATCTGACCTCCATCAGTTGAGTACTTTTGAGAGGAGTAGTCTTCAAGTTCTATGTCTTGAGTATTCAGTTCTATCTATGGTTATTGAAAACCTTGCATTGAGACGTTCAAGTCCATAATTCGATATGAACCATATTTTAAGAAGTCTTTTACAAACGTTTTAATCTTGTTTAAATACTTAAGTTTTGAGTTCAGTAAAGAGTAACGTTGAAGTTCTTTTCTTCAAAGAAGTATATGGGGGCTAAGTATTCCAAAAGAGATTTAAAATGTTTTCACATTTAAAAAAGAACGGAAACTGAGATTTCCAAAGAGCCTTCGGGCTACTTTTCAAAAAAGAGTAACCGCTTTCTGAATGAAGCAAGAGAGGAAACTAAGATTTCTAAGATAGCCTTTAAGCTAAGTTTTTGAGCACGCATCTCAAATCACCAAAGAAGTTGTTTTTAAAACATATGAGCTAAATATATTTTTGGGAGTAGTACTGAGCACCAATATGGGGATGCTGGTTCATATTAACTGAAGTCACCGTAAACATGTAGCCATCAAAGATACAAAAGGGTCATACTTTATAGATGAACGCTTTTGAGAATAGACTAGTGGATCCACTTATTAATTCAAGTGCAATACCCCGGCAAGGTGTAGGATGGTGCGGGCAACATGTGGTTAATAACGTTGTATCATCACTATAGATATTAAGTGATGGTTGTCGGTTGGAGAAACTCCCACAGTAGTAATTGCATGGTTCCTCAAGGGGTTCTGCTTAGTGTGAATGGGGGATATGATAATTCATTCATGCATTGCACAGGTAGACTTTGAGAGGAAGCATGGTATGTTTTTTAATGATATTATGATCATGAGTTCACATCATGTTTCAAACAGTTTTCTTTTTTCTTTATATCATACTTGTTTTAAACTGCTTTATAATGAAATAATTTCAGTTAAGTATTCATGAGTTGAGTATCCAGAGTTGAATATTTCAAGTCGAGTATCATATCTTTGAATTTGAGTATCTAATATTTGAGTCAAATATCATATCTCTAAGTTGAGTATTGTCATGACCGGGGAGTACCCCCTAGGAGTAACACTATGTACTTCACCTCTCGGAGGTTTTATACAAGTCTCTTAGCATTCATTCATCACATATGTATGAAAAGTAATACAAAATTAAAACTTATCACATTAAAGTTAATAAGGAAACTTTTTTATAAAACGTAAGAAGAACCAAGTCTCATCACAAGAAATCTTAGACATATCTTATTATCATAGGGTCACAACCCTTACATTGAAAGAAAACTACAAGTCTTATACAAAGTCTTTAATGAAAGAAAACATTCATGTCCTCGAACATATGAGGACATACCAAGAGTCTTGAGAGAACAATCTAATTCCCAAGCTTCAACTCTAAGATCCTCACTTTCCACCACCTATACTTGTAGAAATACAGAAGAATATATAGTTAGTGCGATTAAGCACCAAGTATGACAATCATGCAAAAACATGCTTCAAAGAGTACATTTTAGTTGAAATACGCTTTTCATGCTATATTGATAAAACTTTATGAACCCAGTGTAAAAGACATCATACAAGCCAATCATTAACATGCAAGGTAATACTCCGATAATTCTCAAAATATAACCATATTCATTAATTAACCCATTCAACCATTTAACCCTCTATCCAAAGTTATCCTAAGATTCACCTAGATAAGATATGAAGAGACCGCCCATACAACCTCTTCAATACACACCTAAGTGTTCCTTAATACTACCAAAGATAAGGATATTTTCTTTCAAACAAAATTCAACAAATCAACATTCATTATAGAGATACTAGAGAAAACATTCATGCATTTTAAAGACTTCACATAAGGACCATCCCTTAGGATAACTCTAAGTCACATTTGTGAAATGTGAAAATAGCATCCCATTCTACTACTCCCACTTATTTCTCCTTCGTAACTACCCTATACTAGGCACATCACATTAAAAAAGTCATATAACATTCATTAACATTAGAAATTAGACTAACATGTTTCTTTAAAATTAGACATAACTCAACTTACTTCATTAACATCATATAGAAACCCATTCATTCATTAACATTATAATGACACACCAAGACTACCTCCAAATGCCTACTTGTGCAATACATAGATGGCGTCCCATTCCACCACCTACCCTAAGTAGTACACCCTTAGGAAGACCTAGTTCATTACATTCTTTTGTGGGGGAAAGCTTTACCCGACATAGACCATGATAGATTAACATCGAATTCCGGTATTAACCCCTACCTAATGAAGGATCACCACTTGCCTAAGGCAGGGTCATTGCTTTAGCCTTTACGTGGAATACCACTAGCTAGTCCTATGCTGGCGCATAGTTAAGGGATAAGGATATTGCTTTTAGATACTACACCTCTATTAACGGAGAGTACCCATCCCAAGAGGTTGTTTTTTGATACTACACCTCTACTCACAGAGAGTATCTACCCCTTTTCAAATCCTCTCGGTGCTAAGCATTAATCCCCAAGGAATTTTAGACTTTCATTACATTCATTAGCTATAGGTTAAGGGATTGCTACAATGTACTCTACCTCTACTCACGTAAAGAGTTCTCATCCCAAACTACCATTCGTTCATTGGCAAGCTCTTAGAAATATTGAGGTTGTTACTAGACACTACACCTCTACTCCCAGAGAGTGTCCACCTCCAAGTTCCCCATTCATTCATCAGATTTCTATAGAGAAAACCTTTCAATAGACCCACAATCATTACATTTTCATTAGCTTCATTCATTTATTCATGTGTGTGTATATGTGAGAAATCCTTTCAGATAACCAACATAATTCATGACATTGTCTTCTAAACATGATCATACTACATTCATTATAATCCACACACCATCATACATCACATTCACATTGTACTCCGATAATCATACTATCTTCAAGAATCACATGCATATCTTCACAAGACATCACTATAAATAAGCATCATGACATTACTTTACATAAAATTAAATGCCTTCAAGGACATAAACACAATACACATCCATATTCATATACATTAGCTAAACACCGCCACCATAAATGGACCATACCTCCCAAGAGCAATTCAATAAGAATTAGAACAATTTAGGTCAACTTACCCTTCATCCAAGCCATGATCACCCTTTCTCAATTATACAACAATTCATCATAATTAGGCTTGTATAGGAATAGATATCAACAATACAATACAATATAAACACCATTCTAACAATATCCAATCACATTCATCAAACCACTTTGTAAGCCAATTTAGGAGATTGCACAAAACATGGGTTCTTCAAGGAATTTCATTAAAATAATCTTAAAAACCTTGATTAAACATAAATACATCAATATAATGACTTAAAAAAATTTAACAATGAACCAATTCATAGAATAGAAATTGGGAAAAATTGATCGTTGATTCACTTTTGAAAACCTCTGAATTGGACTCCTTGAATGAGAAGTTATTCAAGAATGAAGGATAACCATACCTTAGTATTAGGAAGCCCCCAAAATTTGGATTGAAAACTTGGAGAATTGACCTTCTTCCTTAGAACTTGAAACTTCTTCAATGGAGGATTTGGATAGAGAGAGAATTTAGAAAGAAGGGAGAGCTTTTGATTTTCAATTTGAGTTTTTTTTTGATTGGTGAAGTGGGGAAAAAGTGACTCAAAAACCAGTTTTAATAATTCCCCAAAGTACCCAAAAAAAAAACTATACTTAAATTAAATTATACTTTTAGGAACGTCCAACTTAACTTTTAAACGACGCGACCAAATCTGGAACATGGCTGCGCGTCGTGGAGGCACTCCCCAATTTTGTTTCTAAAAATTAATGTTCATGACAAGAACGAGACGCAGAAATAACTTTTGCCTCTGAGTGACTGAGCGTGTCACGCCCTGTCCCCCAGAAATAGCCTGCCTACACGCTGCCTTGGCAGCTTCCTGGCCAAAGCTTGGGTCCTCCTCAAGGACCCTTAAGTTGGTCCTTTAGGAGTCGTACCCGAATGTTTTGACCCTAAAATCAATTTTTAAGACACTAGGGTCACCTGCACTGATTTTAGACTCCAAACGACACACCAAAACACATATAACATACTAGAACACCTTAACACATAATCGAACATCTTGGTCTTCCCTTGACGTTTGACTTCCAAACTCTTTAAACTGACATCAAAAGACATTCTTAATTATTTTAACATGTTATTAACTGAAGGAACTCATGTGAAGCTCTAATTTATCCTAGTTCATTTTGAGGACGTTTTAATACTCCCCCACTTGGAAAACATCCGTCCTCGAATGACACTAAAACACTTCCAAGGACTAAATGACTCAACTAGCATCTCACAACACATATAATCATAAATACAACTTCATAGTCAATGCAACAAACTTAAAAGGAACACCAATTTCATATCATTATGCACTCTAAGCAACACAATCAAATTTGGAACTATCTCCACAATTTATAGTGTAGACATACTTCATCATTTTCATTGCATTATGGAGGAACTACCTTCTCCAACGTTAGACATGCTCATTATTTCATTATAAGGCCCAACAAGCAATAACTTTCAAATCACACATCGGAAATAATAAATATAAAAACTTTTGAGGCAATTAAGCAAATCTCACTAGATGCACATTGACATGAGAGATATAGATTAACTACTAATATTCCCATGTAATCGCAATATCATCAAGAGCACGCATAACTTAATGTCATCAAGGACATGTATAATGTATAGAGAATTGAAACTTATACTTGTTTTATCGAAAAAAGGTATTTTCGAAATGTTTTCGACTTTTTAGAGTCGCCACTTAATTTTGAGAAAATTAAGAAAACCTTTTATTTTCAACAGACTTTAAACAGAGAAAAAATCTATTGAAAACATTTAAAGGGTTCGGGGATTCCTATTTATATTTTAGGAAGGTGTTAGGCACCTAAAATATCCGCTTAAAACGGTTTTCCGACAACTAACTATTTGGCTAACATGTCTAACTTAAATTAAAACTATTTAGAGTTGTTAAATAAAAAACTTAACTCGCGTCTAAGTGAAATATCTAACTTTCAAAAATTTATTATTTTGAAACTACTTAATCTTGATTTCATTTCAAGTTGTTAAAACATTGCGGCGTTTTACGGGAATTCAGATTTTTCTAACTTTAAGACTATCGGCAATCAAACAATTAATTAAATCACGTAAAGAGGGAGTGAGAGAGGGAGAGAGATTTGGGTCCAAAACCGGGTTATTTGTACGCCTGGACCGGTATTTGGACCCACCTGTGTTGAGTTTTTGACCCATTTGACTTTTTGGGTTTTCGACCCATTTTCTTTCGTACCTGTCCTAGACTAAACAATAATAAAATAAAATATGAAAAATAAAGACGACAAAGCCTTAAGCCCCAAAATAGCAAAATACAACATGGAATAAGTAAATAAAGTGGGCCTCTTTCGGCCCAACTTCTTCGACTCCTTCAATTCTTTTAACTTCGGGACCTGTCCGCCGATTCTGGCTTGACTTGATGAAAGAAAAACTTGAGCCTCCAAGGCTCTTCCAAAATGCGAGGAAAGATGATAGGAGTTCGTGGTGAACTCGGGTGGATGTTACATGCAATGGAAAGGAGAGAAATTAACATACTAGGAAATAAAATAATTCTAATGTAACTTAAATGAGACAAAATTCAAAGGTGAAATCGCTTTAGGAGATCCAAAATTAGACGGAAAACACGACTCTAAAAAAAACCAAAGGAGCCAAATCAACAATGACAAAGTTAATAAACAAAATATGACGCTAAACAGTAGCACCTATGTCTGTAGATATATACTTGTGTACAAATTACTTTCCAGGGAATATATGATTAATAGCCAACAAAATACTCAAAATATTGAGAGGAATATGCTATATAATTAGCAAATAAACTATCACATGCTTTAGTTTTACTCGACTCTATTTTTAACACAATCTAACAATGTTAATATGAATAAATGCACAATTATAAAAGATTGCAAAGCTTCTAAATGAAACGTCGCATAAGTAACCGAAATAGGTAACGAACTAACAACCATGAAATATATCTTCAAATTTAGGCAAAGGTAGAGGATCCACGGCCAACAAACATTCCAAAAAAAAAACAGAGTGAAAATAGCAAATGATAAAATAAAGTCACTCGAAGTTTCATAAAGCAAGTTGTGTGAACCATGTACAACATATTGGAGATGAACAGGAAAACATAGTTGGTAATTTCGATCGTATTATCGGAATACTAAGTCATGAGACTATTCTAAATCACAGTAAACCCAAAATTAACATGTGTCACGACTGGAATCTAGACCCCAGATGAGACCGGCGTCGTTGACCTCTCATAGGTCGCCGACAAGCCTACCTACGTCATTCTTACTTCATCTAGGTTAATTTTAGCGGTAAATTTGAAACATTTTATTTCTTATCATACTTATTAAACATTCTCATCATTATATAATTGTTCACCATCAACCATCTAATATTAAGATCATTAAATGAAAGAAATAGTATAATATAGTAATAAAGATGTACTTGCCAAAATGGCACCAATACAATGTCTGAATAAAGCAGAAAAAAAACACTAGTGGAACATGCTCCACTAGCTCAACTCTAAAACTAATCTAGAATATAAAAGGCAGCATCCTCGAAAGCATGAGGACCTACCAACTCCGGATGAATGCTGGACGTCCGGATAACTGCAACAATGATCCTGTAGCTCTATCGTCCACCTGTGCCTGTACCTAAAATAGTAGAGTTTGTATAGGGTTAGTACACACTTGTACTAAGTATGGGTATATGCAAGCACACACCAAGGACATGCATGAGAAAAGATAGCTCTTTCGTAACAACATGATTATGGGAAGTCAAGTCAGTGGACTTGCCAAATTGAGATTAGGAAAGTTAGTGAACCTTCCAAATTTGAATTAGGAAAGTCAGTGAGCTTTCCAAATTTGGATTGGGAAAGTCATGCCATGAGAGTAACATGCATCGTCATAGTTATCAAATTGCACACAGCACATAACATCATACATATATCACATATCATAGCACATAACATATAGCACATAGCTTCTTTCATATCATTCATTCATATGCCATGAGACCTTGGAACCATGGACTTGACATTAAGACTTTCCAAAATGAGGGCTCAACGTATGGGACCTCAACTAGGGAGTCTTCATTAGCAAACACAGAGTCTGCTTCATTCATTCATACGTACTTCATTTCATTTCGTTCATAGGCCAGTGTGAACACCAGCTATACCTAGGGTGTAGTTTAAGACTTTCATCGGGTTTGATGTGCAATGATCAAGAATAACCTAATGTCATTACCTGAGTCTAGCTCACCTCTTGATCATCCTATCCTAACACCTTTGGTATCATTCATTTCATTATGTACTTCATTTGAGGCTGGGCTCATTCATTCATTGGGAACTTTAACTTTAACCTACATAGATCATGTGAGCATCATTAAATCCAGTGTCTCCCCCACACCGAAAAGAGGTGGAATCACCGACCAAAGTGACCCAAAACATGCTAGCGTACATGGGAATTGAACCCCGCCAGATCCCTATATTGACAGTATAGGTTCGAAGACTAGGAGATATAAGGAGACCCATACCCGGCATGCCGGACAGTCTCATCTCATGAGAGTTACGTAAAACTCCACCCTTCCCGAAAGAAGGCATCACCGCTCATAGCTAGTCTATCGGTGCTCAGTATAAAGTTCCATTACATTTAACTCATACGTCATGGAAGATGGCTTCTAGTATGAGGACATCATAGCTCAATAGATGATTTCTCATCTCATCATTAGTATTAAGTGTTATAATCTCAATACTTTCATTACATACATATTAGGTTAACTTATTTTTAAACGTATGTTAGACTTATGGGTCTATACATACAAGACATGAGGCTTCATTCATAGTTCGTTTAAGTGATTCATATCTTTCTAACATTATGTGGTACAAGAATTATGCATCTTGTATGCATGCCAAGATCTCGATTTTTATCTAAGTAGGCGGCATTATTCTTGAACATTTAATTCACGTATGACTTATGTATCAATACGGAATTTGGGCAAGGAAACCCGGTTTCGAATCCCTTGGACAACACTTTACATTTTTCTTTTCATTTAATTTCAATCCACATGACATTGGGACCCTAGATTGAGCCCCAACATTAACGTTTCCTTTTTATTTTTCTCCTTTGAATTTTCTCTTCCTTGGCCGAGGGTTTGTGGGATAGAACCCCCACAACCCCTTTTATTTTATTTATTTATTTCTCCTTGTCTATTTCGAGTTGACCATGAGGTTGTTGGATCGAACCCCACAGCCTCACTTTATTTTTATTTTATTTCTCCATTACTGCCTAGAGGTCGTGGGTTCGATTCTCATTCCTCACATTTCTTTTCTTCTCATTTTCTTAATTCTCCTTTACTGCTTAAAGGTCGTGGGTTCGATTCCCACACCTCACATTTCCTTTCTTTACATTTTTCCTTAAGCTGTCTGAGAGGTTGTGGGTTCGAATCCCACTCCTCTCATTTCTTATTTTTCATAGCTTATTTTCCAGCCAAGACCATGGTTCGAATCCCCTTCACCACATTCCTTTTTACTTCTTTATTTTCATAGTTTTTAACATGGTGAGGTCACGGGTTCAATCCTCCATGACCTCACTTGTTTTAATTAATTTTTCACAACATTTTGAAACCCCTTAACTTGACCGAAATTCCTCACTTAAATCTGGAAATTTTCTTTTAATTTTTCAGCATACTTTCATCAACATTTACACGTAAATTCATAGGGTAATTCGTAGATCATTTAATACATTCTTAGGTACACTTTTCATGGTTAGCCAAGAAATTATCACTCAAATCAGCCACATTTCAACTCATATGAACATCACGATTTACATAAACATTTGTACATAAAATACAACCACAACATCACATTTAAAAGCCTTAACCCGAGGCACATAGATACGGTTCACATTGCACACACACGTACACATAATTTTGGAAAAACATCAACATAAGTCACATAATTCCGAAGATACATATAAACACAGAATCATCACGAAAACACGTTTCATCCCTAGTTTTCTACCAGCAAACATAACCAACATATGATTCAATGGGAGCTAGTGACAGGGACATGCAACGGGGAACAATCCTAGTTTTCGGAATAGATTCGTCTGAACCTTAGGGGTCTCTTGGGAAAGGGACCAAGAGAGAAGATAACCCATACCTTTTTGACATTCAAACCTCGACTTTCTGCCCAAAGAACTCCTCCAAACACACGTCCAACACCAAAAGTTCAACACCAAACTCGACGAAAAACCTTCTCTTTGCCTACGTGATTGATTAACGTTTGTTTTCTTATATTTTCGTGGTGAGTTCTTCAAGTGTGAAGAACTTTGGTTTACCTACTGTTTTTTGAAGTTATTTTGGCAGAGAGGACGTGAATGAGAGTGATAGAGACGTGAGAGAGAGAGATGAGCGTGTGAGAGAAGAGTTTTCTTAGGCTTAGGAGTCTAGTTTAGGACTTAGTCAAATAAGGTTTTATTGAATTATTAAAAATCTGTTTTCCTTTTATTTTAAATCAGCTAATAAATAATAAATATAAATTAATTACATTAATTTACCAACTTAAATTAAAATTAAATTTAATTCATTGCTTCCACCTAGGTTCGAATCCGGGTGGAGCAAGACTTCACTTCAAGATCCAATTTTCGGCCCTCTCTCCCCAAATTGCCCCTCCACCTTATTAATTAAATAATTAATTATATATTTAGGGTAATTACGATACTACCCTTATCCTGGAAAAAGACCATTTTACCCCTAGACCCTCCAAAACTATGATTTTCCCTTTTTAAGTCCGATAAAGACTTATTCGAGTAAATCTTCATATTCGACAGCCCTACATGGTTGGACCCAACCTTTCCAAGCTCAACTAACTCCCCAAGTTAGTTGGCTTCGCTCTAGCAAGGGTTCAGAGGTCTGGTTCTACGCGCATCAATCCGTGTGAACCCGGTCTAATCGAATGCATTCTAGACACATTAAGCATTACTTATCATATTCATTTTTAGGGTTGTTACAACATGAGTGGGTGGTAGATTGACACTTCGTACCAATCAACACGCAGAGGAACTCAAGAATATTTTAACAAAAAAAAAACATATAAAGATCAACATGACGATTCTTAATAGAGAAGGAAAAATCAAGCAACCAAACAAGGGCATACGGTAATATTACACAAAATATGACCCCAAGGACGAGCATGGTCTCTTATTCAAAATGTTGCCCAGCAAACCTCTGTACTTAACAAATCAATACGACAAGTCTTGCCATTTCCGGCCATAACAAAGTCACACATGAATGTAAACAGAGGGAAAATAATAGGGATAAAGTAAGTGACGATTTTGTAGACACAAAAGCTCAAATAACTAGTCTTCCTAAAGAAAACGAATGAATTTGGACAAAGGGAAATATGGAACAGACTGGACCAAGGATTTTAAAGGGACAATCACATAAGAGCCCAAACGAATAATGAAGAAAAAGACGCCAAACACGAAAGGCACTATTTATTTCAAAACATACTTAACATATTCGAACACAATCGCATGCTACAACAGGGGCAAGAAAATGAGAAACTAAAGAAATACACATCAGGCGAAATGAATAAGCAAGTTAACTAAAGCTACTAGAAAAAAACATTACATGTCTTTAACTATGATGATGAAAATAGAAATAAGCCGCAACGAAAAGATTCATGGGAACTATCAGAGAGAGTTGGGAAACAAAGAAGGCGAGCTTTTTACAATAATCAACAATAGATAGAACAAAGAAAAATTTCGCACTTCATAACCTTGGTATTATAATGTTATTATTATTATTTAATATTTAAAAAAAAAAGGTTTCATTGACAGCAGCAAAATTGATAGGAACTATCAGCACTAAACAAGAGCTAGACGATCCGAAGATTTTATGACGAACATATGAGGGACAGAACAACAGAGACGAGTTCAGCAAAGAGAATAGGAAGGCAATAATGCTGGTATAAGGCGTAACACTAGTTTCTCATCAAGACCATATTTTGTCATATAGGGAATTTAAAATAAGCTTGCACATAGACATAATACAAAGGGGGCTCGAGTCAAATTAATAAAAGGAGGAAGGAAAAACTTTTAAATTCATACTTTGCAAGGCAAAGAATAACAACGACTAACAAGACGACCAAACTTCGAATCAACTCTATACCTTCACTAACTCAACACCAGAGTTTGGATAGAAAACACAAGTACAGGTTAAGGAAAAAAGAAAGGAAAGAAAAATAAAATAAAAAAATAATAATAATAAATAAAAAATGCATACAGGGATATATGGGAAGGGTAAGAAAACACTATCTAAAAAAAGGTCAATCCAACCCTAGCGCACGGTGACCAAAACAAAGTTAGTATATGAATGGCAAAATGAGACACATACCAAAACACATCCAAATAAGGTAACGCTAGATATCACAACAACAACGCATCAATAGATTGAAATTTTATAACCAGCCATAACCAAACAAAACTCGCAAGACATCGAAAATACCACCACTTCAAGACATATAGGGGCGAGAAAATCACGTAGAGGGAGAGTTATTACCTGTTAGTGTGCAGCGATACTGAGAACTCGAGCAGAGCGAAGACCTTTCAGGACAAGATGAACTCCGATAAAATTCAGTAGTCAAAGAAGAGACGAACACCAATGGTTCAAACAGAGGACTGGATTTTCAGCCTACCCAGTGCTCTTGGAACTAAAACTAAGACGTCTTAGAATTCGAAGTGTACTCTGTATTTCCGACTGAAATTTTTAACTTTTAAAGGAAAAATTTCTTCGCCTCCCTCAAATAAAAAGATCCCTCTCCAGAGGAGAAAAAGAGCTTATATAGGTGGGAAAACAGGTCAAAAAAAGGTGGAGAGCGGGAGAATTTTCCAGAAAACTTAGGGTAAAATCGAAAATCTCTCCCCCCTTTTGAATTCGAAAACCCCCTAAAAGATAAGGCTGAAGATGTCACCAGTACGAACCTGGTATACATTCTCAATGGGAAAAGGGTGAGGGCATTTCGATTTCTGCTCTAGGACGAGAGAGACGTTGGTATTTTGCCACCTCGTCTCACCCTTTGTACGAAATTGTACTGGAATGCAGCAGGAGGGTGAAGATTCATGAAGCTTGCTTTCCGTCTAGCGCTGTTCAATGCCGTGTCCTTTGCGAACGTTGGGATGCGAATTTCCGTCAACTCGGCATCGCGTGGAGACAGGCGAGGCGCGTCGAGCGTGGCTGGAGACGTTCACGCATCTTTGGTGGCAGATTTTCGATGAAGAAAATAAGGGAAACGGGTAGGGTCGGGTATTGGTGTGGGCTGAAAGGAAATTGAGGGTTGGGCCTGGGGATTGGGTCCTTCATTTAGTGGGTTGGGAATTACACTGGGTCAAAGGAATTGAAAATTCTGAAAATTGCAAAATACATGGGTTGGGTCAATTACTTAGAGGTGGGAAAACAAAGTGGGCTAGGGTACGATTTATAAATGTTGTTGCTGGGGATTTTAGGGAAATGTAGGAATATTGGGCTGCTGAAAACCATGAAAAGGGGCCCAAATTTAGTCTCAAAATGAGTTGAAGGTGTGGGAGGAAAATGAGTTAAATTTAAGAAATAGTCGAATTGAGTTATATTTACAAACTCGGCTAGAACTTAAATAAGATGAATTAATATTAATTAATTAACGAGTTTCTTAATTTTAACAAAATAAAAATAATTAATTTAATTGTAAACTAATTAATCTAAAAATATAAATTATTATTTAAACCACACTAGCTGTCTAAATATTTTAAGAAAACTGAAATCTTTTGAGAGTATTTTTAAATAATCATAAAATATACTAACTACATACATATATGTAAAATATATATATTATCTAAAAATTGTAAAAGTGACAAAACTATTTAAAATGAACTTGAAAAATATTTTGAATTTTATAAAACTAATTGTTCTAAATCATTTAAAATTAGGAAGCTCGTCGATTAATTATTATTGGGGAGAGTCAAAATTGAGTGTCAACTACTCTCCCTCATTTTACTTGGATTGATGCAAGAAATTTAAGGAAAAATGAAATTGACCAAGCTAATTTTACCGACCACATATTCATCCTTTAGGAAAAGGGATTTGGTACAGAATTTAGGAATTATGGCCGAACCCTGAAAATGGGTCTTCTATATATCTCAGGCTATATCAGAATTCAGGCCACTTGTAGTTCGAGACGCTTGATTTAATGCACGATTTTGGAAGAAATCAAAAGTTACGCCGGTACCGAATTATGAAAGTATCAAAATGCTCGGGAATAGGATTTAAGAGTGAATGTTGGAATACAGCCGAGTTTTTCAACGTGGAGACCGCCTACATATTTCTTAAACCTTAGGAATCAGGCAGTTTGTAGTTCGACTCAATCGGTTGAAAAGGAAATCTATTATGCTAGATAACCTTTGGCTCTGGACAAGTAACAAAATTAAACGAGTATGAAAAGGAGGCTTGTAACCTCTTAACCATGAATGTGGCGCAATTCACACCCATGCTTAAGAACTTACACGGACATAATTTCCAAAGCTCTTGGTGCATTTTCACTCAGTTTAGAAACTTTCCTCCGACAGACACCAAAATTTCCAGATGCAAAATCGAAACTGACAAAGACCAAAGGAAAACCCACATGCCTTCTGATAGGGGTGTGGTTTGATTGTGGTGAAAGTCGCTCCTCTGATCGCGTCCTAAGAGTTTGACACTCCTCTTTGGACTCTGTCGTAGTTCGCTGCTAAGAAAAAGTTCCACGTTGTGCTGCATCCTTTTTGATGTCTTCCGCACCTGTGGTATGTTTTGGAGAATTCATCCTTATGGATGCTCTCGACAAAGATTGAGATAAAACACGTCAGCATAAAAATGCAATTAAAAGGGAGACAGTGTCTTTTACTGTGTCGACACTTAATCGTTCTCCTCCACATTTGATGTCAACTCGATTGGTTTAACGTAAAGCAAATAAGCTTATGTCTTGTGTTTGCAATATAATGTTCAATGTATTCTTCATTTGATGTTGAAATAAATAAAAGTTGATGCAATGTTGATATTTCTCTTGATGTCGTCTTCTACGGTTTATTTTTATCAAAATAAAAGAATGCGGTTGATGTTGAGGGGTAATTATTTCTCTTGAGATGCACAATTCCTTCTCTGGCAGTTCATGATTTCTTGCAAGGAATAAATATCTTCCCGCGAAGCGTAAATTCTGCGAGGTATGAATATCTTCTCGTGATGCATAATTTCTGTGAGGCATGAAACCTTCTCGCGATGCATAACTTTCTACAAGGCATGAATATCTTTTCGCGATGCATAATTTCTGCGAGGCATAAAATCTTCTCGCGATGCGTAAATATTAACTCACGATGCATGAGTATCAACTCACGATGCATGATCTTCCGCGATGCATGAATATTGACTCGCGATGCATGATCTTCCGCGATGCATGAATATTGACTCGCGATGCATGATCTTCCGCGATGCATGAATATTGACTCGCGATGCATGATCTTCCGCGATGCATGAATATTGACTCGCGATACATGATCTTCTGCAATGCATGAATATTAACTTGCGATGCATGCTTTTCCGCGATGCATGAATATTGACTCGCGATGCATGCTCTTCCGCAATGCATGAATATTCACTCGCGATGCATGATCTTCCGCGATGCATGAATATTGACTCGCGATGCATAATCTTCTGCGATGCATGAATATTGACTCACGATGCACGAATACTGACTCGCGATGAATGGTCTTCCGCGATGCAATTAACTCTTGATGTCATTCCTGGTATCAAATGAAGATAGTGCTTAAATCGAGCTATATAGTGATCTTCTGGGTGCCTTCTGGATAATCATATCATCTCAATTGACAGCAACGGTAAAATGACTTACTAAATAATGTATCGTCTTGATCGATAATAAAATAAATGATCCCTCTGTGTAATGTATTATCTTGATCGACAATAAAATAAATGACCCCTTATGGGTAGTGTATTGTCTTGATCGACAATAAAATAAATGACCCTTCCAGGTAGTGTATTGTCTTGATTGACAATAGAATAAACGACCCCTCCGGGTAATGTATTGTCTTGATCGACAATAAAACAAATAACCCCTCCGGGTAGTAATAATATCACATCTAATAATATGATGTAGATGGCATCCTCTACGAAAACCATAAACTCTTTCTTTGGGTTTTCACTCGATTCATCATTGAATCTAGCTTGACGGTCCTTATAGACTACATGCTGTTGGAAATCGGATGATATAAACCATCCATATTCTCAAGTCTCCGATATAAGCAATATAAAATAATTTCTGCATCTACAAGAAAATTGCTAATTTTGGGAGAGATTTCTCCCCCCTCGACTTTCACATTTGTCGATCGGAAGAATTTGCTAATTTCAGAGGAAAACTATAAACCTGTGTCCACAGAAAAATTGTTAGTTTTAAAACGAATTGATCTGTGTCGATTCCTTCATTTATCTGCTCCGTGTCCTGCTATCTCCTGTTGATTTCCTGATCTCCCGACTCTTGATAGACAAGACAAAATATTTCATGCCAAAACACACGAAACATAAAAGGAAAATCTTTAAGGAAATAAATTTTCGAGAAGTAATATTTTGAAAAAGGTCACTGCCAAGTGTCATGTCACGTCAGGCTTAGCGAACTTCTTTGAGTTTGGTGCTCGGAGGTTTATTCGCTGGGGAGTATTCAAAGTCACTCCAGATTGCCGATAAACTATGTTGAAATTTTGAGGCCATCCTCAAAATTTCTGTACAAGTTACAAGTTATGTCTTATCTTCAACTGTCAGTAAGTATATTATGGAATTTTTGAGATTTTCTCAAAAATCTTGTCCCAGTTGCAAATCTCGAAACCTTTTCGATATTGACTTGCTGAGGAAAAATCTTCTTCTTGAGAATTTTTGAGTCCCTCTCAAAATTTTTGTCCCAGTTTCTATTGTAAAGAGGAATAGAAATCTTATGGGAAATATGACCGAACCCTTGTGGCACCTACGTATCCCGTTGAGGCAGGAATCAGGTCAAACGTAGTTCCCCTCAAGGATTAACAATGAGAAATTTCAAAGAAAACCGACCGAGGCCGACATAAGCCGCCTACGTATCTTATTCTTGAGAATTCAGGTCGAACATAGTTCAAACACAAAGAAATATTTAAATGGGGGTAAATGGGGTGACCAAGGCCGACATAGGCCACCTACGTATCTCATTCTTGAGAATTCAGGTCAGACGTAGTTCATTACAAGAGGGATAAAATTTTGAATAAAGCAAATACAAGCAAATAGAACGATTACAAGAAAATAACAGAAATGCAAACCGAAGCTTCACACGTAGTATCTCTTAACAACATCTGAGTTGATCGGTTTCGGCCATGCGGTGCCATCCATCTCCGACAGGACCAAAGCACCTCCAGATAATATCTTGCGAACCATGTATGGTCCTTGCCAATTTGGCGCGAATTTTCCTTTGTACTCGTCTTGATGAGGAAAAATGCGCTTAAGTACCAACTGACCGATTTCAAAAATTCTGGCTCTTACTCTCTTGTGGAAAGCACGATTCATTCTCTGTCAATATAGTTGACCATGACAAACGGCAACCATTCTCTTCTCATCAATCAAAATTAGTTGATCAATACGCTTGCTGACCCTCTCAGCATTACTCAACTAAGCTTCCTGGATGATTCTTAAAGACGGTATCTCGACTTCAGCAGGTATGAATGCTTCTGTTCCGTACACTAGAAAATATGGAGTAGCTCTCGTCGACGTTCTGACAGTCGTTCGATAACCCAACAAAGAATATGGGAGCATCTCATGCCAACCTCGGTGATTATCAATCATTTTCCTCAGAATCTTCTTGATATTCTTATTAGCAGCCTCTACAACTCCATTCATTTGGGGACGATAAGCTGTTGAATTCCGATGAGTAATCTTAAATTTCTCACATATATCTCTCATCAAGTGACTGTTGAGATTTGCACCATTATCAGTAATGATGGATTCTGGTACTCCAAACCTGCATATTATATTATTTAGAACGAAATCGGCTACAACTTTCTTGGTCACCGACTTATAAGAAGCTGCTTCCACCCACTTGGTGAAGTAATCAATGGCCACCAAAATAAATCTGTGTCCATTATAAGCGGCTGGCTCTATCGGACCAATTGCATCCATACCCCAAGCTACAAACGACCAGGGTGAACTCATAGCATTAAGTTTGTGAGACGGCACTCGAATTAGATCACCGTGCACGTTGTATCTATGACATTTCTGCACAAACTTGCAACAATCATTCTCCATTGTCATCTAGAAATAACCGGCTCGAAGGATCTTTCTTGCCAAAGTGAGCCCATTAATATGCGTACCACAAACTCCAGCATGTATCTGTTCAATAAGCTTCGCAGCTTCAACAACATCGATATATCTGAGGAGACCCAAATCTAGAGTTCTCCTATAAAGGACTTCTCCACTTAAGAAAAAGTTGAGGGACATACGGCGTATCGATTACTTCTGGTTGGACATAGCATCTTCAGGATAAGTTCCAGACTCCAAATACTTCTTTATATCAAAATACCAAGGCAAACCGTCTGGTTCCGCTTCAACATGTGAATAATGGACTGGATGTTCCTTCAACTCTATATCCAGAGGAGCATTATAATCAGTATCTGGATGTTTAATCATGGAAGCGATGGTGGCAAGGGCATCAGCCAACTCATTCTGTATTCTGGGGGTATGTCTAAACTTGATCTTGCGGAATCTTTTGCACAACTTCTGTATGTACTGGACGTAAGGTATAATCTTCGGGTTTTTCACGGCCCATTATCCTTGAACCTGATGAATCAATAAATCTGAGTCTCCAATAACCAACAGCTCGTGGACAGTCATGTCGATGGCCATTTTCAAACCAAGAATACAAGCTTCATATTCAGCCATGTTGTTCGTGCAATTAAATCGGAGCTTAGCTGCCATGGGATAGTGCTGACCAAATTTTGACACTAAGACCGCTCCGATAACTTTACTTTGGTGATTTGCTGCTCCATCAAAGATTAATCTCCAGCCAGGAACCATTTCGCAAATATCTTCACCCACAAAGGATACTTCTTCATCGTGAAAATAAGTCTTGAGTGGTTCATATTTTTCATCAACAGGATTTTCTGCAAGATGATCAGCCAAGGCTTGTGACTTTATCGCCTTCTGAGTCACATACACAATGTCAAATTCACTCAACAACATTTTCCACTTAGCTAACTTTCCGGTCGGCATCGCCTTCTGGAAAATATACTTCAATGGATCCATTCTGGAAATGAGATATGTAGTGTAGGAAGACAAATAATGCCTCAACTTCTGAGCAAGCCAAGTCAAAGCACAACACGTTCTCTCCAACAGAGTGTAACGGGACTCATATGGAGTAAACTTCTTGCTTATGTAATATATAGCTCTTTCCTTATTCCCTGTCTCGTCGTGTTGACCGAGTACGCATCAAAATGCACTATCTGATACGAACAAATACAGCAAATAGTTCTTAATAGCGTCGAAAGCAGTCTGACACTCTTTAGTCCACTTTGTCGGAGCGTCTTTCTTTAGCAGCTTGAAGATAGGCTCACACACCACGGTTGATTGAGCTATGAATCGACTGATGTAGTTCAACCTCCCCAAGAAACTCATCACCTCTTTTCTTGTCTTTGGCGGAGGTAACTCTTGAATTGCTTTAATCTTAGAAGGGTCGAGCTCAATGCCCCTTCTGTTGACTATATATCCCAATAACTTTCCAGCTGGAACTCCAAAAGCGCATTTGGCGGGATTTAACTTCAAGTTGTAATGACGCAAACGATCAAAGAATTTCCTTATATGTGTCAAGTGGTCCGAACTCTCACGAGACTTGATTATGACGTCATCTACGTACACCTCGATCTCCTTATGAATCATATCATGAAATATAGTTGTCATAGCCCTCATATAGGTAGCACCAGTATTCTTGAGGCCAAATGCAATCACCCTATAATGATATACACCCCAAGGTGTAATAAAAACTGTCTTTTCCACATCTTTCTCGTCCATCAGAATCTGATGATACCCTGCGTAACAATCCACGAATGACTGAATTTCATTCTTAGCACAATTATCGATCAGAATATGAATGTTTGGCAATGGAAAATTATCTTTCGGGCTGGCCTTGTTGAGATCCCTATAATCGACACAGATTCTGATTTTCCTATCTTTTTTGGAGACCAGAACAACATTTGGACCAAGTCGGATATTGTGTCACTTCCACCAATCGAGTCTCTATCTGCTTGGTAATCTCTACTTTGATCTTTAAACTCAACTCAGGCTTGAATTTCTGAGTTTTTTGCTTCACCGGATTGAACCCTGGATTAATCAGCAATTTGTGAGACACAACGTTGGTACTCAGCCCTAGCATGTCACTGACTTCCTAGACGAACACATCAATGTATTCAGTAAGAAAACGTATTAGATCCTTCCTCTGAGTTTCATTCAAGTAAACGCTGATTTTGGCCTCTTTGACGCACTCCGGGTCTCCCAGATTTATAGTTTCGGTTTGATCTAGATTCGGTTTGTGTTAATTTTCAAACTGCAGAAATTCTTCAGCAACATATTCTGGTGCCTCATTTTCCTCTTCGTATTCATCAACCTTGTCATCACATGCATCACTTTGTTCGTTCAGCTCGTGACATGGCATGACATTGGCAGGTTTAAAACTTATAATACTGAAACCATAAATATACGAAGTTAGACAAGTAAAATATAGCAAATAAGTAAATAAACCAAATTTAAATAAAAGAGGCTTTCATTCAAAATGGGAAATATTGCAAACTTTGGCTATGGCAAAGGGCCATGTTGCCTTTTTCAAACATCACGAGGGAATTTTTAAAATGCAAGCAATTAATAAAATGTTAAATGGAGGGTCTCGGGCCTCTTCCGAACTACCACCGATTTAACTATGCATAAAACGATGCCCTTCTACCAAGGAGTTCGGGGAATTAGAATCGGCGTGGAGGTCCATTTCTGCAGCATCTCTCCAGGCTCTGCATCACGGATACTAGCTATCTCGACCTCTTCCTCAATAACAACATCGATCTCCTCGAAAAGGCCGCAGATTCCTTCCCCAAGGTCGTCATGCTCGGCATACTCTCAGACCGAGAATGATTGATACAGATGAGGGATTGGCTTAGCCAATGCTTGATCATTCTTCTTCTTTGCCTTCATATCATCATCTGTGGGGACGTACCCCAAACCATATCTTGCTCCTTTGACGGGGACCAAAACAGGCTCAATAATTCCTTGGGAATTTCTTCCCAATCCGAAACCTGGTTCAAAACCATTCCGCAACATCACAGTGGCTATCATCTTGTACACAGCAGGCATAGGAGGTTGTGGGGACAATTCCTCACCGGTGGCATTTACCAGCTCATTTGCGAACTTTTCTTTGATTCTTGACACATGTCATGCTGGATTTGAAGAAATAGAAATGAAAGTCTAATTCCGCTAGAGAAAGTTGAATATGAATTAAACCAAAGAGGAGTTTTTGACTCAAAAAGTAGTGGCAGGAAAGGAAGCAGCACACCAGGACGAACGCCAGTTCCGGTCCTTCCATCTGCCTCTATCTCAATAGCTTTCAAAATCGAGTGATTTGATTAGCTTACATCGGAGGATGGTCTAAAGCTGGCCCTTGCTATCAGTCCAACCAAGGGCACCCCTTCCTAGTCCGCTTAGTCGGTTGAGTAAACAAACTCCGTATAAAAATCGGTACCTCGAGACACTTCATGGATAATCGGTGCCTGTCTGCCAGAATGACTTCCTTCACCATGAATAACCAGCTTTTCGTTCTTCCAAATGAGTTTCATCATCTGATGAAGAGTAGAAGACACAACTCCAGCCATATGAATGAAAGGCCTTCCCAGAAGAAGGTTATAGCTGGTGTCAATGTCCAGGACTTGAAACTGTGCGCTGAATTCTGCCAGACCCATTTGGATGACCAAATTCACCACTCCCAGAGTATCTCTTTGCACCCCATCAAAAGCTCTCACGTTGACTTGGTTTTGCTCCAGTTTCCCGAAGTCAAAACGTAAGTGCCTCAATGTCGACAATGGGAAAATATTCAGACCAGATCCATCATCCACCAAGATACAATTTATGACCTTTTCGCGACATACAACAGTGATGTGCAAAGCCTTGTTGTGGGACCTCCCTTCAAAAGGCAACTCGTCGTCGCAAAAGCTAATCTGATTCCCTCGGATGACTTGGTTGATCATAGCGGCCACGTTATCACTACTTGTGCCCACGGGCACATATGTATAATCGAGAGCCTTCATCAAAGCCTGTCTATGCAATTCAAAGCTCATCAGCAGGGTCCACACACAAATCTGGGCTGGAGTCTTCTCCAAATTCTTAACAATAGAATAATCCTTTGGCTGCATCTTTCTCCAGAATTCCTCTACTTCGCCTTCTGTTATCGAACTTTTTCCCTGATCCTTCTTCTGTCCTCCAAGAGCCAACTCCTCAGGAGTATAACACCTCTCGGAATGGTTCATACCCTGAGCAGCAGCTGTTTCAATCACGTATTTTGGCCTGGCGAGAGTTTCTGATGGCACCAAGGCAACAACTTTTGCGGGTGTTAAGATAACGAACTCTTTCCTCTCTTTGATACTCAATGAAGCCACAGACCTTTCCAACTCGTCATGAACGATTGGAGTTATCACTTTTGCCACGCACCAATCTTCATCTGTCTCTATCATATTAACATTGCCGCCTCCATGATTCGGCAAAGGGTTAGTGTTGACACTAGGTGCAGCTGGTTGGAGAGAGACTACCTCTTGGTCAATTAGATCCTAAATTTTGTGCTTGAGGTTGATACAGTCCTCAGTATCATTCCCAACACTGTTGGAATGATAAGCACACCTTTGATCAGGACTATAGAACTTAGAAATGGTATCCACCGGTTTGGGCCCCACTGGGTGGATATATCCGGCCGTAACTAGTCGCTCGTACAGTGTTGTTCGGCTTTCGACAAGCGCAGTGAAGTTCCTCGGAGGCTTCTTCTCAAATCTTGGTCGCGGTGGGTCATAACTGGCTTGTGGAGGAGGCGTTTGTTAATGATTTCTATTGTTGGGATGGGGAGCTTGATTTCTGGGATATGGATTTGTTTGGTAGTTTGGCAATGGAGCTTGGTAATTCAGAGGGGAATTTTGGTATAGTGGAGCTTGGACTTGATAAATGGGAGGGGGGCTCTGTAGCTCGACTGTACGTTAGCGCAGTTGGGAGCGACACTTTGAAAGTGAGGAGATGGAATTTGATACAGTGGAGGATGACTTTGGTAAGTGGGAGATGGAATTTGGTAATTTGGGGGTGGACTTTGGTAGACTGGAGAAGGATTTTGGTATACTGGAGGAGGATTGTTTTTCTGACTAGCTTTGTAGGAGTTTTGAGAAAATCGAGAACGACCTTGGGAGTAGGAGGATCTTCTGGGGTTTTTCTTTCCCTCATATGAAACAGCGACAATGTCTTATCTCTTCTTCTTTAACAAACCTGATGATCTGGACAACGCGGCTACACGGGCTATCTTTCCTGTTTTCAAGCCGTCTTTGATAATTTCGCCAATCTTGACTATCTCGGCAAACTTCGCTCCAATGAGCAGCATAATCCTATCATAATATTCGGGCTCTTGCTCCCGCACGAATACTTCAACGATTTCCTTTTCAGACATGGGAGGTCTCACCCTCGCCGCTTCTTTTCTCCACCTATAGGTAAATTCTCTATAGCTCTCGGTCGACTTCTGCTTCATCTTCTCCAAAGAGTATCGATCAAGAACGATTTCTACATTGTAAGCAAATCGATCGATAAAATCTTTGGCCAATGCATTCCAGCTGGGCCATTGCCTGGTTTCATGCGAGGTAAACCATTCAAGAGGTTCTCCGCATATGCTTCGGCTGAAGAGCCGCACCAATAGAGCTTCATCCCTACCAACTCCAACGAGATGGTCGCAGTAGTCTCTCAGATGAGCCATAGGGTTCCCCACTCCTTCGAAAGTATCAAATTTTGGGATTTTGAACCCTTCTGGAAGGTCCAGATTTGGATGAATACACAGATCTTCATAACTAAGAACAGCGGTGTCAGGGACGCATTGGAGCTATTTCATGGCCTTCTTGATCTCCTCTTTTATATCTACCTTTGTCTCTTCCTTTTCCTTCCATTCTCTTTCCTATTCCTCGTAATGGTCCAACTCAGAACCGTGCACGTCGTGCTCAGCAGGGACGGGAATTTTGAAAGTTGTCCTTTTGGGTAAAGGTGGAGCTACGGAAGGACTCTCGGCATTTTGGGAGTCTTGGTAATTCTGTGGATAAGTCTGAGGGTTAGTATTCTGATTTAAGTGGTGGTGGGATGTTTGGGGATTAAAAGCTGATTCAGATTTTGACTTTGGTTTTGCGGTAGTGGAGCGGATTGAGGTTGGGTATTTTGAGGATGAGAGGGCATTTGGGGGTGGTTATTCTGAGGAGGTGGTGGAGTTTGGTAAGAAGTTGAAGCATATTGCGGATTTTGGGTAATTAGATCTATAGCGGGGGGATTCTGAGCGAGCGTCACGCCTTGAGATGGATCCATGTTCGAGGAAGGGAAGTATATAGGAGGCCTTCCATCTGTAGCATTAACGTTATATCCTGGCGGAGGCAAATCCTTCCTTCTGTACATCTCTATCCTCATCTCTGCAATTTGTTGCATCAACTGCAGAATCAACTCGTTTTGGTTCGCTATGGTGGGGTGAGCCACCACAACATCAGTAAGACCTACTTTCTCGTTAATATCTCCCATGATCGTCTTTCCTTTGTCAGAATTTTGCCCAGGGAAGGAATTCGCGGGACCTTTCATTCTGGTGAAGTAAGGATGATCTGCCAGCTTAATAAACACAGATCAGTTCAAAATACCTGAGGAGGAAAACAACTCAAAGGCAGATTTGTTAGTTTGGATTTAGAATACAAAATGCATAATATCACACATAGAGCAGATAAACACACAAGTTGCTATGTTTGAGGAATATCTTCAACCCACGAGTAAGGATGGAAACAGATTTTTGCAGGAGTTTGCTTTTTTTTTTTAATTTGACACTATCTCAGAAAGGCCAAATCGTGTTGAGCTATGGTCTTCTTGCAGCTAATCTTCGACGTCTGTTGATCTAGTATTCATATTTCCTTGTACCGTAAGGGGAGAATGAAAATTTTCAAAGATAAGGGCCGGGCCTTGAAAGGCTGCCTAGGTATCTCATAAGGAGAATTCAGGCCCAACGTAGTTCAAGTACAAAAAGGGAAATATTTTCATCCATTCATTTGTTGGGATTACAAGGAAACTTAAAGACAATCAAAGCTTAAAAAATAAAACTAATGACTCCAGCTCAGTCATTTTCTTCTCTTCATCATCTTAGCCACGAGGAACGGTCTCAACTTTAATCTTTCCCATGCCGATGAGGGATTTTGAGGTCGTGACGAAAGTCGAGACACTTTTCAATGTTGTGGTCTGTGGCGTGATGATTATAGGGACAACGCTTTCAGATTTCGTGCTGACGAGAATATTGCATGTCCACATTCTTGTAGTAATGGGTAAAGACGTCATTCTGAACCAAATCCGAGTAGATTTCCCTCATTGTTTTCTTGAAAGGTTTGAACGAGCAATGATAGAATTCGGTCTTTTGTGTGACAGGTATGTCAAGATGCGGTTCATCACATCCAAGGATGACGCCATCACCCCAAGTGTTCGAAGTACTATCCATGCTGAATAAATAGCGGACTGCATTTTAAACCCAATACACTCTTCTATTGTATGCCCTTTCTCCCTAGGATGATATTCGCACGTATTGTGGAGATCTCCTAATCCCACTTGGGGGGACGCTTTCTTAACGGGTCTTAGAAGGCCCCTAGACTGATAGTGTTCAAAAACGAGAGCGCACGAGATGACCTCTATCTTCTTCCGGCCTTCGTGCGGATATGCCTCGAGAGAAATTTTGCTGTCTCCGTTTGCCAGACGTCCCTCGAAAAAAGGTGGACGGGCAAGTATCTCCTCATAACTTTCTTCGTTGATTTCCTCTTTGGGGCTCTCAGGAGGAAATAGTGATTCGTACAAACGCTTTCCGCGCTGCGTTTGGATCTCGATCCTCTCTTCTTCACTTGGTTCGGCTTGAATACCCTTTCATTTGTCCATAGCGGTGATTTTGCTTTTCCTGAGACAGTAGAGTAGTGTTTTAGGATTTGTGGTATGAGAGGTGTCTTTTGAGTGAGAAACTTAATACTCGGGAAATTTGGTCAAACATTTTGTAATAGTGACTTGTTTGTATATCTTGAAAATTTCTGGAAAGGAGTAGATTTCCGATATTCTCATTCACATCAACATAACACATAAACAGTTAATAGCATATATATCGCATCCTAAAACATACAGGGGGACCCTTTTATGCCAAGGGTATGTCTAGCGCATTTGAATGATGTGCGCGTGAATTTGAACCAGATAAACAATTCCCCCCAAATAAATTTCACAAATGAATTATAACGTTCACAAAGGGAAAATAAAGGATAAAACACTAAAAGACAGACCCATGCAGGGGCCATTTGAATGTACTGAAAGACAATAAAGCATGCCCACGCAGGGGCTAAATGGCAAATACATATAGAAAAACCCGCGCAGGGGCGAAATCCACTATGTTGCTCCAGATGGTCCTGCTCCATTGCTGTTTTCTTGAGTCTTGTATTGTTGATACATACATCGCAACATCAGCAGGAACCCTTCACTCAGGCGTCCTTTGTCTTCCAAGCTTTCGTATCGCATCCTCTCGATTTTATCCTCGACCCAGGTATCAAAATCATCATAACCACGCCTTAGTCTGTCCACCTCTTGAGTCATTTTCTTAAGAGTATCTTGGTTCTCGACATACTTAGCGTACACTTCTTGGGCCTCTTTCCTTACCTCTTGTAGCTCGGTCACTGCCTTGGCTTCTTTGTTCGTTACGCTGAGAAAGCTACGCGGGGTCGGTGAGGAGACACTTTGTATGTCTTTTTTCAATCATTTTTTGTAACCCTCATCGTATCCAGCATTGAATCGGTCTGGGGCGATGGTAGTTTTGTCCATCCGCTTGGCACTTTTCCATTCTCTGAACATTTCAGAAGCGTCGTGCACCCTATCGTCTCCATATCATATACATAAGCGCCATAGTACGCTTCCTTAAGCACAGTTTGTCTCCTCCCAAACTGTCTCAAGACTCGAAAGGGTGCATAAGGACAAATTCCCCGAATACCTGGTAGAGGGAGCACAAGCTGTTTGCGGCTCTCCACGATGACTTCTTTGGAAATGAAGTGATTGAGCATCCATTGACGATCTTCTTCTCTCAATTCGGAGAAAATTTGAGCCCATCTCCCTCTTGTTCTCCTATTATCCATATTAGCCCATTATAGCATGTCATTCAAATCTTTAAGGGTGTTTTTGTTGTCAAGAGTATGCAGCTTCTGAGTCCCAGCACCCTTTGCCAAGTGGCTGAGAATCCACCACTGAAGAAGTAGGTTGCATCCTTGGAAGTATTGATGCCCCTCTTTGCACTTTACCAAGGCTCGATACATGTCGGATAGGACGACCGGAGCTATAGGGTAGTATTTTGTTGTACCTTGGTTCTCGTACCCTTTGAATAGAGTATGCACGAGTGTTATAACTCGGGTATTGATGCTCAGACTTGGGCCATGTGGAAAGAACATCGTTCCCAATAACGCTACAGCAAATGCTAGAGGGCGAATTTCGTTCCATTCTCTGTAGGAGATCTTGAACTCTCGGTTGTAAGTGGCATAGAAACTCGCATGTCCAAATCTGATATAAAGATCTCTGAATGCTATGTGGGATTCTTGGCACCAGTAGGCAATGTTTTTTCCCAACTCGAACCAGTCCACAATATCTTCTATAGAAGGCTTGTTAGGGATAAAAATGTCTTCTTGTTTTCTTGCCTTTCTCTCTATCCCAGTACCTACTGTGTCTATGCAGTCTCTGATCTCCTCCAAAGTCGGGGTAATTTCAGCAGTTCCAAATCAGAACACCATCCGTTGAGTATCCCAGTATTCTGTGAGGACCTCAACCAATTATGGCCAACCGTTCATGTTGATCAATTCCGTCAAAGCACCCACATATTTGTTAAGGGTTCTTCTATGATCCCCGTCGAGATTGGCTTGCCATATTTTTAGTTGGGGCGGTGCTGCTATGATCATGTCAAACTTTGGAAAATGGTCCATATCTACAAAACAGAAGCTAGTTAGATTTTCCCACCCCCAAATTGGTTTTCACACGTACATCATTCAAATGTCAAATAAAATGATGTGTCGTGAGGTCGGAGACCTTGGACACGGTCTTGGCGGTTTTCTACTAAATGGACTTAATACACCTTGGTTATTAAGCCGTCTTAGGCTAATGCTTAATTTTTGGTTTTGGTTTCGCTCTAGCTTAGGCTTACTAGAATAGTTTTCAAGTCGACGGTTACCCGAGTCGGACAAACAACGGGGTGAAGCTACCAAACGATGTCGTATGACCGCATTCCAACTATTCGTTTGATACTTCCAAATGAAACTCTTGTGTATTTCTGAAAAAAGCCGTGGAAAGCCACGTAACTTTCATTTTCCTAATGCAAACTAGTTGCCGTTTGGCAGAAATATGCCATGAAAATGCAACAATTCAAAAACTAAAGTAAACTAAACAAGTAAACAATTTATCACAAATAACCAAATAAAGTTAGTTTTAAGGTTAGAATCCTCCTATCCGCAGCAGAGTCGCCATTTCTTTTTTATCGAAAAAAGGTATTTTCGGAATGTTTTCGACTTTTAAAAGTTGCCACTTAATTTTGAGAAAATTAAGAAAACCTTTTATTTTCAACACACTTTAAACAGAGAAAAAATCCAGTGAAAACATTTAAAGGGTTCGGGGATTCCTATTTATATTTTAGGAAGGTGTTAGGCACCTAAAATATCCGCTTAATACGATTTTCCAACAACTAACTATTTGGCTAACATGTCTAACTTTAATTAAAACTATTTAGAGTTTTTAAATGAAAAACTTAACTCGCGTCTAAGTGAAATATATAACTTTCAAAAATTTATTATTTTGAAACTACTTAATCTTGATTTCATTTAAAGTCGTTAAAACATTGTGGCGTTTTACGGGGATTCAGATTTTTCTAACTTTAAGACTATCGACAATCAAACAATTAATTAAAGCATGTAAAGAGGTAGGGAGAGAGGGAGAGAGATTTGGGTCCAAAACCGGGTTATCTGTATGCTTGGACCGGTATTTGGACCCACCTATTTTGGGTTTTTGACCCATTTGACTTTTTGGGTTTTCGAGCCATTTCCTTTCGTACTTGTCCTAGACTAAACAATAATAAAATAAAATATGAAAAATAAAGACGACAAAGGCTTAAGCCCCGAAATAGCAAAATACAACATGGAATAAGTAATTAAAGTGGGCCTCTTTCGGCCCAACTTCTTCGACTCCTTCAATTCTTTTAACTTCGGGACCTGTCACCGATTCTGGCTTGACTTGATGAAAGAAAAACTTGAGCCTCCAAGGCTCTTCCAAAATGCGAGGAAAGATGATAGGAGTTCGTGGTGAACTCGGGTGGATGTTACATGCAATGGAAAAGAGAGAAATTAACATACTGGGAAATAAAATAATTCTAATGTAACTTAAATGAGACAAAATTCAAAGGTGAAATCGCTTTAGGATATCCAAAATTAGACGGAAAACACGACTCTAAAAAAAAACCAAAGGAGCCAAATCAGCAATGACAAAGTTAATAACGAAACTATGATGCTAAACAGTAGCACCTATGTCTGTAGATATATACCTGTGTACAAATTACTTTCCAGGGAATATATGATTAATAGCCAACAAAATACTCAAAATATTGAGAGGAATATGCCATATAGTCAGCAAATAAACTATCACATGCTTTAGTTTTACTCGACTCTATTTTAACGCAATCTAACAATGTTAATATGAATAAATGCACAATTATAAAAGAGAGCAAAGCTGCTAAACGAAACGTCGCATAAGTAATCGAAATAGGTATCTAACTAACAACCATGAAAGATATCTTCAAATTTAGGCAAAGGTAGAGGAGCCACGGCCAACAAACATGCAAAAAAAAAAAGAGTGAAAATAACAAATGATAAAATAAAGTCACTGGAAGTTTCATAAAGCAAGTTGTGTGAACCATGTACAACATATTGGAGATGAACAGGAAAACATAGTTGGTAATTTCGATCGTATTATCGGAATACTAAGTCAGGAGACTATTCTAAATCACAGTAAACCCAAAATTAACATGAGTGGGTGGTAGATTGACACTTCGTACTAATCAACACGCAGAGGAACTCAAGAAGATTATAACAAAAAAAAACATATAAAGATCAACATGACGATTCTTAATAGAGAAGGCAAAATCAAGCAACCAAACAAGGGCATACGGTAATGTTACACAAAATATGACCCCAAGGACGAGCATGGTCTCTTATTCAAAATGTTGCCCAGCAAACCTCTGTAGTTAACAAATCAATATTACAAGTTTGCCATTTCCGGCCATAACAAAGTCACACATGAATGTAAACAGAGGGAAAATAATAGGGATAAAGTAAGTGACGATTTTTTAGACACAGAAGCTCGAATAACTACTCTTCCTAAAGAAAATGATTGAATTTGGACAAAGGGAAATATGAAACAGACTGGACCAAGCATTTTAAAGAGACAATAACATAGAACCCAAACGAATAGTGAAAAAAAAGATGCCAAACACGAAAGGCACTATTTATTTCAAACCATACTTAACATATTCGAACACAATCGCACGCTACAACAGGGGAAAGAAAATGAGAAACGAAAGAAATACACATCAGTCGAAATGAATAAGCAAGTTAACTAAAGCTACTGGAATTTTTTTTTACATGTCTTTAACTATGATGATGAAAATAGAAACAAGCCGCAACGAAAAGATTCATGGGAACTATTAGAGAGAGTTGGGAAACAAAGAAGGCGAGCTTTTTACAATAATCAACAATAGATAGAACAAACAAAAATTTTGCACTTCATAACCTTGGTATTATAATGTTATTATTATTATTTAATATTTATTTTTTAAAAAAAGGTTTCATTGACAGCAGCAATATTGATAGGAACTATCAGCACTAAACAAGAGCTAGACGATCCGAAGATTTTATGACGAACATATGAGGGACAGAACAACAGAGACGAGTTCAGCAAAGAGAACAGGAAGGCAATAATGCTGGTATAAGGCGTAACACTAGTTTCTCATCAAGACCATATTTTGTCATATAGGGAATTTAAAATAAGCTTGCACATAGACAGAATACAAAGGGGGTTCGAGTCCTATTAATAAAAGAGGGAAGGAAAAATTTTCAAATTCATACTTTGCAAGGCAAAGAATAACAACGACTAACAAGACGACCAAACTTCGAATGAACTCTATACCTTCACTAACTCAACACCCGAGTTTGGATAGAAAACACAAGTACAGGTTAAGGAAAAAAGAAAGGAAAGAAAAATAATATAAAATAATAATAATAATAAATAAAAAAATGCATACAGGGATATATGGGAAGGGTAAGAAAACACTATCTAAAAAAACGTCAATCCAACCCTAGCGCACGGTGACCAAAACAAAGTTAGTACATGAATGGCAAAACGAGACACATACCAAAACATATCCAAATAAGGGAACACTAGACATCACAACAACGACGCATCAATAGATTGAAATTTTATAACCAGCCATAACCAAACAAAACTCGCAAGACATCGAAAATACCACCACTTCAAGACTTACAGGGACAAGAAAATCACGTAAAGGGAAAGTTATTACCTGTTAGTGTGCAACGATACTGAGAACTCGAGCAGAGCGAAGACCTTTCACGACAAGATGAACTCCGATAAAATTCAGTAGTCAAAGAAGAGACGAACACCAATGGTTCAAACAGAGGACTGGATTTTCATCCTACCCAGTGCTCTTGGAACTAAAACTAAGACGTCTTAGAATTCGAAGTGTACTCTGTATTTCCGACTGAAATTTTTAAATCTTAAAGGAAAAATTTCTTCGCGTCCCTAAAAAAAAAGATCCCGCTCCAGAGGAGAAAAAGAGCCTATATAGGTGGGAAAATAGGTAAAAAAGGGTGGAGAGCGGGAGAATTTTCCAGAAAACTTAGGGTGAAATCAAAAATCTCTCCCCCCTTTCGAATTCGAAAACCCCCTAAAAGATAAGACTGAAGCTGTCACCAGTGCGAACCTGGTACACATTTTCAATGGGAAAAAGGTGAGGGCCGTTCAATTTCTACTCTAGGACGAGAGAGATGTTGGGATTTTGCCACCTCGTCTCACCTTTTGTACGAAATCATACTGGAATGCAGCAGAAGGGTGAAGACGCGTGAAGCTTGCTTTCCATCTAGCGCCGTTCAACGTCGTGTCCTTTGCGAACGTTGGGATACGAATTTCCGTCAACTCGCTATCGCGTGGAGACAGTCGAGGCACGTCGAGCGTGGCTGGAGACGTTCACGCATCTTTGGTGGCTGATTTTCTGTAAAGAAAATAAGGGAAACGGGTCGGGTCGGGTATTGGTGTGGGATGAAAGGAAATTGAGGGTTGGGCCTAGGGCTTGGGTCCTTCTTTTTGTGGGTTGGGAATTACATTGGGTCAAAGGAATTGAAAATTCTGAAAATTGCAAAATACATGGGTTGGGTCAATTACTTAGAGGTGGGAAAACAAAGTGGGCTAGGGTACGATTTTTAAATGTTGTTGCTTAGGATTTAGGGAAATATAGGAATATTGGGCTGCTGAAAACCACGAAAAGGGGCCCAAATTTAGTCTCAAAATGAGTTGAAGGTATGGGAGGAAGATGCGTTAAATTTAAGGAATAGTCGAATTGAGTTAAATTAACACACTCGACTAAATCTTAAATAAGACGAATTAATATTAATTAATTAACGAGTTTCTTAATTTTAACAAAATAAAAATAATTAATTTAATTGTAAACTAATTAATCTAAAAATATAAATTATTATTTAAACCACACTAGTTTTCTAAATATTTTAAGAAAACTAAAATCTTTTGAGAGTATTTTTAAATAATCATAAAATATACTAATTACATACATATATGTAAAATATATATATTAACTAAAAACTGTAAAAGTGACAAAACTATTTAAAATAAACTTGAAAAATATTTTGAATTTTATAAAACTAATAATTCTAAATCATTTAAAATTAAGAAGCTCGTCGATTAATTATTATTGGCGAGAGTCAAAATTGAGTGTCAACAATACTTATATCCAAGACTCCAAAACACAACAAAACTACTAAAAATGTTGGTCTCAAGCTTGAATAAGAGTAGAAGGAAAAGATAAAGATATCAACCGCTTTACTACTAAGTTCATTCTCCCCACTTTGGGGTAAACCCATCTAAGAACAACTTAAGACAGCCCTTTAGGAATTATTACTTATCGAGGCATTTATTCAGGATTAGCTCCTTTGTTAGCTTGTAGCACACAGAATGGTTCTTATTTTGAGCATTAGGATCCAGACCATCATGAAGAGGAGGAGCTTGGTTGGTCTCCTTCCCTTTTGCCACAAGGGTTGGTCAATATCTCATCCTATGACCCTTCTTTCCACACCCAAAACAACCATCCATACCGGCAAGACACTTATCCAAATGTTGTTTTCCACATGTAGTACATCTAGACCTATCAAAAGTAGAGCCACCTCCACTCCCTCCTTGAGAATTTGGGTTGGAAACCCTATCCTTGCTCACCATGGGGGAATATTGATTGTAGACCCTTTTCTTAGACATAAGTTGACCTTGTTCATCCGGTCTAGCCCTATGCCCATCTCTATTCATCTTTCTATGCTTGGTCTCCTCAATTTGTTGGGCATACACCATGATTCTAGAGATATCCATATCATGATGGAACATTGATGTACGACATTCTTCTTCAACAAAACAAGAAGTCATCGTCAAAAACTTATTCATCCTGGCCGTAGAGTTATCTACAGAGTGTTGGGGCATATTTAGAGAGTTGGGTGAACTTGAGAGAGTATTCCTTCACACTTATTCCCCTTGACGGAGGTTCATCAAATTCCACTAACTTTTTCTCCCTCAACTCTAAGGGGAAAAACCTGTCAAGAAAGGTCTTCTTAAACACTCCCCAATCTACCAGGCCCGCCCTTACGGGTCTTTCATCCCTCCATTGCTCAATCCACTCTTGTTCCACATCTTTTAGTTGGTAGGCGGCTAGTTCTGCTTTTTCCCTAGAATTTACTCCCACAACATCTACCACATTAAACACCTCATCAATGAAGCCTTGTGGATCCTCATCCACCTTAGTTCCATGAAAAGTAGGAGGATTCATCCTCATGAAATCTCGGATTCTAGAATCGGGAGTAGTTGCATTGGGGTTCACTTGGGGTCCAACTCCTCAGATAGCTTGGGAAGTCATGGCTTGAGCTTGAGTAGTGACGACTTGAGCTTGAGTCGTCATGAGTTGGGTCAAAGTTTGGAAGGCAACCCTTATATCCCCATTAGACATGGTCCCTTCCTTATTTGGAGCTTGTGGACCTTGGGGCACTTAAGGGGAACCTCCTCATTCACATTCTCTTCTTGAGCCTTCCTTGCATTAGCCCCTCTCGTATTCATGTTCCTCAATTCAAAATAATAGGATTAGGAACTCATAGACATACACTTTAAGGCACGACTTCAAGAATATCAAGGAAGTGTAACTTCTATCGTCCTATAGACTCTCTCTCATAGATATGTCGAGACCTACTCCAATTAGCAAGACTTTACTAGACGTGTCTTCTGAAACTTTGGACCCTAAGACTATCGCCATAACCTTAAGCTATGATGCCAAGTTTGTCACGACCCGGGAGTACCCCCTAGGAGTAACACGCCATACTTGAGCTCTCGGAGGTCTTGTACAAGACTCTTAGCATTCATTCATCACATAGGTATGAAAAGTAGTGCGGAATTAAAAAATTTCACAATAGAGTAAATAAGGAAACTCTTCTATAAAATGTATGAAGAAGTAAGTCTCATCACAAGACATCGTAGACACATCTTATTATCATAGGTTCATGGTCCTTACATTGAAACAAAGCTACAAGGCATATACAAAATCTTTAATGAAAGAAAACTAGACATAACAACCATGTCCTCGAACATATGAGGGCATACTAAGACTCTTGAGAGTAAAATCTAATTCCGAAGCTTAAACTCTAATATCCTTATTTTCCACCACCTACACTTGTATAAATAAAGAAGAATATGGAGTTAGTATGATTAAGCACTAAGTATGGTAATCATTCAAAAACATGCTTCAAAAAGTACATTTTAGTTAAAATATGTTTTCCATGCAATCTTGATAAAACTTCATGAACCAAGTGTAAAAGAAATCAGACAAGTCAATCATTAACATACAGGGTAATACTCCCATTATTCTCAACATATAACCATATTCATTAAGTAACCCATTCAACCATTTAGAACTTCTATCCAAAGTCATCCTAAGACTCACCTAGGTAATATATGAAGAGATCGCCCATACAACCTCTTCAATACACACCTAAGTGTTCCCTACGGCTACCAAAGATAAAGATATTTCCTTTCCAACACAATTCAACAAATCAACATTCATTATAGAGATATTAGAGGAAACATTCATGCATTTTAAGACTTCACATAAGGACGATCCCCTACGATAACTCTAATTTACACTAGTGCAATGTGAAAATAGCATCTCATTCTACTACTCCCACTTATTGCTCCTTTGGAACCACCCTAGACTAGGCACATCACATTCATCAAGTCATATAACCTTCATTAACATTAGACATAAGACGAACATGCTTTATTAACATTAGACATACACTCAACTTACTTCATTAACGTCATATAGAAACCTATTCATTCATTAACATTATAAAGACACACCAAGACTCCCTTCAAAATGCCTACTTGTGTAATTCATAGATGGTGTCCCATTCCACAACCTACCCTAAGTAGTACACCCTTAGGAAGACCTAGTTCATTACATTCTTTTGTGGGGAAAAGCTTGAATCGATATAGACCATGAGAGCTTAACATGGAATCCCCGTATTAACCCTTACCGAATGAAGTATCCCCACTTGCCTAAGGTAGGGTCATTCTTTTAGACTTTACGTGGAATACCACTAGTTAGTCCTATGCGGGCGCATAGTCAAGGGATAAGAAGATTGCTTCTAGGTACTACACCTATACTAACAGAGAGTACTCATCTCAAGAGGTTGCTTTTGGATACTACACCTCTACTTACGGAGAGTATCCACCCCCTATCAAATCCTCTCGATGCTAAGCATTAATCACCACGGAATGTTAGACTTTCATTAAATTCATTATATATACGTTACGGGATTGCTACTAAGTACTCTACCTCTACTCACAGAAAGAATACTTATCCCAACCTATAATTTCTTCATTAGAAAGTTGTTAGGAATATTGAGGTTGTCACTAGACACTACACATTTACTCCCGGAGAGTGTCCACCTCCAAGTCACCCATTCATTCATTTGAGTTGTATTGAGAAAACCTTTCAATAGACCCACATTCATTACATTTTCATTAACTTCGTTCATTCATTCATGTGTGTATATGTGAGAAAGATTTTCACATAACCTCTATAATTCATGACATTGTCTTCTAAACATGATCATACTACATACATCATAATCCACACACCACCATACATCACATTAACATTATACTCCGATAATCATACTGTCTTCAACAATTACATGCATACCTTCACAATACATCTCTATACATAAGCATCATGACCTTACATTACATAAAATTCAATGCCTTCAAGGATATAACCACAATACACATATATATTCATATACATTAGCTAAACACCGCCAACATAAGTGGACCATACCACACAAAAGCAATTCAATAAGAATAAAAAAAAATAGGTCAACTTGCCCTTCATCCAAGATATGATCATCCTTTCTCAATTACCTAAAAATTCATCATAATTAGGCATGTATAGGAATAGATATCAACAATACAATACAATATAGGCACTATTCTAACAATATCCAATCACATTCATCAAACCCACTTTGTAAGCCAATTTAGGAGATTGGACAAAACATGGGTTGTTCAAGGAATTCCATTAAAATCATCTTAAAAACCTTTATTAAACATAAATACATCAATATAATGACTTACAAAACATTTTAACAATGAACCCATTCATAGAATAGAAATTGGGAAATATTTATCATTGATTCAGTTTTGAAAACCTTTGAATTGGACTCATTTAATGAGAGGTTATTCAAGAATGAAGTATAACCATACCTTAGTATTAGTAAGCCCCCGAAATTTGGATTGAAAACTTGGAGAATTGACCTTCTTCCTTGGAGCTTGAAAGTTCTTCAATGGAGGATTTAACACATAGAGAATTTAGAGATAAGTTAGAGCTTTTGATTTCAATTTGAGGGTTTTATAAAATTGGTGAATTGGGGTAAAACTGACTTAAAAATTATTTATAATAAATCCCCAAAGTACCAAAAACTGTAACACTTCAAAAATCCAAGACGTGTTCTAGAGACTAAATTGAGTGTCATAAGGTTTAGACACTTTTTTAAGGTCTATCATAATGAATATAAGTCATTTAGGAAGTCTACAAACCAAAAAAGTCCAAGAACGTCCATGACGTCCGAAAACTAGTTCAATGAGGCGCAAGCGTGCCTTAGCCTATTTGACTAGCTTTTAGGAGTTGGAAAATGATGAAAGTTTGTGGAAGGGTGTCTAACATGTATTTGAGTTAGATCATAGTCGAATAGTCCAGGCACGACTCCCCAAGGACCAACCAAGGGCCCTTGAGGAGGACCAAGGCAGTGTGCACAAACGACTGCCATCGACAGGGTGTGTGCCAATCGACGGGGCGTCGATAGACACCGTCGATGGACACATAGCCAAATTCTTGTAGGTTCTCTTTTGCACAGTCTCTGAACTTACCAACGGATGTGCAGCATTGTGACAACCCGAAAACAACTATGCTAAGTAAGGCCTAAACGTACATAGAATGCCTAGGTTAGACCTGGTTCACACGAATTGATGCGCATGGAACCAGACCTCTGAACCTATGCACCAGCCAAGCCAACCAACTTGGTGACTTAGTTGATCTAGGCAGAGTTAGTTCCAGCCATGTAGTGTAACCGAATACTAGGATTCACCCGGATGAATCTTAACCGTACTTAGAGGGTTAGTCCAAGGTTTTAAGGGTTCTAATGGTATAAAGGTAATTTTGGGGCTAGGGGTAGTATAGGAATTACCCTAGGCTGATATTTCATTAATTAAATAAAAATATCAATTAGTCAAAATAAGTCAAATCTCGGTGGTCAAACCCGAGATTGACCTTACCTCCACACTCGGGTTCGAGCCGTGTTGGAGGCATAAGGGGGCACGAATTAATTGATTAAAAATTAATTAAAATAAGGAGGGGCATTATAATAACTTAATATATATTTTATAATCTGATTTTACCATTTTAATTGTGTTGAATAAGTCAACAACAACTCCCACAAAAGGGGCGCATGACTCCCACTAGGAGTGTGCTTCATGCCCACTCTTAATTCATTATCTCTTCTAAAACGTTTTTCAGCTTTATGTTACAATTCAAAAACAGAAAAGAAACGTATACTCACTGTTCTAAACATATTCTTGGCTGCATCCATAAAAAACAAAAGGAAAAATTCGTACGCCTAAGAGTTATAAGTAAAGAAGTTCACTTGGGAACAAGAAGCAAAGCTCGGAAGAAAGGTTTGTGTGTGGGTGGAGGCGTGTGATTGTGGCTGGTTTTCAAGGCTGAAAAGGTATGGGTTTTATTCTTCTTGGTCCCTTTCGCAAGAGTCCCCTAAGGTTCAGTTTAAATCCAATCGAAAAACTAAGGTTGTCCCCCGTTGCATGCCCCTGTCATTAGATCCTACGAACGAATTGATGCATGCGTTGGTATGACTACTGGTAGATGATTTTAGGAATGATTGTGGTGGTGTGTAATGTATATTACGGGCTGTTTATGATTTGTTATGTACGTCCGAATGTTGAATGTCATATGTGAACAAAACATGTTGTTTTTCGTAATTGTATTGTTCCTGTTAACTTGAAAAAAATGGTGAATCATGTGTTTTGCAATGTTGTGTGTTTAACATGCAAAAGAAATCGTTATGTTCATGAATAAGAGAGTGAAAGTAAAGTCCTTAATGAATTGTTCAAAAGTATATGTAAGACTATGAGTTAAACGCCTAGGATAAATGTAAGAAAGTGAATTAAAACTTTATGTTAAATGAATATGGTTTCGGCTAGTCAGTAATATATATGAAGAGGAATAGTTGCTGCCATTTAGAGTGAATCTCGAAATTCTTAATGTCCTAATACTAAGAGGTTAAGCCTTAAAATAAAAGAAAAGAAAATAGGGTGAGAGAGGGGATTCGAACTTGGGCAGGTTGAAAGAAGTTTGGAATTAAAAGAAAAAGAAAATAGTGAGGGAAGGGGGATTCGAACTTGGCTTCTTGGCCAAGGGTGTAAGATTCATAAATCTCACACCAAAACAAAGTAATAAAAGATGAGTCCATTGGGATTCGATCCCAGATCCTCTTGGCCGAATTTAGAAGACACTTAGCACTCTAAATAATTAAAAATAAGGTGCTGCCCAAGGGATTCGAACATGGGTCCTCTTGGCCGAATTTATGGAGACACTTAACACTTTAAATAATTAAAAGTAAAGTGCTGCCCAAGGGATTTGAACATGGGTCCTCTTGGCCGAATTTATGGAGAAACTTAACACTTTAAATAATTAAAAATAAAGTGTTGCCCAAGGGATTCGAACATGGGTCCTCTTCGCCGAAATTGGGAGACACATAAGTCTCACATATGATTAAATAAAATGCAGCCACTACGGATTGAACTTGGGTCCCTTGGCTGCATGTGTAAAATGCATAAGTCTTACACAACATATACTTAGATTGTCATGAAACACTTAGTCAATTATGAGTAACCCGAATTGGGTAAGACCATGAGTTAATGGTAAGATTATTAAATGAACATTCACGTAAGGAGGTGAGTAATTATATTATACTATGATGCTAATGAAAATAGTGACAACCTAATAAGAGGCTAAGATGAATGGTGAGACAAGTCTCAACCAAGCCTAAGTAAAGGTCACCAAAAGTACTCACCTAAGAGAGTGTTGAACATTAAGAGACAAGTCTCAATCACATTCTATATGTAAGTGTAAGGACAATTCACACTTAATACGTAAAGAAGAGATGAGAAATCATCTAATGAGCTATGAATACCTCATGCTAAGAAGCAAGCTTCGATGATGTATGAGTTGAATGTAAATAGGAACTTTAAACTAAACACCGATAGGCTAGCTATGAGTGGTGATGCCTTCCTTCGGGAAGGGCGTAGGTTTATATAAATATCATGAGATGAGACTGTCCACTAAGGTGGGTATGGGTCTCCTTAAATGTCCTAGTCTTTGAACTATGTTGCCAACATAGGGAACTAGCTTGGTTCGAACCCATAAAGCTAGCATGTTTTGGTTTCACTTTGGCCAGTGACTCCACCTATTTTCGGTGTGGGGGAGACACCAGATTTCATGATGCTCACATGTTCTATGTCAATTAAGGTTGAAGTTCCTCAAAGTATGAAAGATAATGAAATGAACTATACCGAAGGTGTTGTGCAAGACAATCAGGAGGTGAGACCGGAATCAAGTATTGACATTAGGTCATTCTTGGTCGTTGCACTTCATGATCCCGATGAGAGTCTTAAACTTCATCCTTGGTATAGCTGGTGTTCACATTAGACTATGAATGAATGAAATGAATAATGTAAAGTACAAATGAAGAATGAAGCACGCTCTGTGTTTGCTAAATGAGACCCTCAGATTGAGATCCCATATGTTGGGCCCTCACTTTAGATGTCTTAATGCTACGTCCATGATTCCAAGGTCTCATGGATATGAAATGTATACTATATGAAACATGAAATGTATATTATGTGAACCTATGTGTGTATGATGTGTGACATATTCATGGCATGACCTTCCTATTACGAAATAGTCAAAGTCAAGAGACTTCACATTCTAAGAAAGCATGTTGATTAGGAAGAGCCATCCTTGTTCATGCATTACCGTTGTGTGTTGTTGCATGTATCCGTACGTAGTACAAGTGTGTACTAATTCCATACAATATTACCATTTTAAGTGCAGGCTCAGGTGGACGTTGAGGGTATCAATGCAGTTGTTCGAACTCAGAGATTTCATGCGGACTTGGTAGGTCCTTATGTATTCGAGGATGCCTGCCTTTATATTTCTTGCTTAGTAGTAGGTTTGAACTAGTGGGGTAGGTTCCACTAGTGTTTCTTTCCTATTTTATTGAGACGCTTGTAATGATGCCGTTTTGGCAAGTATTACTTATGCCATGAGATTCCATTTCTTTCAAGTTGCATGATCTTATAATTAGATGGTTGATGTATGAGCAATGAACTTCCTTAAAGATATGGAATTATATGAAGTCTATGTAAACTTCAACTATAAATAAAAATTTTTAATTTTTCGCTAAAATTAACCATATGAATGTGATGAATGCAAGAAGAGGCTTGTCTGCGACCTCTGAGAGGTCAATGACACCAGTTGCAATTCGAATTCCAGAATCTGGTTCATGACAAACTTGGTATCAGAGCATTAGGTTAAATATCTAAGACATCAGGCTCATATCAACCACGTTAAGCAGTTTCTAAGTTATGGTAGTGAAGTGCACCACTATCGTGAATTAATGACTACATAATTTTTAGGAAATTTTCCCTTCTTCTACTCTCTATCATGCTATGTGGAATTGTGACATGATTGTGTCATTAAGAATCTAAATCTCTTCTTTTATCTACGTGTAGATAATGAATACGAGGAGAAATGCAGGTAGCAGGGTAGGTGAGGCAGCTGCTGGAGGAAATCAAGTTCCTACTGAAGCCCCAGTTGTTGAGCTGGGTTGACAGATGGATAAGTGAGGAATGCCTTGCTACAAATAGTACAGACATCACTACTCAGGCTCAAGCCATCACGGCTCAATCCGCTAGAGAGGGTGCTCCCAGAGAGAATCCTCATGCTGGCACCATGGCTAGCAGGATGAGGGACTTCACCAGAATGAACCCCCTAGTTTACTACGGATCCAAGACCCATGAGGATCCCCAAGAGTTTTTGGATGAGGTCCACAAGATCCTTTGTGCCATGGGAGTATATGAGGAGGCTAAGGCTGAGTTAACTGCATATGAACTCAAGGATGTGGCACAAATTTGGTACCGGATGTGGGCTGATAGCCGAGCACGTGGAGATTTTCCCATCACTTGGGATGTTCTCAAGACTGCATTTCTGGAGAGATTCTTCCCCACAGAGCAACGAGAAGCCAAGGTTGAAGAGTTCATCAACCTGAGGCAGGGAGGTATGTCAGTCAAGGAGTATTACTTGAAATTTGTTAAACTCTCAAAGTATGCTTCTTCTCTGGTGGCAAATAGCAGGGATGAAATGAGCAGGTATGTGACTGGCGTGTCGAAGGATCTAGTGGAAGATTGTCGGGTAGCCATGTTGCATGATAACATGGATCTGGGAAGGTTGATGGTGCATGCCCAGCAAGTGGAGGAAAGCAGGAAGAGGAGGCACACTAGCGCAGGGAACAGGTCAAGGCAAGTTGAGGAGAATTTTTCAAGGAAGAGTAGTACTGAAATCAAGGATAAGCCCAGGTTTAAGAAGGGACACTCCCACCAAGGGGAGTCAAGTTCATCCGACGGTCGCTATGATAGGGATTCCGAGCCGAGAGTTAAGAGGAACAATTAAGTAGACACACCTCAGGAGAGGCCACCGTGTAGGAAGTGCGGCAAACTGCATGGAGGAGAGTGTATAATGGGCTCTATTGCTTGTTACAGTTGTGGAAAACCGGGTCACATGATGAAGGATTGTCCGAATAGGAGAAGTCAAGAAAAAGGGAATGAGAAAGTTCAACCTAATAGTCCAAGTGAATAGGCTCCAAGGAGGCAACGATTCTTCGCACTCAAGTCTAGGGGTCAGGGGAAGGCACTTCTGGTGAAGTCTCGGGTGCGTAGCCTTAATTAGTCTTTCATGTATTTGATTGTTTATGGTGTTTATGCACTAGTATAAGGTTAATATGTGTGAGTCATCATGTTGGTTGCTGATTTGTGTGACTTATATGTTTACTTGTGTTTTATGCTTTGCTGAGACTAGTTAGGAAAGAGTTTCCTCAGTCTATTAATGTGAATCTTCTAGTAGGTTTCAAAGATGTGCACCACCATGCTAATAGGTGAATCATATATTCACCAATTAAAAGTATTAAATTGCTTATGTATGCATATGTTCTATGGATGACTGGAATGTTGCTAGTAAAGAGTAGTGTCATTCGGGGACGAATGTTCCTAAGGGGGGGGGGGATAATGTGACAACCCGAAAACGACTATGCTAAGTAAGTCCTAAACGTACATAGAATGCCTAGGTTAGACCTGGTTCACACGGATTGATGCGTGTGGAGCCAGACCTCTGAACATATGCACCAGCCAAGCCAACCAACTTGGTGAGTTAGTTGAGCTAGGCAGAGTTGGTTCCAATTATGTAGTGTACCCGAATACTAGGATTCACCCGGATGAGTTTTAATCGGACTTAGATGGTTAGTCCTAGGTTTTAAGGGTTCTAAGGGTATAAAGGTAATTTTGGGTCTAGGCATAGTATAGTAATTACCTTTGACTGATATTTAATTAATTAAATAAGGATATTAATTAGTCAAAATAAGTCAAATCTCGGTGGTCAAACCCAAGATTGACCTTACCTCCAAACTCGGGTTCGAGCCGTGTTGGAGGCATAAGGGGGCACAAATTAATTGATTAAAAATTAATTAAAATAAGGGGGGGGCAATATAATAACTTAATATATATTTTATAACATGATTTTACCATTTTAATTGTGTTGAATAAGTCAACAACAATTCCCACAAAAGGGGTGCATGACTCCCACTAGGAGTGTGCTTCATGCCCACTCTTAATTCATTCTCTCTTCTAAAACGTTTTTCAGCTTTATTTTACAATTCAAAAATAGAAAACAAACGTATACTCACTGTTCTAAACGTATTCTTGGCTGCATCCATCAAAAAAAAAGGAAAAATTCGTACGCCTAAGAGTTATAACTAAAGAACTTCACTTGGGAACAAGAATCAAAGCTCGGAAGAAAGCTTTTTGTGTGGGTGGAGGCGTGTTGTTGCGGCTGGTTTTCAAGGCTGAAAAGATATGGGTTTTCTTCTTTCTTGGTCCCTTTCCCAAAAGTCCCCTAAGGTTCAGTTTAAATCCAATCGAATAATTAAGGTTGTCCCCCGTTGCATGCCCCTGTCATTAGATCCTATAAACAAATTGATGAATGCGTATGTATGACTTATGGTAGATGATTTTAGAAATGATTGTGGTGGTGTGTAATGTATGTTATGGTCTGTTTATGATTTGTTATGTACGTCCGAATGTTGAATGTCATATGTGCACAAAACATGCTGTTTTCCGTAATTGTATTGTTACTGTTAACTTGAAGAAAATGGTGAATAATGTGTTATGCAATGTTGTGTGTTTTACATGCAAAAGAAATCGTGATGTTCATGAATAAGAAAGTGAAAGTAAAGTCCTCAATGAATTGTTCAAAAGTATATGTAAAACTATGAGTTAAACGCCTAGGCTAAATGTAAGAAAGTGAATTAAAACTTTATGTTAAATGAATATGGTTTCGGCTAGTCACTTATATATGAAGAGGAATAGTTTCTGCCATTTAGAGTGAATCTCGAAATTCTTAAGGTCCTAATACTAAGAGATTAAGCCTTAAAATAAAAGAAAAGAAAATAGGGTGAGAGAGGGGATTCGAACTTGTTCAGGTTGAAAGAAGCTTGGAACTAAAAGAAAAAGAAAATAGTGAGGGAAGGGGGATTCGAACTTGGATCCTTGGCCAAGGGTGTGAGATACATAAATCTCACACCAAAATAAATTAATAAAAGATTAGGCCACTGGGATTCGATCCCATATCCTCTTGGCCGAATTTAGGAAAACACTTAGCACTCTAAATAATAAAAAATAACGTGCTGCCCAAGGGATTCGATCCCAGATCCTCTTGGCCGAATTTAGGAAGACACTTAGCACTCTAAATAATTAAAAATAAGGTGCTGCCCAAGGGATTCGAACATGGGTCCTCTTGGCCGAATTTATGGAGACACTTAACACTTTAAATAATTAAAAGTAAAGTGCTGCCCAAGGGATTTGAACATGGGTCCTCTTGGCCGAATTTATGGAGAAACTTAACCCTTTAAATAATTAAAAATAAAGTGTTGCCCAAGGGATTCGAACATGGGTCCTCTTGGCCGATATTGGGAGACACATAAGTCTCACATATGATTAAATAAAATGCAGCCACTACGGATTGAACTTGGGTCCCTTGGCTGCATGTGTAAAATGCATAAGTCTTACACAACATATACTTAGATTGTCATGAAACACTTAGTCAATTATGAGTAACCTGAATTGGGTAAGACCATGAGTTAATGGTAAGATTATTAAATGAACATTCACGTAATGAGGTGAGTAATTATATTATACTATGATGCTAATGAAAATAGTGACAACCTAATAAGAGGCTAAGATGAATGGTGAGACAAGTCTCAACCAAGCCTAAGTAAAGGTCACCAAAAGTACTAACCTAAGAGAGTGTTGAACATTAAGAGACAAGTCGCAATCACATTCTATATGTAAGTGTAAGGATAATTCACACTTAATACGTAAATAAGAGATGAGAAATCATCTAATGAGCTATGAATACCTCATGCTAAGAAGCAAGCTTCGATGATGTATGAGTTGAATGTAAATAGGAACATTAAACTAAGCACCGATAGGCTAGCTATCAGTGGTGATGCCTTCCTTCGGGAAGGGACGAGGTTCACATAAATCTCATGAGATGAGACTGTCCACCAAGGTGGGTATGGGTGTCCTTAAATCTCCTAGTCTTTGAACTATGTTGCCAATATAGGGAACTAGCTTGGTTCGAACCCATAAAGCTAGCATGTTTTGGTTTCACTTTGGCCAGTGACTCCACCTATTTTCGGTGTGGGGGAGACACCAGATTTCATGATGCGCACATGATCTATGTCGGTTAAGGTTGAAGTTCCTCAAAGTATGAAAGATAATGAAATGAATTATACTGAAGGTGTTGTGCAAGACAATCAAGAGGTGAGACCGAAATCAAGTATTGACATTAGGTCATTCATGGTCGTTGCATTTCATGATCCTGATGAGAGTCTTAAACTTCATCCTAGGTATAGCTGGCGTTCACATCAGACTATGAATGAATGAAATGAATAATGTAAAGTACAAATGAAGAATGAAGCAAGCTCTGTGTTTGCTAAATGAGACCCTCGGATTGAGATCCCACATGTTGGGCCCTCACTTTAGATGTCTTAATGCTACGTCCATGATTCCAAGGTCTCATGGATATGAAATTTATACTATATGAAACATGAAATGTATATTATGTGAACCTATGTGTGTATGATGTGTGACATATTCATGGCATGACCTTCCTATTACGAAAAAGTCAAAGTCAAGAGATTTGACCTTCTAAGAAAGCATGTTGATTAGGAAGAGCCATCCTTGTTCATGCATTACCGTTTTGTGTTGTTGTATGTACCCATACTTAGTACAAGTGTGTACTAATTCCATACAATATTACTATTTTAGGTGCAGGCTCAGGTGGACGTTGAGTGTGTCATTGCAGTTGTTCGGACTCAGAGATTTCATCCGGACTTGGTAGGTCCTCATGCATTTGAGGATGACTGCCTTTATATTTCTTGCTTAGTAGTAGGTTTGAACTAGTGGGGTAGGTTTCACTAGTGTTTCTTTCCTATTTTATTCAGACGGTTGTAATGATGTCGTTTTGGCAAGTATTACTTATGACATGAGATTCCTTTTCTTTCAAGTTGCATGATCTTATAATTGGATGGTTGATGTATGAGCAATGAAATTCCTTAAAGATATGCGTTTATATGAAGTCTATGTAAACTTCAACTATAAACAAAAAGTGTTAAATTTTCCGCTAAAATTAACCATATGAATGTGATGAATGCAAGAAGAGGCTTGTCTGCAAGCTCTGAGAGGTCAACGACGCCGGTTGCAATTCGGATTCCAGAATGCGGGTCGTGACAAGCATGGAAGGGGGAGTGGACGTCGATTCACCCATGATACGTCGATCGTGGTGTCGTTTGTGATGACTGATTTTCACCGCACGTTTTCACTTAGGTTAATTAATTAATTGGCTTATTTAGGAAGTTAATTAGGGGTTAGGGGAGGTCTTATTAAGTTAGTTAACCCCATATATAAAGCCGTAACCTAATTAGAGCTCTTATAATTATCAAACCCAAAACTTTCTTCCTTCTGTCTTCTTTCTCTCTCTAGTGAAGAACTCCATTGAAGACCAAGCTAGGAGAGGGCTTAAGGGCTGCCAAGAGTCAATTTCTTCCATCAATATTCATTAATTAGTAAGGTATGTGATCTCTTTAACCTTTGATACCTCTTTCCTCAAAGGGTTCCATCAAATATTTTTCAAAAGTTGGGTTTTCAAGTGGGGTTTCATCCAATACGAAATTGATGTTATGAATTTTTTTTTTTATGATTTCTTTTAGATATTATGAATAGATTAACATTTATTTTCACTCAATTATTTTATATCTTGATGAATCGGTCTAGTTTGTAGAAGATGTCATTTACCCCTTAACCGTAGGTTGTGATCTTGATGTAAATTGAGTAATGCTGGTTCAATTGAATTGGTTATTGGTTGAATTACTATACTATGATGTTGTTGTATAAATCATGACTAAATTAGTATGAATTATAGTCCTATAATGTTAGTTCTTGAGAAGTTGATATAGGTTATGAAGTATATTGTGAATTGACCTAAGTATCTTATCTTAAGCTATGAACTAGTGATGAATTATGATATAGTGATTCAGTTGGCTTTGTTGTAATGTTGGTTATGGTTATATGATGATACTACACCCTAATTGGGTTGAGTAAGATTTGATGGTAAGACTTTATTGATGAATTATGAAAGAAACTTGGTAAGTCTTGTAATCCCTATTCTTTACTTCAATTATGGTTAATTGTGATTAAGTCATGATGTTGTATTGGAGTATGCCTTGTATTAGGATTTATAGGATTGGTATTATGTTGATGTGAAATGTCTTGACTATGGTTTGTGAGTTGTTGGCTAAGATTTAAATGTTATAAGGATGGTGAATGATTTACCAATATGCCTTATTATGAAGTGATATGTAAATATGCTAACCTCACTTATATGGATTGTAATGAAAGGAATATACTCTTGCAATTCTTATTGAGCTATGATGATGATGATTATACAAGGGTTAGACCCTATGACCTACATTAAGTTATGATGATTAATAAAGACATTAAAGACATTTCAAAAGGTACTTAGCTTCGCACCGAGTGAACTTGACAATGGGAGGTGATGACTTTCCATAGAGGAAGATTCATCCTATAGTTCCACATGAGGTGTTGACTACCCTATAAGGGATACACCATTGGATTCCTATGAGAGGAGGCCCCAATTAACAAATGGTATGTAGAGGGATTGTACCTATCTCTTAGTTTATGAACTATGTTTCCCCCATAGGAAGACTAGCTAGTGGATCCACTTGATGTTTTACAACACCGGATTCCACACTTAGCTCTTGTGGTCTATTTTGGTTAAGGCAAGTGTTCCCTAAAATAAAATGAAGTAATGAAGTACAAACCAATTAGGGTGACTTGAGAGGTTGACTTAGCTTAGGTAGGGGTATGGGACTCTACCTATGCCTTGCACTAGTTTGCCTTGAAGGGAACTTTAGGAGGTTATTATTATGTATGTGTATGCTTATAATGGTACATGATATGTATATGATGAACTTGCACATTGTTGATGCTATATGTTGACTAGCTTCACGTATGAATATGTGTTGGTCTAAATTGTTAAAGTATGATGATATGTACTCTTAAATACCATGCTATGTGACGTGGGATATTGGTCATGATTCTTGTTGAGTTACTTGATTGAGTAAGGTTATGGGATTTGGCTTGGTCATTGCACTTGTTGACTTGATAGGGGTTGTGGGTAATTGTCTTGCTTTGGTTATGTTATAATTAACTCTTATTCATGCTTGTGGTTATTTATGACTTGATTATATGGTTACTTTACTATGTATTCAATGACATGATATGCATGTTGACTTGACTAGATTTGAGGTTGTTGGTCTTGTGATGTACATGCCTATGACTTAATGAATATGTCTTTGGTATGGTCTTGTTCAATGTGCATAAATGTTTTCAAAGTAAATTGCATACTTTATGAAATGTCCTCTTTTAGCATGTTTTCATGATATGTGTGCATATGGTCTAATACTTAGTACAAGTGGTGTACTAAACCCATTTCTTTCTTTCCTCCAATATTTTAGGTTCCGGTTGTTGAAGGACTTTTGGACACGACTTTGAAGAAGACTTGGAGTTGTTAATCATCCAAGTTGGGTAGGTCCTCACTTTCCGAGGGCAATGCCACTATCAAGCCTATGATGTTGCTTTAGTTATAAAACTCTTATGTTTCTTTCCATTTCATTTTGATATTAAACGTTGTATGACCTATATATGGTCTTGTTTTATTGATGTATGGGCTAGGCCCAATTTGATATACTCTTATTTGATGGTTATGAAATAAGACGACTATTTGAGACTATGTTATATTTTATGTATATCTATGTGCAATAAAAGTAGAAGACTAAGTAATTTTCATATACGAAGGGTCTATGTATACTCGATATAAATCTATTGTTTATATGTAGAGGTCTATATAAACCTCAATGTAGGAGTAGTAAAAAAATTTAAATTTCCGCAAATTTTGACCTATGAATGTAATGATGTAAGCTAAAAGTCTAGTCTTAGTCCTGAAAGAGGAAGAATACGCCGGTTACGTATAGCGGGTTTTCCCAGATGTGACAAACTTTGTATCAGAGCATGAGGTTGAGTATCCTTAAGTCGATGTCTCTATCAACCATGTGTATATAGGTTCGTATTCATAATTTTGAAGCACTCCACACTTATGAATAGAAATCTATGTGATGCTTAGGAAACCCTCACTTTCTTTGAAGTCCAATATCGTGCCTCTAGAGTTTAGGTCTATGTGCTTTTTCATCTAACCCTCTTGTTGTGATTATAGGCAATGAATATTCAAACGAATGTGACACGAAGACTAGAGGAAGAGATTGCCAATGCGGGAGCTCCTCCCCGTGGTCATCAAGTTCCTCCTCTTGATGAAGATATGAATGATGACCAAGCTCCCGTCGATCCTCCTCTGACGGATGGTGCCATAAGGACTGCTCATTTCCAAATGGACCAAGCCATTACTACCCAAGCACAAGCTGCCACTACTCAAGCTCAAGCCATGATGGCCCAAGCTAATCGGGAGGTTGTACCCCGAGCAAACCAACTAGTTGCTACCATGTCTTCCCATCAAAGGTATTTTACTAGGATGAATCCCCCTACTTTCTATGGGTCCAAGGTTGAAGAAGAAACCCAAGAATTCATTGATGAAATCTACAAGATCCTTTATGATATGGGGTTGTGTACTAGTGAGAAGGTCGAGTTAGCCACTTACCAACTCAAAGATGTGGCCCAAACTTGGTATGTCCGATGGAGGGACAATAGGCCGTTAAGGGGTGGACCGGTGACTTGGGAGGTGTTTAAGAAGGCTCTTCTTGATAGATTATTTCCTAGGGAGAAGAGAGAAGCCAAGTGGTGGAGTTCATCAACCTTCGTATGAGTGTTCTTGAATACTCTTTGAAATTCACTAAATTGTCAAAATATGCTCCTTTTTTGGTTTCCAACCCTAGAGATGAAATAAACCACTTTGTGACGGGAGTGTCGGATGACTTTCAATAGGGGTGTCATTCGGCTATGATACATGAAAATATGAAGTCTCATGGTTCATCCTCAACAAGTGGAAAATGCAAGGGCTAAGAGGAAGAGTAGAGATGCCAAGAGGGCAAGATCTTTTGATGGTGGTTCTTCTAAGGGCAGGCTTGAGATTCAAGACAAACCTAGGTTCAATGAGAGGGTGTCCAATCAATTTCCTTCCAAGTTACCTAAGTCTCATGATGATAGGGTGTCTTAACCTAGGCCTAAGAAGGTAAGGGATACTAGTTCACCGAACAAGAAGCCTACTTGTGCCAAGTGTGGAAAGAGTCATCTTGGTGAATTTCTAGTGGGAACGGGTAATTTCTTTGGTTGTGGCAAGAGTGGCCACAAGGTTAGGGATTGCCCAAATTTTAAGGGTCAAGAAAAGAGTAGTGGTAACGGAAGTGGTTCTAATGATGCACCGAACAAGATTTGCTTTTATGCACTTCGCTCAAGGGGTGAGAAAGAGACTTCTCCCAACGCAGTGATCGATATGTTGAAAGTCTTCTATATTGATGTATATGCTTTACTTGATTTGGGCGCTACATTATCTTTTGTTACTCCCTTGATATATAAGAAATTTGATATCTTACCCGACATTCTAAATGAACCTTTTATGGTGTCTATCCCGGTGGGTGAGTCGGTTGTTACAAAGAGGGTGTATAAAAATTGTCCTATAATGTTGCCCAATAGAGTTACTTATATTGAACTAGTAGAACTTGATATGTTTTATTTTGATGTCATATTGGGTATGGATTAGTTGCATGCTTGCCTTGATTCCATAGATTGTAGAACAAGGGTGGTGAAGTTTAACTTTCCAAATGAGCCCGTTTTAGAGTGGAAGGAGGGAACTTCTATTCCTAGAGGTCGTATCATCTCTTATTTGAAAGCTTGTAAAATGATCTCTAAAGGGTGTTTATACCATATAGTAAGAGTCCAAGATTTAGACTCCGAAATTCCTCCCATAAAGTTGGTCCATGTAGTGAGGGAATTTCCGGAAGTCTTTCCTAAAGATCTTCATGGTGTTCCTCCTGAACAGGAAATTGATTTTGGTATCTACATGTTACCGGATACAAATCCTATTTCAATTCCTCCTTATCGGATTACTCTTGCCAAATTGAAAGAGTTGAAGGTTCAAATCAAAGACTTACTAGATAAGGGTTTGATTCGACCTAGTATTTCTCCATGGGGTGCTCTGGTTTTATTTATGAAGAAGAAGGACGGGTACCTTAGGAAGTGCATTGATTACCGCCAACTCAATAAAGTCACTATTAAGAACAAGTATCCTCTCCCTCGGATTGACGACTTGTTTGATCAACTCCAAGGGGAAATCCACTTTTCTAAGATTGATTTGAGGTCAGGATATCACCAACTTAGGGTGAGAGGTGAGGATATACCAAAAAAGGCATTTCGGACTAGATATGGTTACTATGAGTTCTTAGTAATGTCCTTTGGTCTCACTAATGCCCCTGTGGCATTTATGCATCTGATGAATAAGGTGTTTCAAAGTTACCTAGATTCATTTTTCATTGTCTTCATTGACGACATTTTGGTATATTCAAAAAATGAGGGTGATCACATGGACCATTTGAGGGTGGTGTTACAAGTTCTTAAGGAGAACTAATTATTTGCCAAGTATAGCGAATGTGAGTTTTGGTTGAGGTCGGTGGCATTTCTTGGTCATATCATCTCTAGTGAGGGAGTTGAGGTTGATCCAAGGAAAACCGAGGCGGTTAAGAATTGGCCTAGACCATTGACTCCAACCGACATTAGGATTTTCTTGGGTCTAGCGGGTTATTATCGGAGGTTTTTGGATGGTTTTGTGTCCATTTCATCTCCCTTGACTTCTTTGACACAAAAGAGTAAGAAATTTGAGTGGTCGGAGGCATGTGAGATAAGCTTCCAAATCTGGAAAGATAGGCTTACTTCCGCTCCTGTGTTGACTTTACCGGAGGGTACAAAGGGTTTCGTTGTATATTGTGATGCATCCTGAGTGGGCTTAGGGTGTGTGCTTATGAAAAATGGGAAAGTGGTAGCCTATGCTTCTAGACAACTTAAGGTGCATGAGAGAAACTATTCAACCCATGATCTTGAGTTAGCGGCTGTAGTATTTGTCTTGAAAATATGGAGGCATTACTTGTATGGTGTTCATGTTGATGTGTATACCGACCACAAAAGTCTCCAATATATGTTTACTTAAAAGGAGTTGAATCTCCGAAAAAGAAGGTGGTTGGAATTGCTGAAAGATTATGGCATGATTGTTCTCAATCACCCCGCCAAGGCCAATGAGGTTGCGGATGCACTAAGTCGTTTATCCATGGGTAGTGTGTCTCAAGTAGATGAAGCTAAGAAAGACCTAGTGAAAGATGTTCATAGGTTGGCTAGAGTGGGTGTGAGGTTGCAAGATTCTCTGAATGGTGGTTTTATGGTCCATCATAACTCCAAGTCATCTTTGGTAGTTGAGGTGAATTCTAAACAACACCTTGATCAACCATTGATGGAATTGAAGGAATCGATTCTTGGTAAGATTAATGAGTCATTATCCTTAAGGGGGGATGGTGTCTTGAGGTATGAAGGAAGGTTGTATGTTCCCAATGTATATGGTTTGAGGAACCAGATCCTTGAGGAAGCTCATGGGTCCCGTTACTCCATTCACCCGGGTTCGACAAAGATGTACCATCACCTTAGGGAAGTGTTTTAGTGGGAATGTTTGAAAAGAACATAGCGGAATTTGTTGCTAAGTGTCCAAATTGCCAACAAGTGAAAGCTGAACACAAAAGGTCGGGTGGTTTACTACAAGAAATCCAAGTTCCTACTTGGAAGTGGGAAGACATCAATATGGATTTTGTGGTAGGCTTTCCTCGTACACAAAAGCAATATGACTCTATATGGGTGATTGTGGATAGGTTGACCAAATCCGCTCAATTTATTCATGTCAAGTCTACTTATTCGGCGGAAGATTATGCAAGGATCTTCATAGATGAGATTGTGTGTCACCATGGTATTCCGTTATCCATCATATCGAATATGGGTGCACAATTCACATCTAGGTTTTGGAGGTCATCCAACAAGGGTTGGGTACCAAGGTGAAGTTAAGCACCACTTTTTACCCCTAAACGAATGGTCAAGCAGAGTGTACTATTAAAACCCTTGAGGATATGCTTAGAGCTTGTATTATTGATTTCAAAGGAAATTGGGATAAGCATTTTCCTTTGGTGGAGTTTGCTTACAATAATAGTTTCCATTCATCAATATCCATGGCTCCTTATGAAGCCTTACATGGTAAGAGGTGTAGGTCTCCTATTGGATGGTTTAAAGTGGGTGAGTCTTCACTTTTGGGTCCCGATTTTATTTATAAGACTTTGGAGAAGGTACATATCCTAAGTAATCGATCGCAAATAGCCAATATGCGGCAAAAGTCTTATGTCGATCATAGGAGAAGGGATTTAGAGTTTGAAGAAGGTGATAAAGTGTATTTGAAAATTTCGCCCATGAAAGGGGTGGTTAGATTTGGCAAGAAAGGAAAGTTGAGTCCTCGTTTTGTGGGTCCCTATGAAATTTTGCAATAGATTGGTAAGGTTGCCTATGAGTTGAGGTTGCCTAGTGAATTGGCTTCGGTTCATCCGGTTTTCCATGTTTCTATGCTTAAGAAGTGTATCAGTGATCCCGAATCTATTCTTCCTATTGATGGTCTTTGTGTGAAGGATAACCTCTGTTATTGGGAGGTTCCAGTTCAAATCCTTGATAAGCAAGTAAAGAAGATAAGGAACAAGGAGGTGGCTTCCGTAAAGGTGTTATGGAAGAGTCACCTAGTTGAGGGTGCGCATGGGAGGACGAGCCGACATGAAGTCCCGTTACCCTCTTCTATTTGATAAGTGAGGTTAGTTGTTCTTACTAATAATGAAAATAATGACTAAAAATTGAAGTTTCTTGATTTTTGGTGAAGTTTTGCAAAAATGTGCATTTTTTATGTCATTACAGTGAATTACAGTGAAATGTGCATTTTGACTTGAAAATTTGCAATTCTTCTTGTTTTGAGTCATGATGTGCATTTTGATATAGTGAGTCGTTATGAAATGATAGGAATCATGTTAGTAAGTTGAGTTTTGGTATAATTCTCATATATGATATTTTGAGCTCATGTAGTTGTTGTGAGAAGGAAATTCCTCATAATGTGATTTTGAGCCTTATGTGTGGTATTTGAAGTTTTGAATTGCCTTGTGTAAGTAATATGATTGATTTTGTAAATAATATTATGAAGTATTGTTGTTGTTTGGGCTGATAGTCTTGAGTCTATTCCTTCCTTCAAAAGATTTTTAGTGTCATTCGGGTACGAATGTTCCTAAGGAGGGGGATAATGTAACATTTCGAAAATCCAAGACGTGTTCTAGAGACTAACTTGCGTTTCATAAGGTTTAGACACTGTTTTAAGGTCTATCTTAATGAATATAATTCATTTAGGAAGTCTAGAAACCAAAACATCCAAGAACGTCCATGATGTCTGGAAACTAGCTCAATGAGGTGCTAGCGTGCCTTAGCCTATTTGACTAGCTTTTACGAGTTGGAAAATGATGAAAGTTGGTGGAAGGGTGTCTAACACTTATTAGAATTAGTTCATAGTCGAATCGTCCGGTCACGACTCACCAAGGACCAACCAAGGGCCCTTGAGGAGGACCTTTGCAATTTGGGGTCAAAGGACTACCAAAGGTAGTGTGCACAGACGAGTGCCATCGACGGGGAGTGTGCAAATCGACGGGGCGTCGATGGCCACCGTCGATGTACACTTAGTCAAATTACTGAAGGTCCTCTTTTGCACAGTCCCTGAACTTACCAATGGATTGCAACATGGAAGGGGGAGTGGTCGTCGATGGACCCACGATCCATCTATCGTGGTGTCGTTTGTGATGACTGATTTTTGCTGCACGTTTTCACTTGGTTAATTAATTAATTGTCTTAGTTAGGAGTTAATTAGGGGTTAGGGGAGGTCTAATTATGTTAGTCAACCCCCTATATAAATCCCTAACCTAATTAGCCTAACCAAAACTCTTATAATTCTCAAACCCAAAACTCTCTTCCTTCTCTCTTCTTTCTCTCTCTAGTGAAGAACTCCATTGAAGACCAAGCTAGGGGAGGGCTTAAGGGATGCAAATAGACAATTTCCTCCATCAATATTCATCAATAAGTAAGATATGGGATCTATTTCACCTTTGACCTCTTTTCTCAAAGGGTTCCATCAAATTGATTTTAAAATTTGGGTTTTCAAGTGGGGTGTCATCCAATACGAAATTGATGTTATGAATTTATTTGTTTATGATTTCTTTTGGATATTATGAATAGATTAACATATGTTTTAACTCAATTATTTTATATCTTGATGAATTGGTCCAGTTTGTAGAAGATGACCTTTACCCCTTAACCCTAGGTTGTGATCTTGATGTGAATTGAGTAATGTTAGTTCAATTGAATTGGTTATTGGTTGAATTACTATACTAAGATCTTTTTGTATCAATCATGACTAAATTAGGATTAATTATAGTCCTATCATGTTAGTTCTTGAGAAGTTGATCTAGGTTATGAAGTATGTTGTGAATTGACCTAAGTATCTTATCTTAAGTTATGAAATAGTGATGAATTGTGATATATTGACTTAATTGGCTTTGTTGTAATGTTGGTTATGGTTATATGATAATACTACACCCTAATTGGGTTGAGTAAGGGTTGATGTTAAGACCTTGATGATGAATTATGAAGGAGACTTGGTAAGTCTTGTGATCCCTATTAATTACTTCAATTATGGTTAATTGTGCTTAATACATGATGTTGTATTGGAGTATGCCTTGTATTAGGATTTATAGGGTTGGTATTATGTTTATTTGAAATGTCTTGACTATGATTTGTGAGTTGTTGGCTAAAGATCAAATGTTATAAGGATGGTGAATGATTTACCAATATGCCTTATTATGAAGTGATATGTAAATGTGCTAACCTCACATATATGGATTGTAATGAAAGGATTATACTCATGCAATTCCTATTGAGCTATGATTATGATTATGATTATAAAAGGGTTAGACCCTATGACCTACATTAAGTTATGATGATTAAAAAAGACATTAAAGACATTTCAAAAGGGACTTAGCTTAGCACCGAGTGAACTTGACAATGGGAGGTAATGACTTTCCATAGAGGAAGATTCACCCTATAGTTCCACATAAGGTGTTGACTACCCTATGAGGGATACTCATCCATTGGATTCCCATGGGAGGAGTCCCCAATAGAAAAGTGGTTTGTAGAGGGATTGTACCTATCTCTTAGTTCTTGAACTATGTTGCCCCCATAGAAAGACTAGCTAGTGGATCCACCTAGAAAGCTACGTTTATGTTTGGTTTTACTTTGGCCGGTGTCGTTTAAGGCAAGTGTTCCCTAAACTAAAATGAAGTAATGAAGTACAAACCATTTAGGGTGACTTGAGAGGTTGACTCATCTTACATAGTGGTATGGGATTCTACCTATGCCTTGCACTAGTTTGCCTTGAAGGGAATATTAGAAGGTTATTATTATGTATGTGTATGCTTATAATGGTACATGATATGTATATGATGAACTTGCACATCGTTGATACTATATGTTGACTAGTTTCACTAATAAGTATGTGTTGGTATACATTGTTAACGTATGATGATATGTACTCTTAAATGCCATGCTATGTGAAGTGGGATATTGGTCATGATTCTTGTTTAGTTACTTGATTGAGTAAGGTTTTGGGGATTTTCTTGGTCATTGCACTTGTTTACTCGATAGGGGTTGTGGGTAATTGTATTGCGTTGGTTATGTTATAATGAACTATTATTCATACTTGTGGTTATTTGTGACTTGATGATAGAGTTACTTGACTATGTATTCAATTACATGATATGCACGTTGACTTGACTAGATTTGAGGTTGTTGGTCTTGTGATGTACATGCCTATGACTTAATGAATAAGTCTTATTGATTTGGTATTGTCTTATTGAATGTGCATAAAGATTTTCAAAGTAAATTACATACTTAATGAAATGTTCTCTTTTATCATGTTTTCATGATATGTGTGCATAAGGTCTCATACTTAGTACAAGTGGTGTACTAACCCCATTTTTTCCTTTTCCCAACATTTTAGGTTCCGATCGTTGAAGGACTTTGGAGATGACTTTGAAAAAGACTTGGAGTTCTTAATCATCCAAGTTGGGTAGGTCCTCATTTTCCGAGGGCAATGCCACTATCAAGCCTATGATGTTTCTTTAGTTTTAAAAATCTTTTGTTTCTTTCCTTTTCGTTTGGATATTGAACGTTGTATGACCTATATGTGGTCTTGTTTCATTGATGTATGGGATAGGCCCCATTTTATATACTCTTATTAGATGTTTATGAGATGAGACGACTATTTGAGACCATGTTATATTTTATATAGATCTATGTGTATCTTCTCATGATGCAGAAACAGGTATTCAGGATTATCAACAGGATCAGCAACAAAAGCTTCGTTGATGAATCCGAGAGTTTGAGTTAGGTATGGTGAGCCTCCTTAATTATGGAGGATTTCATTCACCTTCCAGTTTAATCAGTTGTTAGGATGTCTTGGAGCTTGTCCCAACTTCCACGTTTATTAGTTAGAGGCTTCATAGATAGTCAGCATAGTTGAATAGTCTGTGTTAATCATTTATTTTATTAAATGTTTTAAAGACTTAAGTGCATATTTTTTGGAAAATTGAATATATTATATTGTTCAAAATTTTCTTTTGAGTTAAAGTTTTAAATTTCAGTTTCATGAATTTTATTCTTTTTTAAGCTTTTGCATGCTTAAGTTAGTCTTCCGCTTGTAGTAAGCCAGGATGAGGGTTCTCTTGGGGACCAGTTGTAAGACCCCCCAAATGAGTTAGGGTGTCTAGAGACTTACATATGCCTATAAGCTTGTCAACATGTTAATTAAATGTTTTAAAGCATGTATGATTTACTTGAAGTCATTTGGAAGTCAAACGTCCAAGACGTTCGAAAGTTAGCCCTTGAGACGTGCATGTGTGTCTTGACATGTTTTACGTGTTTGTTTTGGGTGAAACTGATATGGAAGGTCCCTAACATGTTGATGTGTGTATTTATGTTAGAAACGTCCGGGTACGACACCCCAAGGGACCTACAAAACGCCCTGAAAAAGGACCCAAAGACTACCTAGTCACTGCCTTGGTAGTGTCTAACTACGCCTGCAAACGACGGTCAGTAGGCTGACCTACGCCCTATCGATGGGGAGGCGTCGTCCAAGGCTTAGCCTGGTGAAGGCTTAAGCCAATGGAAAAGACTCATATCCAAAAGATGGCCAGCAGTATGGTCAGTCGTTGGATCTATTGGGCGTCAATGCAAACCGTCGATGCAGCCTGCAACAAGCTGACAAGCGTGCTGTCTCATTAAGGGGTGAATCGGAAATTCACCTTACGTCCTATCCTTACCCTAGGTGGTTTATTTAGCTATATTTGGGTATACTAAGTTAGTTAAAAACATGAAAACCCCATTGCCAAATTAACAATTCAAAATTAGACTTCCGTCTCAAAAATATCCTCTCTAGAAACCTCCATTAGAGATGGAGCACAAGAACAGATTGGATCTTGGATTCTCATGGAATATTCATCATCTTTTAGTGGTTATATCCTACATTAAGGTATGGTTATACTTCATCTTTATATAATCTTCCATCTAAGGAGCTCTTTCAAATGTTTTCAAAGAAGTTTCATGATCAAATTGTGTATTTATCAATCTAGCCATGAGTTCTTTCTCAAAACGTTTTCAAAAGCATGTTTATGATGAATTGATTATAATGTACTTATTTTAAAGTCAAATTCAGTCCAATTTCATGATGAAACCATTTTCCCTCCAATTCTCAAATTAGCCAATACCATGGGCATCGTGATCTCGATTATGTGATTATTGAATTGTGATCCTGGCATGTTAAATTGATTATAGTACTGTTTTATTTTCATATTTATGGTGAATTGTTGATGAATGATCCATGTGAATCAAGGTTTTGTAGTTTGGTAAGGATGACCTACATTCCTCTATATTATATAGATTGATGATGCAGTGTACCTGATATGATCTTGATCTTGTTATGTTTAATGCATGATTTCGATTATGTTAGTGTACCTTTAGCTACTGCCCTAGATATGGATTGTTTATTAAATATGGGTATTGATCAATGATGATCAAGGCGTTGGTGATTTGGTAAGGATTAGCCTATATTGCTCTACTTTCTATCGATTGTTAATGCAATGTATTCAATATGATCTTGATTCTATAGTACATGAATGTAGGATTTCGTTTATATGAATATACTTTTAGATACTGCCATTTATTGATATTATTGATAAATTGTTAGTATTGATCATTGATGATCAAAGCAAAGGATTTTTGGTAAGATTGCTTTACCTCTTTACTTCTCTATAGAAATTGCTAAATAATTGGCCTTGTATGGCATTGTGTGGTATGGTTGACTTATGGTGACGGTGTTTACTTTATTGTCATTATATATATGTGATGTGATAATGGCCTTGAAGGCAATTTTATTATGAAGGTGTGGTGGTGATGATCACCAAATGTGAAGCATGCCTAGTTTCTACTCTAGTTATGATCTAGGTTGTGTTGCTAAGGTAATAAGTATGTGAATGACTATATTAGGATTGATTTAGGTGCTTCCATGGAAGATTATAAATGATAAATGACCCCTTACATACATACCCCTACATGAATGTGTGATTGCCTATGGTTAGAAGTCTAGAATGCAAGTATTGAAGTTATATTGTCTTCTATGCTTGTATGTGTTGTGTGGTCTATGCTTGAAGGTGCATTGTGGTTCTAAGAGGGTGGATGACTCAATACGTTGTTGATACACATTATGTGATTATGTTGACCAATGTACATACACTCACATATTATGCATGCTTACAAGTAGTATAGGTTCATGGTGCCCAATGAAAAGATATTCTCATATGCACTAATGTCTACTATTATGCTTGTAAAGGTTATGTCTATGAAGTATGTTATGTATCCCTTAACTAGGATGACTTGATAGGTGTACTAGTATGGATAAGGGTATGTGACCTTGTTTATGCATTGCACATGTGTGCCTTGATAGGATAGTCCTAGGTTTGTTATTTAAGTACATGAATAAGAATGCATGAACATGTTATGAATATGTATTATATGCTATGATGTTAAGTATATGACATGATGAAGTATGAATGTTCATAGTGTCTAAATGTGTTTATACGAAAGGATTGCTCATATATTTACACCTATACACGTTTCATTAATGAAGTGAAGTATAAACATGCGTGGCCTTAATGTGTTTATGTGAAAGGTTTGCTCACATATATGTATACACACACATGTATGATGATCTAGTCAATCGAGGGGCCTTGAATGGTGTTCTCAAGTTTACTCTAAACTATATAAGTGCTTGAATATGCTATGTCCATGTGAATTACATGATATTGGTTGATTAAAGAACTTCTCATCTATAACCTATGAGCTAAGCATATGAGGAGTGAATCTTCTAAGACTGCATTTTATAAAGTAAAGATAATAAAGACTTTTCAATAAAGGGAACTTAGCTTAGAACCGAGTGAACTTAGATGAGAGGTTCCCCTTCCCAATGTGTGTAGGCTTGTTAACCATAGTACTCATGAGGTGGATAAATACAATGCCTCAATAGGCATAAAGAAGGTTTCCATAAGTGGATAACTACAATGCCCCATTTGGCATAAAGAGGGTTTCCAAATATACCTCCAAGTTCCATAAACTATGATTGCCCCATAGAATCTAGCAAGTGATGTCACCTAATATTCTAGCATGTGTTAATGTTCTACCTTGGCTAGGTAGAGCATCTTTCCTTGGTGTAAGACTCTACAACACCGAATTCCATGTTTAGCATCCATGGTCTTAGTGTCGGTTAAGGCTATAGTTTCCCTAAAGTAAAATGGACAATGAAAGTGGACCATAACTAGTATAACCTAAGGGAAGTTTCTTAGTGTAGGTAGGGGTATCGGACTTGACCTATACATTTCACAAGTAGCTGTTGAAGGGAGTTCTAGGAAGGTGTTCTAATGTATGTGTATATGTTATGTTTATTACGCATGACATTGTAGTATCCTCTACTTGTTGTGATGATATGCATGGTATGAATCCTAATAGGTCTATATGATGAGGTCTATCCTTATGTGCATAATGTTAGTCTTATTGACTATATGATTGAATGTGCTACTTGATATGCATGTAGTTGACTATAGTATTATGGTTGTGTATGAAGTACATGTTATGATCCTTGTGGTCTCATGATAGGTTTACTAGGTATGTGTGAGGTTATGGGGCTTCACATGTACATTGCACTAGTATACTTAAATTTGGTTTGTGAGTAAGGTCTTATAATATCCTATGTGAAGTGAAGTTAGCATATGTGCAAGTAGGTTATGGTTCACTGTAATGATGTTGTAAGTCTTGACTAAAATGTGTCTTCTGATATGTTACACTTCTATGAATATATGAATTGGATTAGTATGTTTAATGTATGCGTACTTTGTGGCCTTAAGGTGATGCATTGCACTAAGTATCACTAGAGGGTTACTTCAGAAGTCAAGGAAATAAAGAAAGAGGGTCTTACTGTATAAAGAATATGGTTACTGTAAATGTGTTAAGCTTACTGTAAACGAAATATAGTTACTGTAAAGTGATCCTAAATATGCTTTAAATGCAATGTATGACTTTATATGATGTATGACCATTGAATATGCCTATATGAAGTATGTGAATTGTTTAATGCTATTGTATCAACGTTTTATGAGGTTTTCACAAAAAAGGAATAATGCATGGTTTCAAAGCAAAATATCCCTTTTAATGCATATTTTTTCATGGTTGCCATAGTGCATTCTTTTACTAACACCATTCTTCTTTACCTTTTTACACAAAGTGTAGGTTATGGATGCTTAAAGGTTGTCTCATGGTGAGGAGCTTGATATGTGTTCCCCAAGCTCAAGGAAAGGAATCCTTAAAATTCAAGGATGTCCTATGTCATGTTTATGTTTAAAGATATATAATGGTTTAGTTATGTTTTATTTATAAGGGTCGTGTCCCTAAAGTATTCTAATGAGGTTGAGTCTAAGTTGGCAAGAGACTTAGAGTCCGTAACTATGTATTATGATATTTATATGTGTACTGGAAGTGAAGTTCTAGCATATGATGTGCTATAAAAGTTTTAAATTTTCCACTAAATTTACCTATGAAAATGCGATGAATGATAAGTATGGGCTTGTATAAGACCTCCAAGAGGTCAAGTATGCCATGTTACTTCTAGGGGGTGCTCCCCGATCGTGATAAACATAGTATCAGAGCATGAGGTTTATGAAAGTGGTTTTAGGGTCCTCTTATATTATCACATCTAGTACAGTCTCGATCATCGGTGGTGAGTCACGACACATCTATGTGCGAGAGTCTAAAGGACGATAGAGTTTCCATTCTTCATTCATTCTTATGTCGTGCCATGGAACTTAACTCTATAACATCTCTTTCTTATGTTTTCTTGTCCGGTGGTCTTTTAGATGTGATTGGTTGGATGAGATGTTATCTCTATGCTTGAGGGAGAAAAGGTGAGTTTTCATGTTTATCTTGGTTTTATGGTTATATGAGTATGTGTGAAGGTGAACCTTGATATATGTTGATGTGATACCATTTATGGTTATACATGTGATTTAGGTGAAATGACATGTTATGTAAAGATTTATGTTATGATATGATTATAGATTGATAAAGAAGTGGTTATAGTTAAATTGTGCTTCTTTTTGGAATGGTATGTTGTTATATGATTTTGCATGATGATAGTCTAATGTCATGGTTTGAGCTTGAAATGCTTTAAAGAAGTGCTATTGATAGGTAAAGAATGCATGTTGCCTTGATATAGGTGTAAGGATTCAAATGTTTTCTTTGTATATGTGAAATGTTCCATTGGTTCTTTGGTACATGTTTAATGCTTCATAGTTGGCTTGTACGGATTGGAGTCTTTTATATAGACTTGGTCCTAGGGATGAAGGTAGTGTGCTTACTTTGTAGGGTGATTATGTGGGTTAATTGACCTAGAAGTTACCTTACCTTGGTATTGAAAGAAAAGAAAGAGGCCTTATGGCTAAGTCTCCTGTAATTGTTTCCCCTAATGTTTTATGACCCTTTGTATTTATGGTATAGTTGAGACTTTATGTGGTTTGGTAGTATGACCTACCTTGCATGTTAAGGATTTCCTTTAGGTGTTAGGCCTAGGGGAATGATGGTGGTTGAGTTAAATTACTCTTAAATGGGTTTACCCTAAGTGGGGGGATGGTGATGTGAGTAGTGATATTTATATCTTGTGCTTCTATTCTTACTTGAGCTTGAACTAAAGAGTTTCTAATAGCTTGTTCATGATGGGAGTGTTGCATGAAAGTATGTGTTGCATGTCCTCCATATGTTATATATGTCTTGATTGACACTATGTTGAGAATGTTTTAAAGATCCTCAATTGCATGAAAGAGGATTTTTTATCAAATTCATTTTTTCTCATGTTGATTGTGCATCTTGATGTGTTAGTTGTGCATTAGAATCCATAAGGTAAGAAGCATGTTGATTTCACTTTTTATGTGTGGTGTTCTAAGCTATCTATGAGAAATTGAGTCTCCTTCAAAATGAAAAATGATGAGTCTCTTGAAAATTATGTGAGTTTTATGGTTTGGGAAGTAGGAATGTAGGCTCACTCTTGAAAAGTGAAAGCATGTCTAGCTAAGTGTCCTTGTGTGTGCCTATAAAGTGTAAGATTTCCAACTTGATGCTTGTATATGAAAGCTATTGTCATACTAGAAATTGAAACTATCTGAAATGACTTCCTATTGTTGTAATTTGTGTGGTGTGATTACCATTTTAACTTTACTAGGAATAAAGTTTGAGCATGCTATTGTTAAAAGTTGAGAATTTCTCATTTGAAATGAATTGACCTTTGTTCCTTGCTTGGGTGTGAACTCATGAGACTTATAAGTGTGTTGAGGAGAAGGAAATTCCTCCCTAAACATAAATAATCATGGTATGGTTGAGTATGGCCCTCATGGTAGTATGCCTAACTAATAAGAGTCCATTGTGATCTACTTGACTCAAGTCTATGTGCATTGAAGTATGAGTGCTTATTAATTTCTTGAGTGTTGTTGAATCTGCCTAAGTGTGACTTAAATGTGGTTGCATAATGAGCTCTTAATGAAATGAAATGTAATGATCATGTTATGATTACGAGAAGGATGTTCTTCCTATGAACATGAGTGATGCCTTGTGTTTGATGCATTTTGAAAGTGAGTTAATAAAAGTTTGTACTTGGTTGTGTTGCATTGACTGCTAAGTGGCTTGGAGGTTGGTGTTCCTTGTAAGTTTGGTGCATTGACTTTGTAACACCCCATAGCCAAAACAGACCAAAAATTAGTTTTTCAGAATTTGTTTTTTTTCAGACAGTTAAGGGGAAATGCAGTTGGGTCAACTTAAAATGATCATAACTCTTATCACAAAATGAATTATGTATCTCATGACCTACCCACAGATATATAATTGAATTATCTTTCCATAGCCACCGACCTTGCTAAAATCAGACCTCCGAGTAAAACGTTATGCCCATTTTAGTAAAGGCCTGTCGAACAGGCCCTCACGACGGATCAAACGACGGGGCGTCGGGAACACGACGGACCGTCAGTCCTGGCCGTCGTGTGGCCCGACAGCAACCTTCTCAGGGGTATTTTTGACCTTTCCCACTCCGTTTAAACCATAAGTTACGTCGTTTTGACCCTAAATCATCAGATTTTAGTTAGTTTAAGCCTAGAAATATAATTAAAACATATCCAAGTCAAATCATTAAATCAAAACATAGAAAATTAGAAGCAAGAGAGGAGAAAAAGCTCAAGAACCCTAGTTAAAGAACGCCACAAGCTCCAGCAGTTCCAGCCCAGAAACTTAATTATTTTTCCGTGGATTTCATCAACAGGTATGCGGGATTTCACTAGTGGGTTCCTTTCACCCATTGGGTCCCTAGTTTTCAGTCAGATTCTTGACTTTCTTATCATGATTAAACCTAGGGTTTCTAGAACTTTGATAGAACTTCATGAATTTATTTAATATATGTTCCAAATCAGATTATCATTCTATTACTCAGATTATCGCATGAATTTCAGAACCCTAGCTTTGTATTTCTTTAGTCCTTGAATTACACATGCTAGGTCAGATATTTCAGACACTTCAGATATACATGCCTCAGTTATAAATGCATAATTACCAGATTAATTATTGCATTCTCAGTTTGCATGTTCAGTTTCCAGTTATCCAGTATTTACAGAAACTCAGACATAATCAGTTAATTTACAGAATTCATTGGGAGTAGCATAATACCGAGTTGGACTAGGGTTTAGCGTACCCAATAGTCCCAGAACTACTAGCCAAGTAGGTTGTAAGTCCCCTCTGTGGGCAATCAGTTTAGTGATCACGCCAGCATGCCTTTATACCTTTGGCAGGGTATATTGGGTCCTCTCGATGGGGCGTATACATCGGACTCCACATTTAGCTCATGTGGTTTTATTATCGGTTATTAGTAGCTCCCACAGTTCAGTCAGACTCTCTGCATGACCATTTATCAGTATATTCAGTATTCAGTTTTAGCATGTTATAAATTGGTCATTGCATTCAGTTAGCTCAGAAATTCAGTATATCATGTTCAGATTATTATACTTGCTTTTGTGCTTGTTCAGTTATGTTTTATTTCAGCTTTACTCTATCCTACATGCTCAGTACCTTTCAAGTACTGACGCATACGTGCGCTACATCTTCTCGTGATGTAGGTTCAGGTTCTCAGCATCCAGATCACACATAGATCGATTTCCCGATCTCCAGTTCAGCAGATTCAGTGGTAAGTCCTCATTCTCCGAGGACAAGAGTCATGAGTTTCATTTCAGTCTTTAGTCATTTAGTTTCAGTTTTTGCTAGATTTAGCTGGGGCCTGTCCCAGTATTTCTAGTCCAGTTTAGAGGCTATTTTCAGACATAGTTAATTTCAGCTTAGTAGTGAGTTAATATTTCTTTGTATTAAACTCATCAGTTTTTCATATATCTCAGTTTTAGCATATGGGTATTTCCCATCTTTTCAGATTAAATTATGATTTAGCTTCCGCATCAGTTTATTATTCTTTAGTATGCTCATGATCATGCCAGCAGGGTTAGCTTGGGATCACTTGTGGTCCTAGGTTCCGTGTCCGTGTCTCGGGGGTAGCTCGGGGCGTGACAAAACTTGGTATCAGAGCACTAGGTTCAAGAGTCCTAGGATGTCTGTAAAAGCCGCACTAAGTAGAGTCCTTTTCATGGGTGTGAAGTGCACCACATCTAATGAGAGGGAGGCTATGAAGTGTTTTAGGAAAACTTCACTTTCTTGATATTCTTATCGTGCGTTGGTATGATCTTCTTTCTAATCCATCGTTATGCGCTTAAGATCATGCATTCTCGTAGAGCTTAGGCATGGAATGCTAATGCACGCAATGCTAACGCAGTTCCTCTAGTACCAGATAAGGAAGTTCAAATTCAGTGTTTCAGAATGTCAATTCAGTTTTTGGCTCAGAGTATGAACTACAAGAATAATCAGCAGGTTCGAGTTCCTACTAATAGAATTGATCGATTAATGGCATCCAGAGTTTGTGATTTCGTTAGGATGAATCCGCCTAAGTTTTCAGGGTCGCAATTGGTAAGAACCCACAGAAGTTCATTGACGAGGTCAAGAAAATATTTGGTGTGATGTCAGTAACTGGTAGTGATAGGTGAGATTGGTATCCTACCAACTCAAGGATGTGACTCACATATGGTTCACTCAGACAACGGACATGACTTTGTCTTTTGTAACTCAGTATAGTAGTCCAATTCAGTGTTAGTCCAGAAACTCTTTCAGAACCTTTCTAAGTCTCTACTCAGTTGGTGACCCAGTTATAGCTAGAAGGGTATACAGAAATTGCCCTGTCACAGTCTCTCAGAAAGTCACCTCAGCAGATCTAATAGAGTTAGAAATGGTAGACTTCGATGTCATTCTAGGCATGGATTGGTTACACTCATGTTATGCCTCAGTCGATTGTAGAACTAGGATTGTTCGTTTTCAGTTTCCAGACGAACCAATCTTAGAATGGAAGGGTAGTAGCCTAGCGCCTATGGGTCGATTTATTTCTTACCTTAAGGCCAGAAAGATGATATCTAAGGGTTATCTCTATCATCTAGTTCGGGTTAAGGATTCTAGCCTTGAAACCCCAACTCTTGAGTCAGTTCCAGTAGTCTGTGAATTTCCAGAAGTATTTCCAAAAGATCTTCCCGGAATCCCTCCCGAAAGAGAAATTGACTTTGGAATTGATCTCCTTCCAGATACCCAACCTATTTCTATTCCTCCTTACAGAATGGATCTAGCAGAGCTTAAGGAATTGAAAGAGCAGTTGAAAGACCTTCTAGATAAGGGTTTCATCAGACCTAGTATTTCACCATGGGGTGCACCAGTATTGTTCGTAAAGAAGAAAGATGGTTCTCTCAGAATGTGCATTGACTATAGACAGTTGAACAAGGTCACAATCAAGAATAAGTATCCCATCCCCAAGATTGATGACTTGTTTGACCAACTTCAGGATGCTAGTCATTTCTCAAAGATAGACCTCAGATCGGGATATCATCAGCTCAGAGTCAGAGATAGTGACATTCTGAAAACAGCCTTCAGAACTCGGTATGGTCATTATGAATTTGTAGTTATGTCATTTGGACTAACCAATGCTCCTGCAGCTTTCATGGATTTGATGAACAGAGTGTTCAAACAGTACTTGGACTTGTTCGTTATCGTCTTTATTGATGATATCCTCATTTACTCTAGGAGCGAGGAAGAACATGCAAGTCATTTGAGAATTGTTCTACAGACTCTCAAGGATCGCCAGTTATTCGCTAACTTTAGCAAATATGAGTTTTGGTTGCAATCCGTTGCTTTTCTTGGTCACATTGTATGTAGGGAAGGGATCCACGTAGATTCACAGAAGATAGAAGTAGTGAAACAATGGCCCAGACCTACCTCTGCTACAGATATCAGAAGTTTCTTAGGTCTAGCGGGTTATAACAGGAGGTTTGTGGAAGGATTTTCATCCATAGCCTCACCATTGACTTGGTTGACTCAGAAGATGGTCAAGTTCCAATGGTCAGATGATTCAGAGAAAAACTTCGCAGAATTGAAAACTAGATTGACTACAGCTCCTGTCTTGACTCTACCAGAGGGATCAGATGGTTATGTGATCTATTGCGATGCATCTAGAGTTGGCCTTGGTTGTGTGTTGATGCAAAGAGATAAGGTTATATCTTATGCCTCTAGACAGCTTAAGGTGCATGAGAAGAACTATCCAACTCATGACCTCGAGCTTGCAGCAGTGGTGTTTGCACTCAAGATATGGAGACACTACTTGTATGGTGTTCATGTAGATGTGTTCACCGATCATAAGAGTCTTCAGTATGTGTTCACCCAGAAAGAGGTGAATCTTCGCCAGAGGAGATGGCTTGAGTTCCTTAAGGATTATGATATGAGTGTGCATTATCATCCTGGAAAGGCGAATGTAGTGGCCGATGCTCTTAGTAGATTATCTATGGGTAGTGTAGCCCATGTTGAGGAAAAAAGAAAGGAGCTAGTGAAGGATGTTCACAGGCTTGCTCGCTTGGGAGTTCGCCTTATGAGCATATCAGACAGCGGTGTAACAGTTCAGAATGGGGCCGAATCGTCTTTGGTAGTGGAGGTTAAGGAAAAGCAAGAGAGTGATCCGATCTTGCTTGAACTAAAGGGTGCAGTCAACAATCAGAGAGTGGAGGTTTTCTCCCAAGGGGGAGATGGTGTACTTCACTACCAAGGTAGATTGTGTGTTCCTGATGTGGGAGAGTTGAGGAAGCATATTCTTGCAGAAGCTCATAACTCCAGGTATTCTATTCATCCAGGTGCCACTAAGATGTACCGCGATCTGCGGGAAGTCTATTGGTGGAATGGCATGAAGAGGGATATAGCAGACTTTGTGAGTAAGTGCCCCAATTGCCAGCAAGTCAAGGTAGAACATCAGAAACAAGGAGGTATGACTCAAGAGATCGATATTCCTACTTGGAAGTGGGATGTGATCAATATGGATTTCATCACAGGGTTACCTCGTACTCGCAGATAGCATGACTCAATTTGGGTGATAGTCGATAGGATGACTAAGTCTTCTCGCTTTTTGGCGGTCAAGACTACGTATTCGGCAGAGGACTATGCTAAGCTTTACCTTAATGAAATTGTGAGGTTGCATGGGGTTCATTTGTCTATCATCTCAGATAGAGGTCCTCAGTTTACCTCTCATTTCTGGAAGTCATTTCAAAAAGGTCTTGGTACTCAAGTTAACCTTAGTACAGCATTTCATCCACAGACGGATGGGCAGGCAGAGCGTACCATTCAGACCTTAGAGGATATGGTGAGAGCTTGTGTGATCGATTTCAAAGGTAGTTGGGATGATCACCTTCCTCTTATTGAGTTTGCCTACAATAATAACTACCATTCCAGCATTCAGATGGCCCCTTATGAGGCTTTATATGGGCGTAGATGTAGATCTCCTGTTGGTTGGTTCGAAGTAGGTGAAGCAGCTTTGATAGGGACAGATTCAGTCCTTTATGCTATGGAGAAAGTTCAACTCATTAGAGATAGACTTAAGACAGCCCAAAGTCGTCAGAAATCATATGCAGATGTAAGGAGAAGGGAACTAGAGTTCCAAGTTGATGATTGGGTTTTTCTGAAAGTCTCACCTATGAAAGGGGTGATGAGATTTGGAAAGAAAGGGAAGCTCAGTCCTAGATATGTAGGCCCTTACAAGATATTGAAAAGGGTTGGCAAGGTGGCATATGAGTTAGAGTTGCCAGCAGAATTAGTAGCAGTGTATCGGTCTTCCACATCTCACTCTTGAAGAAGTGTGTGGGTGATCCAGCCTCTATAGTGTCATTAGAGAGTGTGGCGGTGAAAGATAGTCTTTCTTATGAGGATGTACCAGTTGAGATTCTTGACCGTCAGGTTAGAAGGTTGAGAAACAAAGAAGTCGCTTCAGTCAAGGTTTTGTGGAGGAGTCAGTCCGTAGAGGGAGCTACTTGGGAAGCAGAAGCAGCCATGAAAGCCAAATATCCTTACCTTTTTCCTTCCGATTCCACTCCAGCTTGAGGTAATAGTTCCTCTTCAGTTTTACAGTCATTCATGCGTAAACACAGTTTTAGAATCATGTTCCCTCAGTTGTACTTGCATCTTCAGCGTAATTGCATGTACTCGGAACTCAATTAAGTCAGAAACTCAGTTCTCAGTGTTTAGTAGTGGGGTTTGCAGCTCTCTCCCTCAATTTCAGATAGTTTAGTCTTCATTCGAGGACGAATGTTCCCAAGGGTGAGATAATGTAACACCCCGTAGCCAAAACAGACCAAAAATTAGTTTTTCAAATATTTTTTTTTCAGACAGTTAAGGGGAAATGCAGTTAGGTCAACTTAAAATGATCATAACTCTTATCACAAAATGAATTATGTCTCTCATAACCTACCCACAGATAGATAATTGAATTATCTTTTCATATCCACTGACCTTGCTAAAATCAGACCTCCGAGTAAAAAGTTATGCCCATTTTAGTAAAGGCCTGTCGAACAGGCCCTCACGACGGATCCAACGATGGGGCGTCGGGAACACGACGGACCGTCAGTCCTGGCCGTCGTGTGGCCCGACAGCAACCTTCTCAGGGGTATTTTTGACCTTTCCCACTCCGTTTAAACCATAAATTACGTCGTTTTGACCCTAAATCATTAGATTTTAGTTAGTTTAAGCCTAGAAATATAATTAAAACATATCCAAGTCAAATCATTAAATCAAAACATAGAAAATTAGAAGCAAGAGAGGAGAAAAAGCTCAAGAACCCTAGTTAAAGAATGCCACAAGCTCCAGCAGTTCCAGCCCAGAAACTTAATTATTTTTCGGTGGATTTCATCAGCAGGTATGCGGGATTTCACTAGTGGGTTCCTTTCACCCATTGGGTCCCTAGTTTTCAGTCAGATTCTTGACTTTCTTATCATGATTAAACCTAGGGTTTCTAGAACTTTGATAGAACTTCATGAATTTATTTAATATATGTTCCAAATCAGATTATCATTCTATTACTCTGATTATCGCATGAATTTCAGAACCCTAGCTTTGTATTTCTTTAGTCCTTGAATTACACATGCTAGGTCAGATATTTCAGACACTTCAGATATACATGCCTCAGTTATAAATGCATAATTACCAGATTAATTGTTGCATTCTCAGTTTGCATGTTCAGTTTCCAGTTATCCAGTATTTACAGAAACTCAGACATAATCAGTTAATTTACAGAATTCATTGGGAGTAGCATAATACCGAGTTGGACTAGGGTTTAGCGTACCCAATAGTCCCAGAACTACTAGCCAAGTAGGTTGTAAGTCCCCTCTGTGGGCAATCAGTTTAGTGATCACGCCAGCATGCCTTTATACCTTTGGCAGGGTATATTGGGTCCTCTCGATGGGGCGTATACATCGGACTCCACATTTAGCTCATGTGGTTTTATTATCGGTTATTAGTAGCTCCCACAGTTCAGTCAGACTCTCTGCATGACCATTTATCAGTATATTTAGTATTCAGTTTTAGCATGTTATAAATTGGTCATTGCATTCAGTTAACTCAGAAATTTAGTATATCATGTTCAGATTATTATACTTGCTTTTGTGCTTGTTCAGTTATGTTTTAGTTCAGCTTTACTCTATCCTACATGCTCAGTACCTTTCAAGTACTGACGCATACGTGCGCTACATCTTCTCGTGATGTAGGTTCAGGTTCTCAGCATCCAGATCACACATAGATCAATTTCCCGATCTCCAGTTCAGCAGATTCAGTGGTGAGTCCTCATTCTCCGAGGACAAGAGTCATGAGTTTCATTTCAGTCTTTAGTCATTTAGTTTCAGTTTTTGCTAGATTTAGCTGGGGCCTGTCCCAGTATTTCTAGTCCAGTTTAGAGGCTATTTTCAGACATAGTTAGTTTCAGCTTAGTAGTGAGTTAATATTTCTTTGTATTAAACTCATCAGTTTTTCATATATCTCAGTTTTAGCATATGGGTATTTCCCATCTTTTCAGATTAAATTATAATTTAGCTTCCGCATCAGTTTTATAACGCCCCAAAATGAACTAAGGTGAACTAGAGCCTCATGGTTGTTTCTTGAGGTAATTTTAAGTTAAACGGAGTTAGTTTGGTGTCCTTAGGCAGTGTAAAAAGTTTGGTTAAGTTTGGAGTTCAATCAACCAAAAACGTCCATGACGTTCGGATGGTATGCCTTAGAATGTACTTGTATGTCATGGCGAGTTTGGATGAGTTTTATGCGTTCGTTTTACTTGAAACATGCGTCGGATGTTCCTTAGACCTAGACAACTTAGTTTAGGGGTTTGACGTCCGGGCACGACCCAACCTAGGACCCACAAGGGGCCCTAGATGAAGGGCCCAAGACT